>OX438653.1:3504707-4754707 GCA_949316385.1 Globia sparganii | reverse complement strand
ACAGGAGAGTGTTGATATTGTTAGAAACTGGAAACGATAACTGGATGACGAGGGAATGGCAGTACAGGTATAGACGCTGGAAAATAGATTGCGTAAATCTTTACTATAGGTAAAGATTTAGAAAAATATAGAATCTAGATAAGTCCAGGACAGACAGGATACAGGAAACATCAAGCTCAGACAGGATGTTTGCCAACAATCTGGTTTGTACAGCGGAGGTTGAAAAACATAAATTATCTTAGGACTAGAATATTTATGGAGTGACAGTATAACGATACAATCTGCATAATGTTATGTTAGTTATACGTTATTAGAATTTTCAATTAATTTCGGTATGACAGAAAATGAGGCTTCCCCGATCCAATTATCTTCCTCATAATAGCATATTCAATTTTAATATCAAACGATATTAACCTACATCCAAAATTGTTACTTGATATTAAATCAAACGCGTTATATATTATGTAGTTTGTTCGATATTTTCAAGTGAATGGTTTTCTATATCAAAGAGAATTATTTTTTTTTGTCCACAAAGATCCTCTCCTAACTGCGTAATGGTGTTCCGACTTCTACAATACAGAGATTTGACGTAATCGTATTTTCGATAAACGTTTCCGTTTCTTTCGTATTTTATTTCTCATAAATTCCTTTGCCTTTTTTGGCATCATTATCAAAGAGCATATTTTTATATTCCACCTAAGTTTCTTGTATTATCTATAGTATAGCTTGAGTATTTTGGATACGTGCAGTTTTGAATTACCTGCCAGAGATAATTTTATGTCATTATTTCAGTCATCTTTTACTTTCTCTCATTCTTTGGACCGCTTCATATGAAGAAAGTGAAGTTATGCGTTTAATTGCAGACGGTAATGTACTTCTTAATACTCTGGGCTACTTAATCCTTTTCATCGTATGCCTTCAACACAGTGACCTTGATCTGAAACTCTTAACATTTTGTTTAAATATTGCAATTGCATCGTTATAGTTAGTTTTGACTCTACAATGTGTGATCACGACTGCTCCTGTTGCAACCAGCTATCGCATGACGGCACAACTACAATAACTGGCTTGACGAGACCAACCAACTTTTCATTTCACCTCGCAAACAACTAGCCTTAAAATTTTCGACTCTATCTCGTTTCCAGCAAGGTTTGAAAGGATTAACCCTGTGTGTAAACGTAACTTGGCGAGAGAAGTTCCTCCGTAGCAGTTGAGGGAGCGGTTTCTATGACAGCTTCAAGAACATCTATTGTGTTAAACATAATAATGGCCGGTTAGTTTTGACATGATCGTTAATGTGTGTAGGTTGACGCAAACAGTGTAATAGGTCGTAGCATACACCGCGTCTAGTGTAATTTGGCATGTAGCGAAACAAAGAAAGAATTTGCAAGCAGTGGTATATCAAGATTATGTGGAACCGATCTGGTCATGACTGATTTCCAAAACGAATTTATGCATTAATATTGTTTCTGGTACAATTATTACGGTTAGTACGAACTGTTAAAACAATAGATCTATTGTCACAAAATTACTGTTACTAAGCTTTTCAATTTTGTGAACTAGAATCAAAACCTTGTCTTTGTTTTCGGAAGTGTGACTGACATACATTTAGTTTGCATAGAATAGAGTTTTCGTTGTACTTTATTTAGTTAGTATGCCAATTAGAAAAGCATCAGGTACAAATAATAATTTGCACGAGTCAACCGGGTCTTTTTCGTGTATTTTAAAAATTCTATCCAACAGTTTACATATTTGCTTGAAAGATGGGCAATATTATGTATCTTCATTCACGAATTTGAATCAATGCTTTTGTTATTTATAAACTTGCTATGATGATGACTTCACTTTCATCTTTACATTTACAATTCTTTCTTCTAGTCCTTTATCATGTAAACAGCAAGAAATATGCTAATATAAGCCTCGTTTGTTTACACAAACGCCCACGGGTGTTTTGATGACACACAGTGATGTAAGATGTCGGATTGTCAGTCACGTCACTAAGTTTACTGTTAGGACTAAATTACTTTTCACATCGGCGTTTTTTGCGTAAAATTCTGCACTGAAGACGTGTTTGACTTTGATCGTGACCGGTGTTAGAATGTGCCGTGATCTGTTATATTCTTGTTCTTGTGAGTCATGAGCTTCAGTTTTGCATGGGGTGAGATTCTAAGAATACATAAAGCTGTGTCACCGTCTCTGAAGTCAGTGGCACCAAACAAAATATTGGGCTAAGAAAACTCATTAGGGTTTTATTCTAGGATGTGTATGAGTCAGAGAAACCGATGTAAAGGAGGGGTACTTTGGTTTGATAGAGTGTATGCAAAGTCAAAATACATTTATAATCCTGATGGACTATTATACTATTATACCGTGACACTCTGAGCAAAACATTTTATGGAGTTCCGTGCTATACACACTACCATTGCCATTTAGATATCGCTAAAATGTTGGCAAACTTTAATTGCTTTCAATGAAAGCAACAATTACACCTTGCTTTCGGTACTTCGACACGAAACACATTACCCTCCTTTTACGTCAAAGTGGAGTAACAACGAACGATAGTAAGATGGTTTGCGTGCTCGCTACCAATTGATACAATTCGCGTGCACAGAAGTATAAAGTAGTATGGAGACAACCGTACGTGCTATCGACCCTGAGCGTAAGGGAACGGTGAGCGTAGTATGTGCGTCATTTATACAACGACATCCTGTCACCCCTTTGGTTACGTTACACGAACCAATTTGGTGCAACATAGGAAGCTTTGATTTATTTAGGGGTCCAATCCAACTAACATACACTAATGGGTTGTACGTAATAAGAATTATTGCTAAAAGCCAATACAACAGTTATCATACATATTATTTATTTCCGTTCCACGGAGATACAGATTCTGCATCTATGAACGGGAAATGATGTATATTTTTTTTTGCCTCCATGTAAGGTCATATTTATTTATTTATTTATTTTATTCTATATTTTTCGGAAAACTTATAGCTAGGCAGACACAATACATGTGTACAAACCACAGACAAGCATTATCCATAGATACTTATCAACATAGATGTTGAAAGTTGTGAATGCTACAAGATCATAATATTGAAGGAGCAAGGCATACGCTGGCCAGATACGTTTTGAAACAAGCGTTTACATAGTTTCTTAGTTACACGAGCCCCCATTCTAATTACCTAGAAATATAATATTTATAAACCCTCATTAATATCGTTTAGCAGGTCGAATCGAAATCTTAATATTTCAGGTCCATCATTTTCCGCCTCCTAATTTAGAGAGCGCGACGTAATTAAGGCACCATTTTTTTCTGAGCTTATATTAATTAAAGCTATGTCAACGAGCGAAGTTTTTTAAGCTAGTGCAGAGTCCTAAGCTTACCCTCTTATTAAATGGTTGACCTAGATTTCGGTTCCTCAAAGGCGCATATTTGAATCCAGGTAAGTGTGAATAAAGGTTCTTGAGCCAAAAGCAATTAAAACTGAAGTGAAGTAAACGAAGGTGGCTTCGTCCGGGATTCTGCTCGTTAGTATTTCCTTTAGATGCTGCTTAATGTCCGTTGTACACGGTACGGCGCGTTAGTCTCATCGTAGAATAATCGTGTGTGCTTGTATATGACACGGCAAACCACAGGGCGACGCATACGGCGACGGCGTCGTGCCGCAGTGCCACCGTATCTGGCAACAAGCTTCCATAGTTATCTATACAACACTGACGACCGTGCCTACACACGGCGAATCAACCGCAGTTTTTCACGGCGAGAAAACGTGTGTCCACGACGCTAAAAATAACAAGAGTAGCAAATGAACAGGAATTTTCTGGGCACAATCGTTCCATCATAGACTTCAACCATTGCTCTCCATCAGCCGTGATCGCGGTCAAGAGCATCCATTTAGCAATAAAAAAAAAATTGGTACAAACTCAAATCCCAATGAGTAGTGTTATAGACGATAGGCCTCAGGCTTTCAATGAATCACTTGCTACTTCATGCAGAAATTTAAAGATGTCATCTGACAGTAAGTTTTTATCGCTCACGTTGTTGCGCAATCTCTGTGTTGGACTACTGAAACCGTTGCTTAGTACCTAGTTAGATTGTGGTTTTTTGTGTTATGTGGCTCAGGTCTACGTATGTAGACAAACCTGGACTCAATCCTGGAGAATGCAAAGTAATTAAGGCTACATTTTTTCAGAACTGCCATTAATTAAACTCTGTATTCTTTGCCAAGCTTCATGCAAATTGCTTTACATATACTCCCGCATGGTTGCCCTTCATGAGTCAAATGCTTTCCATGGACCTTGGCTTAGTGTCAATGGTTTAATTTTGAAGTATACTTGACAGGAAGCCATATATGGGAGGATACGGTTTGAGTAGCGGAAACATTTGATTATAGCTATGCGTCATACTGTCCGTATTTGGTGATGGTTTTAGTTTATGTATAGTTTTTCAAAGATGGTGTGAATATACATATGCCTGTACGCAAAAGAAAAGAATAGAAAATACACTTTTCTAAATCTTCCAGACATGGTCCAACTTATGCTTAAGAATTGGTTTATAAATGTGCAGCTACAATACAAAATATTCATCACTGTAATACCAGACCTCATCGCTCATAGATGTCAAAGGCCTTAGACGAATCCGAAACACATTTCCAAATATATCATAACAAAACCAAATTAAATCCAACCTGAAACAAATTAAAAAGAAAACTCACAGAAAAACTAACATAATGTTTAATATTTTGTAATTACTAGTTCTGCTAAACGCAATCTTAAATCAAAATTAATCACCGCAAGTTTCTTTACTAATTCAACTTCTAAGTTAATAGAAGTAATATTTCTGTATTGTCAAACACTAATTTGATTGATCACCTGCTGACGTAACACTGTGTTAAATAAGAAATAGTATCTCGTAATGTTTTTTCAGTTTTTTTTTTCTAACACTAATTTTGATCTGTGTGTGAATTTTCTTTAAGTTCTAGTAAACTGAGTGACGATGAGTTTTTTATAACACTGCAATATAGGTAACTATTTCATTTGGTGAAGGCTCTTGTAAAATCGACTAAAAGCATGGCAAGGAATATATATACTTTTATATCAGATTGTAGTTGTTCATCGGATTAAACGTCGGCACCAAAAGGGTGACGTTTATATTTATCCTGAGAGAAAAGCATCAACCTCCTTTGTACATCCACCTCTTTCTCTTTCCTTCCTCCTTTGTTTATTTGTGTATGTTGCATGAAATGTATTACATAAATAAAACCAACCAAGCTAACTCAGCATTAACGTTTCCTTGTTTGCTATTTCAGCTCATTCATTTCAGAAAATAGCTGTGTTCGAACTATTAACTCCTAAAACACAGTTGATTTGTTATGTTGATAACGTTCAAGGCCAATATATTTTCGTGTCTAAAAATAAATAATTCATAGGGGATTACTCCTGACCTCAGTCAAGGTTCTACGCGCTGTTACTTAAAACTCAACCTGGTTAAAGGTCAGTCTGTTTAGACAAAGGTGGTCAACATTAAATTATTCAAACTTTTGTTAGTCTACCAATATATGGCATGCCAGGCTACTGCTCTTTTAAGTATATTGCTTCTATCGTAATGAACTTTTTAATTTTAAAGATAAGCAGGAGGTGTATCTTTCTAACATCGTGGTCGCGTATTTTAACTTCAACTTTTACAATATCAGTAGCGTTCCTAGAGTATTCCCGTCCATCATCTAGACTAAGTAGCTTCCTCTGTTTGCCTGACAGAGTTTTTATATTATGCTTTGATTTTGAGTTTATGCTCGTATGCATTTGTATCTTTAAGTCGATTGATACAGCCGTTTTTGAAGTTGATACCTGTTGCAGAATGATCGACGTTCAATTATTTTCACTAGAATGAAAACTGTCGAAATGACCAATCACGACAAATATATAAATATTTATAAGTAACGGAACAGGAGAATCTTTACGTTTCCGTGTTATTGCTTGTTAACACAAACAAGTAACAGGACTGGATGAATAAAATATAACAACCATGTTCAGAAGCAATGCTTGTTTCGTCTCGTAATAACCAGTTTTCTTAGGAGTCCTCCGTGCTTTAATATTTAAACGATCAATAGTGTCGAGTGCTCAGTTTTTACTACGGATGACTTGTGTTTTTATTTTGTGTAGGGAGGCATTTTCACAGAACACAAAAGCGCCACTTTATCTTTCTCTTAAGGTTCTCTCACTTGACTTGAAAGGTGAAGTGACGTTATTCAGAGCACTCAGTTTTAGTATGATACTTAGATTTCCTGGCTTCTTTTTTTAAGGTTGGATCTTTAATATTACTGTGAGGCTTTGCATAATTCGGTGACTATTATTTACCTGTTCTCAAGAACGTCTCAGATTCATCATCATCATCATTGGCAGCCTAGTTCCACCCGCTGCTCAGTATAGTTCTCTTCCCTTTTGTGCCATGCTTCCCTGGTATGTGCGAGTCTCATCTAGGTCTTCCCACGATTTTCTGTAGGTCATCCATCCACCTGGCTATTAGATGCAGCCAGTTACACAGTAACTTCGCCCGATTGATATCGCTATATTAGTTGTGTCTAGCACCGCTTTTACATTGCCCTAAGCCATTTTCCGAGTGTTCCCATAGAACGATATTATGCGACACTAGCATACGTAACACAATATCGCTTTAAACGCGTTGCGAACACGCGACGTTGTCAGTGTTGTCAATTACAAAACGCTCGTGTGAACACACCGTAGTTTTGACAGCAATACAAATATTGACGTTAGAACAAAATAAATTTAAGTTGAATTTTGAAGCTTAGTAGGTAATAATTTTACCAGTCAAAATAGAATTTGAATTGTCAAGTTTTGTTGATGTACAGCGCGAGGCCGGCACAGAAAAATGTGGCGAGATGACCTGGACGCGTACCGTGAAGGCTGGTTTGAGGTGGCACAGGAAGAGTTCCTGGATGGACTTGAGGGAAGCCATTGCCCAGCACTGGGACAGCATAGGTTGAGAAAAAAAAAAAATTTGATATGCTTTTGTAAACTCTATTATTTTGGCTGTCTATTTACTCGTTTTATTTCTATATTTCTTACGTTATATATATTTATTCGTACAAACTTTGCTGTTGCTGAAGAATTAAACCACAAAACCTTCACATTTCTTCAATCATTTGTTCGAACATCGATCCTTACACAGCAGAAGTTTTTAAACAAATATACATTCACTGTTGTCCCAACAAGGCGAATGGAGGTGCCAAGTTAATATTTAACGTTCAATAAAAACTCGTGAACTATCGTTTAAAGTTAATTTGCATTGTTAATCTTCAAGGAGAGTCGTTAAGACGGCATAGTGAGGCGATAAGTGAATTGATGCATCGTTGTTTTGTTTTAATAAAGTCCGCGATACTCGTGCAAAATTTCTCGAGGCACTGAGCCTTTTAAGAGGTAATTTAAAGGTGAATAAAATGAAAGACAACCGTTTCTATTAAAGGAAGACTGATTCACTACGTAAATATATTTTTTGAAGTGAAACTTCTTTACGCACGCTTGACTTGGGGAGTAAGCTGGCGAACGCGTGACGTAAGCGTTACGAAAAGTGTGATCGGGCAAGGCGAACGGAAGTTAAGTGGGGGATATAAGCAAGAGACAGCAGTGCGCGCGCACATTTTCTTTCTCTCTTCCTCTCATAGCCAAATACGTTCCGTATATCTAAGCACACTGCAGGCTTATTGTCTGTATCACAGTGTAGGAGCAAGAGAGAGCAGTGCGCGCGCACATTTTCTTTCTCTCTTTCTCTTATAGCTAGTAAATGAAATATACATACAGATGGAGCGAAAGAAGTTTCACTTCAGTCGTGTGGTCATAAGCACACTCGTTTTTTTATAAGATTCAGGAAAAAAAAATGGAACCTTTTCAGTAATGAGCAACCATGTTAAATGGTCATAAAAATACAAGCACAGTTTTATAAAAATCGAAGCTATTCGCATGGTTACAGAAAACAAGCAAAACAAGCCAGGGATCCTGTTTCGCAAGCCCGATTTCTACACCGAACAATTTATTTGACCGCGGGATCAATGCTATTCAAAGGTCACACAGGGGACATAGCAACGAAAAGTTTTATAACCTAACCATTGGAAAGCGAATCAAAAGACAGATTCTTCGAACGACCTGTCTCGAATGTTACCCAGTAACAAGAGTCCCCGGGGACCGATTGAAGCGAACATATTTTACACAAGCTCCTTGAAAACTTTCTTGAAGACGAGAGAGATTTGAATAGCAAAGGAGTATAGCTCTTATTGACATACAAAGTTGTTTATTGTAGAGGCTATTTTCGTTTGAAAGCAGGCTTTGAAAAGGGCAATAGAATTTAACATTTTACGGTTTAGATCTGATATAAAATGCAACGCGTGTAGCTGTAGTTAAATAGTTAATAGATATTTTGATAATAAAAGGTTATTTACTAAATAATTGTGTATCTTATCTATGTATGTAACATAATGATTATTTTTATCGCACTATGTAATTCGTTCTACTGAATTTTCAATACACCACTGGCCCTTACCTAACTCAATTAGAGGTATTCATGTACAGAGGGCCAGCACATCAAGCTACCCCAATCTGTCAGATTTTCCCAATTGAATATGAACCTTATTCCTTTGTGCTAAAGTTGAAAATCTATCACAGAATTTTGACAGATTGGGGTAGGTTGACCTGCTGGCGTCTGTGCATTGGTGGTAATTATGACAACAGCTCCTTATGTATCATTTGTGTAGAGATACTTTAAGCATGGCGTGGCGTGGTTTGATTTTATTGCATGGAGACTTGAGTTCGGATGTAAAGACCAAGTTTCTTTATGACCTACGAATCTACGATTGTGTTTGTTGTTTGTAGTGAAAGAATGGCGGTATTAACTTTACACTAAATGTGACTAAATGTGGGGGAAAAGAAGGAGCAAGACAGGGGAAAGTGGCGATTGCTCGGGAAGGCACCGATAGGGTGCCTTGGGATAGCAACGATAACAATTAAGGGAATATCATAGAAACAACCTCAAACATACTATCAGTAGCAACGGTTTTCGTTTTGACAGTTCAACAACATTCATTGCGTTAAATAACGTAAGTTATTGAGTAGACAAATTTTTCGACATATGAAGCAATGGATTAGCAATATGTTTCAAAATTATTCAGACATATAGATAGTGTATCACGCAATTAGGGTGCCGAACGAAGGAGCCAGAAGCTTAAATTATACCAATAATTTTAATCATAACTGAAGATCTCTCTCGCACGGATTATAAACTTATGCGTACCTTACTTACTTACCCAAGTTTGAGTGATAATACAACATGCTAACAATGACAGACTGCCATTTGAGGGAGGTCCAAAATTCACGAGTTATGCAAAGCGCTCTAGTACGTAAGCTTTAATCCATAAATACTGTTTGGCGGTGGAAACAGTCACAACTTTTGGGTTTCATTATGCATTAATTAAAGCCAGGGGCTGCCAAGCAGGTACATATCGTTACTTGCAAAGGTCGTGGCCGTTGTTTTTAGTCCGGTCGGCAGCTATACATATTGTAAAACGTTGACAGTTAAGAACTTTATCTGTGGTCAAGTGGCACGAAGCGCTTTACAGTTTTTTTATATGAATAGGTCATTAACAGTGCCTAGGAAAATACGTTAAGCCGTTGGTCTCGGCTGTCATTCGTGGGTCTTTGACAGTCGTTACGGGTCGTCAGAAGCCCGAAAGTCTGACGATCAGTCTAACCAAGGGGTATCGTATTATCCAGTAGCTGGGTTGTGGAGGTCAGATAGGCAGTTGCTCCAGGTAAAATACCGATATTCAGCTGCATCCGGTTAGACGAAGCCGACCCCAACATATTTGGGAAAAGGCTAGGCAGATGATGATGAGGTATTAACAGTGTACATATTTGAACTATGGTCAAGAAGCACGGAAGCTTTTTTTGTAGATCCTGCTAAAAGTTTTTAATACAATATCGTTTAACGGTGAACCTGACCGGTAAAGGGACAACTAGAAGACTGTAAATCATAATAGAGCCTGACACTGTCTGACCCTAATTACTGAGTGTCCCACTTTCAAATCAAATCTTGGTGATTTTTATTTTCTGTAAGTTGCAACACATGACACATAGGTCTAACTGGTGTGTGTCACAGTCTAAACAAAAGTCATTAATGTTTTTATGATTAATCGTCCAACCAAAATCTAACTTGTGAAACCTCAAGCACCTACGTTCAAACGAAAGATATGGTAATTTAAAGCTTAGAGTAGGAACCAAACATTCGTATGGTGACTAATACTTACATAATCAGCCACAGTCAAGGAACAGTCAGCCCGACAACGCACATAAAAAACAAAACAAGAAGTTTTAACCAAAAACTGCGAACCAGTACAAGGTAACTAAACTTTTACCTGTCCAGATAACAATAGTTGACATTGAGTCACAAGAACAGTCGTTATCGAAGGAAATCATTAGTCCCACCCTTGAATTTTAAGGTATTATTCGTGAAAACAATTGTGTAATATGTGTCGGAAGACTGGTGTTATTTAATCTGTGTGTCAGCCGGGCTTAGTTCTAAGAATTAGAAGTTGTCTGTGACCTAGTTGGAAAAGGATAATGTTATACTGTGGTCAGCGATGCGATCATTGGCACTGTGTCTAATGTTTCTATGCTCATTGATCTAGTTGCCAAGTGCGATGACTTTAGGCATGGCTCTGATTTGGATACGACGAAAGACGAAGTGGAGATACTATGATCATAGATAACAAATTTAAGGTAACTAACTAAGGAGTGTCAGTTTAACGCAGATGTAGTGACGACCCCAGAAACATGCCCCAAAAGTTTCTAACAAAAGAGTTTTCAAATTATCCAGAAAAGAATAAACTGGTATACGCTCAAAATTAACATATCAATTGAAGAACAGAAACCATTTAGTTAATGGAGCATCCAATTTGACATTCTTTTGTATTTTTATTTCCAAATCGTTTCCAAATGAGAAGATTTGTACAGTATCATCGTTTTGGACGACTTTGAGCGCTGTTAATGTCATTGACTCCGCGAAATGAATGAGCAGTGCGTTGAACTGAGTGCGTAGGAGTCGATACGAAATGATCGTGTGCTTGGATTTGTTACGATAATTAGTTCCCTATTTAAATTGGTACGATTATGTCAATGCTTGTCATAGTAGGAAGTATTGCCAATTTAGTAGTCGATGCGGGCAATGTTCCACTTTGTAGCACTTTGCACTATTTACACGATTAGCTTAGTTACCATACAAGCCACGTCGGAGAAACCTGTTTTGAGTAAGAATACAAATGTTAACATACTAACATGGTACTTACTTGTTGATACTGAGCATATTATTTTAGTATCGAATGCGTAATTTTGTGGTAAAGGTCTCTTTGAGAATGTCAAAATAAAAATTAACAATGCAATGAGTAATCAACTCGAGGTCATCGGCTTCTCAGTATTTTTTTATTCTGATGATCAAGCAGCCACAATTGCTTGGACTTCAATACCTCGAGAGACCACAGAAGAGCAAAATAGATACAGTGTTGGGTTGATATTAAGGCAGAGGGAGTAAATGATTAGGTGTTCTCGAGTACAGAAAAACACATTATGAAGCAGAAAATCTGACATTATATAATTACCTAAAATTAAAAACCACAATCAACCAAGTATGTTATTGACTCAGAAGGTATGCAGTCACTTTCAATCAACGCAAGGACACTATCTTTTAACACTGCTTTCAGTTTAATATAACCCACAAAAGCGAAGCGCTTTCAAGCGATAAGCTTTACAGAATTGTCTATCACATAATCAGCATAATATACGAGCCATTGTTCCAACGTATAATTAAGTTGATAAAGGCAGTTAATCAATTTTGATCTTTGTATTGTTAGCAATGAAGTATGAGGCGAAAATTGTAAGCTTTCCATAAGTTGCATAGAATTTAAAGGACAATATCATTCAGAAGAGCTTGAAGTACCCGATGGGATTGTAGAGATATAAACAGCACGAGAGTATATCCTTGTACATTGCGTATAATGAGGATGGTTTACCGTTCGTTTATTTTTTGCATTTATTAAGTCTACGATTTATGTAATTCTTACATTCTCTCCTAGTGTGATTTCAAAAGACTGAAGAAGGTCCTAAATTGGATTGGCAGTTACATCCATCTTAATAGGTACATACCTTTGTGTAAGTTCTGGGCGTACACAACAAACAATCAGAGGGACAATTCTCGTAATTTTTAAGAACGTTCACAGTCTGATCCCAGTCTCAATGTGTCAAAAATACTTCAAATTTTCCTACATTTAGACAAGTTTTTCACATTTGTTTGTCGCCGAGATGAGACTGCGACTAGATTTTGAACATTTTAAATTAGCAGAATTCGCCTACTGTTCTATTACACACAAGATACGAAACATTTCATAAAGTCATACATCTGGTGCAGACAGTGTACCTATACTAAATATAATCTACATAGCAGAATGCAGATATTTTAGTTCAGTTTCACGCTAGTTTTAATTTAGACTCAACACATACAAAACTTGCGCTTTGTAAAATGCGCAGTTATGAAGGATGAAGGTCAAAGAAAACACACCTAGATCGATTATATACAATCCATTCATAAACATTAATGACATGAAACTATAGCGTTTGAGAAAAAAAAATCATTCAATAACAGTATTATTAATACTAGGTACAATTATGAATACAATGCGAGTTATAAAACAATCAATTTGTTCCTACTTGCTTCAATAACAAACAGTTTGGAACGAAACCAAACAAAACACCGCATATAATCCTCTTTTGCCAAACCAATTTCTGTATCATCCAATTCAAACATGACAAGATTAAAAATGTATATGGGCTCTAACCAATAAATCAAATAACAAACAAACAAAGATATGATTGAAAATAAAAACAATAATACAATCAATTTTGCCGAACAAAGTGCTATAATAATTAATGAATAAATCAATTCAGGCCATCTCATTGATCACAATATATTTAATCATAAATCAATGGATGAGACAGTATTTTAAGTTGATGAAAGACGAGAAGAATACTTCTTGGAAATCGAAAGAAGGCAAGTAAAATTACAAAGGGAACTGAATGTATTAAAATATTTTGAATCGTACTTAATGTTCATATCAATTTTTAATAATTGTCGATGACATAAATAACAGTACCTAATTCATATGAGCAGTTTCTTATTCATCAATATAACAACAATCACATCTATGTCTTAACCATCCTCGCTTGGACATGAAAGTATACCAGATAAGTAATTATAAAACTCCGTCAAGTCCTCCAACTAACGAATTTCACTAAACAACTTTTAAGTAGCGACTTAAAGTGGTTAACAAACTTCTTTAGGACACCTTTAAAGTAGCATCAGTAAGTTGGCGGTTTACTAGTCGAATTAACATTGTAGAAGACGAGACTGTCGATGCAGAAGTATTAGGAAACCGCCAAAATACTTGAGTGTGCTCTTAGACAAAGTATTTAAATGTTTTTGTTACCTAGGTACCGTGGGAGTAGATAAAAGAGATAATATCTCTCTTAGTGAAAACATAAGGGCAGAATAAGCTATCGACGTACATTTTAGAAGTGAAAGAGAGAGTAATAGAAACGAAAATTGAGACTAACTATAAAGTTCTTGAATTAGGAGAAGATTACGAGAAAAATATGGACCAAACTCCAGTAGTGCACGTTTATGATCGTCTTTCAAACTGCCATGTACGTGAATAGCAATACAATCGCAACAAAAAGTCCAAGCGCATCGTGTACATCTGTATGTATGTCTGTATTGTTGGCAATGACACAGTCTGAATACTAGGCTAACACGACATGAACGATTGTCAGCTTTTTCTTTTACACTAGAAAAGTCGCGAGAGACGTGATGTGTTGCCGGGAATCTATTATCTTGTGAGTTCAATGCTCCGAGACGGTCCTGAACTTCTGATTCATATAATTGCAAGGTTAAGTTTTACCTCAAAAATTCGTCATCATGTAGAAGAGGGTTTTGCCCTGCAGTGGCTGGCAGGTCGGTCAACTATTCGTCTTCAAAATTTTAATATATTTGCTTCCCTTTAATTCTAGATTATGTAAAGCTTGGTTATACAGGTATTTAATGGTGCAGAAATAAGGAAAGTAACGGACGTGTAAGACATAGACGGTCGTATGAAGCCATAATATACTGAGCTATATATTGGGTAAATATTGCTTTAATGTATGGTTGCCAGGATGCTAAGATTTCAAGTATCGATTCTATACCGATTTCTTATCTTCACATTTTATTTCCAATCATAATCTTCATGCGAAGTGAGCAATTGAACAATCTCTTTGAGCTTGGTCCAAGACTGCATTATACAACAGGTGATAAAGATAATAAAGACAGCAACGAACTTAACTGCACAAGGTGTACACAAGGCTATCCATTTCCAGTTTTAGTTGACTTCGCATTATACAACGTGTAACGTTAAATGCGCAAAACCTGAAAATAGTTTGTTCATAATTGACTACTGAATCGATTTCAATAACTTTTAATATAGGTTTTCTTTTTAAAAATTATGTATTTTGCCATACTATCCGCTGATTGAGCCAAAGAAAATTAAGTCTTATTCCATGGCAATAAGACTCAATTTTGAATGCATAATGTAATGCTATGATCAACACGATTTTCTTAATAATAATAGTTAGCTTTAAAAAAATAGTTTTGGTCATTGATTTATGCTTTTAACTCAATGCTCTAATTGGGGTGTATGAGGTTATGCGCATTTAACGTTACAGGTTGTATAGGTTTTTCGTACAATCGGAAGTCAGCTTTTACTGGTTATGTATAGCCGTGCGTACATCCAATTCATGTCTATTATGCTAGTTTAAATCAAGACAATGGCGCCAAATGTATGTATAAAATCGATACACGAAAGCTATTCTGCTACTTTAAATCAAATTACCATTAATACGACCTACGTCTAGTCCTGACGCCTACGATTTTGTACAAAGGTCCTACTTTGGTAATTGGCAATTCCGTATCAAATAGATTTAGGTCTTGCGTCCTCAAATTCTCATTTCCATGGTAATTTGAAGGACACCTTTTTTAAGTAAGAAATGAGATGTTACGAAATTGCTATCCTCTCCATCGAGCCAATTTTTATCGCAGCAGTACGCTAATCTGAAAAGCCATTAGGACATCTCATAATAAGTTAACAACAAGATTTTGATAATGAAGAAGTACCGTATATTTAGACAGGATTCTTGAAAATACCGCTACATTTGGAGGTCCTATTAAATATAATTTAGGGTTTTCGGGCAACACCCACATAATGTCATGCTCTGTGCATCTCTGAACTTTGGATCGTATTTCTTGTATACAGAAGCGATTTTCTTTTGATATGGTTAGGAATTCATACATCTTCAAAATGGTATGATTAAGAGTCTTTTCTCAGATGAGAAATCATCAAGTGCTCGCAGTGTTTATTAAAATTCTGGTATGTAGTAGGCTTCCGTTTTTAAAATATTTTATTACAATTAATGTACCCATCAATTTATAATTGGCTATTATCCGCCTCTGTAAGGAAAACCGAATGTCCCTAATTAATTCAAAACGTGCTTTGCCGTTGTACCGTAACAACTCTTCACTTTCGTCACGTGTACTAAAAGTTAATCCTTACCACACACTATATGTAGCCATTCTAATCATTCATTAGTAAAACATCCACTACGAAGTATACAATATATCGAAAGATTTTGTCAACAGTACTGTTAATACAATTACTAGAGAAGGAAATTACGAAGTGTCAGTACATATAAGAGTATACATTGCCGTTTCAACATTTATATATTCAACTGTCTCGTTGGTTGGTCTGAGCATGAGGTCCTGGGTTCGATTCCCAGATCGGGTAAAGAGTTATTGGGTTTTTCACATATGTTAACATAACGTGCACCTTAATTGCGTAATACACTATCCATCTCAATTTAAAGGATATTGCTAATCCATTGCTTCATATGTTCGAAACATGTATCTGCTCAACAGCGTAAATAACGCAATGAATGTTGTTTAACTCTTACAGTGAATCCCATTGCTACTGCTATCCGACTGGGTATACCGTAGATACACCTCTGCCTAACCTTTCAGGGATTACAAGCGTGATGTGATGTTATGTTTCAAGAATAAGCAGCTAGCCTAGTGATATTTGTTGAACTAGATCAAATCGTGTCTCAAGGTTGCTACCAAACAGGTGTCCGGTAATACCTAGATCAGGTATTTGACGTCTACCGATGTTTATTGTCTGGAACATGAATATTTTTGACTTGATAACGGAATGAGGCATACCGTACCGTACCGTTGCATACCGTTTTTCACGTCTGCCAAACGCTATGCTAATGCTAGGGTAATAGTGCCCTTTCGGAATTCAGTGTTTGAAAAAAGCTTTCAGATTCAGCAAAAGGATAAAAAAAATCTTTCAAAAACCTCCGTTTTATTACTGCGGACTCTCGAAAAGGATAATCACAAAGCAAATACGGGTACCTACATAAAATCAAAGTCTGTTTTTAAAGGTCTGAGAAATAATACATTAAAGCAATGAGTACAATTCTTTAAGTAATGTAGAATGAGTTAAAACAATATGAATTCTTTGAGATTTTCATATTTTCATAGTGGTACGATCTTTATGTTTAAGAAATCCGTATCGATTAGAATGTAAGGGAATGGAGAGAGGCTCTTAATATATAAAAATACAATTTTAGCCTTTGATGGTCGGGCGTGAAGATTGGGATTGTTTTCTTCCATTGTATTCTGCGATATCTTCATTCTGGTTCAACAATTTCGAGCATTTATTTGTTGCGCAAACATTTTCCTAAAATAAGAGGATTTTAGGGATCAGGGCACGTTTGATTTCAGAAAACGTAAGGAACGACGTAGAAGAAACAACAGGTCGTGACGCAGATAAAGATGAGCACATACGTTAAGGAAAAGCCCGAGAAAACAATGATTCATTATAATATTCATGCAAGTCCCTTGAGGGACTCCAGTTAGCAAACCTAAAATTTAAAATTAAAGACATGGTAAAATAAAAAAACGTTATCGACTAATTGGATATTACCTACAAGCAAATAGCCATCCAAATTACTGTACGTGATAATAATGACATCAGCTATAAACAAATTACGCCTCACAATAATCTACGTGCTCAATAAATTATGACAGCGTTTCTTCCACAATATAATAAAAATTCTTGCGCTATATGTAATTTCTTATTTAGAAAGTCGTAAACACAGGTATCTTTAGGGACACATAGTTCACATTCACCACGACAAGGTAGCGAGCCTTTAGTTAGAGAAGGGTTTGACTTGACTAGAAGTTATTCAAGTTTTTTTACTGTCTTCCAAAGAGCCCACGTTTCTTGAAACATCCCTTTCGGTAAGGTCGACTAACGAATGGTCTCACGACTCTCACGTTTTATTGTCCGTGTTTTAATATCTACGGAGGCCGCAATAGAGGTATAATAAAAACAGGAATTTAATACAAAACTATATCTAGACATTTTTGATGTTGGTTGGTCTTCAAAAATATGATGTGTGTTTCGCGGTTACAGTTTCTGGTATTCAGTCCTGTGTTTTTGAATGCTGGTCATAAGCATGGTTATAAAATCTAGTAGCATTGTCATAAAATATGTTTGAAATCAAAACTATCGTCATTAGATTCTAATAAAAAAACTAAAATCAATTGGTTCTACCTAAAACACAGTCGCTACAATAAAAAATACAGCAATAAAACATTACCTTTCAACTTTTACGTGAAAAGCCAATTATATCGACACGCGATTCAGTCAAATCCAATTCACTAATATTGTAATCATTCACACAGCACAAAATTCAATCCATATTTTCTAATACCGCGTAGCGATATGAAATACAACGGCACTAATCACCCATCCGTTCGGTTTGCGCGCCAAACCGCGACTAGCAGTAGCAGTAGCAGTAGCGTGGCAGGTTGAGGCTGCGTCCCAGCCGGCCCGCCGGCGACAAGCCTTCACCAATGAACCGCGTCTATTTACCATAGATTATGATAATTCGCATGCATTGCTAATTTATTATATGCAGTAACTCCAATGCGCTTTACGGAAACGGTAATGTATCATTCATGACGTATTAAATTAAGTCATTAATTTATTTAATGCAGAGAACAAAAAATTAATGGGACTGCCGATTATTAACACTTTAATGACAATGAGGAAGTACTAGTTTCACGGTGCCTTTAAATTATCGTTTTATCTAGATGACATAATAGTTTCCATGGAACAATGAGGCAAGCCCGTTAATGACTTCTATCTTAGAAAATCTTTTAACAATAGCGTATTAAAGCTTAGATCTCGGCACGAATAAATAGTTAAGAAAAAATAATTTAATTAGTAAGGATTTCCCGGAAACTGGGCATGCGTTCGACGATCGTTTGCACAATGTCATTTCAACCAAAACGAAATTGTACGGTCATTAGAAACTTGAAACTCTGCAATAGAAATAAAATATCACATTGCGTGGTTGTCTGTATTTCTGTAAGAACCGTATCGCGTTCGAACACTAGAGTAAAAGTGTTTTGGCGCTAACTCTATGCGGTGTCCCTGACCCGGTTGTAGAGCCTTCGTGTTTTATGTGCGCCTAGTACTTCACTATGCGGACTAAACCTGAATGATATTATGAATAAGGCATACCGCATGGGGAAAGTCAATTATTATGAGAAATGGGAACAATATGTAAGAAGGCTATAATTTTCCTTGTCCATAAAGATAGTCCCGCAATGATTAAAGCGACGATCATAACAGTCTGCTACGGCTACAATCAATAATTTACACAGAGAACAGTAATTTTATCAGAGCCAGAGCAGAAGGAAATCACAATCAATAAATTGTAGTTGATTGCTTTAGGCAGAAATTATTCGTTCCGTGGGAGCTTTTCTCCTCCACAACGAACCACAAATATTTGACATGATTCATGTAATGGATGAACATGTAAGCGACTATGTAACGTTACCTATAGATTTCGGGATGACGTCAAAGGCATTTAATCGTCGTAATCCGTTCGCCCACTGTCAAATACTAAAGCCGACGATGTAACCACAAGAGAAGCGATTATTCAATGCTGATATTGAGAGATCTGTGTTTCAACCTAATGATAAAGTTTGTGGATTAGCTGGTAAATCTAGCTACTTCATCGTAATGCCTGCTTGGTTCCACACAATGCAACTTTGCATGAATATCGCAACGGTGCGGTAGGGCTTGTCCTGCGGTTACTTACCCGCTCATCCAACGTTGTGGCTACGGGCGTTCCCAGTGCACTTTTATTTACGAACTGTGTGTGTCCCATATTGGCAAAAGAGACTGTTCCCTGTTCTTCGTTTCTGATTTACGAGTTATACCAATTCTTTTCCTGTTTGCACATTCGAAGGGTTCAAACATTGTAATAATTATTCTATATATCTATTCTAAATATATGTTTGACATTGCGGTTTACCTCGAGGACAACCAGAATTCTAAGAGTTGAAACAATTTTCATAGAAATTGCGTTCAACTATACACTGGTGGTCTGTAGGTACCTACTCCATTTCTCGCAACCTCATGGTAGATTAAACACCTGATTCCCGGTAAGTGCTTTTATTAATTTGAGTAAATAGTATATTAGGTTCACGACCTTTAGGCGGTTTCGAGTTTGTTACTTCATAAGAGTAATTGCGAACAGGGGATTTACTCCTCTCGTCAGCTTCGTCTCCCGCATGACATAGCTTTAATAATTTTATGAAATATTACACATTGCCTACTAGACAGTTGAGTACTGTTTAGTAGGAATATGTGTAATTTCTAAAAGTTACTTGCCAGTTTTGTTTCGAAACTGAATTTTCCCAGTATTTTTATGTTGAAACACATGATGCCCGACACTCTTTTCTGAAAGTGTCACCTTGTACCTACATTTTCAGCAAAGAATTACTTTGCTCTAATTAGAACTTTAAATAAAAGTCAAAGCAATTTATACAATGAAGTTACTTTGTTTTTATCATCGTTCCGCTCAAGTGGTTCTCATAGATCGCTAGCTTCCAGTCTTCCACTACGATTAATTAAGCATTCGGCGACGCTTCAACGGACTCCTGAAACCGTTCGTTTATCGGAGCGGGCGAAAGTTATGCCTGTCTTGTTTTTATGCCTTCCTGGTACCAACGGGCGTGTGGATGCTTGTGAGTTAACAGTACCTCAAGTTAGCACGTACTTCCGAAGACTTGATATTTCTTATTCTTCAACTCAGTTAATTTAAAGACAAACCAACATAGATATTCCAATAGTTAAAAGGCTTATAAAAACCACCGGTATTTCGGATATCCCTTAGTTGTCTAGGATACGATTACGTGATACAGGACGCGAAATATTTAGTTAGTCAAACGTTCCGACGATAGAAAGGCAGTACTTTTGAGTCGATGATAATGTTAGAAACTTACACAATAATAGTGATTTTCTTGCTTATAAGGTACGACAAGATAAACAGCAGATATGCAGGCTTGATATTGATGATGATTTGTTGTGCAGACATAACATCCTCAGAGACCCTCAGAGATATGATTGTATCATAATCAACCTATAACGTTCTCACTGCCAGGACAGAAGCCCAAGTCCTCTCTGTGAGAGGGAGTGGGCCGTAATCACAGATAGATAGACCTAGATAACGCAAGTATCACGATCTATATGAAAACCAAGCGTGCCATTTTTGACTCCCTACTATGACGTCACAAGCACTCTCTCACTCACGGTCACCCAGCCAACAGTACACAGAACTGAGCGCGAAAGTGGCGGCTTATGATTTTTGTATGTAAGTTGGTGAGATTTTTGGCACGCGAAGTAGTTGCTGTTGCGTTATCCAGGTGTATCTACATCTGTGGCCGTAATCCACTACGCGGGTCCAATGAGGGTTGGTGGGATTTTTGTTCTGTGTGTAATGTAATTTATTTTGTGTAAATTGAAATATAAAATGATTGTTAATGAATAAATGACTATGACTATGATTACAGAAGTTGAGACGATAAGAATGTGATGACAATACAACCAAACTTTAAGGTCAACTTTGCGAAAATGCGGACCAGTCTGCCTAGTTAAACTCTTTTGCTCCATGACTGACCTTCTAAAAAAACTGTACAAAAATGAAACAACAACGTCTTCTGCACTTATAAAACGACCTTGATACTATTTCTAAGGTAAACAGCTAAAATTTTAGTCTCCATCTGAAACCGGTATTGTCTGCGATGTATAAAATCGGCCGTGGGTGTTGATCAAACGTTTTGCAAAAATGAATATGCTGTCAGTCCAGTGAAAACTACTCCTTGCTTCTGGCTGTAAAAATGAAAATGAACTTATTTTTGCTTGGAAAAATTCAGCTGAATTTTATATCATCTGCCTAGCCTTTTCCCAACTATTTTGGGGTCGGCTTCCAATCTAACCGGATGCAGCTGAATACCAGTATTTTACATGGAGCGACTGCCTATCTGACCTCCACAACCCAGTTACTGGGTAATACGATACCCCTTGGTAAGACTGGTTGTCAGACTTTCGGGCTTCTGACTACCCGTAACGACTGTCAAAGATCCACGAATGACAGCCGGGACCAACGGCTTAACGTGCTTTCCGAGGGACGGAGGGGTCTTGGTAAGTAAAGATGGTCACCCATCCACAGACCAACCGCGGCGAGCGTAGCTTAACCTGATCGATCGACCTGTGCGGCTGTTATTATTTAGCCACGGGCCCCTCTCAGCTGAATTTTATAGTGGGATGTTTATTTTGGAATTTGTTTTTATTGCAGCATTATTTTGCTTTTACATTGAAATTTTATTACACGAACGTAATTATTTGTTAATGTTGTAATCGACTTCTACTGAAACATCCTCTACTTTGGTTGTTGCATGAAAAGCTGATTGATCAAACACCATCTTTGTTTAAAAACATCCTGCGAATCTCAATGTAAGCTAACATAACTCGCATAGAAACTGTTGCTATAGACCAGGGATGGCGAACCAATGGCACGCGTGCCAGTAGTGGCACGTAACAAAATAATTTGGGCACGGCAACATTTCAAAAATGTAGGTACTTACCCAAGTCACCTAGGTAGTTTGCAATAGCCAAATTCGCACTAATTTGTCATTTAATTTAAATAAATATAAAACTGTTAATATTAACATTAGTCCTACATCAACTGGAAGTTATCAACAGGTGCACTTGCATAGTGCAAATAGGGATAATCATCTGTTGGTGTCTCCTTTCATTAAAAATGTCTAACGGGTCTCTGCGAGTTGGTTTGGACCCCTCGTACACCTACCAAAGGTGTGGGACCCCAGGGTCTCGAGAAATGTCAAGAGGGATTAAAAATAATAACAACAATGCGAAAGTATATCGTTTTTATCCAGTAATCACTAAGCCAAGATTGTTTGTTGGCACGTCATGGTCACATGAAATATTTATTTGGAAAATATGGCACTTGGATGTGTAGAGGTTCACCATCCCTGCTATAGACTTTTTTGCAAAAGGTAAAAAATATTTTGTTGTTTTGTTTTTAACCGTCAAATTGATGTGCAATTGCTTTATGTTGTCTGTCATCGTAGATAAAAAGGATTGTAATATGTTTTCAGTCTATTTACTAATAAAATAAGTTCATAAGTATTCGTTAACGTTATATTTAAATCCGCTATTTTCTTGCACATTGAGCCTTTTACGACCATTACACTCGTGAAAAGCAAAGGGGGGTCCATGGCTAAATAATAACAGCCGTACAGGTCAATCGATCAGGTTAAGCTACGTTGTCGCGGTTAGTCTGTGTATGGGTGACCATCTTTACATACCGAGACCCCTCCGTGCCAAGTAAAGCACGTTAAACCGTTGGTCACGGCTGTCATTCGTGTATCTTTGAGAGTCGTTACGGGTATTCAAAGTGCCCGATAAGTCTGACTACCAGTCTTACCAAGGGTATCGTATTAACTGGGTTGTGGGAGTCTAATAGGCAGTCGCTCCATGTAAAATACTGGTATTCTGCTGCATCCGATCAGACTGGAAGCCGACCTTAACATAGTAGGCTAGGCAGATGATGATAGTTTTATGTAATGTAGGTGACATAACAATTGTACCCATCTGGTATGTTTCCTTCGTTCACAGATGGCTATGGAATATTTTTAATTTATCAATTGGGACCGGTGAAACATGTTTGTGCTCAGTATCAATAACCATCTTTAGGCTAAGAACTTACGGAGCGATTTTCACCCGCGACCGCCGCGGTGGCACCGGTGAAAAGCATTGTTCGCTACCTAATTACCACTAAATGACAAGCTACATAAAATCCTATCAACTACATGTCAAAGCACTTCCTTCCTCACCTGGTAAACACGACTGTTAACAACAGTTAATGTCTATTAGCAACCTATCTAAATTATTCAGACCCCAGTCCCCCGCGTATGGAACCCTGACACAGTTGCCACTGCAATACTGCGGAAACGACCTAGTTCTCACTGACATCCACGTGCATTAAGTTTTCTAGAATTCTTTCCGAATGTGCTGTTTTAAGGATATTGCTCGATGTATATTTTATTTTTATGTTGACTTTTCCAGCTTGCTGGGTTCAAACTGCGCTAGGTCGCTGGAGTACATGACTAGCTTTGGCTCCGGCTCCTTCAGAGTTTTGCGTGAACTACGAGTACACACACACATATCTAGAACATAACGCTTGTATGCCCTGAAGGGTTGGGCAGAGGTGCATCGGTTGAGTATCGTAGATTTTCTTACCCATTCTTCTCCATACAAAACTGTCTTTTGGAAGGGGCGATTAGAATAAATTCTATTTTATTGTAAATTTTGACGTTCAAAAGCGCGTTTCATATGCCTATTTGAAATAAAGATGTACTATCATTCATTTCGTCAGTAATGTTCAAGTCCCATGTACAGACGCCAGCACATCAAGCTACTACAATCTGTCAAAGGGGAATGCCTACTCTCTATAGTGTCCTAGGCCCAAGATGGACATTAAATATTACTATAAAAATTTAGTGTTTTAAAATCTTAATAGTATTGGATATATAAAAAATATTTTCAAATTGACGCCACTATTTTAGAAATATTATTTAAAAAACAAAAACGTTTTCAGGTTAATTTAGTTTATTATTTTATTTAATTTAATTTAGGTTACTACCAACCAGCAGTTGTGGCAATTATGACTATCTCTTGACACCTAAAACAATATTACTATCGGTTAATAACTGGATGATGATGTAGGCAATAACAAAATCATTTTAAGGTTTGTACGAGTATATTTACCTGTTGTGGTGCAACCCACTGCTGTATCACACTTATTTTTTCGGGTTCCAAGATATGATTTTGAATCTCGGTCAGGTTAAAACCACAATTCACACAATGTTCTTCAGTCATTTTATCGGTATCCAAAATCGAATGATCCTTGATTCCAGAGCCAAAGTTGTCGTTGAAGGTGAGAACAAAATCCATAAAACAAAGCCAAAGTCGTTGGTAAAAATCCGAATCAAGTCCGTCTATCAAAACCAGGTCGCATTAAAAGATATTGAAGAAAAATCAAAACAAATCCACACTGAGCGTACGAAGTGTCAGTGTCAGATTCAATTCAGTGTTGTCACTATCACAAAAAAATAATATTAAAATAATCGATATCTCGATTACTTTTATAAATAACCGATAATTGATTTATTTTTCTTAGCCTTTTTTTTACGAGTACACATTCGTTTTTATTTTCTTTTAGTTAGTTTTTGATTACAATACCGGTAAAGTTCCGTAGGTAATGTGGTTATGCCGTTGAGGTTATTGTATTTGTTTATAAATCGATTCAAATCGATTGATTAATGATAATTTTAACACTGGCAATATTTTTCCAGCGTCAAAATAAAAAAAACTTCTTGTTTATTCAATGGAGTTACTTTTTTTAGCGAATTGTTTTAAATTGTAGTGGCGCTCATTTGGAAGAAAGTATATACATATTTTTTTATGGCAAAATTAATGCAGAATGTATTTTTTCTCTAGTGTAATGTCCACCTTGGGCCTCAAATGGGCATTCGCCTTTCTTTAATAGATTTTCAACTTTATCGCTAAAGCTATAAAATTCAAAGTTGATTGAGAAAATTTTACACTTTCGGGTAGCATTATGTTCTGGCGTCTGTACAATAGGATGCGAACCGATTTTCATCAACCGGGCACACAAGTCCAAGCTCCGGGCTGCTGAGAAATCCCAGATACGAGTATACAATTATGATTAAGTATATTCTAAAGACTACCACATACCTGGATAGATGGCTTCTAGTTCTGGGTAGGTGGTTTTAAAAGCGCACAAATGGATGGACGGAAAGACAGATGGTGCGTTTTATGGATGCGCAAGGATGTGAAAATGTATGGAGTTTATTGATTGGCCAACTAAAACAAAAAGTGGTAACATGTGGACTTTGTCGTTCGATATCGTCCTTAAGAACTAGTTTCTATAAGCTCATCAGCTGTCTCTTATAATAGAATTGCACCTGTGGTCTTGTATCGAAAATAACGAAAAACAATTAACTTAGTATGCTTGTCTATAACGATATTGAGCACACTTTCATGCCTTTAAAAAGATCTACTCTTTATTATGAAGTTGAAAAAACAAAACAGACCGCTGACATTTTTGTTTGAACAAAGGTAATTACGAAAGTACTCCACAATGAGAGCAAACTTGCCTTCTATACGCAAAAACTTCACTACATAGTATAAAACAAAGTCGCTTTCTCTGTCCCTATATATATGCTTAAATCTTTAAAACTACGCAACCGATTTTGATGCGGTTTTTTTTAATAGATAGAGTGATTGAAGAGGAAGGTTTATATGTATAATTTAGTGTATTTAGTATCAGCATTGCACCCGTGCCGGTGCGAAGCCGGGGCGGGTCGCTAGTAATAAATAAAGTGTATAAAATCTGCAAGAGAAAGATGCGCCGTGTTCAGCCTTCACGCAATCGTAAAAGCATGAAATCGATTACATCCGAGCATTTCACGTTCCTTGAACACGAATGAAGATGTCGATCAGAGCTGTATCGAATACTGACAGAGAACAACCACGTGTTTCACAATTTTAGTAAAGACACAGGTTCATTCTAGAGAAGCTGGTTACTAGTTTTATCGATGTAACGGCACAGGATAGCCTTTACCAGAAGTGGTCATCGTATTAGCGGTTCAACAGCTCCAATATCATCAGGACTGTGCCGGAATATAGCAGTTCGTCGTGGACGTATTACAATACCAGCTCCCCTGACGTCAGCTGTCAGAAGACAGCCGCCATGTAACCATCGATGCGACGCTCCGCTGGAGTGACAGTAATCAGTCACTGTCACTCTTATACGACCTCTTCGGTGGTTCCGAGTAACTTCGTAACAAAATTAGACAGCGCAACTTGCTGCGCCGTCAGATGTTTAGAAAAAAACTCTGGTTTACACTTTTTTCTGCTTCGTTCGTAAGCAGGTAGTATACGTTTGGAAAGACAAGTTTCCAAAATAATAATCTAGAACAAAAATTCGGACAAAAACTTAAAACATGATTCATTGGCAGTCTGCTTACGCAAAACACGCTCAAAAATCGGCTAGTATATCAAAATAGTTTAGTTAATATCGATCACCTGGCTTTGTGCCAAGAACGTAAGTGAAGAATCTATATCGGAATCAATCGAGTATTGACAGCCGGTTTTCAATCATACTTGGCAACAGTACATATTTTAAATAGAACTCATGTTTAACAAATAATCAAGTACTTGAAATATTCTTTTTTATGAAAGAGTAGGCTGCAGTGTAGACCACAGTTCACACACATTTTTTCAGTTAAGTTATAGTAGCGAATCGCCCCTGCTACACACGGTTTTTAGGTACGACTTGTCAGAACATCGAGATTTCTTTACTGTATGTTAGTTAGTAGGGGTAAAACCGCATTAAAATCCGTTGCGTAGTTTAGAACAACGCGGTCACACAAGCAGACATGTAAAGCGACTTGAATTTATAATTTGTTTGTATGGTATTTATGATATAGAAGTTTGAAGTACTAATGTAATAAATCGGGCATAAATCCTGTCTCTGGTGCAGCAATAGTAAGGTAGTAGAAATTAATCATAAAAATTGTTTATAATACTTTCTTTGCTCGAAAAGGCAACTGCTTCATATACCGTCACGCCCACTAAATATAAGCCCGTATTCCACAAAAAGAAAAGGTTAGAAGTGTAGATACAGTACAGACATTTTCCGCCAGTTATCTTAAAAAAAAAAACATAAAATAAAGGACCATTCTATTGCCATAATCCGGGCATAAATCTGGAAATTATATGCCCGGATTATATCCGTAGTCTGGACTCCGAGTGTCTACAATGAATTTCCTGATGGAAAATCCAAATCGTATTCATCACCATAAACTCCTTCCCATGGGGCAGGCAGAAAGTACCTACAGAACATCTGCTATGATCCATACATACTCCTTTTGCTTAGTCTACGTTCATACATACATCTGGTCACACATGCACGCCGGTTGCGAGTACCACGCAACTAATCTTTCTGGAGAACATCACCAATAAAGTAATTACATTACATTTGAGTGCATCCCCTTCCAGCGTTTCCACTCACATCTGCCTTGTAAATACAAAGAAAAATATCCAAATACAGGGTGTCCCTGGAAGTATGGATCAAATCAAATAGGGGCGTGGGCAAAGTCATTTCCAAACTTTTTGATCCTGAGAATGTTGGTGTATTTTTTTACGGTTCAAAGTTATGACCAACTATTATTATTTTCAATCACTTTGCATAGTGCTCAAAGGACAAAATCATTTTTAAAAAAACTACCAAGAACTGTCAATTTAAGTTTTTTAGACAGCCCTGATAGTTTTTTTTTTTCTTTGAGCACTATGCGAAACGATTGAAAAAAATTGGTCACAACTTTTGAACCGTAAAATAATTCTCAATCATCAATCATTCTCAGGATCAAAAAGTTTGGAAATGACCTTGCCCACGCCGCTATTCGATTTGATCCATACTTGAAGGGACACCCTGTATAAGCCAATAAAAGTAAACCAAAGTAAATTAATCATCAAAATAGTTTGTTTGCTCGAAAAGGCAACTGCTTCATACACCGTCGCGTCTACTAAATGTAATAATTCTCAATCATCAATCATTCTCAGGATCAAAAAGTTTGGAAATGACCTTGCCCACGCCGCTATTCGATTTGATCCATACTTGAAGGGACACCCTGTATAAGCCAATAAAAGTAAACCAAAGTAAATTAATCATCAAAATAGTTTGTTTGCTCGAAAAGGCAACTGCTTCATACACCGTCGCGTCTACTAAATGTAAGCAATAGCCATCAATCGTAACAATTGTCTATTGACATCGTTAATTACTTGTTTAGCTCTAATGCACAACTCGGTAATGTTAGCTCATTTGTTCGATCTTATGTGTGTTGCATTGTTTGCAATTCGAGTAAGAACTCGAGCAAAAAAAGTATCGATAAACATCGATTGCTCATCGGTAAAGGCAGTAGGTTACTAAACATTCATTGTCTAGTTTGCAATTCAACTTTTTACATGATTTAATTCTCATAGCTGTTCCCGTGTTACTAATAATGGATCTCATTAAATTAGTGTAAATTCCAAACGATTACAAAGAGATAAAGGTAATTAGTAGTTTGTTTTTCTCAATTATTTTCCTTTGAAATATTTCCTGAGGAAATTCTTCTGCTACATGCACAAACGCGTTCTGAAATTAATTCTAGCAATGTATTATCTTTACTAGCGGTCCGTCCCGGCTTCGCACGGGTGGAAAAAAAAGAAAAAAAATAGCCTATAATAATCAGTGATAATGTAGCATTCAAATGGTGAAAGAATTTTTAAAATCGGTCCAGTACTTTTTGAGCCAATTCGTTACAAACACATACAAATCTTTCCTCTTTATAATACTAGTATAGACTAGTATAGATTACTCCTTTTAAACATAGTAATTAATTCATAATAGCCGTTTTATCTACTTATCTCAGTTGCTCAAAAAGCCGCTATGCTGAAGTGAGACTGGGATGATCACGTCTGCCTAATGAGCTGTGGGCCTAATTAACCACTACGTGGAACCCTGACACAGGTAGAAGGCGTCGCGGCAGACCCCGTAGAAGATGGCGGGACGAATTGGACAAAAGAAACGACCAGTGGTCCACTTTAGCCCTGGATCGAAAGAGCTGGAAATCATGGGGCTCTCCCCATGATTTGGGCCTTTGCCCAGCAGTGGGATGAGGCAAGATAACAGTAATCTATCTATCTGTTAAGGCTCATTGCGCCAATGCCGCCCACAGTGTGCACGCTGTAAGAAACTCCGTCAGTTTCCCTTTTCGCTGTACTTTAGAATAGAATAGAATACTCTTTATTATGTACACCACATAAATTACAGATACAAACATAGAAATTTTACAAAGGGTGACACAGTGGGCGGTCTTATCGCTAAGAGCGATCTTTTAAAGACAACCTTTGAATTAATTAAAAAGGGGAAGAGGAGACAAATACTGTAGGTAGTCTGTGATATACCATTTACATAATACAATAAATACATACATAAAGTAGGTATATTATACTAATCTAAATAAATATATAATAATAAACATGACACAGGAGCAAAAAAAATATAATGATAATGTTTAAGGAGAGAGGAAGTGCTTTCAACAATAAATTCTGCCGTTTAGCGCATCAACGCCACGGTAGAAAATAAAACGGACATAAAAGTGAAAGAGGCGTGTTATTTGTAGTACGAAACAATCAGAGCACAGTTTGTAAACGTTATTAAATGTATGTGGTTTCCGTAAACGGTAACTGCGAAGTAAAACCCAGAAGATTAAGTTGGAATTTTCTTTGAGGCCTTTCTTCTGGATATCAACGGATTCGGAGAATGTAACCAGACACAAAATAGCAAATAGTAGAAGAACTAGAAATAGAGAAAAGTATAGTACCACTTATCATATAGAAGGTTACGTTGTAAGTGAGGTATAGGCGTCGTTAGCACCTACCGCTAGGAGAAAACTGCGCAAAAACTCAATACATTATGTAACTAATATCTATCTTTCTTTCAAGGATGCTTACTATCAGAAGATCAGATAAAAATAAATCCCATCTCAAATAAAAAATAAAATACTTCTACTGAAATATTACACATGCGACCATAATTATATGCATACGTATTTATTAGATTATACATGTGTCCGTATGTTTGTTGGTATGTTTACTATAGGTGTGTGTCCGTATGTTCTCTACATCCGAGAACTAAATGTTTTGTTACGAGTTAATTTCAACTGCCTGCGGCGCTATTAACTGTTTCTTTTGTTGCAGTTTTAATTACGTAGTATTGCGAACACACATTGGATACTTTGTAATGTTGGTTTTTGTGTGTTACTTTCGATGGATTGATTCGTTCGTTTACTCTTACTTTTACAGTTACATGTTATATATTGTACCTACAATCTATGCAAATCAATTTTACTTTACTTTTACTAAAAGCCTGTTTTTGGAGGTCACTGCCAACTACAATGATGGCTGGAGAAGATCTGGAACCTTTCCAAGATTCTATTGTAGGAGGTCTAGAATTGTTTAGCAAAAGTTTACATAACAGATAAAAATAAGGTCTTAAAAGGTCACGCTACGGATTTGCGTGCTCAGCAATACTGGCCACATGCCTGATCTGTAGGCCAATTCCCATAATTAAAAACTTTCAAAAACTCGCCGCAATTTCATCTCAGCGACAATAAATGTCAAAAATGTAGGGAAATTAGAGGTATTTTTGACAGATTGAGACTGAGATCAGACTGTGAACTTCTTAAAATTACAAGAATTGATCCTCTGATCTTATCCAAAAGTTATTAGAAAAGAGCTACTTACCTATTTTTTTTTCTTCGTCTTTAATTTCTGTCTTACAAGGAAACAGGGCAAAAATAACACAACAAACGTAGGTGTTTGTTGTGTTATTTTTGTGTTTGTTCTCACCTAAGTATGTGCTACATACATAATCAAACATTGAATGTCAAACAAAGGTCTTCCATCATCACGTACTTAACACAATCATTCAAATTACCGCAAATTAGTTGTTGAGTACTAATATAACCTCTAAACACGACATGTACTACAGTTAGTCCTTTGAGGACCATTACTTGTACTTGTAACTACTTGTAGTTAGTCACAAACCACTAAGGACCAATAGGACTCGTTAGATTTAGAGTGCTAGCAATTCTAGCAAGCATGCAGCTGAAACTGGGACATGTCTTGGATACGACCTTCATGCAATCCTCAGTTCTACTGCAATTTGTAAACGCTGTCGTAGAACAAGGAAATTTTGGGCCGCTTGCGGTTGGAAAATACAAATTTCCTTTCCAAGCCCGGAAGGTCAATGGTCGACAGGTGCAAGGAAATTGACTATAAGACCCTGGTTCTGGTCGTGATAAACCTTGACATTCTCTTCAGTAAGACCTTTTAGAGAAAGTAAACAATATCTGGATAAAGGACGCACATAGTTGGGAAGTAAGGCAGGGAAAAAAGAGGACTTTACCTAGCACTGGGTGATTCCAGGCTGAAATGCTGCTTTTTTATTGAAATGGGTTTGCTCATGACTCTAGTCTAGGTCAGAGATGACAAAGATAAATTCGACGATGGAGTGAGCTGATGCTGATGAGTCTGCAATACACTCAACACAAAATCGTGCTTGTAATGATGTGTACAATAAAGAATAAGAATACACTGTGTAATATCCATAGAGACCCTATTACGGTCACCAATGAAGTCTATGCGATATTCCACCCTCAGCCTCACCCTTTATGTAATTCAGGCGTAACGGCTATCTATGTCATGTTACCGGTTTGACACTTGTCTTGACGTGTCAACTTCTGTGCGTAACAGTTACCAAGTGTGGTGTTACGTTACTGAAACAATATGTGAAAATGATTGTGTTGCAATATGTGTGAATACCGTGTTACGCTTAGTCAATACGGTGTTAGAACCGGTTATGGTATGCGAATTGTGGTCAATTGATCTGAGTGATGTTATGGCAATCAGCGCAGTACCTAGGGGCTGGTTAGGCGGGGAGCTGCCAGGGGCGAAACCTTTAGTTGGTCACACAGTGCAAACCTACAGGTTGCGGACCGCCGCTGGGGTGCAGGCACAGGCACTGCCGTCTGCTGCAGTGAGTGATATGGCCAGAAATGGAGTGACAACTGAGATGACCGCTAATAGAGATGCAAGAAAGAAGAAAACATACTGAAACCGACCCGAAAAAAATTAGGATCCTTATCGGCAGTGATAGATGGAAAAAATCTTGTTATTTTAAAAGAGATGCAGTTTCTTGTTAATAGTAGATCTTCCAGACGTAGACTTCGTGAATGTAAGGTTCGTTTTTCTATCAGAGAATCGATAGAGTATACAAACCTCGAACTTAATCGTCAAGAATAATTAATGACATTAACAGAATATTGTTTTAAGTGGAAGAAGGAGAGTCCCGGGGGGGTAACGATTTCCCATTAAAAGAAGGGACGATATTTTTCAGGATTGGCCCAATTATAACACAAACTGAAATAGTTGAAAGTTTGTGTATAATACACATAGCTGACGCAACATCGTATCGCATCAAATCGCGTATGTTTTTTTTTTCTATGTTGGTTGGCTAACTGTTTACATTTCCGTTTTACATAATATCAGCTGTTTTCGATACTGTTGGTAATAACTGTCATATTTTAGTTATTTTTGTGTAGCGTTTAATAACAAAAGCGTTTTATGTATTAATCTGTTTTCGTAACCGTTATTACGGGGAAAGTTATATAAAAATTTTACTTTTGTTCAAGGTTATTTAACAATAATAGAGCATTTACGTTTTAATTTTGCCTATTGCAATGAACAGCGTGTAGCAACGATTTTTCAAAAACCCAGTAACCTGTAGGTACCTACAGCATAGGCTCCCGTAGGCATGACATAAAATTAATAAAAACGAGATCGTGTTTTAACAGCCTAGATACTTGAACAGCGCTGTAATCCCGTTGAGGGTACACTTCAATAAATTACACTTCCACTTTCAGTAAAACTCAGAGCAATTTTATGAAGTACCAAATTCTGATGTTTCGCACGAAGCTTCAACATAACAGCTTTCTGAGCCAAATTAAATAGCCCGTGCCTTTAATTTGGGTTAATTACTCCAACGAGCCGAGTAAAAGTAAATCACATGTAGATATACCTTATCACTTTCATCAAACACGCATGCGTACCATACATTTCTCCTTCTAATGCATTATTAATTGATGTCGCCTAAATAAACGATGAAATGGAAAGCTTTGGTGTGAATTGGGTCGTCTTTGTAATATTGTGTCGTGTTTATAGCGTGGGTGACGTAATCCTATTGTGATTGTGAACGGGATGGGTGGAGATGCGGACAAAAGAGGTGAATGTCATAAGGATAAGGTTGGTTTGGAGCAAAAATAGGAGCGTTTGTATAAAAATTCGTGGATGCGTACAATTTTGGCTTGCTTACATAGAAACATGACATGTTTTCTGCTCTTGGTTTCCCAGGTAGTCAGAGATGTATAGTAGGTACACCCACTGCAGGGATCCAACAGAATATCAGCATCAGGCACATTTGCCTGACACATGCTGAGCTGGACTCCTCCAATTTGGTGCAACCTTGAGACGCACACCGCACTTTGTATATTCGTTATTCAACCACACATCGCAGCGACAAAATTTGTCAAGCTGTAGTTACATGTGAATAGTGTCGCTGCGGATTCTTGCGGTTGCGTTGTGGTGCCTAAAAACTGTTATGTTAACGTTGTTTGCGATGTAGCCGGCCGCTAGTTCGCGGAGCGCGGTGTCGCTGGTGGTTGCGTTGTGGTTGCGATGTGGTCGGTATCACAAAAAATCAGCTGTTCCCTACATTTATGTTCGTACGAGTATAACTCGTCAAAATGTAGGGAACAGCTGATTTTTTATTCGCGATTTCAGGTTTGGTCCCATAGTAAAAGTTGTTCATAATGATGAGTACAATGACATCTTAAGAGGTTGTTGGTATTTTTCCAATAACCCTGTATATTCATGTAAGTAATTTGTTAACATTTAATTGTGCTTTTGTGTATTGTGCTGTCTTTTGTGGGTACTAAATAAATGGTTAAGCCAAAATACAACAGCAGTAGTCTCATTACTCATTATGCACACAATTGTAACCATTGCTGGAACAATCTTATGACGATACTAGCTTCTGTCCGCGACTTCGTCCGCGTAAATTTTTTTTGTTTCCCCGACCCACCCCGTCGCAACGTGTCGCCGGCCTGCGCTATTAATTACTTCGTTTTCGCTTGGCGAAAACTTCAGACTTTTTTCTTTTTACTCAACTCCTAAGGGTCCTAGCGTCAAGTTTAATAGAATATAGCCTACCTCAAGAACTGGGCTATCAAACGCAAAAATATTTTTATATATGCGACCAATACTTCCAGAGATTTAGAGCTTTCAAACCGTGTTTCAAACAAACAAACTCTTCAGCTTTATTATTAGTATTATTTTAAAACTATGATATCTACCAAGATATACATTGAAATCAAATGATGTCAGAGGCAATTTTGTTCAAAATTAAATACATGTGATGAATAACGTATTTATTTGGATAAGGATTAATACCATGTTTATAAAAACACCTTCGCAAATAATGCATTATTTTAGAACAAATTTGGTTAGCATAAAAGAGGTTATAGTGAGCTAACCGTAAAAGATAGACATATGCTGTCGCGGACTTTTTTTAAAGCTTTTAAAGGGGAACAATTCTGTCATATATGATTTTTGCGAAACTTTAACCGTTTACGCAGCGCACGCAGCGGAAGCTCTCAATAGGAAAAAAATCCCCCGATTTTGAAACATTCTTCATTGGTGCTCCGCTCCTATTGGATTTGGCGTGATGATATATAGCCTATAGCCTTCCTCGATGAATGGGCTATCTAACACTGAAAGAGTTTTTCAAATCGGACCAGTAGTTCCTGAGATTAGCGCGTTCAAACAAACAAACAAACTCTTCAGCTTTATAATATTAGTATAGATTATTATTGAAGATTTGTAGTCTGGTTTTTCTGGATCGGATTTCTTCATTTTGATGGAAGCCATGAAATAATATATGATTGCAGTCGAAGGAAGGGGATTCTCAAGAAAATTTTCATTACTTCAGACACTCACTAGAAGATACGGGGTGACTTTTTATCAATCATGCAAAATGACAGCACGCCATATCCCCTGCACCGGTTTGAACAAAAGGATCTTAGACCACTGAACTAGTTACTAAGACAACAGAACAAAAATACTTACGCTCTAATATGCCAGGCAACTGTTCCACCTGTAACAAGAAAAACAAGTTTAGAGATACATATGGTGTTGGTGCAATCACTACCAGTTGAAAATACACACATCAAAAGTGTCTAGGGATCAAGCATTTTTATGCGGATTTCTTGAGATTGAGATGTGGCTTTGTAATAAATTTATGATTTTATAAATTTATATGGATCCTTTTTGGTGCATTTCATAATTTGAATCAGGAACTGTGAATCAAATTCGAGTAAAAGATGAAAATCAGCTGTCAATATTTTCCCTATAAAAACATACAACGCATTGAAGACATTATTAGTGCTACTGTTTCCCTACTACTGATTAAAACCAACGTTATTATGGAGCGGCGACGTCATTTAAGCAGGGAAGAAATGCTCAGAGCCGTGGGAATGATAGAAGCTGGTTCCCGGCAACGTACTGTGGCTTTAGCTCTGAATACAAGTCAGAGTGTTATCAGTCGACTTTGGACACGTTACCGAAGCACTGGTACCGTGGCTGAGCGCCATGGAGGACGGTATCGCTGCACCACACGGAGACAAGACCGATACATTCAAATCTTAACTCGAAGAGCTCCAACAATAACCGCCATGATGTTAGCCGTGAGGCTTCATCACTCTTCAGGGAACTTAATTAGCGACCAAACAGTCAGAAACCGCTTGCATGAAGTGAACCTTCATTCCCGAAGACCGCTACGGGTACCACCTATAGCAATGCACAATCGTAGGATTCGATATCAATGGGCTCTTGAACACAGAAATTGGGCAGAAGAACAATGGCGTTTCGTGTGCTTTTCTGATGAGTCTCGTTTTGGTATGAGACCGGATACAAGACGTATACGACACTGGAGAACCCCTGGACGCCAACAGCGATTAAAATCCTGCCAGGAAGTCCATCCTTATAGTGGTGGAACCATCATGGTATGGGCGGGTATTTGGATCGGCGGAAGAACTGAGTTGATTTGGATCAGAGGCAACCTCAACGCTCAAATTTATGCTGAGACGATTGTATCAGACGTCATCGTTCCTCTACAAGTGCAAATCGGTCCCTTATTTCAGTTAATGCATGATAATGCACGACCGCACACCGCAAGAGTTGTAAGACAGACTCTCGCCGCAGCTAACATCAATGTCCTGCCCTGGCCTGCTCAGTCGCCAGACTTGAACCCGATTGAGCATGCATGGGATATGCTACAGAGAAGAGCTCTGCCGAATATGGAGGGTATCCAGTCGCAAGAAGACTTTTTTTTGTTGTTGCAACGAACATGGGCGGCCATTCCACAGCGTGATTTGGATGAACTCATTTTGAGTATGCCAAACCGATGTTCTTGTGTTGTTAGTGTTCGCGGTAGAAACACGGATTATTAATTGTTTAAGTTACCCAATAAAATTTTAGAGAAAACTGTTATTTCAGTCTTTTTTTCGAACTTTTGTGTTAGTGGTTCAAATGTCAAAAATCCCTTTATTAGGAAAATGGCAAATTTCTTTATTAATGCAAAGGTGACTTGGTTTATCGTTACTGTGACAAACGAAAACACTTTATTTGATGAATCCTTAAAGAAAATTTTAATTAATATCAATCAGGAGAAAAGTTATTGCAAAAATATATGTTGATCCCTAGACACTTTTGATGTGTGTAGATACAATTAGTACGAAAGTATTGATATGTCTGTTGTTAAGTGTCAGAATAGATTTTGGGGAAAAAGTTTGTGGCATTCGGGCAAGCATCTAGTCAAATTGAACCTGATGAAGATTGCCGGATTGCTGAAGTTACAATAGGCCGGCTATGTCAGCCGTAAAATCGATGACCGTTCGGGTAGACGTATTCTTGAGCGAAGACCGCGAATCGACAAACGTTAAGTAGGACGCCCTTAGGATAAGTGGAGCGACGATCTTCGCTGGGTGGCTGGTAGCAGCTGGATGAGAGCAGAGAATCGAGTTGAATGTCGTGCAATTGAAGAGGCCTATGTAAAGCAATGGACTGCTATGAAGATTTTTATCACTGCAGTGTATACTTTGTTGATCCGGTGTAAGCATTTATTATTTCAGTAATATTGTTAATAGTAGTTCAAAGCACACATATTATATACAGCATTGCTGCTTCTTCATTGATTAAGTTGTCTGTAAACAATACTCCTCTTAGTACCTAGCTGCTAACCTACTTATTAAAAATTTGATGATTACATTCACAAAAGTTTTCTAATATCTTTTTACATCCATTTTATCATCTGTTTAGGATAACCAGACAAGACAAATTCTTCATTTGATACCTGCTAAACTTTACCTAACAGTCTTTCGTGCACCGATACCAAAATATTGTTTAGTTAGTGTCAACTAGCGTATCTTAATTAGATACATGGCATATTATTTATTATGTATATTTTTATGTAATACAGCTGTAATATTTGTGAACTTGAATAACTAGTTTCAAGATTTAGGTTTGAACATTCTCCTTTCACCGTCTCTAAGGCCCGTATTACAGAACGTCACTCAATACTCAAGCATTACTTAAAACTAGATTCAAGCTATTTGATTGGTTGAAACTAGTTTTAAGTAATGCTTGAGTACTGAGTGACGTTCTGTAATACGGGACTTAGTATTATTATAATACTGTAGACACTTTTAATGACTGCCTATTAATTGATACTTCGGTTTGTACGAAAAAATTACAATTGCATATTTGGAAGCTAAATATTTTGCAAAGATAGACAGAAGACGGGCGTTGGCGTCGTCACCGAAGGAGGACGAGGAAACTCTGGCGTAATGAGTTAGAGGCGTTTATGTGAGATCGACATCTGCTAACCCGCACGGGGTTTGCGTGGTGGATTACGGCCACAATCTCGCCGATAGGAGACCTGTATCCCAGCAGTGAGAACATTATAGGCTGATTATGCTTTATGGGAGGTTGGCCGGAAAAGGCAATACACAGGGAAGAGTGAAAAGCTGTGGGGTAGACCTTTGCCCAGCGGTGGGACTACAAAAGTTGAAAAAAAAAACTTAATTATATTTTGAGATAAAAAATTGCAAACTGCGCACAAAATAGCAGACTACGCACATATTCCTTTAGTTGAAAACCTTATTTGAATAGAAAGCTTGAAATCTCTGAAAGAAAATAAATTAATTGAAAATTCAGATTCTCAAGATGTACACATAATAATTATTATAATTAGGTGTGATTATTAAAATAAACATTAAAAAAACATACTAAACAGAAAGTTGTGAGATTAATATTATCAGTGGATCAGTTTAATATTATACGGTCCCGTAGATACGTTAATGACCGGAGATGTAGAAACTAGATCTACGTTACGAAGCGGTGTACCTATCCTTTGTTACGAAATTCAGCGGACAAAGGCGTGAAAACATAATAAATCAAGTCAGCTATAAGAGTAAAACGATCAGACTGGATAAACATAATGACTATCGACGCTTACCAAAGTTAGTTGTTAGTAATTAATGGATAATTAGGAAACTTCCTTCACAGCTCTCTCATCTTTACTCGATAGAACAATGTTGACGAAAATAACAAACACCGTCGAAAAAACTACAGCATTTGTTATTGTCGTACCTCAGATTATCCCAATCCAGACCGGACTACAGATATTCGAATTCTGATCTGACGGAGCACGGCGCGTACGCAGTTCTCAACTACCAAAAATAACACGTTCGAGTTATCAACATTAGGGATAATCGCAGGGATCAACCCAACCGCAGTGCAAGGGGAAGGCCACGCCCTGAGGGAACCGATTTAATTCTCGATCACGGTATCGCCTACGCCAGGTAAGTATGAACTTTTTACAAAACCGCGCGAGCGTCGTTAAACAACGGAAAATCATAACATCGCGAATCAGGAAACGCCAAATGGTACAACGTCATCTAGTGAGGTTTTTTTTAGAATTAAACATATCTGGCCAAATGCCCATCGGGGGTCTTGTTAATTATGGGGAAAATTATATTTTTATAGCAGATTAAATAGTTATTGAGTCATTGAACACAATACCCACGGTAAGGTTTTCTGATTTTGGGGCGTGTTGTGTCTGTGGACTGTGTATTAACATAAATATACAGAAGCCTGTTACGTTCAGGGATTGAGTTAAGCTGGGATCCTTTTCGAATTCAATTTGCGGGCAGCGGGTATAGCTAATCTCAAGAGGGACATAAACATGAATTTATGAACTAGAGTGGGGTTTGAGCTTTCTTTAAAATCTTCATCAACTTAACCACTAGACTACTAGAGAATTTAATAGTTGCTCATCAATGTTTTTTGCAAGTTTGTTGGGAACCCAGAAATGAACACATACAAACTCCAAAAACGAATGCAAACTTAAAACCTTGAACAGATAATATTACGAAACGATTATTTATGAAATAAAGATGAATAGCAAAGAGATTAATGTCAAAAGAGGATCATCACGCTTTCGCGAAACACGCCACTAAATCACGATTTCACGAGTTCGGATCACGCCCAGCAATGTTGCAGCGTGGATCATGATCGAGAGATCGAGAATCCGAGACATACTTTATGAAGTTCCCGTATTTCCAGGTCCCATTTGTGTCAAAGAATAGCTTCTTGCCGGACAACTAGACAGATTTTTGGTAGAGCGAGAAAAATTTGCTAGAAATAATTTAAAAGATTGATAAGATTTGAAACAAATCGTCAATGAGGCGACACTAATGGCCATGAAGATCTTGGACTTGGATTTCAGGTCCTGGTCAGCTCAAGTATTTATTCCAAACGATGTTAGATTGGAAAAGTTGCTATAATGTCTGAAGTGTTTTGAATGGTTTCGACTTCTTCGAAATAAGTTTGACTTTTGTTGGTTTTTTTAGAAAATGAGACGAGGCTCTTATTACTAGAGTAGGTACAGACGCCAGCACATCCAGCTACTACATACTGTCAAATTTCTTTAGTAGATTTTCAACTTTATCGCTAAAGCATAAGGTTCAAAGTTGATTGGGAAAAATTTACAGTTTCGGGTAGCTTGATGTGCTGACGTCTGTACTTAAGAGTCTGCTTATGATGTTAACAAGTTAAACAACTCCCTGCCGGGGCAGCGGGATTGTCCGAAAGGGTTACCGCTACCCCGGAACACAAAGGGCTAAGGAAGGAACACGGGTGGGTTTTAGTCAGTAAGAGTCTGACACTCCCTTCTGCTCCACCCAGAGCGGGAGGGGTCATTGGATGATTTCCCATCCACAAAAAAAAAAAAGTTAAACAACTTATTGCGTGCGATACTCATGCTTATTCTCTATGACACAATGAACGAAACCGGGCGAAATATACGCGAGATTGGCGGGATTCGCTAAGGAATTGACGTGGTTTCAAATTAGGCATCGTTAAGTGGTCATAGTGAGTTAGGGTCCTGTTCGTCTTGTTATTTAAGCAAAAGAGTAAAATGGCGATAATGTTTGTTACACTGATTGGATATGTGAAACTGGCTGTAGCCCTAACAAAGATACTTCAGTACATCAAAAACACTCCACACGTGCAAACTTCAATAATATCAAATGAACCAAAAGCTGAACCCTTTGTCGATACGCGACACCATACACACAGATAAAGAGAAGACAACAAAGTAGAGCATTAAACGGATATTACACTTTTAGTCATTCAACACGACCTAGTCGCTAGTCCATATGACCTATGTGCACAACACGATAGGGTTAAAAGGGTGGCTCCAGCTATACTGGTGGAATAAACCAATGTCAAGGCAACGGACGTAAAGCTTCGAATATCGCATTTCAGCTTTTAGAGAGTGAGACAATCCAATAAGGGAGTATTTATAACACGATATTTATTTATTTATTAAAACTTTATGCACAAGTAAAAACTGTACAAAGGCGGACTTAATGCCTTGGGCATTTTCTACCAGTCTACCTTAGGTACCTTTTTTTTTTTTTTTTTTTTGTGGATGGGAAATCATCCAATGACCCCTCCCGCTCTGGGTGGAGCAGAAGGGAGTGTCAGACTCTTACTGACTAAAACCCACCCGTGTTCCTTCCTTAGCCCTTTGTGTTCCGGGGTAGCGGTAACCCTTTCGGACAATCCCGCTGCCCCGGCAGGCTTCGGCCCTTACGGGCCCCTTCCTTTATGCTGACATCTCTTTGAGGCGCGCGTGGAACACGTACGCGCCGTCCGGCACGGGCCTGGTCCTGATCGGACGGAGAGTTACCCATTACTCTCCGCCCGCAGGCCCGCGCCTACGGTGGCCGGGAGTCGTCTCGCGGCTCCCGACGCCCGGGGCGTCTCCCGCAGCGGCTGGGACGTGAGGCCCTCTCCCTCAGCCGTCCCGCCACCTCCTTCGCTAGCATGACTGCTTCGCAGAAGCAGGCGACTGCCTCCCACTCCCTCTCGCCCCGGACCATGGCTTGAACCAGGGCCGGGCGCGAGAGGTCGCCGCCGCTGCCGATCGCCTCTGCGAGGACACGGCGGTGCTCCGCCCAATTGGGGCATACCGCCACCGTATGCTCCACCGTGTCCTCCGGGCGACCCTCGCAGTGGTGACACCCGGGCCTTTCCTCCCGCCCGATGGTGTGCAGGAACCTCCCGAAACACCCGTGTCCGGTGAGGACCTGCGTCAGACGGTAGGTGAGGGCGCCGTGGCGCCTCTCTAGCCACTCCTCAAAGAGGGGTCTTACCGCCGCTATCGCGGCGTGCCCAACTTAGGTACCTTAGGTCTTACCGATATGTTTGCAAATTGAAAGAAAAATCATAATGGCTGCATGTGTGAATGAATGAACTGCGTTTTGTTTGCAAGGTCGTGATACCGTCGGCGTGGTCGTAAAATTCAACTATTTTGATTTCTCTGATCGAAACACGGATGTAACAGTGGGAGACCGATCTAAGAACATCACACAAATTGTAACTCAAAATGTCTTCAAATGAAACGGTAAACAAGGCTTCGCTGAATCACATCTAATTAATCTAATTGTATTACAGCAGGGGCATTAAACTAACAAACCGAATGAATTGACTTCACGATTAACGATGTGAAACTCGATTCTTCCGCAATCGGTCACGCGATTATCAATTCGTAAATAGGACCTCGTACGCGAAATTGTAACTGTGCTATTCAGAAACGTTCCCATTGTATAAGTAAATCTGTACATTGTGTTGTTTGCAATTTTGCTGAGTGCAATAATTACCAATTATGGTGTCACAATTGGGTCTAGTTATTTCAAATGGGTTTGTGAAACTTTCTTTACCATACATTGTCGCTTATCTGTCTTTCATAGTCATAATTTGTACACACTGACAATAAATTGCGTTAATTGTGTTGTCAGTCCAATTTAATTGCAATATCGAAAACGAATTTGCGTGCATTCGAGCGATGATAATTATCCAGGTACAGTACAGACGTCAGCAGGTCAACCTACCCCAATCTGTCAAAAATCTTTGATAGATTTTCAACTTTAGTACAAAGGCATAAGATTCATATTCAATTGGGAAAATCTGACAGATTGGGGTAGCTTGATGTGCTGGCCTCTGTACAAACGGAACTTGCTTCTGGTTTTTCTGTTTTGTTCTAGTGCCATCTATGAACAAATATGAGAATTAATTAAAACTAATTAGGGTAATAAATAAGAGAGTTCAGATAACGAAGTTGTTAATAAATCAGTATTTCGTATTGTACTTTTTTTGGCTGAATTATTTCGAATTGCAAATGGTTTGCGAATTGTTGCAACACAAATATTTTTGGGCTTAAAACAGCTGTGGCACCGACTTATTTAGGCAGAACCAACCTGGAGATGAAACATTAAGCACTTTCTACAGATATGAGTCACCAAAATGAGAAATTAATGTCTTTATGAACTAAGACTGCCATCATACGATAATACAATATTTAAACAAATATTCATTCCTAATTTTAGTTATTGCACCTACCACTGTTTGTCTCTCCATCAAAGGTTGACTGGTAGAAAGAGCTTATGGCATCAAGTCCGCCTCTGTACATTTGTATGCTTAAAAAGCAAATAATTTAAACAACATTTAGGCAAACACGGTATTACGGGGCACGGTTGCAAAGTCACGTGGGAGTTTTAAACAAACAGGAAACTACTTTGAAGAAGGGTAATACCTATTAATAACAAGACATTTATGTTTTCAAAGCGTAAAAAGAGTAGGTATCTGTCGAGGTAACAATAACAACATTGAAAAATAATTTTATTTTTGGACCGAGTATAAAGCCTTGAAATAACTTCAATTTAGAATTTCCTCTAACGAATTTGTGGAAGATGTTGAACTTTTTTTCAGACACATTGACGCGCATCAGTAGATGATTCTGAACCCCCTTGCGTTGAAATTTCTCGTCAGTTATTAAAGAAAAATCTGCTGTTTCATACATTTCACCGCGTAGGTATTGCATTTTTTGTTCTATGAAGAAACAGTAGATTTTATTTTTATTACTGAAGAAGCATTTCTACTCTAGGGGGTTTAGAATCATGTGCTGAAGTCTTGGTTACAGGTTGCGCGTCGATGTGTTTCTGTAAAAATCTCAAGATCTTCCACAAATTCGATTTCGGAAATTCGAAATTCAAGTTGGTTTAAAAACGTGCTTGTGTCTCTTACGAATTAATTGTGCTGCGAGGCTTTATGCTTGGTCCAAAAATAAAATTGTTTTTCAATGCTGTTATCTCGCCAGATAAACAACCTCTTTTTACGCTTTGATAACATCAATAGGTATCTTGTTTTTATATAATGTCAGTTATGATTATATCTACTGGCTACCATCAGTAGCGATCTGTCTTTAACTGAAAATAGGTTATTGGGTTCGGCCGTTATGGACTCATGATACATCTCCCGATATGCATTTGACTAAATATTTTAATTATGATGTAGTTCGCGATAAAAGCCATATGATAAATAATTTTGATCTTCCATTCTTCTGAGAAGATTGTGTTAAGTGAAACTTATTGGACCGAAGCGTGTCAGTGGAACTAACTGACTCTTTATATTAAAGCCAGTTTGTTTTACAAAGGTTTTTATTTTGATTAGACGGAAGAACGCTACCTTTCTATTTGTTAGTCTTTTAACCTTTTTGTAAGCAAACATTGAAGATCTTGAATTATGTTTAAAATTTTTTTTTTTTTTTTCCAACAACTAGGTACCTACTGAGGATTTTTAGGTTTAAATCTTAAATTTGAATTGACTTGAATATTAATTCTGAATCGGAATGAAGGTTTTGGGTAAATAAAAGTGACAGGAAAGGATTAATTTCTAAAGTTCACTTAATAATTTCCTCACGGTGTTATAGATAAACAATAATGATGTCGCCATTTTAACCTATAGGCACAGAATACCTAATAGTACTTCGTACAGAATGGCCACTCCCTACCCCGCGCTGACATCAGATACCGCACCTCACCCCGCACACCCGCGGCATTATCGGCGGTTCTTTAGCTCGGGGCGCTCACAAAGAACCGCAGCACTGTACTGCTGACACGAACACACAATCTTGCGATTTAAAAGTTTTATCTGAGTTTTAATCACGATGGTTCGATATTGTGATGCTTTTCCGAATTTGTATTTACATGTTTGTAAGATGTCGCATTTTAATACCATGCGATATAATAACCGATTATTTATAGTTAAGAGTCCCTATCAATTTCGGCACGCTAATAGATTAGGTAGTTATAGGAGTGCAGTGTGTATGTGTGCGTTCGAACTATAACTGATATCGTAGTGTGCGTTGAAGCGTACGGTGAAGCGGGAACAAATGATCTTGGTCCGTAACCGCTATTATTAGTACTCCATAGTTTTTACTTACTAGATTCCGTAATACTGGATGGATTTATAACATGATAAGTTTAGGTCCCATAAAAAAATATCGTAACCTAGTACGGCATTCACTATAGTAAAAGCAAATTATAAAGTGTGACCAGCTTATACAAAGTACGTCTGAAACGAATTACACGTGTTATTGTTTACCTAATACAGAATGACAGCGAGGTCTGTAGTATTTCCCTCGCTATAAGACCGCAGACCATGAGAGTATAGTGTAGCGTTGGTGCTCTGTGGTCACCTGTCAGGTCAAAAAAAATGTCAGTTGGTTTTTCATGTCAATGAAAAATACATTTTCCATATTATCATTTTAACATATAAATATTCCTTGTACAGAATTTCACCTTCCATTATTAATTATATAAGTGTTTTTATGTATGTGGACTTGGTCATTATACCAAATTATCTAATATCTATATCTATCATTTTTATCCCATACTTTTTACCACTTCAATAGTATAGCGAGCCATTTTATCATATTAGACAGCTAATCAATTTATTTGTATACAAAGTAGAAAAAACGGGCGGGACATGGAGGAAAAGTACTTTATTATTGAAGATAACTTTTATTCAAACGAAACATTGTTTTGTTTTTAGCCCACACTAATCTAATTCAAATTTATAATATCCTATAATTACTTACGTTGTTTATTTCAGATGTAGCAACAGCGTGAAAATAAATACAAAATACTTTTTAGTTTTTTTGATAAATGATTTTATTTCTGTAAGTAGGTTTGCACAAACACTTTTATACATCAATCATATTTTAAAAACTAGACGATTTTTTTTTTCGTGGTTTTAGGTTTGGTACCATAGTAAAAGTTATTCATAATGATGAGTATTCAGTACAATGACCCCTTAAGAGGATAACGGTGATTAAATTACACCCTGTAGTAGTACAGTAGATAATAGTGTGTAGAGAAATAAATGTCAAACTTTTTGTTCTAATTTTTAGCGTGTAAGTACATACTTTATCCAACTCCAGGACTAAATCTTCTAAAGAATCATCGAGAGAATCAAAGTTCGTTAGGAGAGGCGTTTCTTGAATTAAATCCATGTTCTGAAATTATATTAATCTGACATTAATATTTTGAATGCAAAATCTTAGATGTTTGTTACTTTATCACGACGACAAGATTAAAAGTATTTACATGGAACTTGGTACAGACATAGATCATAATCCTGGTTACTGGGTACCCTATAAAAATATCATGTCCTTTTGTCACACCCATAGCTAAGACACATTATAGTACCCCATTTGCTAGTTAGTAGATGAATATGTTTTAAATAGACATACTACTTAATATACTTTACTTACTTCCGTAGTATTGTTATTTTTTGTAAGTGACCATGTTCCTGAACTCCCTGGTGACATGTTCTCCTTTTCATTCATATAGAGTATAAAAATAATATTTATTAATTTATTACAAAGAATACAGTGTTTACACAAAAATCAATCACTGAAAAATACCTTGTTTCCCCCTTTTCACCTACTGATAACGAGCCTGGTGAATTGTTAGTGTTACTGAAAATAATGAATAATACATTAATTATAAAACTACCTAGCGAAAAGGAGCTTGAAGAGCCCCTACATAGATAGTCCCTACAGTACCACCTCAGAACCAATAATTTATGTGGTTCAATCCGTTCTCGAGAAATCATAAAAAAGCCATTCATGCAAAATGTATGAGAAAATGAATTATCTTCATTATTATTTAAAAATTACCTTGTGTTCCCATCCTTTTCGCTCATTGATGATGTTCCAGGTAATATTTGATTTTTGGTTGATTTCCGCCTATGTAATTCTCTACAAATACAATTAAAATATTTTTAGGTTATATAAATAATAGTAAATTATAACAATATTCTTAATTAAGGTGATGGCAACAATTATTATTTACCTAAGAACTGCATGTCCTTTCGTATTTTTTCAACTTTTTTCTTTTTAATTTTTATTATTCCATGGTAATAAATTTCACTTTTTCGACTCATTTTCTAAAAACATATTCACCATTTTACTAATAGTACAATACAAAACATTAATATGTATGAATAACATTAACAACATTTACACAGGTCCGTCGTCGAGAAGCCCTTGGGCGCGACCATGCCATACAATCTTAGTACTTTACACCCTGCAACACAGCATCGTGATAACCCAACTTATTACGGATGACAGTACATAAGATATATTTCCAGCTAGTTAACAGCTTTACAATTTTGTAGTATTTTAATCTACTAGTTTAATATTGTAAATCCAGAGGCGCTGGTGTAGCGTATAATGTAAGAAAATAAAAAATACCCAAAACTTAATACTGCACTAAGGTTTACAATGTTCTCCTTAAATAAATGGTATAATAATAGTAGTACTATTAAAAATGTGTTGCTATAAGTAATTAATTATTTGCTAAATAGGAGTTTGAAAGTTGTAATGGAGATAAAGACACACATTTGTTTATTGTAAATATTGGGTTTGTTAGAATAAATTAAATATAAAAGTACGTGTCCATGATGATAAGTCATTTTTGCTGAAAAAAATGTCGAAACAAAAATACTTTGGTAAGAATTTAGACATATTTAAATATATGCCCTGGCAGCACTGGCAACTGGCAAGTAATAACAGGGTTACCAGATTGGATATTTTTTTCGCAATTTCGGGCAAAAATTTGGCTCCTGGAGAAATGAAATATTTGGAGAAATGTTTGGAAAGAGGAAAAAAATCATGGAGAATTTTGGGTATTTTTAATATTATAATTATTCGATGATAATCGATGAGAGTAATCGACATATTTTACCATACATTTCCAGTATAAGATGACTTCTTATTGTACGACAAGCCTATACAATGTGAGCTCAGCTAAAACCGGAAATGTATAGCTTGATATTATTTCGTCGTGTGTACCTCTAGAGACACCAAAGAAAAAAACGATGTGCATCATGGTACGCTATTTTAGTAAGTAGAAGCTCGAAGTTCAAACTATTTTTATAGATTACTTGAAATAATTTGCTTGATGGTTAATTAATAAAATCTACTACATTACTGATGTCCATTTTACTTAATTTTGTCATTAAAAACTGTTTCCTAATGGTTACAATTGCTTAACCTTTTAAGCGCTTAGGTACGTCGGATTAATCCGCAAATATTTTCGTCTCCATTTCGCCAGGGTCGTATATTAACGACCACATACCAGAGCTCGTTTACTCTGGGTTTTTTTTATTAATTACACTGTTTTTTTTTTCAAATCACTTTGCCGGGTGCTGGGGGCACGACAACTGTTAAGAAGTCGGGCGGTTTTTTTTTCTACTATGAAGTTTTTGCCTTTGGGTAAAACTTAAAAAAATTGTATCATTTTGGAGAAAAAATATTTCAAATTTGGGGAAAAATAAAAAAACACAACTGGCAGCCCTGAGTAATAAACAAAAATGGTTGTTTTTGTTTCGATGTCGTTCTGCTGTAATGTGTAATCGTTCTTCGTTGTCCGCTAAGTTAACTCTATGTGTGTTATGTGAGGTGCAGAGAATATTCTGGGCGTGGTTCAATGTGTTACCCAAATGAAAGTTTTAACTATCTATGTTCACAAATTCAGGACATGTGCTTTAAAATCAGTGAGATTTTTTAAACGATCTTAGTGCAATGATGTAAATAAAGTTATAAGTGGAAAAAGAAAAAAAGACAATAACAATGTTCTTCAGAGTATGGCTGAAAAATATACTACAATAAATCTTACAAAAACAAAAAGAAATGAAAGTATCTATATTGTTTTATTTCCCATTTATTTAGAATTTTAGATTAATGTAATTCAAATAATATCTAAATATTCTTGTAACAGAGTTATCTGTTACAAGAATATTTAGATAAAAACAACATTATGGATGGATATAGATCGCGCGAATAACCTACTGCCGACACGGATGTAGTTTAGTATTTTCATCGCAGAGGGCGCTTTTTATTCTGTTATCATCCAAATCTCGCGAGATGGCCCTCTATTTCAGTTTATACAAAGTACTCTTTGGGCGCGACTGAATGCAACGAGCGAGCGAGCGCATCGGTTTATAAGGCATTATTTAGATATTTTATTACAATTAAATAAGTAGTCAAATTTAAAATATAAAAACTGAGTTTGGTAGTTAAACATCTCAAATTTTAAAATATTTAATACTTATTGTTATTTTCAATAAATTCTTACGCGTAGACGATGGTTTTGTACATGATATTATTGGGTTTTTTCAGCGCAGTCAACATTTTTTTAGTAGTACTAATTCATTAAACTTTAAAAAAATAAATTGTACACTTACTAATATACTATATGCCCAGTAATTAGGATTTTTTCAGATTGTTATTTGCTACCAGTAAGCTAAGAAAGCAATTGAAAAACATGGTGTTTCGTGCTTATGTAAAAACGTGTGTTATGTTTTTATTTTTCGTAATTTATATTAAAAAGTTATCAAAATTTAAATTTGTAGACTTACTAGATAAATAGATGATAAATAACTGTGTGTTAAAAAAAATATATATATAACTTAAGGATACTGAGAAATTAGCGCTGGAAAAAATTGAATTTTCTGTTTTTAGACCGCGAAATTGATAGGGACTCTTAAGTAGGTCATTTAAACGAAAATATTTTAGTGTAAGCAATATTTAGCTAAGTAGGTACCTTATTTGCATGGGTATTTGCTCTGGGATAGCAACATTTAGTGAAATGGAACTGATGATGAAGACCACAGATGGCCACCGGGACTACTCAATAATAAGTATTTCACAGGTTGCGATTCGATTACTTTAATATGTTTGCTAAGCACAATTTATGCTCGTCACAATGCGAATGATGAAATGGAGCTGATGATGGAGTACCAAGAGGACTCCTCAACAATTAACGTCCCTGCATCGGGAAAAGCAATATTTTCTACAAAGCGATGAGCAAGTTGACATTAGGCTATTGTAACTTAGATACTTTATAAACAGACCCACTAAAAAGCGAAACTTTTTAGTAAAAAAAAAACCGACTTCCAAAAAAACACTACAAAGTGATACTTAAATAACTTTAATTTCGTAAGTCGGTGGCAATAAACTAAAATACAGATCCAAAGACACCGACTTCCGAAATTAAAGTTATTGTTAAAAAGTTTTACATTTATTACTTAACTATTATGATATTATTTTTATTTCATTACGAACCCGACTAATTAGATAATCAAACTAGTCATTTCTAGTCGCGTCGTCGTCGTTCCCGCCTTTTTTTTTACGCTCCGCACGACAACCAACCCTACTAGAGTTTACGCACACATTTGCACGTGTACCAACGTCATTTGGCTATGTAGTAGTAGTAGGTAATTATTTTGCGCGCGTTGTACGGAGTGTCCGGGGTGTGCTATAGGTGTGTTATAAGGTCTAAATTAGCACTTAAATCACACCACATCAATCTGGTCAGTACAAAAAGCCTTTACGCAAATTAATCGTTTTTCCGATATCCTGTCTGAATCACGTTTTCATGTTGAATGACGTCATTGTTCCGTCTGGTTATGACGTAATAAATGGATGAGAAGGTTATGTACAGACGCCAGCACATCAAGCTACTACAATCTGTCAAATTTCTTTAATAGATTTTCAACTTTATCGCTAAAGCATAAGGTTCAAAGTTGATTGGTGAAATTGGACAGTTTCGGGTAGCTTGATGTGCTGGCGTCTATACAAACCGATGATAGGCGTTGGGCTACTTACGTTTTATCAGAAATATGAAATGGTATAAAAGATCCTGCTCGGTATTGGTCGATTAAGGTCAAATCGCGTTCAAGAGCTGTCAGTGTCAATATTTCACTACAACTCTTGATCGCGGTTTAGATGTGCTGATCGCGTTCATGTTTATTCAAAAATTTGCCCTTAATACCTACACCAAAAGTGTAGTGAAAACCTGTCTTTAGACAATGATAAAAAAAATTACGGCATTAAACTTGTGAATGATCGGGAAGTGTGCCTACAAATAAAAGTAATACAACCATCGAATGGATTCATGATTGATCGTTTCACACGGAATTTAATTACATCGTCATTCTTGGAGCATAAGAAGCATTCCCGTCTGTTCTTTGTAGATATTTAACAGTCGTTACGGGTAGTCAGAAGCCCGAAAGTCTGCAGCCTTACCCAGAACTGGGTTGTGGAGGTCAGATAGGCAGTCGCTCTATGTAAAATACTAGCTCCATCTAGTTTGACTGAAAGCAGATCCTAACACAGTTGGGGAAAAGCTAGGCAAAGGATCATAAGAAGTTTAGAACATTTTTTGCTCGGTTCCCATCGACGTTGTTTTAGGAAAAAACCTCTAAAAATGTGGTGAATCCATGACTAATGGTGGTTAATTAGAAATCAAGAAGCGAGATTCTTCCGATCACGCCTCATCGATTAGCCAGTCAAGGGCGTGCGATGTAAGCTGTCGGTAACTTGGAATTTGTGTATAAATAACCATGTTATAGATGTGGGAAATAGTTTTCAGAATTTTTTACGCTTTGAAATAGATACAAAGATAAAAGGCTTACTTATGATAATGGCAATAATGATACATGACAAATCTTTGTGGCATACCAAGATGGAAGTATTTCAAAAGATTCTGACCTTCAATCCGAAAAATTCCAATATAGATGGAATCCACTCTCAATCAGACAAGACAGCAAACCAAAATAATACAAAAAATGTTTATGCATGTAATGTAAAATGACTACGGTTATGTAATATTAAACACAACATATTTTGTATTCATTGATTCAGCAAGCATCAAATACTGCGCATAAATTGAATCAACGTGTTCCTGATCGAATTTGGCATGAAATGCAACGCATAATCTAAACGGTATTGAATTTGAAGCATCTGTGGGGTAAGGTACTAAAATTGAAATATTTTCTTGTTATGAATTTGCAGGGGTTAAGTTTATAAGATTGCAGGTATTATAACGTTTTAATGCCATCATGATTCCAGTGCAAGAGAGAGATGGAGGTATACATGAACGATATCACCATTCCTTTTAATATCTAGATTTTAATAGCATTAATAATTAATAATACAGCCCCTGGAACTTTGTTAATTTGATCAGCGTACAGTCATCGCACATTAGTGGTAACAATTTGATATTGAAAGCGCCATTTTGTCGGAGCAGTAAGGGCGATTTTCCTAGTGCAAGAATAAAGACAATAAAGATTTTTTCCACAATAAAGAAATACTTATCTTAAGCTATGTAAATATAGGTACTGAGTTATAGACAGTGACCTACACAACTTAGTGTTTTGATTGATAGCTGTATCACGAAATTAACCATTTTACATTTGCCAGCCCTGGCGAGAAAAAGTTTTTCGCCAAAATATCTAGACGATAGAATTAAAGAAGTTTGATTAAGTAACTTTGCCTAGATAAATGATGTAGCCAAACACTTGGAGACCAACTTTTACAATAAGACGTTCTTTGGTTGAGATAGAAAAGCTTCATTTGAAAAAGTTTTGGGTAGCAAGTTATATAATTGTACATCCTAAAATTGTTTATATTTATGTTTCTTATAAACATATTATAAATTAAAGTCACATTTTGTGAGCGCGTTGTCCTTCTTAACTATACGCAACGATTTTGATGCTTCGATTGGGTTCAGTTGACCAGACTCCGGGTTTCACTTTCATTTACTTATATAATTTATTCCGAAAGGTTTATATGTATAAAACATTCATTTTAAACTTAAATATAATACAGAAATCTCGATGTTTTGTCAAGTCGTAAAAACCTTGCGCAGCAGCAGGGATGTGTCGTTGGTATAATATTTACACATATAACACTAGCTGCGCGTGCGCCGCGCGGCTTAATCCGCGTAAATGTCGATCCCGTGGGAATATCGGGATAAAAAGTAGCCTATATGTTAATCCAGGGTATCAGCTACCTCCATAGAAAATTTTATCAAAATTAGTCAAGCCGTTTGAGCGTGAAGAAGTAACAAAAATATAAACACACAAACAAACACTCACAAACTTTCGCCTTTATAATATTAGTGTGATTATTTATTAATATGTATAGAAAAACAATACTTTATTTATTTAGGAGAGCTCTATGTTACTGTTTTCGATGTTATAGTAATAATTAGTATAGCTACCGATGTGCCGCTCATTGTAGAAATGTCTCGGGGAGGTATATGAGTGGAGTGACGGGCAGTGAGGCCTAATTTAACCGGGTTTGTTAGTGTAACAGAGTTATTTATACGTACCCGCGGTAACAGAAAATACCCCCATTATTGTGCTAAAGCTATTTATAACGACTAAACCCGAAAATAACTCTATCAGCCGTTGCTAATAGTAAACCAATATGCGAGAGGAAGGAAAATGCTAATTTAAAATTTCTAAAATTAGGCTCATGAATATGAAATAAAAACACCCATCACGATTCCGTCAACTACGCATTCTGTACATCAAAGTAAATAACTTTGTGTAAAAATAATTTCTGGGTACTTTTATTTTTGGTGTGAAAATTCGCTGGCTACAGTAGCTGGCTACATTAGTGCGCAATGTAACGCACGCAAAGCATTGTGCTTATAGGTTCCTGCAACGATACAAGGATCGTGGGAGTATTTAAAGTTAAGTTATAGCAATTAAAACTTATTTTAGTGAAAAAAATAAAAAGTTTAAAAAAGGTGGATCTTTGACCTTCATCAACATAACCGTAACCAGAAGATTCTCAGGTATGGTCCAGTACAAGAGACTCCGCAACGGTCTTCTTATTTAAATGAAAAACCTTTGAAAGCTTTAACAAAGTAACAAGTTATTTATGAAGGTTTAAAAGAATGTTGAACTTAAACAATTCTTGTGCAACTCATTAAAGTAAACAATCTTTATGATAGTTAATCTTGCGGGCTACCGCGAACGTCACGGCATTGTGTTGAAATCGCTGATTAAGCGTTCCACCAATCTCAGATTAGTTCCAGATTTTAAACATTTGGTTAACTCATGTAAAAAATTATGGCCGACCAGATTTCTCTAGCACAATTTTTTTGAGGGGATTTATAATTTCGTAAGTTGTTTTTCTTTTAGTTACTTTATGGGAAAGAATGGTCTTTGAATAGGTAACTTCAACTGCTTTCCATGGATCTTTCCAATTGCCAAAAGTTCTTCCAGAAACATCACAATTAATTGATGTTTGGTTAATTAATGCTACATCTGCAGATTAATCTACAGGTTTATGTTCTTGCTTGTCTTTAATACTTATTTTTATAGCTGAAGTTTCTCCAAATTCATAGAAACTTTTAGGCTCCGTAATAAAATTCTATCTAGCATCATAATGTTTCCTAGCGGGAGTCATATCTCTGCTCACTTTTCATCCGGAAATATTTGGTCTGAAGATTTATGGTTCAAGTGCCTCTCGAATATGATATAAGGAAGCAATATTCATAGGTAGTTGGAAAGTTATCACTAGGTACTCCACTTACTAGTTTATGAATTTGAAAGTACTTAAGTAAAGGAAACTACGATGCGAACGGGAGTTTTATACACAACGGTGGATGTTTTTCGCTAGATGATGATGATATTGATGAGATTGCATACTCATAACCGGCCTATAACGTCTGGGACACAGGCCTCATCTCGGTGAGAGGGAGCGGGCTGTAATCCACCACGAGGACCGCGGAGTGCGGGTTGGTAGATATCACATGTCTTTGAATGTTTGGTTCTAGGACAAGCCGGTTACCTCACGATGTTTTCCTTCACCCATTTGAGAGCAGTGATGAAATAAATTACACAAAGTGAAGTTGGGGCCTTTACCATTGTGCCAGCGTCGCACCACTACTGCTGTACCGATTGTTCATCAACAAATGAAAACTGATAATAAACTAGAAATGATGACTACGCTTCTAACGCTCCTGATACAGATAAATACACACATCAAAAGTGTCTAGGGATCAAGCATTTTTATGCGGATTTCTTGAGATTGAGATGTGGCTTTGTAATAAATTTATGATTTTATAAATTTATATGGATCCTTTTTGGTGCATTTCATAATTTGAATCAGGAACTGTGAATCAAATTCGAGTAAAAGATGAAAATCAGCTGTCAATATTTTCCCTATAAAAACATACAACGCATTGAAGACATTATTAGTGCTACTGTTTCCCTACTACTGATTAAAACCAACGTTATTATGGAGCGGCGACGTCATTTAAGCAGGGAAGAAATGCTCAGAGCCGTGGGAATGATAGAAGCTGGTTCCCGGCAACGTACTGTGGCTTTAGCTCTGAATACAAGTCAGAGTGTTATCAGTCGACTTTGGACACGTTACCGAAGCACTGGTACCGTGGCTGAGCGCCATGGAGGACGGTATCGCTGCACCACACGGAGACAAGACCGATACATTCAAATCTTAACTCGAAGAGCTCCAACAATAACCGCCATGATGTTAGCCGTGAGGCTTCATCACTCTTCAGGGAACTTAATTAGCGACCAAACAGTCAGAAATCGCTTGCATGAAGTGAACCTTCATTCCCGAAGACCGCTACGGGTACCACCTATAGCAATGCACAATCGTAGGATTCGATATCAATGGGCTCTTGAACACAGAAATTGGGCAGAAGAACAATGGCGTTTCGTGTGCTTTTCTGATGAGTCTCGTTTTGGTATGAGACCGGATACAAGACGTATACGACACTGGAGAACCCCTGGACGCCAACAGCGATTAAAATCCTGCCAGGAAGTCCATCCTTATAGTGGTGGAACCATCATGGTATGGGCGGGTATTCGGATCGGCGGAAGAACTGAGTTGATTTGGATCAGAGGCAACCTCAACGCTCAAATTTATGCTGAGACGATTGTATCAGACGTCATCGTTCCTCTACAAGTGCAAATCGGTCCCTTATTTCAGTTAATGCATGATAATGCACGACCGCACACCGCAAGAGTTGTAAGACAGACTCTCGCCGCAGCTAACATCAATGTCCTGCCCTGGCCTGCTCAGTCGCCAGACTTGAACCCGATTGAGCATGCATGGGATATGCTACAGAGAAGAGCTCTGCCGAATATGGAGGGTATCCAGTCGCAAGAAGACTTTTTTTTGTTGTTGCAACGAACATGGGCGGCCATTCCACAGCGTGATTTGGATGAACTCATTTTGAGTATGCCAAACCGATGTTCTTGTGTTGTTAGTGTTCGCGGTAGAAACACGGATTATTAATTGTTTAAGTTACCCAATAAAATTTTAGAGAAAACTGTTATTTCAGTCTTTTTTTCGAACTTTTGTGTTAGTGGTTCAAATGTCAAAAATCCCTTTATTAGGAAAATGGCAAATTTCTTTATTAATGCAAAGGTGACTTGGTTTATCGTTACTGTGACAAACGAAAACACTTTATTTGATGAATCCTTAAAGAAAATTTTAATTAATATCAATCAGGAGAAAAGTTATTGCAAAAATATATGTTGATCCCTAGACACTTTTGATGTGTGTATTTCAGCAATGCAGAAGCCATAAAACTAGCCCAGCAACAGTTAACGCAATGACAGCAATAGCATTGGCCGGTTCTACAACGATTTTCAATAACATTAACAATGGTTAGCATTCTGTGAAACTAGACAGTCAAAGCAGTTACTAAAGATTTATTGATAGTGACGCAACTGATCGTTTATTGTTGTAAATAGGACAGAAAATAGAGCATTGAATCGCTGGACCATGGTATTGAAATGGATATTTGTTACCGAAAATGATCATGGACTGAAATACGGAATTGAGGAGAAATTCTTTGATGATGATAATGATTACAAAGATGTACCTAGTTAACAAATCTTATGTGCTTTGGATAGCATATATACATAGTTATAGTTTCAATCGAATGGAATTGTAAGGTTTTGGCTAGGTAAGTTAAAACAAAACGTATATTAGCTTAAAACGTTCAAAATCTAGTCGCAATCTCATCTCAGCGACATTCAATGTCAAAAAGTTGTCAAAAATGTAGGGATTTTAGAAGTATTTTTGAAAGATTGAGACTGAGATCAGATTGTGAACGTTCTTAAAATTGCGAGAATTGCCCCTCTTACCATTCCACACATTTTCGATAGTGGAAATTGTAAGATTCTCCGAATTTAAAATTATTGTTCTAATTGTTGGAAAAGAGAAAGAAAGTAATCCTATATCCAGTAAAAACTTAACTACAGAAATATTTGCATTGTCCTATAATCAGGAGAAAATAAAGTTAACAACAGACAGCTAGAAAATGACATGTTATAATACTAATGATTTCCAAGCAATCATTGTTTATGCGTTAAGGAAATCCTGCCATAATACTTTCAAGTCATAACCATTTATGGCTTCCACAACGTGGTTATAACTCATAACAGTACCTAGACCTACTATAAAACAGGAATTTTCATTTGTCCTATAGTAGGTAGGGCTATAAGAGACAAAGGCAATGAAAGGATGGATGGACTGTGTGAAAACTTAGAACTTTATGTGGCTGTAAAGGGAGTAGCTACTGAGATAACTACTAACAAAGAGGTATGGAAGAAAAAGACTTGTTGCACTGATCTCAAATAAATTGGGATAAGAACAGGAGAATGATGAGTTACAAACAAAAGCTGTCAATTTCTTAGAGAGCAATTTCAAACAGCCAGCAAAATACAAATTTGACGAAATTTTTTTTTGTTGATTATATCCTCCCAGAATATTCTTTTCTTGCCATCTAAATAGGCTGCAGCATAAATGCAGCTCACACAAAAATAATTAACTACCTACCGTAAGTTAATTAAATCATAAGTCAAAACCGTACAAATGTGAAACGCATTGATTTTGCATATTTATTTAATATTCGATTGGGATAAGAGCTGATTGAAGTCATCAAGCGAAGCGGAGTCAAGATAATTAAAAGTTATTGATGAAATAATAACAAATTCAGTGTCGATGTCAATCCCTACTCCCGGAGTTGCTTCAAATGACAAGGCCATTATGAACTAATTTCTAAGCGCTATCAGGTTGTCACAATTTCATTTCAATATATATTTTGTAATTCTATCTTTCAAATTGATAGTTTCACAATTTGTTTTAGCGTATCACTACGACTAGGAGGGGCCCGTGGCTAAATAATAACAGCCGCACAGGTCGATCAAAAAATCAGTTGATCCATACATTACGTCGAGTTATGCGAACATAAATATATGGATCAGCTAGTTTATTTTTCCCATAGTAAAAGTTGGTCCCATAGTAAAAGTTGTTCATAATGATGAGTGCAATGTCCCCTTTTAAGGATTAAAACGATCAAAATGTAACGGTGTATATACATATTTATGCAAAATAAGTCATGTTCATACCGGGATAACTCCGAACGGATAACAAATTGGTAAAACTCATCATAGTAAATATTGTACCTATTGGAAAGATCTTTTCAACGACACTACAATTATTGCTATTTTGAGGGGGGTACCAAAACGCCCATCATCCAATATACACTGTCGTGCCATCGACACGACGAAGATCAAGTGTTTCACTTAGGGTCAATATTGTATCCGGTTTCCATTAATTTATTGGTGCCACTTACTTAACGTCACCAGTAATCTGCCATCATCAAGTAAGCTTAGTGTGATTAATTAATAGCTATGACACATCTCAATCGAGACGTGGCCTCTTTGTTTATGTGGAATACCTCTCTAAAACGTTGACAAGTATGCGACATATCGTACAAATACTGCTTAATCGCTTTGTAGAAGGTACCAGACGCGCAGAACTCCAAGGAGAAGAGCATTCAAATATTGACACTCACAAAGATAACTGTAATTGATTTTGGAGGGTTTTCTAATTGTTTACCCCTTGAGATTGTATTTAGGGGTGTACTGGATTGCATAAGCCTTGAATTTTCGGAAACGTACAGACGCCAGCACATCAAGCTACCTGAAACTGTAAAATTTTCCCAATCAACCTTGAACCTTATGCTTTAGCGATAAAGTTAAAAATCTATTAAAGAAATTTGACAGATTGTAGTAGGTTGATGTGCTAGCGTCTGTACTTAAGGGAGAAATGACGCTTTGGGCAAATACCCTCAGTCTTAAATTTCGATTTATTGTTGACAAGCATATTGGAATGTAAAATAGCATTGTAAATCAAGTATTTTTTGTGCTTGCCCTTGTCATCATCGACGAAAATATGAAAACAACAACACAACTTAAAGGGATCGTTTGAGTGGCAGTTGTAATCCAACTTTCCTCTCTAGCCCCAATTGCGTAACACCCTTTCTTTCAATCACAATGCGACGGATTTTGAAGGATATTGCTAAACCATTTCTTCATATGTTTAAAAAATGTGTCTGCTCGACAACGTAAGTCATGCAATGAATGTTTTTGAATTGAAAAAATAAAAGGCATTGTGATTGTCAGTGTGTTACGCAATTAAAAACTTCGAAGTAGCTAACAAGTAGAATGTACAATAAAACAAGAATGTGCCGTATCAAGAACTTCGCTTACTTGGAATTCGTCATTTATATTAAAACGGCGCTTTACACTTGAAATCTTCTAACAGGATTCCTAAGCGTCTGGAATGAGTCTAGATCTTAGCACATATTCACAAATGTAAGTGGAATTCTGATTAGATTTTCTCTAAATAGCTTTAGGTTCGTCCCCTATTACATGGGACTTAAGCATACCTGGCTGGTGTACTATTAGGTACACCTCTTCCTAATCATTCGGGGATCTCAGATGTGTTACTAGCAGCGCCCCGTGGTTTCACCCGCATAAATGTCGATCCCGTGGGAATACCGGGATAAAAGTATCTTGTTTATTAATCCTGATTATAAACTTTGTGTGCCAAATTTTATCCAAATCCGTTCAGCCGTTCGTCGTGAAGAAGAAGTAACAAATATTTGTATGTTTGTTATTTCTTCCTGCACAAATGGCACACTCACAAACTTTCGCCTTTATAATATTAGTGTGATGTTACGAGTATTTTCCCTCTATAAACAAATTCTTATCTGCAGCCTGGTATTGACTTTTAACCTTAAAACTACATGAAGAGCTAGCCACAGACGAGGCAAAGCGGAAGCTTACATCCGGACCGGTATGACCCGGCTTGCCCGGCCGGTAATAGGCTACTTCGTTTTCCGTCTCTTCCTATGGACCGAGTGCTCCTTTGATAAGTTTATCTACTTCAACTATTTTGCCAAGACAATAATATACTTATTGTTTCTGTCTCGCATATGCTGAGCGATGACCGTTTTGTGTGGATGTGACGCATATTTTCCATCAACTTGCTTTTTTTTTTGCTTTTTCTCTAAGCAGGTCATGTTTGCCGCAAATTTTTATTATTTCTGGGCTTATTACTTTTCATAGTCTGATTATTTTCTAGCCTCGTAATAAACCCAAATAAACCCCAGCAGGGAGACCTCCATTCAGCTGTTTCGTTGTTTATTACGTCACAAGATGGCCGACTCTGATGGAACTGAAGCGATGCGTGTAATCGAAACTCTATGGGGAATGGGAATGCTACTGTCATTTTGATGGCACCCGGAAGTCAATTATCCTGTGACATTTTTCAAGTTCAATGAGATGGAACTGAGTGGAAATGTTTAAACAAATTAAACGGTTGTTACATTTAATCGAGTGTGTTTCCGAAATGTTTGCTATTTCGTTTATATGTATGTACGAAGTTAGTCTGATCCAGGTTCGTTTGTAAACGGTTTCATCGCTTGCGGCTTAGCAACCGGTTTTATTCGGACCTAAATTATTCAAATAGAAATAAGAACAGAGGGTAGCCGATTTAAATACCTAACTCGCTTTTCATATGATGATAATTATTTATTTGTCTTCCATTACTTAACACTCACGAATCCGTAAAGATTAGATGACTTAGAATTTGCAATTCAAAACCACATTAGACACACATCTCATAGTTTTTCCCTCCCATCAGAATCAGAACTTACCTCATACAACAAAAAGTGTTCCATTCAATAAGGCAGCAGCCACCATAAAAAGTTTGCAACAGTTGGCTTTCGTTAATTATTACGCAGTTACAAGGTGGTTATGAATAAATTAACCATAATTGGCTTGTTAGTGGCACGAGAGGAAACCAAATATAGTACCAACCACCACACACTGAATAAGTATGAGATACGAGTGTGAAAACGTAATTAAGATTTGATTACGGTCGCTTTTGCAGATGAATTATTCATCACGTATAGCAATGATAAAGAGATTAGGACATACATACAGAATGGACGTTTATCATAAGCGTCATTAAGAACGCCAAAAAAAAAAATAATATTCAAAAGTTATTGAAAAAGGTAGAAAAGAAAAGATATTGTGTACCTAAGATGATATAGCTAAAAAAAGAAATGAAAATTGACAAAACAACTGGTAAAGGTGAATTTGAAATATGGAAGATAAAGACGAATGTACTAAGTCTGTTGAACAAATTAATTGGTATATGGCAGAAAGATGATGAGAAATATCGAGTAGATATTAGATAGGTAGGTACCCTTATGACGATCTCGTGGAGCACTGCTACTAGCTACGAAAGTAATTACTTCGAATTTACCAACAGGCAAAATGGATTAACTAGACATGGGTTTTGTCAATGACTGGAATACAATAAGACTAAACAGAGAAAATTAGTCAAACGTTATTTGTGTCAAGAAATACCGGGTTTTTCGGGTTGAAATAAACTACTCTGTTATAAGCGTGAGTGTCTTATTGGGAAACTTATAAGTAAGCAGCATTAATAAGCAGAACAATATCAACGTGAAGAGGGGCTAATAAAATTATTATACCGCGAAAAACTCGTTACAAAATGGACCTGGGGTTGCGTAGTTGGGGATAAATACCAATTTAAAAGCGGGCCGGCCAGAAATAAAATTTCATTTTAGTAAAATTGTATAACAATGATATCATTTTGTAAAAAGTTATCAAAACCGTGGGCAGGCGATGCAGGTTTTCCGAGAAGGATATCCTTTTAGGAAAAAATGTTTTATACGAATATTTTGTATATAAATAAATTTCAATGTAATTTTAGAGGAAAGTCCATTAAATTAAACTGTATTATGAGAGTGGGGACATCGTTTTAATACGATTCTATGTTTAATTATGGAATACTACCTTTTCCCAGCGGCTTCGCTCACGTTAAATTCGGGGTAACACGGTTAAAAAAAAAAGTAGCCTATGTCACTCTCCATCCCTTCAACTATCTCCACTTAAAAAATCACGTCAATTCGTCGCTCCGTTTTGCCGTGAAAGCCGGACAAACAAACAGACACACACACTTTCACATTTATAATATTAGTATGGATTTTGGTTCTGAGAGCAGTGTCTGAGCTGGGTCGTAAGTTCGAACCCAGGTGCCATATTTAATTTCATCACTACAGCTCTCAAAAACGGTGAAGGAAAAAATCGTGAGGAAACCATTATAATGTTTTGCGAGGAATATCTGCTATAATAACAATACGAGTCGTTTTTACAAAGTAATAAAATTGGTATCGTGTCTAAATAAAATGGCCGATAATGTGTCTTTGATTGGCTGTTTCTAATGAGCGCATTCAAAACACAACATAAACCAGTGCCCATCATTATTATCAGATGCATGTGACGTAGCTAACTGGTTAAATTAGCCGTTTACTTAACCGCTAGGCCTTTGGAAGTAGTGCTCGCCTCGCTTCGCTCTCTCGGCTCGCACGCGGTTGATCACAGTTCTAACCTAACCCATTCCTGGCTTAGTTACTGCGACCAATTCGGCTCGCGTTGATTGGTTACAGTTCCAAGTTAAACTATAATTGAATATCAATCAGACAGTTAGTTGAACGGCCGCCGTTTAGTTAAAAGTCTAGGAGGTCAACAAAACGGCTAATTAAACCAGTTGGCTGCGACACATGCATTAAGAATTTGTTATGATATTTACTCAGTGTTATTTGAAAGCCAAAAAGCCATAAACACATACAAACTGCTAACTCTTATATCTCATTTCGGCATGTCAAATAAGTTTCGTTTGTTACACTATTCTGTACTATAAGAACAAGATTTGGTTGATGGCCGCGAGAGAAAAAAAAGACGCCAACTTCCATACTAAAACCAGCATTGTCCTTTCTGAAAAACCCAATAACAATTTGACCGACCTGGAAATCGAACACAGGACCTTATGCTCAGTCTGGAGTCTGTAGGCCAATTCTGCTAATTTAAAACGTTCAAAATCTAGTCGCAGTCTCATCTCGGCGACAAACAAATGTCAAAAACTTGTCAAAATGTAGGGAAATTTGAAGTATTTTTGACAGATTGAGACAGATCAGACTGTGAACGTTCTTAAAAATTACGAGAATTGCCCCTCTGGATTTATGCTTGGTTGACTGCATTAGGCTCGCCCCCTAAACCATGAGACTTCAACATATCTGGTGAAATGTGGGTATAATCTATAGGTACATATCTCTGCTAACCCATCTTGGGATACGGGAATGATGTTTGTGGAACCAAAACAAAACAACACTGCCAATTTATTAAAATCTGCAGAAGAATGACGAGGACCAGAGGGGCAACTCTCGTAATTTTAAGAACGTTCACAGTCTGATCTCAGTCTCAATCTGTCGAAAATACCTCTAATTTCCCTACATTTTTGACAAGTTTTTGACATTTTTTTGTCGCCGAGATGAGACTACGACTAGATTCTGAAAGTTTTAAATTACGAGAATTGACCTTCTGAACATAATGCGATTGGCACACTGCACCGCATCACGCAGCGGGGTGCGTGAAACGGAGCCAAATTTCCCGGACGGAAGCGCGTGTTTTTTAATTTGTATGTAAAAAGGGTTAATTAAGTTATCTGCGTCCCGCTGCGTGACGCGGTGCAGTGTGCCAATCGCCTAAGACAGCACAAAAATCAGTTCGATATTGAAGTAACTATCTACGTCATCATCTATGTACGTCACCAAAAAAGTCCCTTCCAAGAAGAACGTTTAAATATCAGCGTCTCGGCCGTGACTCGCATATGATGCATAGCAATGATCGTTATATAGTGCGTGACGATCTGACTTCCTTCCTCTCGGTGACATACCAATTTGTGTGGGACGTAGCTCCGAGGAACTAACAATCGCGCTGTAATCAAACCATAATGAATGCTCCACCTATTGGATAGTACGGCTATATCAGATTAACGTAGGCTTTCCTAGAACTTGCGGTAAGAGGCTGCACGTGACTACGTTGTGACATTAATGCAAACTGGGTACACGTGGAATAGATTTGTATCTTAGAGCATTAAACCAACCGGAGACGCCATTGTCAGGCGCTCCCCGCTGCCAAAGGTACGAGACCGCCGGTCATATCAGTCATATAAAACTAGTTGCCGCGCGTTCCACGTCATTCAGCAAATCACACTAGCGCGGAACGAACGTAAGAAAAAAATGCCGAATTGCAGTGTTTTTTCGTGTAAAAATAGATCGGAAACATCTAGTAAACAAAAGGATAAACTTACTTTCCATCTATAAGTATTATTTTGTCCTAATAATAACATAAAATGCAATAAATTTGCAAAAAAACCAAAAAATATTGTCGGTCAATGAATGTTGCCACTAAATTGTACAAGGCCTAATTTAGTGTAATTTTTAAAGTTGTAATTTATAAATATTGACAATTATTTCAAACTTCTATTTCGCATTTGTTATTCTTATTACTGTTTACAACTTATTTTGTTACTTTATAAGATTTTTTTACTAAAGCCTTTAAAAAATTGCTATTTATTATCAAATAATTGATTAATGATATCAAACTTATGTTCCACAAATCTCTTACAATTTTCTCATATCGTTATTCTTCATTACTATAAAATATTTACGGGTTAAGTTATCACGAAACTACGCAATTTTTATATTTAAAAACAGGCCACACTGTAGCAAAATGAGGGCTGTGACTGCATAGAAACAAATATCCATATCGACTTTATGAGTATGTTATTCCAGGGACTGAAAGCAGTTACGGTTAAAGGTTAAGATACCTCAAAAATATAACGGTACCGATTCAAAATAGAGGTTGAGCTATACCGGTACCCATATAAATAAAGGTTAGGATAAATTGTTATTTAACCGTTATACGATTTCGGTACCGAAAAACATGGTGACGGCGCGGCGCGGGTGCACGGGGGTGTCTACAACAACTTGCTGCAACTTGACCTTATGTTTGTTGTACTAGTGGTAGGCAGTTAGCGCGTGAAAGACATGGAGTGATTTAACAATCGCTAACGACAGAAACAGACAGAGTGGCGAGGCGGTGTGTCAAAGAAACCCTTATTTAAAAAGGTTAAGGTATTGGTACTGATATTATTAAAAAGGTTATGTTACTTCTACTGAAATATACCGGTATGAATTTCGTACCTTAAAATACGGCTACTTTAAAAAATAACGATATCGTTATATTTCGGTTATCGTTATTTAACGGTATGACGTCATACCCAAATTTAAAGGTACCTTTATTTTTGGGTAATTCAGTCCCTGTGTTATTCTATTAATTTTTCAGATTTCCAAAAGATGCAATGACTCGGGATGTTTGGATTTGGGCTTGAGCAAATCATGTTTCGTGGACTCCTAAACGTACTAGTACAATTTGCTCACAGCATTTTGAAGCTTCATGTTCTAGAATACATTCTAATATCAAGAGACTCCGTGCTGCTACTGAGAAATTCCTAATAAGAAAACCAGTAACACTGCCCGACCCGGGTATTGAACTCAGAACGTCGTGTTCAGCATTCATCCTTGCGAACACTAGACCATCGAGGCAGCGATGATATTCTGTGAAAATCTTACCGTGAAAACTCAGGTAAAGTGAGCGTGGAGTGAGCTGTCAATAGTGTCAATTCCTAGATAAAACAAACTCACTTCACCTAAGTTTTCATGGTGAAATTTTTACAGAATCGACCGGCAGTTCTTGTACCGTGGCAATGAATCCTTATAGACTAACTTTAAAATCTAAATCCTATGTTACCTATTTAAAAAGAATTGATCTGCATTGAAGATCAATTTGATATGTAAATATGAAAAAACAATTAAATAAAGAAGAGCCTTTTTTATCACAACTATTGGCTGAACTCATCGACAACAAAATATCGATAGTGTCAAGCACTTTCATCGCTTACACAAAAATGACGTCATGCCGTATCCTGACAGGGCGTCTCTGTGTGAGTTAGTACATGTGTGCGTATAGTTTATGCTTGTGTTCGATAATTTTTTCGTGTGCGTGAGTAACAACGCGATCGAAAATGCATTAGTGTGTTATCACTATTTGTGTGCGTTGCCTCGTCCCCCGCGATGAAAGTGACAGACTTATTCGCATAGATATTAGTGCTCGTTGCGTCTCCGGTTGGTTTAATGCTCTAAGGTCCGTATTACAGAAGGAAACTCAAGCATTGATCTCTGTTTAAAACTAGTTTTGAGTCAAGTTTTAATTTTAGAACGATCCTCAAGCATAGATTCATTGATCATAGTTCAGCCGAGTTTGACTTTATTCTAGATCGTTACTCAGTTCGTGAATCGAACCCAAGCAGTGATTAGATCTGTAATCACCCAAGTGTGGTCGAGACCGCGCTTGAGCATAGATTGACATGGGAAATTTTGTTCTTTTTTAAGTTTATTTGCGTTTTCGAGTTTATAATTATTGTGGAATTGAAGATTACTATCAAAATTGATACTTATATCTGGAGAAGTAGATTATTAATAGGTTTAATCCTAATGATTCATAGAATTTATATTACATAACAGCTTTTCTTCCAATAGACTGATATATTTTTTTCGTCTTGCATTTATAGTGACAATCTGGAATTAGCTGATCGATTCAATATGATTGCGTGCTTCGAGCTAATTTTGTTCCTAATATCGAATGTGCCTTAGTAGATATGGATTTCGACAACCTTCTAGGGATTTCAGAACATTGAAGAAGAATAAAAAAAAAAACCTCAGCGGGAAGTGACGGACTATTGCATATTCGTCATTCGGAGTAGGTACACATGATGAAAGGATTTATAGGGAAAGCTCAGTAGGTGCTCAGGAGGTTTGAAGAGAATAAGTGCTCATAACATATAGTGATTATTCAATGTAGTTTCTTATGACAACAGTTCTAAGGCCCAGAACGAAAGAGCCACGTTGTGGCATTCACATACAAATAACAAGAGACATTTTGTAGAAACAATTTATTTTGATACGTAATTTCATCATTTTTGTTATAAATTCTTTATTTTTGTTTTCCAATATTCTTCCTCCAGACGTGGGTGCCGTTGAATAGTATCTATTGGTGCTAGTGGCTTTCATAGCAGTATTCAAAAATGCACCTGTAAACAAGTATTATAATTTATTGTTATTAAAAACACTGAAACCCGTTACAAAATCAATAGGAAGTAATATAATATAGACACAAGTACCTACATAAATTTTTAAAACTGAAAATTCAATAAAAATACATACCTATTAGCGGCTACTGCTTTCAACATTAATTTGGTCAGTTTTTATTAGTAAGTATATATACATTCAGAGATAAATACTTTTTCTTGTTTACTCCAATTATTGGAGTTTATTATTTTCATTGCTATAATCGCAAACACAAAGAAATAGACATAAGGTACCGGCGGTAAATAAGAGCCGGCATAATTAAAACTTAAATATTGAAGAAAATAGGCGAATTTGAAATAAAAATCAGGAATATTATCGAACATTATTTATTTGAGATCTAAAAAAAATGCCTATATGGCTAGGTTTTAAACATTTTGTGAACAAAAATAAACTTTAAAAAATTCTTTACTAAGGACCTTAATAAACTCAGGTAGTCTAGTAAGGTCCGAGACAAAATTAAAAGAAACTAAGCCTATAAACATAAAATAAATTGTTTTCCTCTATAACTCAACATAATTAATATTTTCAGACAAAATATTTAACAGTTTACCATTAATCATATAAAAAAACATAAATTGGTCCATATAAAACTCAAGGAATAATTATTTTGTAAAAAAAAGATATTATTTAAGTAAAATCAACAAATTTATACTATTTTTAGATAAAAACCTCTTAACCAAAAATATAGGTTTAACAAAAATTAAAAAATAAATGCTTATTTTTTGCCCGGTAAACGCCCTGGCCTTTATTAAAATAATGAAATAGTGACAAGCACGAAAAATCAAAATAGAAGAATGAGATCAACAATATCAATGGTCGGCGGATTCGCAGTATTATCATTATTAATTATTAACATAGGTAATCAACTATAATCAAAAGAGATCTTTAATTTTAACCTTGGTTTTGGCCTGCAAACTAAAGCTATCATTTAATAGCAATCGGGGCAAACAAAATTGATATCGTCTTTCGTTAGGCCAACACATTTTTCGTAGTACCATTTCTAACACACTTGACATTATTGCATATCTCCATCCGATCCATTCCGATCCATTCCGTATGACATGCATAGCAGTATCACGACCATCAGGGTTCCCCTTATTTTTATTTATTTCTTTGTTATTTTGGCCCCCTTTAGGAGTTAGCTGTCCCTTTTGTCTTTTTTTTTGTCCTCTTTTTGCATAAATAAGCCTCTAGTAACCCGCTGGCCTTTATAGTTAATAGCTTTCCGTCTTGGTTTATTTTGATTCACCACCGCATAATTTAGAGTTGGTATTAGCTGTTGGAAAGGAGATTTCAAACTTTTATTCTGCTTAAGATTCAGTAATGGTATATTATCCTCTGAGTCCTCTGATGTCGAACTATCAGATCGTTGCCTTGCCACATTATGTATGTAACTATCGTGGCAGATTCCTATTTCTGGCGTATGTTCTTGCATCACTGGAGGAACTGCATTTTGTTCTTCTGATGGAGTGATGATATGGTGGAATTCCGATGTCTACCTTCTGTCTCCATTATCAGATCAGCTCGTTGTTTTAATAATATTTTATTTTCATCGAAAGCATGCAAAGTTTTAAATCGGTAATACATACCAACCCACACATATAGCAAGTTAAAAAGCTTGATAGATATAACTGACAATAACATCAACGTTAATACAAGCTATAGCTATTTATCTACATGAAAAGAAAACCGAACAAAAAAATAATAATATTTAGACAAGCCAATAAGGGCCAGCCCTTATTTACTTCCTTCCAGGTGGCCCTTATTAGCAATGGCGTCACTTTTTACTTTTTAGATTTTAAAATTGCCAAAAATCAACAAAATAAAAAAACTTACCTTGATTCGACAGCTCTAATGTCCACTTTACAGTAATTAGGTGTTCATTTATTGTAAAATACACCATTTTCTTTTTAATGAATTTTCTTGCATCTGCATTTTTTTTAAACGTGTGATGTCGACCGTCTCCGGGGAGTTACTCGGGGCTATTGAAAAAATGGCGGTGCGCGGGGCAACGCGCGCGCGTGATATTGCAATACTATTGATCCTTTTTATATATACGAGAGATCCAACCTCTAAAACTATTGAATGTGTGTTGTTTCTCTGATGGTCCTTAATAGCCGCTGGCCCTTATTTACTGCAGGTACCTTATTAAAAATTATTATCAAATTAATTTTTTTTGAAATTGACGATTGTCAAAACACGACCACAGAGCACTTTAGTCACCATAGATACAAAAATTTGTGGAATGAAATAGTACAAAATGACTCCAAACAGTTTAACTTCAATAAATCTGTATTTGTACTATTCGCAGCTAACAAAATAACGCTCACTTCCTAAATATTTGGGCTCATAAGGTACATTTTAATATTTCTAATCCTGTGAATATCAGAACATAGTTGGTAAATAAAATAAATAGTAAACGAAAACAGGCTGATGCATAAACAATACACATCTCTGCTTGAGGCTCGATTTGATTCTCGCTTCAGCTGATTACAGTTTGATTACCGTTCTAGAATAAGAACAATGCTCAAGTACTGATTCTATACTTAAACAATGATCAACTGATTGACGATCAAACTAGACTTGAGGAATGTTCTGTAATACGGACCTTAGATTTGTATCCATGTGTGTTTACTCAAGCGTACAGTCACCAAAAGAGATAAGTAACCAGAATCGTCAGATATAGTTAATTTTAGTAAGAAACCGATGCATGTTTTCGAATGAAATAATCAATCTAACCTTTGGAGAAATATTGTGCTTTTGATTCGAGCGTTTCCAAGAATTTTTACCGACTTCACAAAAAGGAGGAGGTACTATGTTCGGATGTTTGTATGTTGTTTTTTTTTTTTTGTATGTTTGTTCATCGAATACTCCGCCAATTATCGACGGATTTTCAAAATTCTTTTTTTTTTCGAAAGAAGATAGTTCTGAGGTGGTCCCATTGTCACCAAGTTAGAATCTGATGATGGGATCTTAGAGAAATCGAGGGCAACCCTCAAATTTTATAGGCTCACTTATTGTTTTTCGCATATTTTATGTAGTATCTTGTGTATTTGCGTATGGTTGTCACCATCTCAGGTACCTGAGCTGATGATGGAAGGTACAACTGCTTAACAGTAAGAAGTTACTCGAACAGACAAGGACTGTTTTAGTAAATTGTTTTGATGTTTGATAGGGCATTTGCCACATTTGGTCTCATGATCATCAAGTTATGACCTGATGCTGCAGTCAGGATAGTCTGCAGAGTACCTAACTCCTCGACAACTAACAGCAGATATATCGTGTTTAGGCTCATTGAAAAGGGATCGATGTGTGGATAAACGTACTGTTAATGAGAATCACCGAAGTACATAGAGACTTGATGCTGAAGACAGGAGCATCAGAAAAAGTACAAACCTTGAAATTACAGCACCGTAGTCGTGTTTGGGCTCATTTTAAACAGGACTAAATTTTAAGTTCAATGCAATGTTGACATAAGTCTGGCCTGATGCTGCCAGGATTATCAGCGGGATCCTGGAGAAATCGAAGGAACTCTTCAAATATTATAGGCACACCTATAGCGATTCGGGTATTATTTATACTAACTCGTACATTTGCTTTCGAACAGCAAAATTTAGTGAAGTAAAACTGATGATGAAGACCACAGATGGCCACCGGGACTACTCAATAATAAGTATTTCACAGGTTGCGATTCGATCACTTTAATATGGTTGCTAAGCAATGTATGCTCGTCACAATGCGAATGGTGAAATGGAGATGATGGTGGAGTACCAGGAGAACTCCTCAACAATTAACGTCACTGTATCGGGAAAAGTAATATTTTGTAAAAGGCGATGAGCTTGATGCATTATAAACAGTCCCACTAAAAAGGGAGAAAAAAAAACTTTTTAACAAAAAAAAACCGACTTCCATAAAAAAACACTATAAAGTGAAAAATAACTTTAATTTCGGAAGTCGGTGGCAATAAACTAAAATACAGATCCAAAGACACCGACTTCCGAAATTAAAGTTATTTTTCACTTTATAGTGTTTTTTTATGGAGGTCGGTTTTTTTATGCTAAAAAGTTTTTATGTAAATTGCAAAGGGGCGCTCAAACTATGAAGGAAAAGTACTAGCAATAATAGTTATGCCGCTGCAAAATTTTGAACACAAGAAGCTGAATGAAAATACAAAACGCAACATTTAAAAAGCCTCGGAAAGTTTCGTGGCTAAATGATAACAGCCGCACGGGTTGATAGAAGGTTAAGCTACGCTTGCCGCGGTCTGTTCGTGGACGGGTGACCATCCATTACATATCCAGACCCCGCCGTCCCTCGGAAAGCACGTTAAGACATTTGTCAGCGCTGTCATTCGTAGATCTTTGACAGTCGTTAATGGTAGTCTGAAGCCCAAGTCTGACAACCAGTCTTACTGGGTTGAGGAGGTCAGGTAGACAGTCGCTCCCAACCCAACATAAGCCGGGAAAAGGCTAGATAGATTGACTGATTTAAAAAAGGCTCCTGCCAAACTGTTAAGAATGTACAGAAAAGCCTGCATCTTCTACACACTCCCTAAAAACTAACACAATCGTCTTCTCCAATGTCCCACTCACCGCACAGACTTCATACACTCTTCCTTCTTCGTTCAGTCTATCTCTCTGTGGAATGCGCTCCCCCAAGAAATCAGGATGGCAACCAACCGATTATACTTCAAAGTTAAAGTTCGTGAGCACATTCGCAAGAAGCTGGCAGTATCATCACAACGGTAATATTTTCTCATTGTTTGTCCAATTTATTTTTAGTAAGTATATTCATGTATTTATATATATATATATATATATATGTAACTAGCTATATATTATATTCATAGTTTTAATAGGTTTATGCGTATCTTTATATTTAAAATATTTATTCCTCAATTTTCATGATTGCACCTACCACTGTTTGTCTCTGCATCACCCAAAGGTTGACTGGTAGAAAATGCCTATGGCATTAAGTCCGCCTCTGTACATTTATGTGCTTGAAGTATTAAATAAATATCCCGTCTGCAAGTGTACAAGAAAATAAAAGTGAATAATATATGCAAAGCAACAATGTTAGGACGTCGAACCGCAAATGTGGAAGAAAAAAGAGCGACCTGATCTAGGATTCTGAAGATTTGCACAAACTGTTTCCTTTGTCTTAGTGTAAAAAAGATATTGAAGCATGTATGAGTAAATTTGAATGAATAATATAAACTTTGGATCCTAAAATAGTTCTCATTGCAGAGAAATTGTATGTTTGAAGACAGAAAACCTCATAAGTTATTTTGCTCATCCAACATTAATGATAATGTTTCTTATTTTATCGGCAATGCAACTTTCAAAGCTTGGAAAATATTGTTTAAAAGGTTTCGCCGCCCTTGAGGGTTTATGTCCGAATGAAAAGAATCCTAGAAATTCACAGAGTGAAGTTATATCAGTATCTTATTCGAAACGAATTCAATAAGATGACCACATAAATTGATTAGCTAACCTATATATCGAGGAATGGAAATTACATTAAAATGAAACGGTGGCTCTGGCTACATTTGATTTTCCTTGGCATCTAATTAAGTTGATTGTAAAGAAAGTAATCCAATACGTTTATGTAAGATTCACCTTTATTGCAGCTAATCATTCAACATTATAATTGGAATATATTAAAACAAAACACGATTACGTTCAGGAGAACGATAATTGCATGAGACTGATTGCAATCGTTACGAACGAGACATGGCTAAATTGCGTTTCCCAACTTAAATGCTGGCTAATCAATACTAGGAGGGTAAGTTGCAGCTGCTGTTTATAATCATAGCAATGTACCTTCATGTATTAAACTATGCGCTTGCCAAACTGTTCAATATTTCATGTCATTCTTAACAATATTCAGGCATTACTCATAAGAGCTACAACATTCCGTCTGCCAAGCATGTCTTGTTTGTATCATCCTTCATAGCTATCAGTTTTGACTGAAATGTTGCGCGATTGTAAGCAATACCTGATACATTGTCTTATGCGTTTTGTTTGCAAGGTGAGCTTTCATCATCGTCATTCTCCCACTTTACTGCCCTTATCCCACTTTATTTCTGGTCAGCGCTACATGTATTTTTCTTCCATACTTACTTCTCTATTATTCGTCATCTCGGTAGTCACACCCTTTCTAACCATATCATCATTTGCACAGTCCATCCATCGTTTCTTTGGTGCAAGACCACCTACTCTTATAGCCATCGACATTCATACTCATAGCTTTCCTCACGACATTTTTCAAGGTGAGCTTTCATCTCAACATGAAAATCTGTCCATCACCTTAGTCAATATCAGCTAGGTATCTCTTACTTACTCGTTTGAACAAAGCAACAAAGTTCTAATAGATTACTACAGGTACTTGTAAAGTACCTCGACCTTAACATCCGGGCATCGGTACTGGACCAGTTTCTAATCCATAACACGTTACGGTAATTTTACGGTAGTTCGCTCCCAATAAATCAATGATGTTTATCGTTACCGCATAGAACAAAGACTGCTTTAAAATAACTGTTATACATGAAAGACTGTAGTGGATTTATTGTTCACCACCGATCACCCAGTAATCCTATTGCTAATTATAGAGGATATCCACAGTGACTTTCTTCATCGGCATCTGCAAATGGTTGAAATGCTTGTATGCAAGAACGATATGGTTGTCTACAGATGTCCGTTAGACTATATGACTATAGGGAATATGTATTTAATTTCAAAGCAAGAGTGAACAGACCTCTTGAGCACGCTCGTTCCATCATAGACCTCATTCATCACTTTCCATCAGTCGTAATCGAGGTCAAAAGCAGACCCATTTAGCAAAAAAAAAATAGTAAGGCCCGAAGTTCTTCTTAGTAACGTAGACCTCAGTCTTCATGCTTTTGAGGAGTAAGTACCTACCTATATTACAGTTTTCGTATAAGACCCAATACACGATAATGAAGGTCACAGTATTCGTAGAGTTCATATCACATTTTATGATCTACAGTTACGTTTACAGCTATCTAATTAATTAGTCGTTACCCCTGGCTTCCTTGTCAATATAATTTTTAATGCTCTTAGTAAATGATTTCGCACGGATATTGCCGTGGGAATGTGGGAGTCATTATCATTCACTATTGGATAAATCTGCTGATGACCTAAGATTACTTCAATGTTCGCGATCATTGCCGCCGTTGTTGACAACAACTGTGAACATTAACTAATGTTAGATAATAGAAACTGTTTTTCTTTGTACAAAGTATTGGTGACATGAATATTTTTGTAGGTTGTTCAACTTTTGATCTATTTGGCACTTGGCACATTTTTCTGACAGTGTATACGGTTTTTTCAAAGACTGCTTTTGAGCAGGGACTTGAAACGTTACTCAAAATAACGTTACGCGCAGTTCCGGTACCGATAATTTGTATCGTTCCGCCAGGATCGTAACAAAATTAATTCCTTCGCTTTAACTATACTGACAAACAGAATGAAATCTTAAACTGTTCAGTAACAATATTATCAATATATCGTACTAGTATACCGATATAATAACGTTATTAATTTCGATACCCAACGTTGCCACTGTTGCCAGCTTCATGACATAATTATATGATGACGCAAAAGACGAAAATGTATGAAGAATAACGTTATAAATGAATCTGTAACATTTCACCTGTAACGTTATTACAAGCGGATAAGCTTAATATTACTGATACCTATAACGTTACTTATAATATTGTTCTACGAAAACGATATTCTATATCTTTTTTTGTAATGTTATTGATATTTTAGGTTTTAGTATCGTTACAAATTCTGGAACGTTAAACGATAACATTAATGGTAACGGAACGAAATTAATTTCGTTTTCAAGTCTCTGCTTTTGAGTGAGCTACAGTGTTGTCTGGGATATATGTGAAACGATTTGTTTTTTTATGACAACCACGACACAAATCCTACTGATAAAGAATCTTCCCCAAATTGAAATGTGTCGACACTGCGAAGCGGATTCCATTACACAGTCTGTTTCGATACGTCTCCTGAATTGGAACGATAATCCCTTTCATGAACAGAAAATAGAATCCATAGGAATGTTTACAAAAGCGTCATTCATCCCAGAAATCTGTGCCCTCCAATTAAGGGCTATACGAAAAGTTCCGTGGAGTTCCGAATTTTCAAATCCGTCATCTGTAAGTCAATGACGTCATTATTATTCCGTTCTAAGTCTTGCCCTCAATATGAGGAAACTCTTGAAGAGTATAACTGAAGACAGTTTTCGTGGCTATGAATATATTATTGAACCATACGGTGTGGACAGACGTTTCTTTCAATTGGACGCGGAAAAGATCGGAGAAATTCCTTGAGCCTCGCTCTGAGAGTTAAGTGGAAAGGGCGTTTTATTTTTGAATGAGGGCGTCGGCTTTATTGGTGAAGGTTTTCTGCGAGGATTAATTGAAACAGGAACAGAGTGAGTGGTGAGTGATATTAATGGAGGCAGATCACGGATCACGGAAGTACCACACTGGCAAATAATATCCAGAAGCAAAGTAATTTAATTTTAGGCGAGTATCCTTCGCAATATCGCAAAGACGCAAGTGATATTTCAAAATAAATAAACCGGCATGTATAGATACATACCAATCCGTCCAAGCCAAAAATCAACCCGTTAAAAGGAAACTATGAATAACCACTATAGTATAGAGCTATACAACATATTAGCAATAACGTACAAGTTAGGGTATGCACTAAGTGCGAGCGAGAACGAATTCGGGAGTGGAAACCCTAAGCATATTATTTATTCAAGTGTTTGTAAGCCACGACTTTCGTAATTTGTACATTATAAGTACTACATTCAGTTTTTGGTGAACTGGGCCTTGTTGGGGCACACTTTCCTGCTAATTTCTTACATTGGACTTTACAGTTTTTATTTATTTGTTTTTATCTGATGTATGTGTCTTTTAGTCTGTTGCGTGCTAAATAAATGTATTTTCTTTCTTTCTTTTCTTGGTCGAAAAACCTCAAAAAGGAGTCTGCTTGTCGTCACTTCGTTATGCAAATTGGTTGGTGAGGCCACTGCCAGCCTGTTTGCCTCAGTTTCCTGTAATCTACCTATGGCTATTAGTGCCATCTACATGAATTTGAATGCTAATGGTGCCGGTGGTCAGAGCTTCCAGGAAAGCTTTTGCAAGAAATGTGACAACCAATAAAACTGTAAGAGGAAGCCCAAACGATTGAATAAGATATGCCTCAGGTATCCCGGAGAAATCTGAGGATTTTTTCAATCTCTGGCGTTGCTTTTCCAATTTTCACATTATAAAGGAGTTTTTAAACGCTTTTGAAAAACCTCGCCATTCCCTTCACCTTTTTCTCAGCACGCTTCTTTACTTGTGAAAACGGTAGGCATATTCTGCCTGGCGAAAATTTATTTACGCATAGACTAAGACGTTATAATACATTTATGTCAGATTCGGTGTGATCTGTATTTGCTCAGCTTTCAGACATAGAAAATGGCACTGAGGGATCAAATTACCTACGCAAGACGAAAATATTTCTGTAAGTATAATTTTTGTCTAAAAGCTTTTGAGAAATGGAAGAATGTTTTAAGTGAAGAGTCCCTGGATATAACAGTAATCTCTGAATAAAAAAACACAAATAGAAGTAACAAAAATAGTTCCTTTTTTCCGAATTCCAGTTCCGAGTAGGTACCTACAAGTCACAAATATAGATTAGACCTAGATAACGCAAGTATATGATATGAAAACCAAGCGTGCCATTTTTTGAGTACCTACTATAACGTCACAAGCCCTATTTAGTGATGGGAAAATCAAATCGGTTCAAAGACGCCGCCGCGTGCGGCACCCGTCTCGCCCCACCCCCGGGGCCTAGCGTTAGCGCTCACGAAAGTGGCGGCTTACGATTTTTGTACGTAAGCTGGGCACACGAAGTAGTTGCTCTTGCCTTATCTAGGTGTATCTATATCTGTGGTACGAGTATCTTCAAACTTAATTGAATTTGTGTTCGAGGAAAGACGTGATCAATTTTCAGAAGAATTCTGATGGCAGTCTACTAGATTTTTAGCTTTAATTCACAAGTTCCACAGAAAATTTCATTTCTGTCTAGATTCTAGAATAAAAGGCGCATCAAATATACAGCAACCTCGTTATCATGGATTCAGTATATGATTCTGGACCCCCTGCGTTGAAAGTTTATCTGTGGGCACGGTAGTGCCCCCGCCAAGACGAGCCAAGCGAAGCGCAAGGGCACTACCTAAGTACCTTTTCTCGAAGCGCTTCGTCGTTTTTTTTGAACCCTCATAACTTGGGTTTGGATTATACCAGATAAACAGAATTCTCGGTATATGATGTCAATAGTGGACTTATTAAACATATAAAGTTTCAATTGCATAGCTCTTATTATATACTTTAGATTTTATTGACATCTAAAAACCCCGATTTCGTCAATGACTGACTGATGATCATCAAAACTCTTAGGGTCGGTACATCCTACAGTCTTAGAAAGCTGGAATTTGGTATGTAAGCTAGTATTAGTACACAAACAACAAAAAAAACGTAAACTGTACTTTATTGTGTAAGAATTAAAGTTACTTTTCCATTTAAACTCATATTTGTTTACACGTTTATGTCGCGAACGCAAATTAGTTTGATGTTGGCCAATTTAAAAGGATGGAACCGTATCATAATCCTTCCGCAAATACGCTTACGCAGTACAAACGTACAAAAAACCTCACGTAAGTTGTTGTTAAAAGAAAAACTAGGAAACAGCGCGAACACGTTACTAATCAATTCGGTAACATCAATCATAATCGTGACACGCGATTCGCTTTGATCATGTAACCAACTAACCACCAATATTGGACGGCCAATACTAAGGATAACATCCGTTGCTGGTTTTGTTCATAATGATTTAAGTCTTTTAAAAGGTAATAGTAGCAATGTATGTGTGTTTTATGTTGGTCTTAAGTTTGACAAGTGTTGGCGCGTTGGTGTGAAGGATGCATGTAACTGGTTTACCATATTTACTTGGTACCGTTTTAAACATACTTTGTGAGATGGATGTAGTTTTGAAGGTTGGACTTTCTTAGGTGGTCTATGACAAATTAATGTTTTTTTAATTCAGTATGTAGTGAAAAATGACTTTTAATATCTAATTTTAAGATTTTTAAGTTGAACCCGATTTCAGAGTACCATTACCTACTTCCCAATCATGAGCTAATCAAAGTCTAAAACACAATATTAAAAAAAATACTCCAGCACCCTAATTGAGTAATACACTATCGATCACAATCTGAAAAATTTTAAACGCTATTGCTAATCTATTGCTTCATATGTTCGGAAAATTTATCTGCTCAACAACGTATACAACGCAATGAATGTTGTTGAACTGTCAAAATGGAAGCCATTCCTACTGGGGCCCAAGTCTGCTATTTTTATAAATTCGTCATTCCAACACGATCCCATTGTCATTTTGCTAAAAGTTCGTAATTTAAAATTGTTAAATTCATAATGGCCGATCATTGGTCGGACAATGGTCTGAGAAAAACTACTAGGTACCTACTAAATTTCATGCTAGATTTCATTTAATATATATTTTTACATATTACGTATTAGTGTTTGCAATTTGAAGTAGTAAGAAGTTCGTAAATAGCAATAAACATTACATTTATTCATTTGTCATTATGTACGAGATTACCATTTCCTTCAATGGAGTGTCAGTGGTTGACCATTAGAAAGTCATAATGACGCCATTATATTAGTAGATTACCAAACTTGTCAAAATCAACAATTATGAAATCAATTTTAGACCATTCTGACACTATTGTAATAGTAGACGAGGCCCTGATAATGCGCTGTTTTTTAAATCCATCAGAAAGAAAAGGCTCGATCGTGCACGAGCTTGAACGAAAGTCAGAAACTTTGCTACACAGTCGTAATATGGAGTGACAATGATTTATAGCACACCAAGTGGCCTAACTTCTCTTGCACCTACTAATGCCCCTATTTCAATCACAACCAGTCCATAGCAGACCAATTTTCTACAAAATGTACCACGGTTATGAAACTAAATTGCAGAGTCATTTGTGTATCGTTGCTTTGAGATTTTAGGGTTACTCGGTTAGACCAGAAACCTTTTCAATTGGGTAGTTTTATAAAAATGTGTCAGACTATTCAAAAATAGGAAACGCCTTTATATCTACTTACTTAATAAAAATCTTGAATTTATTTTTATTTAATATTTTATGTTATTTATTGGTGCTCAATTTATTACCTACCTTAAGTATATTGAAACAATACACAGACAATTTTTGTTTTTTTTTTTCGAAAATCCCAAAATTTTAAGTAAACTGCTTATTTATGACCAAATTGAATGAAAAATGAATTCATTATAATTTTAGTTAATGAAAGTAATGTGTCAGCAATCTAGCAAAACATGATTTAGGCCTCTGTGTCTTTAGACATAAAAAAAACATAAAAATTGGGTAAAAAAATATTGGTAAGACTACATCTAAGACAAAAAAAAATTGTCTGTACTATCTTCGCCTTAAAGCTTTGCACCCATCTTCCAATAACCCTGTATAAGGCCGCCAGTAACTGTCACAATACACCCCGTACTAGTTGATACTTTATTACAGTGGGGAATTCATTCATTAATTCACTGACAGTCAATGGACAACCTAAGCCGCTGAGTCTAGAAATATGAAAATTACACAAGAGTTATGTATACATAACGAACGTGCAGGAAGGATTTCAACACCTTTAGAGATTTATATCTCTGACCTTAAGGGGTTAAATAGGGGATTCAAGTTTTTTGGAAGTTCGTCATTCTTGTGCATTCAGTGGTACATGGCAAACTGTATTTAGAAACTTGAAATCTATTAAATTTCTTAATACTTAGCCTAAATCCAAGTTTCTTCATAGATTTTGTACATTTGCAGTTTCAAATATATAATTCATTAAACATCGAGTACAGCTACGGACCCCAACTATCTGGATCTTGGTTGTTTTTTCATCAAATTACACCTTATTTTCGTAATGCCTCGTAATGATCCATTGTCTAAGGACCGCGGACGTTACCAGCAATCTGTCGGCATCGTGTTTTCTTGAGAACTTCATTGTTTTACAACAGATTTTTGCAAACAATTTGTTGTGAATCACGTTGGTTTATTGCAGAAGCAGATGTAAGTGTGATTGATAAGATAAGGATCTTATTAATTTTGAAGATCTTAAAGCCATTACAAAATACAGGCAATAGATCTGTTGACCACGTGGGAATTGTGTCTTGAGAATATCTTGTTGAGAATATAATGTGTTTTCAAAAACAGCTGCGGATGGTCTAGCCTTAACAAATGGCCACCCGCGAGGCCAATAACATTTACGTACCTAACAGACACACATAATATCACACCTTGTTTACCCGAAGGGTTGGGTATAGGTGTACCAATAGTACAACCACATTTTGACAGCTATGCTAGCTATGTTTAAGTTCCAAGTAAGGGGCTGTTCATTTATTAATTTATTACGTAAGACAGTTTAACCTGCGTAATTGAATTAGAAAAAAAAGACTTAAATTACCCCCCCCCCCCCCCCCTTGAATATTACCTAAGATCAGTATCTACCAAAATTGCAAAGAAAAAGTAGCAAAAAATTTATAAAACATAATTTTAGCTTGCTCTTGTGATCTTACGTAAGAATAATGTAAGCCCCTCCCACCCCCATGTAAGAATAAGACTTGTTCGGACCCCCTCCCCCTCAAATCGTCTTACGTAATAAATGAACAGCTCCTAATAGGGGGCGAGCCTATTGCCAGAGACTCCAGGCTGTCACTGAGAAAATCCAGATAGAAAACCTTACTGAACAGAATGAAATTTAAAAAAAAATAAGTAAGTATGTATTTACCGTCGCAATAGGAGTACAGTCACTTTATTTTTGCTCGTGTCTGGGAATTTGTTACGGTTTGATAAGAAAGAAAACTAGTTACAATACTTAGGTGCAAGCCAGGCAGCTACATAAAAAGTTTACACGAAAAATGAGGTCGCGACAGCTCCAGTTATTTTTTGTTTTTGTCACAAGCAAAATTGTTTAAAAGCAAATTATCGCGCCAAGAAAATTCTGCATGGATATAAACGTATGGCGTATGTAAAATCTTTTTTCTCGGGTTCAATGTTTTGCTTGATTCAAGAGATGCAAGATTTATATATAAATAAAATCATGAACATTAAAACATAATTCTTCCAGATAAAACAAGTTGGAGTCAACTTGTTTTATGTGCGAAAGTAAAAATAAAAGATTTATACTACTATTATCTGATCTAACTTTCAGCCACCAGGATGGAATGAGACAGAAATATACCTACACTTAAAGAAGGTTAAAAAGAGATAGAAGCCGCCAATTATTCCCATAACACCGGACGCGATAATTGTAAGACTTTTTTCTCGGAGGATACACATCGTGACTCCGATGACAAAAAGTTGACTGATGTCGTTCTGATTGCTTAGGATGAAGCAGATGGTAGATTAGTTTTTTAATCACTTCCTCTTGCTAACCATTTCGAAGCAAAAACTGAGTAAATCCTATAATTAACCTCAGGAAACTAGTAGGCTGAAGAGATAATTTGCCGTCTATTCTGAAGTTAGAATATAAATGAAAATTTCCTTTTATAAGGAAAAGTTGGAGCAAGCTAACGGTCCTGAACTAATTGAATGCTACAAGAAAAGTTTATCTCGAAACGATCCTGCCAGTTGAGTAAACTGGGTGCATATACCCACAAAGATTTAAGTAGGTAATTGTATGTCAGCAGAATATAAAATCTTTATTATGCAAACTATATTCATAGCTTTTAGTGTTTTCGCAAAAAAAACAGCTAAACGAAAATTTGAAAACACAAGAATCTGCATAAGCAGGAATCCTTGACCGCTACAAAGCAGTGCAGGTTAGAAAAACAAACAAAAAAACTGGGTCAAACTCAGTTCGCCAATGTAGGTACGTAGTTATATGTGAGAATCCGGAGCAACCGAAACCCGACTTAACGGGGCCTGAGCTAAACGCGGCTGTAATCAGCGAGACTCTAACTAACAAGTAAAACGAATTTTAGTTTTAAATTGGAGTCTGCAAATCATATTTTGTTTGATTAGGACTATTGTCCTTGGAGCTCGGTTGTTCAATATTACATTGTAAAAGGAAGTACGAAGGTTGGTAATAATTTAGGTCCCTGAACTTGGAAAGAAAACTGCCTCAGGTGTAACTTTGGAGTTATAAATTATCAAAGGGTAGCAAAATTTGTCCTTGTTAATGATATTAGATGCTTGAATATTCTGTACGGAGCTTTAGAAATTAACAAACAACAATTCTCATGAAAGACAAAGCGAAGGAAGTTTTATGAGAATCCTTGTTTGTGTAAATACTACTGGCATTTGTTGATTGTTTCATTACTGTACTCGCAATATGCGTGCTTGTTGGTTTAGGTTCTGCATTTCTTTCAGTTTAATATTTCAGGTTATTTGCAGAATTTTGACAGAATTTTGACTATCACGCCCTCATGTACTCCGAGATCATATTATGTGAATGAAGAATTCTGATATCCAAACTGTTCAAAGGTAAACTTCTTCTTCGAGGGGAACTGCGCCTAATGTGATAGATTTTAAGGTACTGTTGCAATTACTCTAGCTGTCCAGGAGTAAGGTCATTTCAAGATCATAACTTTCTTAGCTAGATGGACGGACGACCTAGAGAAGGTGGCTTGGATGGACTGAATGCGGAAGACGGAGACTGTTGTGGCATAGCCTGGGAGAGGCCTATGTCCAGCAGTGGACTGCGATAGGCTGAGTTGAACTTTCTTATGGCAGAACAGTGTTACGAATAGTAAATTAGCACAGCTAGCTCTAGAACCACGTCAATACTTCCTGGGGAGCTGCACATAATGTGATAGATTATCAAGTTACTTCAGTTGAAAATTACTGCAACTGTTCTCGAGTGTGGTAATTTCAAAATCATAACTTTCTTAAGTCCATTGTGTGTTAAGAATGTTACACTAGCAGCTAGCACAGTTAGCTCCAGATTCAGAGTTTATGAGAGTTCATTCAAGGCCATAATAATTTTATTGTGGAAGAATATGTGCTCCGCAGAATAAGAAAAAGAAAAAATATGAAATCGAGCCGTCTAAAATGTCACTGAAGTTGGGAGAAAATATATATTTGGCACGAAACTGCCATATCTTTGCCGCCAAGTAGTCATTTTAATAAATTATTACTCAGAAATACGCAGAGTATTGTATTTTAAATGTATCACGTTACTCAAAATGTTATTAAATACTGACAAGATTTTCTGCCAAATGGTCCTTTTTAACGATTTTTTTTTGTTTTCTAATGCTTTAATTTTTATTGAACAGCAAATAACCTGAGCGTTGAAACGTTTTCTAGCGGATAACAGAATTATGTTTAATAATCTATTGGAATTTACCTCGTTATGTCTCCAAATTGGTATTGCCCTCAATATTTTGAGCACGGGCAAAGTATTCACTAACAAATTTCTAGGTAACCAAATTTCTGGTTAGGCCAAATCTCCACAAGAAATTTCTAAGTTCCCCGAACCCGAAATGGAACACGTATTCTAATAAACAGCACCCTAATTGCGTAACACATTATCAATCACAATTTGAATCATTTTGAAGCATATTGCTAATCCATTGCTTCTTAAGTTCGAACACTTTGCTCAACAACGTAATAACGCAATGAATGTTGTTGAACTGTCAAAATGAAAGTCATTACTAAAATAAATAAAACAATTACAATTCATAAATAATACAATTTTCCGTGTGTCAGGGGTCACGCAGAAATGTCAACTTGAACCGTTGTGACCACAGAATAGTGGCGGAATTCGGTATGGGAGACAAACTATGTACGAATTTGTATGGCTCCGTTGCGTTGTGGTGGATCGTTACGTTGTCAAACGTCATCCAAATGGACATGCACTGGGATCGAATGTATATCTTGTTTAATGAGTAAGTCAGCCGGTTTTATTTCCAGATATAAGTTGCAATTAGAATTTCGAATTTAATGTAGATTATAGTTTGCTGCGCAATTATGATTTTGGACAATGCTAGTTCAATTCTGAATGGTACATATAATTATGGTGCTATCGTATTTCTTATGTGCTTTTGCTCAGTAATGTATGTACTGGTAAAATTGTGACCTTTTGCCTCGAAAAAGTTTAATTACTGCAGTACTTTCTGTCGCACACTGAATTTGGCAAGAAATATTATTTTCGCGTCTGCCCGTACCTATTACATACTAAACCCAAATTGCTTTAACATGATATTGTAATACTAAACTTTCCCTAGTTATAACTTCGAACAGTTACAAACGAGAACCTTCGAATCCTTCAAAGTTTGTGCTCAAACTAAGTCGATATTGCTGCGAACATTCTAGAACCTATTACGGTAATAATTTGCCACAAGTACGGTGTTGTATGGAGGTTCAAGGACCGTTAGTGGCCCCATACCAGTTTATCCAGTGCAGCACTTAGGACAGACCAGTGTAGCCCAGCTGCCAGGTATCGGAAAGGTTCGCCAGATGTTAAATAACTTTGAGGACTGTCCAACTATTTTTGGAACTAGGTGTCTTGTTACAGAAACAATTTTCTTTTTATACGCATTGTTTACATTGATGACATTTTGGAGGCATTCAATAACCTTTTTGAATGTCACACAATGTTTTATGTGCCTGCTCACCAAAAGCTCACCAAAACATGGCACTAAAAAGTTGACGACCAAAATATAAACTATCGGAATAATAATCGATCAGCTGCGCCTTCAGTTTAGTGTGACTTGAAGCGGGAACTGCCCCAAATGTCCTGAGGGTATTGTAGATCAACGTTTCCTGTCGCACTTATATCTCTTTCATGTCGGGAGTCCTACCAAATAAACCGCCTCAATACAAAAAGAAAGAGAATTCCTTTGATTCGGAATATTGCTGAATTTCTATACATGTAATGGTTTTTCAAAGTACTCTTTCGAAATAAATATTTTATGATTGAAAAGGGTTGGGCCTTAACCGTTATTTTGTCATTGCGACTTTGTATGCGGAAGGAAGTTACCTATTTCTTTTATGTGCAATTGATAATTTGTTATGTTAGTATACTTTAAGAATCCTTCGCCTTTTAATTTGTTTTTAGAAGCTATGCTCTACATTATGATCTCATTTCCATTTATACAGAGTTGATACGACCGAGGGGCATTAAATTACACTACGTATACTATACTATAATTCCGTGTATTAATTCGATAAGGTATAAAAATAAAAAGCGCCAAAAATGAGAATTTTTTTTTTTCAAACAAACTAAATAGCTTACAAATCAGAGTAAAACGCAACCACCCTTTGTAAGTAAAGGAAAAACCCAAATTTCATAGAAACTTGGACCTGGCGACTGACCTTACAAAGTGGCAACGTCGCACGCGCGCCGGGGCGCGGCATGTGTTATTTCGTGTCGAAGCGGGCGGCCGGCGGTGGCGCGGGCGGCGGCTTAGGCCTCCGCTCGCGCTGGCTGTTATGTTAGATAGTTTTGAAGTACGCCGACAACAAAAACACTAAATTTTTAAATTCTCTATGTGTCCTCCATTCACATTAATGCACAAATTATACCGACGGAGAATATTGTTATTTAGTTTTCTAATTAAATCACTGTCCGTCGCTAAGCACTTTAATTTATGAAATGCTAAAATAATCCTGTTTTTTAGTTCAACAATTGTATTTACCTCGGAGGCATACACTTCACCCTTAATGTACCCCCACAAAAAGAAATCCATGGGAGTGAGGTCCGGAGATCGTGGTGGCCACCGAACAGGTCCGAATCGACCGATCCATTGCTGCTCAAACATTTCTGTGAGCCGCTCCCTGGAAGCCATCACAGAATGTGGAGGCGCACCGTCCAGCTGGTACCACAACTTGCGATGAACGGCTAAAGGTAGTTGGTCAGTGTACTCGGCCACAGGACCACTTAATAAATCTAAAAATTTCACCGCTGTAAGGGTGCCGTCAATAAAAACAGGGCCGATAATATTATTATTATGGATACCAGCCCACACATTGAGAGAAAATCTGTACTGGTGTTCAGATTCTCGAAACACGTGTGGATTTCCCAAACTCCAGTACCAGAGGTTTTGCCGATTCCAGATGCCGTTCCGAGTAAAAGTACACTCATCGGTCCATATTACATTTGTTAAGAAATGGCGGTCTTCGGATGTTTTATTTAATAGCCATTGGCAGTAACTGTTCCTGATCGGTAAGTCTCTCGATAACAAAGCTTGCACCTTCCGATATTTATAAGGTTTGCGTTTGATACGTTTTAGAACCTTGTGGATGGTTCTATGGCAACATCTAAACTGCCGGGCGGCTCTGTGGAGACTCGTTGTCGGGTTGCGGGAAAAATGATCTAATATTCGTTCGTCCCATGCAGCGGGTATTTGCCGCGGTGGCACTCCCTCCTGTTGCGGCACTACACGTTTATTGTCCCGTAATCTTTGTACTGCCAACTGTATGGTGCGGGCGTTCCTAGGGCAATTGCGGCTGTCACCATACCTTTCTCTGTATGTTCGCAGAGCTAATGCTGCGTTTCCACGGCATTCACCGTAAATTAAAATCATGTCAGTGTATTCTGACGCCGTGTAAGTTAGACGAGGCATTGTTGAACACTTTAATTAGGTATACACAACCAAAGTTTAATTACGTGTCCTATCACAATAAAAAACAGTAAATCACAAAAAAAAACACTAACACTAAATAATTATAATAGCAAGTTACGTGTCTTGTCACAATAAAAAAAAAGAAAGAAGTGTCCTATTCACAATAACAAAACAAAATCACAATTGTCAGCGCACGAGTTCGACAAAACAATAGCGGCACAGGACTTCCGTGTTACGTAACGTACATACGTCCCGGAAGGATAGCGTTGGCGCACTGAAAAACCAAGTTTTTTAGTTTTTAGAGGCCCCCCTCGCAAGGACCAAAGATGCAATAGCAACACACTGACCTATTTCTATTTCTTTTACGCGCGTGATGTTTTGCTAATGGGATTGTCACTTTCTGTTGTAGGACGTATTTGCTTATGACTTGCGTAAGAGCGGCAACAACGTATCGTAGATTTATCGTTTTAAGGTGCATGACCTATGCCTATAGACATAATCAGCTGTTAGGAAAAATACATCATGTTCAAACGGGCCAAAAACTTAAAAAATCATTTGCGACTAAACTATTGTTTCAATTTAAATGATATTTGGTACAGAGCTTGAAAATGGTACCTAGTATAAGCAGTTTAAAGGAAAGCCTTTCTGTCGTATCAACTTTGTATTACTTAGCCCTAGTCTTAAGTAAGTGGGCAAAATTGCAATGTTGTTCGTCTTTTTAGTCTACTTTTTGTTATTAATCTTAGCTTTAAGAAGTATTTTGGCATAATTCTTAAGTTCTAGCCTTTAGTTTTGTTAGTATTATGTGTGATCACTTAATTCTTAGATTGCTGGTAAACCTGTAATTGGCGACTGTGTAAGACCGAGACTATTGTGATCTATAGTACTTAAGATAAATTATACATAGAAGCTGTTGGTGTACCTTAATCTTGACAAGTGAATAAATTATGAATGACATACATCCAACTATTTTATTGTTACGATGACTTCTTTCGCACGGTGATGCCTGCGGATAAATTAAATTTTATGTTATTTAATTTCATATAAGTAATTGTTGGTTAAGTAGTTGCTTTAATTTATGAGTACTGTTTGTTTTATTTTATTTTGTTACCTGTTAAGTACGAATCATTTGATCTGACTTGGTTTCCGTACGTCCTTTTCGGGTAACCACTGAAAATCAGCGCTGTGTTGTGGGTCCCTTATAGCACAGCATCATACCGAGTTGAAGCCTGTCACAGCCATAACGTGCAGCCGTCGACTATCTCTGCTTTGTGCTTGTTTATATAGATATTTTTTGTTTTTATTATAATTATGCTGTCATTAGAATTAATTATCTTTTTATTTGCACGTGTTTCTGTGACAAATAAACCTATTTTCTTTCGGCAAATTGATTGGCTAACATTAATCTGCGGGGTAATTGTGTAACACACTATCAATAGGAATGGCTTTCATTTTGACAGTTCAACGCGAAGACTTGTAATTGGCTTTCTATCGACTATTGTTTCCTTTTTTAAGCTGTAAGTCTTGATGACCATCGTGTAATAAATAAATAAACATTCATTGCGTTATTAAAGTTGTTAAGCAGACTAATTTTTCGCACTTAGAAAGTAATGGATTAGCAATATCCTTCAAAATGATTCGTATTGTGGTTGATAGTTTGTTACGTAATTAGGGTGTATAGTTTGTTACGTAATTTATCCAAAATGGTGAAGGAAAACTTCGTGAAGAAATCGGCATGTCCTAGAACGAAAAATTCTAATACATAATTATGACATCCACCAACTCGCACTGGGGCCTGTGGCTAAGTAATAACAGCCGCACGGGTTGATCGATCAGGTTAAGCTACGCTTGCCGCGGTTGGTCCGTGGATGGGTGACCATCTTTACATACCAAGACCCCTCCGTGCCTCGGAAAGCAAATTAAGCCGTTGGTCCCGGCTATCATTCGTGGATATTTGACAGTCGTTACGGGTCGTAAGAAGCCCAAAAGTCTGACAACCAATCTTACCAAGGAGTACCGTATTACCCAGTAACTGGGTTGTGGAAGTCAGATAGGCAGTCGCTCCATGTAAAATACTGGTATTCAGTTGTATTCTGTTAGACTGGAAGCCGACTCCAACATAGTTGGGAAAAGTCTAGGCAGATGATGATGATGATCCACCAACTCGCACTAGGCCCGCGTGGTGGATTATGGCCCACTCCCTCTCACAGAGAGGAGGCCTGTGTGCCAGCAGGGGGAACAGTATTTGGCTGATTATGCTTATGCTATTCATCCAAATATGCGAAGATATTTTTTGAAGTACTTAATTCCGTTTTTTTTTTATAATTTTTTTTTAATTGATCAATGTCACCTAAGTGGAAGTAAATATTTACGGGTTTTTGGCTGTTATTGAATGAATGAAAACTTGAATATATAAGGGGGATGCGGTAGGTAGCCCGCGAAATTTAAATTCAAATCCTATTGAATGACCATTTCATGAAATATTCATTTAATTCAGTTTGGTGGACCCATGGAACGTAAACATTTGGGACACCATTTTGAAGTAAGTTCACGCTGACGCTGTCAATGCTGCAGAATGCAGATGCAGAATACTCGGAATCGTCTGACGACAGTAATTAGATGTGTGTGTTAACCTAATTATATCCCTATATAAAAATAAAAATCATTCGGTACAAAACTGTTTTTTTTATTTGATCCAAAGGTTGCGAACCACTGAATGTGTTTACAAAAATTTTAGCTTCTCGTGACGGATACTATAGATATACAAGCACAATATTATTGTGCTTGTTAAACTATTATAGGATGTCGAAAGAAATTGCGTCTAACAAAGTTAAATAGAGGAATGGGAAGAGAAGTACTTAAATACAAATACATGAGCTAGTTTCGTTGATACATACAGCAGTAACACTGACTGAATGAAATAGGTTAACTAATATGTTGTTCATTGACCTATTTTCTGCTGCGGATCAGACAGAATGCTGTATTTTAGGCGTAATAAAACAATTTCACGAAGTGCGACTGCTAAGATTGCGATCCTGGGTTCGATTCGCGAGCCAGGCAAAGTGTTTTAAAAAACGAATGTAATAAGTATACATAGTTTTACCGCCGATTGTCCAAATATTTAGATTGTACTATATATAAAAAAAACCGGCCAAGTGCGAGTCGGACTCGTACACGAAGAGTTTAGTATACTACAAGGCAAAAAACACGTTTTTTGTAAGGCCCCCTTTCAATTTTAACAATATTTTATATTCAAGTATTGTTTTTTGTTATAGCGGCAATAGAAATACACTCTGTGAAACTGTCTACCTAATACGGTTCATGAGATACAGCGCAGTGACAAACAGGCGGACGGACAGATGAACGGAAGGACTGACGGACGGATAGCGGAGGCTTAGTAATACGGTTTTGTAGGCACCCTTTGGGTAGGTACGGAACCCTAAAAAGGCGTAAAGAAACGGGAAATAATGGAGATTGAGTTTGTCTGTAATACTAATAAAACAGTCCAGATTGGGGAATTACCTATGCGAGTGAAAAGTTATAGGCTTTATTTTCTCTTTTTATTACCAACGTACATAAGTACTAGTACAGACGCCAGCACATCAAGCTACTACAATCTGTCAAATTTATTTAATACATTTTTAACTTTATCACCAAAGTCTAAGGTTCAAAGTTGATTGGGAAAATTTGACAGTTTCGGGTAGCTTGATGTGCTGGCGTCGCGTCTGTACCATGTAGGCAATGGACAAAATTTACAACTTTTTATATGCTTGAGTACGAGGCTGCCAAAAGCCTCATACTCAAGCATAAAAAAAGTTGTCAATTTCAAAATTTTATGTTAGTTTATATTTTTTGTAATGTTCGTTGTATTTTTGCAGAATAAACAATTTTTCTTTCTTAAGAATTTATTGTTTCCCTTAAGCTCCCTAGAAACTTCTTTCTAGGGAGCTTAAGGGAAACAATAAATTCTGCACCACATGCATGGTCACCCTACCTCCTAATGACGTTTCGAGAAGGTTATAACTGAAAGCTAAGTAAATTGTGGTGTAATAAAGTCAATACCGAGCTCTTTAAATTACCTTTAAGTTTATCGTGAGCTCAACGTTAATTATGTATTACATTAAGCACTTTACTTATGTCTTAACATTAGGTAGTGCAAATTGCCACAGCACTCGTTCTAATCTAAGCGAATGTATATACTCTAAGGGACTAACCACACTTATTCAGCTCTGTTCAGCTTTTGTCCATAGAAAACAACGATAATAGCTGAAAAGAGCTGAATAAGTGTGGTTAGCCCCTAAATCGTCGGCATAAAGTTAAAACTCATTAAGTTCTCATAAAGAAAAAAAGAAAAGAAAAGAAAAATAGGTTTATTGGCACAGAAACACGTGCAAACAAAAAGATATTAAATGACAGCATATATAACAAAAACAAATATATATATATATATCTTTATACATGAGCACAAAGCAGAGATAGTCGACGGCTGCACGTCATGACTGTGACAAGAAGGCTTCCACTCAGTATGATGCTGTGCTATAAGGGACCCACAGCACAGCGCTGATTTTCAGTGGTTACCCGAAAAGGATGTACGGAAACAAAGTCAGATCAAATGATTCGTACTTAACAGGTAACAAAATAAAATAAAACAAACAGTACTCATAAATTAAAGCAACTACTTAACCAACAATTATATGAAATTAAATAACATAAAATTATAGCATATTAAATCATAATTATAATCATAATTATATCATAGTATATGTTTAGTTTTTTAAGTGAATTGTTTATGATTTTATGTATTTTTTTTGTCTCCTTTATTCTTTCACACGCTGTCTACATCTCTCTATTTATTGTCCTATCGCAGGTATACTGGAAGAGATTTCTTAAGAAATAAGCATCACCTTTGTACCTATTTTTCTGTTCTGTTTTTTCTTGTCTGTTTATATATGTGTGTACATAAATGGTAAAATAAATAAATAAGTGACATATTGGTCAAAAGTCACTTTTTGGCCTCGAGGCAAAATTTACATCAAGAAAAAGTCATTAAATGTATATGGTAAATCGTGACGTAAATCAGATACCTAATCAACCTCAAAAAGATCACGCTTCTCAACAATGAGCAACATGCCATTTATCTGAAAAAAATATTTAATGATTAAAATTCTGTAAATACGTACCTGTTATAGTCGCGAATCAAATGATCACGAAGTTGCAAATTGCAAAAAACGTAAGAAAATTTGAATTTCGCGGTCAACCACTTCGCATTCACCTTCACAAATTCGCAAAACACATACGTATTCGTTTATATGTAACTGACAGGGGTCATTGTCTTGTTAGCTGAACAGTAGGTCGGTACTGTACTTAACTCTGTTTTTGGAATTTATCTTCCCTTGATGTCCTATGAATCAACATCTGCCTGCCTTTTCACAACTATTTTTGGGGTCGGCTTCCAGTTCAACCGGATACAGCTGAATAAGTACCACTATTTTACATGGAGCGACTGCCTAGGTATCTGACCTCCACAACCCAGTTACCTACTGGGTAACACGATACCCTTTGGTAAGACTGGCTGACAGACTTTCGGGTGTCTGACGACCCGCAACGCAACGACAGTCAAAGATCCCCCAAAGACAGCCGGGACCAACGGCGTAACGTGCTTTCCGAGGCACGGAGAAGTCTTGGTAGGTAAAGATTCTGTTTACTAAGTTTTTCTTCGTTTACAAAGGGTCGAAAAGCATGGGGAGCATTCTGCGAGCGACAATAGGGTCTACTAGTACCTATTAGAATTTTTCTAAAAGTAGGTATGAGTAAGTAGGTAACTACTAACTTATCTTTTTTTTATCGTAGAGAAAATAATGCTCATGCATTCTGCACTACCACGGGGAGATAGTACAGTTATGTGGGACTCTAACCCACTAAAACTCCACGGTGTCCTCCTCTACCGCTTACGACGGGAACACGGGCACGCGTTAGCACTCATCCGTGAACCCGCCGCGGCTGTCCGTCACCGGACCCTCCCTTTGAGGAGTTTTCCTCATCACCGGCGCACCAGAACACATAGCACGCTGTGACCACCCCAGGGACCAAACCAGTACATGGGCGCCAAATAACCTTGGTCCCCCTGACTGAACTACTAACTTACCTACTTTAACTTATAACCACGACATGTCCAATTACGTAGGTAACACACTATCAATCATAATTTGAATAATTGTGCAGGATATTGCTAATCCATTGCTTCAAATGTTCAACGAAAAGTCTGCTCAACACCGCAAATAACGCAATGAATGTTGTTGAACAGTAAAAATTAAAGCCATTGCTACTGTTATTGTATGCAATTACCCTACTGATAAGGTGTAATAACAGTGTAGGTACCTATCTTATTTTTTTTTTAATCCCCATGCAAAGATAGCAATAATTAATTATTATGAGTATGACACATGTGAAACATGAGTCATACTGTAGAATGTAGAATAACAATATGGATTTTTAAGCTAGAACGCTAGATAAATGATTATAGAGTATGGACTAAATTATTTACGTTCTTTGCAAGACATGCTCTGTGTTTGCAAGATGTCAACAAAAGTTTACAATGGTTTGTTTATTTTTAAATACAAATTCTATAACATTCCTTCCTTATGTAGGTACCTACCTACATAACCATTACGAATTAGTTTACAAAATTCATGAATGAAAGGGCCTTCAATGGACAAAGGAAGCTAATAATTGCAAAAGATTCTCAACAGACAGCCAGCCATATTTTTTTAATAAAACCCTTGTTAATAATCTTTTAACCTGTTATACATAAATTATTCTGCATATCAGAGATTTTGATTTACCTCAGAGAATAGGTAGGTACTCCGTACTTGATTAGAGAGAATTCTGCAAACCCTACAGTGACAACATACCATTGCATAATATAAGTACCAGTGGTGAAGGTACCATACAACTCGATTCCCGCCGGCTTCCCTTCGAAAATTCAGAACACAACCACTCTATAGTCAATTCATTTGTATAATGAAACGTTTTTTGCTCTGGCTTACTTCTGTAACAAATTCACACTACTGATAAGTACCTACACTTACAAAACACTGCACTGGTAGCAAAATAATTGAGCTAAACTATAACATCCTGCAATGAACAAATTACATCAATCTAACGCGCTATACAGTATAAATTGTCCATATTACGCACGCCGCACATCAATCAATATTATTGATGTTTTGCTATCTAAATGTATAAGGTATTGATAACACCGGTAGTGCTGCAAATAATTTATTTTATGACTAGCTTCTGCTTGCGTCTTCATCCATGTGATATTTCTTGTTTTAACATTAAATTCCTATGATCCGCAGTATTATGATATAAATATATGATAAAAATATGATAAAAATTAATAATAATTATGATAAAAATATATAACTTAAATATGCCATAATAAATGTTATTTAATTGAATTCCTATTGTAAATCTTCATAATATAATTTTATTATATGTAATTTGTATTATTGGACTAGTCAAAAATATAAAATGAATAATTGGATAATGTAAATGATTGAATATATTTGTTTAACTGACATTAATTAATGTATAATTGTAATATTTTAAAATCAATGTATTAATACTATTTTTATTACATTTTTTCCAAGATATTTGCACGCCATGAGAAATGGCAAACATGTCGTGAGCTAATCTTATTTACGACCTTGCATGCATCTATTATTTTAATTTTGTATGTGTACACATGTTTGCGCAAATAAAATTTCTTATTCTTATTCTTATTACTTCATTTTCGTTTAGCATTTTTTCTGAATTTTAAGGGCCATAGCCGTCACACTGTTTGCCCATAAAAGTGCATTTATGTGCCTACAACCTTTCTCAAGAATAGGGCTTCAATTGGGATCAAATGCTAACAGAATTTTTTAATAAGAACTGTTAGTTCTACAGCCGATTGATTCTGTAAAAATCTCACCGTGATAATTTAGGTGAAGTGAGCTATCAATAGGGGCAATCTTTAACATCGGGTGGAATGATAGCTCACTTCACCTTAGTTTTCACGGTGAGATTTTTATATAATAGCACTGCTGATTAGCATGTTCAAACAAACTCTTCAGCTTTATTTGATTGATATAGATAGTTGATATATCAGTTGCAATTACTCACATTTCTAGGTGATAAGATTATTATGGTAGGGATTAATTAAATTAAATGTAATATTGGGTTTCAAGGGTAATTAAAGACTTCCGTTTAGTTTTCAGAGGTTTTAAGTGGTTTGCTAAAAACTGATTGCTAAAATTTTTGTCTCAGCTCTTTTGACCATGAGAACTATGGTCAAAAGAGCTGAGACAAAAATTTTAGCAATCAGTCAATTTCAGTTTTCTTCATGTCATTTCATAACTCTCTAAGGCCCGTATTACAGAACGTCACTCAATACTCAAGCATTACTTAAAGCTAGATTCAAGCCATTTGATTGAAGCATTACTTAAAACTAGTATCAACAGAACATCACTCAATACAGTACAGTACAGAACATCACTCAATACTCAAGCATTACTTAAAACTAGTATCAACCAATGAGTGACATTCTAATACGGGCCTAAGTCTTGTATTACAGAACATCACTCAATACTCAAGCATTACTTAAAACTAGTTTTAACCAATCAAATGGCTTGAATCTAGTTTTAAGTAATGCTTGAGTATTGAGTGATGTTCTGTAATACGGGCCTAAGAGCTCAACTGTCACTAATTTGACACAATTACTTTTTCTATTGTTACCAACCTTATTAAACTTGCCTAACAAACAAGGGGTTCAAGATGACAAAAAAAGGTTGACACTATCCTGTTAAGATATTTAGGCAGATAGGAATTCCCTGCCTACCTATTTACCTACCTACTTCTGTTAATTATCTTTTACACCTCGATGAGAGTAGTTAAGATAAAAATAATGAAGTGGAAGTGACTTTGTATCAATTGATTAATTATATCAATAATTTATCTATGAACTAATAACATTGGAAACCAATTAGCAGGTTGTTTGGCAGTCACTGGGTGATTAATATAGTCTAGGTCAAATACATTGTCTAGGTGAGACCATGTATTTGTGTTTGTGTTTCTGGCTCTTGTGATACAGGACCTCCTAGTACATGAGCCCGGGCTAAACTGATGACTGATGTTTGTGTTTTGAAGTGAAAATAAATAAAATTATTTTTTTTTTATTATTATTATTTGTGTACTAGATTGATATGGGTGGTATGGTGGTATGATCTAGAGCATTAATATATAAACACAATAGGCAGGTACTAATTCAAGCATAAGCAATACTTCCTGATTGATACAGGTGATTTTAATTAAATAAATATTATGCAAAAAAGGTTACATAGACGAGATAAGATAAAATTCCAATTGTAATTTTAAAATTTCATCATCGTCTTTATTTATGTAGATACGGTTTACAAAAATGGTAATTAAGTACTTAGGACAGAAGTAGGAGTTGTTGAATGGTTCCTAAATAGTTACTTGTTCACTTTGAATATTGTTTCCGATACCATGTCGCGTTGGAACAAATTCAAAATTTTAAACGTTTGCGTTCATCGAGGCGTGAAACTTTATTGATAACATGATACAACAACACTTTAACTAACTAGGTACATTTTATTCCACGACCGTATGACTTCAATCACGTAAAAGATTACTTCCTATTTTTAAGACAAACAACTCAAAAAACAGTTGTAACATGAATGCAATACACAATAAAAAAATGAAAACAAAAAATACTTACCGATACACGGTCCCCTTTCTTGTAAATATCCAACACTGGCCACCAGGAAACTTTGCGAATATTCTCACAAAACACTCACACTTTATGTTTGTCCGGTTTTGTTGTAGATTTCATTCAAAAATACAATTTTAACACAACAAAGGAAGAATTTATGAAACGATACATTGCCTAACGTTTGTTGATTTGACATTAGTTTTAGTAATTTGACTGTTGACAGCAGCGGCTAGATGTCACTATCATGTTTACTGCTGACGTTTGATTTGTTAATAACTTCACACTGCATTTGGTCGGTAAAACAGAGATACAACGTTTTGTGTCAGCGCAGCGCATGTCAATGAAAAATGAACGTAAAAAATGAAACACGAGATTATAATTATGATTATTTACGAAATCATGACAATTCTAATTTAGAGAGTTCTGATTATTTGTTGATTCTAATTTTGTTATTTATGTATTTTTATTTGTTACGGTCGCGAATATTTTCATCAATACACACATTACAAGTATTTACAACACACTCTGACACTGACCAGCAAATTGCAAAAAGCGTCAGATACTGGGTGCCTTACTAATCCCCGTAGAATAAAATAATTATTGCCACGATTATGAAATCAATTTATCTATTGTTTGGAAACAATGTCGACAAATACTGGCAAATAACTAAACGTAATGCGGTTGTAGCTTACTTCATGGTATGAAATTGCAAGTGCTTTATTTTGCTCCTAGATGGCGTTAAAAGCATTTGAAGAATTAGTTTTGCAAACAATAGATAGATGTCACTTAGATGCGATACTTCACAAACAACCATTTTCATTCGAAACCAATCGAAACATAAAATGCTGTTTAATATTATTGGCATTATTGGATTAGGCAAAAAAACTAGGTAATCAGGGTAATTTCATCTTTGTTGGTTGCAGCTATGTTCTTACCTTGTCATGAATGTAATTTTTGTAGTAAGTAGGTATTTATCCAACTACATCTATATAAAAATTAGCTGTGTTCAAAATAAAAATGATGTAGAATAGATGTATGTGGATCGGTACCTACTACCTGCTTAACTTTGGATGGTACCTACGTAACTAATCTATATTTATAAAAGGAGAAACTGACAGTGACTGACTGACTGACCTATCAACGCACAGCCGAAACTGCAAGGACTAGGAACGTGAAATTTTGCATACGGCTTCCTTTTATTATGTAGGGGAGCACTAAGAAGGGGTTTTTGGAAATTCGACCTTTAAGGGGGTGAAAAGGGGGGATTTTGTTTGTATGAAAAATCTTTTTGCTTGAGTTAATAAACTTGAAATTTGGCACGAATACACGCAGACGAAGTCGCGGGCGAAGTGCTAGTAATGTATATTCTAATAACTTATAGTTTACTGTCCTACTAATATTTCAAACAAGACAAGCAAAATTAAAACGTCTGTTTTAATTTAATTTGTCCAAATCACGAAATGGATGCTGCACAAACAAGAATGAAAAAGTATCAAACCCCTGTTTATTTAAATGAAATTCGGTCATTTGGTTTAAATAAACAGAGGCAATTTTATACTTTGTAAAATAATTTAAGTACCTATATATTGTAGGAGGTAGGTAGGTACTTAAATGCAGTAGAAACGAAGATACGGTTATCTTTGACTTATTTCGTTTTTTAACCGACTTCAAAAAGGAGGAGGTTCTCAGTTCGTCGCTATTTTTTTTTTATGTATGTTCCCCGATTACTCGGAGACGGCTAGACCGATTTGAAAAATTATTTTTTTGTTTGAATGGGTGTACCTACTTTCTAGGTGGTCCCACTGTCATCAGGTTAGGATCTGGTGATGGAATCCTTCAGAAATCGAAGGAACTCTTCAAATATTATAGGCACACCTATAGCAATTTGGGTATTGTGTATAACAGTGGCGAAGGGTGAATTAATGACAGAGGTAAGTCGGAGCAAAAAAAAAATAGTCAATAAAACGTTTAATTATATTTCAATGATGAATTGACTATAGAGTGGTTGTGTTCTGAACTTTCGAAGGGAAGCCGGCGGGAATCGAGTTGTATGGTAGGTACCTTCGCCACTGGTGTATAGTAACTTGTGCATTTGCTCTCGGAGGCCACCATTTGGTGAAGTGGAACTGATGATGAGGACCACAGATGGCCACCGAAACTACTCAATAATAACACTAGTTTACATGGTTTTTGTCCTTGCAATGAAAAGGGTTTTTGCTACCAATTGAGATGCACCGAGTTTTAAAAAAAATATGAAAAAAATCTAACACGTCACATTTCCAAAATATTTATTATTTTTGATTTACAAAAAAATGCCTGCATCACTACATAGTATAAAACAAAGTCGCTTTCTCTGTCCCTATGAACGCTTAGATCTTTAAAACTACGAAACGGATTTTGATGCGGTTTTTTTAATAGATAGAGTGATTCAAGAGGAAGGTTTATATATACAATACATGCATGCATGTGATGTCATAAATAAACACATTTTTTTGCGCTTACTTTTCAAACGCTGGCTGAACCCTACGAGATAGGTCAAAATAATGTACTACAGTATTGTACACCTTAAAAAGGTCTACAAAAAAGTCCGTGATGGTATATGTCTATCTCTTAGGGATAACCCACAATAATCATTTTTTATCCTTTACTTTTTACGGGAAATAATGGCTTATTTACGAAGCGATTTTAAGCAATACAGCATTAATCCTTATCCAATTAAGTACCTTAAATACATTGTGCATTTAATATAGATAAATATGGCCCTTTACAGCATGTAATTTAAATGAATATTTTCGAAGATGGCAGGGACATAGCGGTTGCTGCGGTACCGGCCGCGGCGGCGCGTGCTGGCATTCTTGAAATACTTAGTATCAGTATTGCACCCGTGCGAAGCCGGGGCGGGTCGCTAGTAAATATTAAAAAAAAAAAGAAATGAATTGCCTTAGCTTTTTTCTTGTATTTATTTGAGTCTGTGTCTCTTATAACAGACCAGCAATAATCACCTAACATGGCTTGGTCCCAGTATCCTTGATAATTTTGTTCAAAAAATTTCAAATCCTGATGAAAACGCTCTCCATGTTCGTCACTGACTTCTCTGAGGTTTTCAGGGAAGAAATCAAGGTGCACATGAAGGAAATGAATTTTCAGACGTGATGACACCCATTTATTTAACTGAACACTACCTACAATGCAGAAAAATTTTAGGATGAATTCAGAACCAACTTGTGGGTAGTCTTAAAATAAAATGTGTTGATAACTTGATTCTTTGACGTAATATAAATAAAAAAAACATATGATTGCGTTTAGTTATTGTCACTAAATAAAACGAAATGGAATTCACTGGAAGGACATGATTTTTTTTATATTTTGTAAACTAGTGTAATTATTTCACGGATCGCGATTTTATTACTTTAATATGGTTCCTAAGGAATTTATACTCGTCAGAATGCGAATGGTAAAATGGAACTGATGGTGAAATACCAGGAGACCTCCTCAACAATTAACGTCCCTACTTCGGGAAAAGCAATATTTTGTAAAATGCGATGAGCAAGTTGACACTAGGCTTTTGTAACTTAGATAAATATGAACAGACCCACTAAAAAGCGAGAAATAAAAAACAAAAAAAAAACCGACTTTCATAAAAAACTACAAAGTGTAAAATAACTTTAATTTCGGAAGTCGGTAGCAAAAAACTAAAATACAGATCCAGACACCGTCTTCCGAAAATAAAGTTATTGTTCACTTTGTAGGTAGGTACTAGGTACAGAGGCCAGCACTTGAAGCTACCCCAATCTGTCTAATTTCATTGATAGATTTTCAACTTTATCACAAAGGAAAAAGTTTCATATTCAATTGGGAAAATTTGACAGATTGGGGTAGCTTGGTGTGCTGGCCTATGTACCTAGTGTTTTTTTTGGAAGTTGTTTTTTTTTTTGTTAAAAATTTTTACTGCATTTTCTCATAGGTACTTATACCAAAAAAATTCGAACCTTATACGATTTAAAGAAAAGAAAGAAACACAATATTTAAACAGTCCATAACTTATAGCTTTCCATCAGGCGTGATCGAGGTCAAGAACATTTCGCCATTTAGCAACGAAAACGTAACCTACCCAAAGGTAATTGGACTGTTTTGGGCTTAAGTATATAATGGTACCTTTATCTCAAAGGATGAACGATTGCTGTCCTCTTGTGTGGAAAGCTACGGCAGAGCTGACAATCTAAACGAGGGCTTTCTAAAGCTCTTTTACTGAGAATCGAAGCGGTAGAGCGGTTTATTCTTTGAAATGATCCAGACGGCCCTTCACAGAGAACATAGCTTTGTTCTTGGGGTTAGTGTCTAATCTAAACCCTGGAATATTAAATAGGTAGGTAGGAAGTTCAGAAAAGCTAGGCTTGAAAGTACCACTTTCGAACCATGAAAGTAATTGTTACTAGCTGCGCCCCGCGGTTTCACCCGCGTAAGTTTTGATCCCGTGGGAATATCGGGATAAAAAGTATCCTATGTGTTATTCTGATGTATAAGCTATATTACTGTAAAGTTTCATCAAAATCCGTTCAGTAGTTTTCGCGTGAAAGAGTAACAAACATCCATACATCCATACATACAAACTTTCGCATTTATAATATTATAGTAGGATAAGGCTGATCTGTTACCACTGTGTCATCTGACATTTAAAAAAACAACACAACCGTAATCTTTTTTTAATGATTTCCGCCAATTTGAGAAACGTTATTCATTTTTGTCCATAAAATGGCAACATAATAAACCTCCGTTCCCATCTGCCGGAACCCAGGCCTCCTCTCGGTGAGAGGGAGTTTTTTTTATCCATATTTTCCCAGTTTACTTACGTAGCTTGCAGTCATAAATTCGTCAATGTCAGAATACACAACCTTTCAGCCGCTACAAAAATCAATGACACGTCCAAACCGAATTCAATACCCAAAATTGTGTTACCAAGCAACGGGCAAACGACAGTCTATATAGCAAGCGTTACGCACTGTATCTAATATATAAATCATATGTTTTGTATGTATGTGTTGTTGTCAGGGGAATAAAGTCATAAATCACGGAAGGTCAGTACTGTATAGCTAGTTGCTTGTGTAGTGAATTGCTTTGAATGGTGTACTATCTACGCTTTTACGCTTGGTCGATTTTTCCGACGTGTTCGGGGAAAGGCGCTTTTGTTATGTATGTGAATGAAAATGTGGTGATTGAAATTGGTTTTAGAGGGTTGAAAGTAGAAAAGGATGTGAGTAGGAACATTAGAAAGTATCTAATACCTGCCTAGAATGCTTTTATTAATTGGTTTTGTATAGGTAGAGGAAGGGTTAGGTCAAATTATTGACCAAATAAGTAAAAGGGCGTCTTTCTAGAGATTACACATGGTTAAAGCTACTTAAGTTTCACATACTTAATACTTGATGGTAAATTTGGTGTTGTAAAGGTCATGTATTTCATAAGGAAAGTATTAGATTCCAGGTTTTTAGCATTTTTTTCGCATTTCACTGAGCAAGCTCTCGAGAACATTGCAGAGACCTTCCACGCTCTTTTCTTCTTAATTTCCATTCAATACACTTTTAAAACTTAAACCTGTAAGACAAGAAATGATTTAACAATAGGTTCCTATTTGATTGACATTTACCTAACTAATATAATATCACTAGCTGACCCCGCAAACGTCGTTTTGCAAAAAAGAAAAAAAATAGATAGTAGGTACTATCTATTTTTTTCAGATTCTCAGACCTACCCGATATGCACACAAAATTTCATACAAATCGGTCCAGCCGTTTCGGAGGTACTGGTAACGAACACTGTGACACAAGAATTTTATATATTAGAAAATTATAAGACAAATAGTTACAAACGCACCAGCACATCAACCTACTATAATCTGTCAAATTTCTTTAATAATCTGTCAAATTTTCAACATTATCGCTATCTGCATTAGGTTCAAGGTTGATTGGGAACATTTGAAAGTTTCGGGTAGCTTGATGTGCTGGCCTCGTCTGTACATTAATTTGTCCGGAAATAGCAACTTTAAGCTCACATTTGTGGAGTAATTGCATAACACTCTAACAGTATCAATGGCTTTCATTTTGACAACGACATTCATTGCGTTATACGTTGTTGTGCAGACTAATTTTTCGAACATAATAAATTATAAATATATAAATAAATAAAATAAATAAACAAGTTTATTTCATATAATTTTTAACATTACACAACAACAACAACACAAACAACAACAACATAACAACAACAACAACAACATAACAACAGCATAACAACAACAACAACAAAAACATAACAGAACAACACACAACACAACAACACAATACAACAACAACACCAACAACAACAACATTTTTTTTTTCAATTATGTAGCAATGGATTAGGAATATCCTTCAAAATGATTCGTATTGTGACTGATAGTGTGTTACGCGATTACGGTGCTGATTTAAAGTTAGCACAACATCAATATCGTCGACCGTAGGTTCAATTGAGGTAAGGGACAGAATACCCAATGTCCCTTACCTCAATTGAACCTACGGTCGACGATATGGCACAGAAAAGAAATTCACAGAAGCGTCATGCGGTCAGTGTACCTACTGTTCTTTCAGTCTACCAACCTTGAGTTTTATTCCCCAGCCTATAAACCTATCGTAGAGCCCCCCATAAAATACACAAAATATTATTTTAAAAGCTATACAAAAATGAATTTATTTGAAAACGTATGGCGAAATCGCGTGCCACATCCCGCCATACGAATTTATATGCAAATGTGAACGTGCATGGCCCACGCGTGCATTTATAGCATCTGCTACTGATATAACGGTTATATAAATAAAATGACCGTTTTATCGTTATTTTACCTGTACCACTATCTGCATACCTATTCGTGTTATGTGAAATATCATTTTATTTGAATAGTAACAACCCTTTGACTTTAGTCTACTAAGACTTGATTTGGGGGAACCCTTTTCAAAATTCTGATAGTAAATCAGCAGCTTCGTGTTTTATGAAATGTAGGTAGGTACCTAAGTCCCGGTGGGTGAGCCACGTGTAACGGGAATTGATCTACTACCACTGGATTGTCAGACAGTTTAAGGGGGGCGCTTGGAGATAATTTCAATGAGTTATCCGAAATAAATGAATTTTATTTTTTTTTATTTTTTTTTATAATTTATTATATATCCTGCTTATGTCATTGATCAAGTTTTAAGCGCTCGACTTCTAGACATAGTCAAATGAATATTTATATATCATAGAAATGTTTGGTTTATATTCTTTCATATCGGCTATTCTGTCTACTGCTTTACTTACTTACTGCATGCGTATACAGCGTATATACTTAGGTACATCATCATCATCTGCCTAGCCTTTTCCCAACTATCAAACTACTATTAGGGTCGGCTTCCAGTCTAACCGGATGCAGCTGAGTACTAGTCTTTTACATGGAACGACTGAAAAATAAATGCACACTAGTGTCATGATTTTCTCAGTCAAAATACGTTCATTGTTGGATCTAGACCACTCTAAGCAAACATCACCACGCCACATCATTGCATGCTCAAAAGACCCCATTTTTTCATTTCCTACGTCGAGTATAAGTAGAAATAAAAACCGTAGTTGAACACTCCGCCCTTCGGAGAGGCTCACGGCACACATAATATGCCTTCTTTATGTCCTATCTGCTGCTGTTACGTGATTTCTTACTCTTTGGCTGACACTTCCTCAAAGCCGTATTTAACCAACCTATCGAAGTTAGTAATCTAAAGAAAAGAAGCTTAGAAATAGGTAAAATATAAGAGAGTCCATTGTTTTGACAGATATGAGTCGCTTTATGGAAAAAAGAACTAAAACTAAATTGGTGGGGTAACGGGTGCTTTACGGTTAAAAAAAGTTTAAATAATGGGATTCGCAGGTAAATTAGTTTGAAGGGTGCATAAAAATGTCTTTTTGATATCCATTAGCAATCCATTGATAGATAAGGAGTAAAGAAATAAACGTTTAGATAGCTACAGAGTTGATTAAATCTGTTTTGATTCTTCGTGCTTATATTCATGAGCGACACGGGTCAACGACAGAGGCAAGTGTGTTGTGTTCCACGCGCGCCTCATAGAGATGTCAGCACTAACTGACGGGGTCCGCTAGGGCCGATGCCTGCCAGGGTCGCGGGTTGTTCGAGAGAGATACCGTGGCCCCTGGCACAGGCAACTGAAGGAACACGGGTGGGTTTTAGTCAGTAAAAGTCGGACACGCCCACCCGCTCCGCGCAGAGCGGGAGAAGTTATTTTTTTTTTTGACATTTTAATTATTCATTTTTTAAGTCTGATAAATAGATTTATTTTTTCCAATGTTATAATAATTTTGCATGTTTTTTTTAATCATCAAATTCGTTTTCGTCAGCAAGGATTGCACACCACATTTGTACGCCTCCAGGCATAACATAGCGCTCTCTATATTAAAATAAGATCTGTATTGGTTTACCTATGTTAACAAATAAATAAATATTATTATTATATTATAACTTCCCACCCTCAAAAAAAAAAAGGCAATCGCAGCCGCCGCCGAGTGTCGACGGCGTCTGTAAAACACGTGTCGGTAACTGAAGTTGCTTCTGCCGTAGACGCGTGACACTTTTGTTTATGCACACTTCAATATAGATTTCAATCCATGGATGTTTCGGTCTCATTACGGAACATGTAGGTGGCTTGTCGATACTATCATTAAATTGAAAATTTATTTAGTCCGTCAGTTAGAGTATTGGAAAATAATGGACACATATTTTTTGTTTTATACCAAGGTGTGACGTATTGAGAATTTTAAAAGCGTCGTATCTTCGTCAGTAATTTGGTTTACGTAACAAAAGAAAAAATACGGTTCAAATATTTTTTGATAATCTAATTGACGGACTAATTAGATTTTTTCAGTCAACAAGCCTATTAATGTCATTATACATTTCCCCTTGCTCTGGCAACTGTTACTTTGTCATGCCATACCTACACAAGTTATTGTTTTAATACATAAGCAGTAACGATAAAACTTATGTTCCACGTGTCCCGAAATAACCGTGTCATGAAAAAACTTATCTAATAAGAAACAAAACTTTACACCTTCCTGAGCTTTCCCACATATAACTTACTATCTTTTACCCACGGCTTCGCCCACGTGGAGATCGGAAATTATTCCACGGGACCGTACTACCGGGGTGCGTACATAAAGATGTGGATTCCCGGTAAAGACAAGCCGGTACCTTAATTTATGCGCTCACATAAAAAACAAGTAAGACATTGTGACCGTTTCTTTCCGTAGATCAACCTGCAGCGATCTGTACCACAAAACCTACTGCTTTAGACAAGTGCTCTAAGTAATAACCCTGTTCCTATATGGTCTACCTGTAAGCGAAATTTAATCCGCTCAGCCGCTAAGGCGTGGAAAGTTAACAGACAGACGGGAGGCTGGAGACAGACAGATAGACATAGTTACATTAACATTTATAATATTAGTTTGGATTGAAGTACCTATAAATAATAACAGCCGTACAGGTCGAGCGATCAGCCGATCGATTCTGTAAAAATCTCACCGTGATAACTTAGGTGAAGTGAGCGTGAAGTGAGCCATCAATAGGGGCGATCCCTAACATCAAGTGGAATGACAGCTCACTTCACGCTCACTTTACCTAAGTTATCACCGTGAGATTTTTACAGAATAGCACTGCTGGTTAAGCTACGCTTGCCGCGGTTGGTCTGTGGATGGGTGACCATCTTTATATACCGAGATTCATCCGTGCCTCGGAAAGCACGTTAAGCCGTTGATCCCGGTTGTCATTCGTGGATCTTTGACAGTCGTTACGGGTAGTCAGAAGCCCGAAAGTCTGACAATCAGTCTTACCAAGGGGTGTCGCATTACCCAGTAAATGGGTTGTGGAGGTCAGATAGGCAGTCGCTCCATGTAAAATACTGGTGTTCAGCTGCATCCGGTTGGACTGGAAGCCGACCCCAACATAGTTGGGAAAAGGCTAGGTAAATGATGATGTATGGATGTCATGCATCGGAGTAGCTTGTTCTATTTTCAAGATTAAATAAGCGACGAATAGCGTGTCACCAAACTACCGACATGGAGAAAATGGATGCCGAAGTGACTTTAATGAATAATTTTGGGGAGTCATGATGAATGTCGACTGTCATTTGTTAAATTTTCCTGTTATTCGCATTTCAAAACTTTGGATTTGATTAGAGTTTATTATTTTAAACATATTTTAAAAGTCACTTAGATAAAAACATATTATCACTTTTTAACAGACTTCAAAAAAGGAGGAGGTTCTCAATTCGGTTGTATTTTTTTTTTACTAAGTTTGTTAGGTATTTTCCAAATCGGTCTATAAATGATGTACGCCGTCATTTATAGACCGATTTGGAAAAATATTTTTTTGTTTAAAAGGGTATACTTCCAGATTGGTCCCATTTTTGTCAAAATCCAGTTCTGATGATGGGATCCTGGAGAAATCGAAGGAACTCTTCAAATATTATAGGCACATCTATAGCGATTTGGGTATTATTTATAGTTATTGGGTATTATATATAGTTATTGGGTTAAAAAGTCAAAATGGGTGTACCACAAGGCTCAATATTGGGGACGAGATTGTCTAAAGTAAAAACTTCTTTTATGGGTTATTGTGTAGAGTGTTATAATAAAATACCACTCGATATTCTTCAACTAAATGAGAAGAAATTAAAACATGCATGAAACGCACACTATGTAGACAAGCATACTATAAGTTGGATGATTATATCGTAGATAAAAATGCTTGGCTAAATGCTGGTCCTGCTCCACAGACACTTGGGCTCACTAGTTAAAATTTCAATATTTGGAAGACATGCTTCCCTTATTTGTTTTTTTTTTAAGTGTTTCTGACATTCGAACTTAATGTGTATTTTTAATTCAATCAAGTTTTAATTGTTACTTTAATATCATATACCTCTTTCTAGTAAAATTTTATTCATCTCGTAAATAAATTGGAAACTATAGTTTTGTATAATTTAGAAGCATTTTTTTTAAATTTTGTAAGTGTAAGAACCATGGATCCATTTATTATAATTTTTTTAAATTGACTTGAAAGAGCATGGCAGTTGAGAATGTGTCATGCTCACTTAAATGTCTCACTGATGGTGGCGCGTGTGTTGGATCATTCGGTTACCTTCAAAATGGTTGAGCTGGATGGTGCTGATCCATGCGTCATGTTCGTGAACGGGCGCTGTCAGTTGAGACTGGTCATCTCTTAGCTGCCAGGGCTTCTTTTTAATCTTATACCTATTTTGAATTGTTTCATCATAACATTGTTTTCACATATAGAAGCAACAAGAATACCTACTGTACTCAGGATTTTGTAATATCTTAATTTAAAAGAGTGTCCTTGGAGTTTCTTGCCCGTTCATCTCCAAGAGATCTACGTTTTGGAATGGGCAACTAGCTTCAACTTTCTGACTAACTGACCGACTAGTTAATTTTGACAATTCAAAAGTGCCTGGAAATGGTTTAATTGAAATAAATGCTTTGAGTTTGAGTTTGAGTTACTCGTGCATTTGCTCTCGGAAAGCACCATTTAGTGAAGTGGAACTTGTGATGAAGACCACAGATGGCCACCGGAACTACTCAATAATAAGTATTTCACGGGTTGCGATTCGATTACTTTAATAAGGATGCTAAGCAATTTATGCTCGTCACAATGCGAATGGTGAAATGGAACTAATGGTGGAGTACCAAGAGAACTCCTCAACAATTATTAACTTCCCTACTTCGGGAAAAGCAATATTTTGTAAAAGGCGATGAGCAAGTTGACATTAGGTTATTGTAACTTGGACACATTAAAATCAGACCCACTAAAAAGCGAGAAATAAAAACTTTTTAATAAAAAAAACCGTCTTACAAAAAAACACTACAAAGTGAAAAATAACTAACTTCGGAAGTCGGTGGCAATAAACTAAAATACAGATCCAAAGATACCGACTTCCGAAATTAAAGTTATTTTTCTCTTTGTAGTGTTTTTTGGAAGTCGGTTTTTTTTATAAAAAAAACTGACTTCCGACAAGTAATTGAACAGAGAAGAAAAAAAGTTTTTTTTCTTCTCTGTTCAATTACTTGTATTCTGTCATGCCCAAATTTTCATTTTGGAAATAATGTAATGCAAGACAGATCAACAACAACAGTGGACCGGTGACCTGGTGAAGGCCGCAGAAATCAGCAGGATGCGAGAAGCACAGAACCGGTCGAAGTCGCAGTACTTGGGGGAGGCCTAGGTATGTCCAGCAGTGGACGTCTTTCGGCTGAAATTATGATGATGACGCAGACATAACAACTAGTGTTGCACCGAATGTGGGTCCTGCCGAATGTCGAATTCGGCCGAATGTTAGGTTTAAATATGTACCGAAGCCGAAGTTCGGTTACATTTCGCGCGCTTTTGCTCAATGAACAGGTCAGATCGTGTTCGTTCCTCGTCGTCGCTTGTAATTTCACTAACGCGCACGTCCTTCTCGCCACCCGCGGTCACCCAGAATGTTATGTTACCTTGCTGATAGATAATAATATTACAATTGATAATTTTAATAAAGCATATTTTTGATGCGTGATTTTGTTTCTTTTCTATGGAAATAAAAACAAAAACGAACATCCACGTTACCTATTTACTTACAAATCATCATTTGATCTTAGAGCTTTCATTTTAAAATAAATTTCTTTTCACTTTTCCATTTCTTATTTAAATTAATTGAAGCTACCGAATTTCGGCCGACATTCGACAGATCTAACCGAAATTCGGCCGGAGACGAAGTTCGGCAAAAGCTGCCGAACTTCGGTAATACCGAATGTGAAACGAATTTCGGTGCATCTCTAATGGCTCATTTTCAGCGTTTCTCTGATCATACCTAAGTACATAGGTCCACCATCTTGTCCGAGATGCTTCATTTGATACCAGAATCCACATTCGAATAGGCTTTGTTTCGTCCCGAACCAACAATCCTTCTAAATCGCGGTGACATACTGTAATAATATTATTATTATCTGCCCCGTTGGTCTTGTGGTTGCAAGCGCGACTGCTGGGCATGGGGTCCTGGGTTCGATTCCCGGGTCGGGCAAAGTGTTATTGAATTTTTCCATTAGGAATTTCTTAGTAACAGTCCGGAGTTTGGAAGTTGGCGGTTTAATACCCCCGTGCCTCGGAAAGCACGTAAAACCGTTGGTCTTGCGCCTGATCTCTCTCCGGTCGTGTCGGATAGCCGTCCCATCGGAATAAGAGAGTAAAGGAACAGAGAGTGCACCTGTTTCTGCGCGCACACTTGTGCACTATAATATCTCCTGCGTACCTGGCTAATCTCCGTTGAGGTTGGTCACCGTGACCGAAATCGGTCGGGGAGGCTATTATTATTATTGCTAAATGGACCGCTCTTGACTCCGATCACGCCTGATGGAAGGCGATAGATGAGGTCTATGATGGAACGAGCGTGCCCAAAAGGTGCCTGTTCACTATTGATTTGTTTTTTTCTTGTAGACTCTTGATCTGACCCTTGCCAAAATAATAGCAGTGACACCATCATACCTATACACCAAAGATTCTTTAACAACAAATCCACATCTAACATCTAGAAACTTCAAGCTTCCAAGGTTCACAGGAGGTGGTCGTTGAATCAATAAACTGTTTTTTTTAACGACTTTTCATTCATCAACGAGATAACTGTTGATCATCAATGAAAAACAGGTTGATAATATTAGCTGGTAATTTACGTCAACGCACAAGACGCATTAGTTCAATAGTTATTATAATACCGTTTCAAAAAAAAAAAATATACAGCTGAAAAAAAACTGCTTATTTACGTCAAGGACTCAACGGATTCTCTTCAATGATTGAATAAAAATTGTCAATGATTGAAAACGTTGACATAAATTGACGATAAACGCTACTGATTGAACATTCAAAACCAGCGGGGCAATTGCGTAATAAATTATCAATGGGAATCGGCTTCATTTTGACAGTTCAACAACTTTCATTGCCTTATTTATGTGTTGAGCAAACAAACTTTTCGAACTTATGAAGCAATGGATTAGCAATTTGTGTCAAAATGATTCAGATTCCGATTGATAGTGTGTTACGCAATTAGGGTGCTGTTAATAACCCACCTCTAGTTCACACGTCCATCCAACTTTATCTACTAATGGCAGCAGGTACAAACTTGGTAATTAAGCATTGTATCAGCTCGGTAATCGGCAGTCGACGGTGCCTCGTACCAACTATGTGAACTGGGTTAACACATTAAGTAGGTACTGTACAGCTATGCATATCTGAGTTAATGGGGGTCGGAAGCATGCTTGGTATATTTCATGGTATGCTAAAAGCTACGTTAACTGCTGGCATGTGTTGAAAGAATGTATAACTTCGGAATTAATTAAGACATCTTTGGGTTCCGTAGTTTTTTTAGAGTTAACTAAAAAGTAGGGAGAAAAAGTTTCGTCAATGCTACTTACAATTTATTTCACTAACTGCTGCTCTGATTATTGAACTCTCTATACTTCGAAGACTGCGCTTTAGGTATGCGTCGTGTATTGTGTACATCTTTTGTAGGAGATCCAAAATCAATTAAATAAAAAACAAAACGTAGCTGAAGCAGATATTAGCAAGTATTAGTGCTTAATTAATCATACTTCTTAATCATCATATATACGGAAAATAATCTTTAACTACGAATATTATCTTCTGGAAAAATAAAAACTCTTGCTCAGTTCTTTAATTCCTAAGGACATAATTTTAAAATACTCTTTTTCCAACAGACAATGGCCTCAGAAGGCAAGCAGATCAGCATGGCGGCCAGCGCCATAGCACTCCGCGGGGTCCGCATATTTCTAACAGCTGGTCGGCAAGGGGTGGAGCGTCAGCAGACCCAGAGCTCCGCCCCGGCTCCCAGACCGAAGCCCAAGGGGAAGAAGCCGGTGGTCGGGGGCAAGCCGCCGCAGAAAGTCTTCGAAATGCTGATCAAGACTACCAGATTTACTGAGTAAGAGAGTAAATGAGGTCATTTGTTTCGCGAATGTTAATTGAACCAACTGATGAGTAAAAGTCCTCCAGACCGTATTGCGGCCACAGCGACCAATCTCAATGGAGATTAGCCTTCGGCGCGGGAGATATTATAGTGCACAATTGTGCGCGCAGATACAGGTGCACTCCCTTTTCCTTCACATTTATAGTCCGATGGGACGGCAATCCAACACGACCAGAGAGTGACTGACTGATGAGTAGGTACCCTTTGCCGTTGTTTTGTAAATAAATATAATTAAGTGACAGTGATTCCTTACCCATACCATTTGTTCCACCTGCTGATGATCTCCCACTTGGACATGGGTTGCCTTGGCTAACCCGAAGTGTTTAAACAGACTCCGGACCCAGGTTGGTCGAAGCAACGAAACCCTGTTCAGGTGGAAGTTCATAGATGACTCCGCCTTCGAATGTTAATGTGGTGCTGTTCCACAAACTATGGGACACACATGGCGTTAGTATTCTGAAATTACCCCTGACATAAACTGTGAAACCATACTAGACTATTATATTATTTAAATAAAATTTGTATGGGTTATTCAAACCCTCAACTGTTAACAACTTAATTTCCTATTTAAATGATTCATATTAGAGCTTTTCCGAGTTGAATGAAACATAAAAGGGTTCCAAAAAACCCTCCAAATCAGCCTTTCGAAGAGCAATAAAAAAATTACAGCTCCATAAAAATGAAAAGGATTTTTACATAACATAATCAAAAACCATGTATGTCTATCAACACGTATTCAACCTTAAATGAGCACATTGAATAGGTAAGCTTTAAACGATCGAATGTTGGCGTTCAACCCTCAGACCTGTGGTTAGTAGGACGGGTACAAGCGGCTCCGGCAGGTCGCTTCGGTCATAAAATATCACGCTCCTAGAACTATGAAACACGTGCAATGATGCCTAATAAGAAACTTAAGGAAAAACATCTTGATGCTTTGTATAGGCTCACACATTTTAACAAGTGAGTGGGGAGTTTAGTTAAAGTGTTTAAAGTTCGTTTTTCAGTGTCTGAAAATGTTGTAAAAAGTTTGGAGTTCTTGTTTTTGGAGTTCATTTGTTTATATTATTGTGTGTTTGAAAATGAATTAGTCACTCACGTTTTCAGAGGGTCAATGCTCGTAATTTTAAGAGCGTCCACAGTCTGATCTCGGTCTCAATCTGTCAAAAATACCACTAATTTCCCCACATTTTTGACAAGTTTTTACAGTGAATGTCGCTGAGATCTGATTGCGACTAGAGTTTAAATGTTTTTAAAAGGGAATTGGCCTTCAGTTAATTTAGCACACATAAAGCAATTTACTTACTTAATTTATTTTAGTCAAGAAAACTTTTGAGTTTCGCTACAAAGATTTTTGTTTTCGTCTGATTTTTTTGTTGGCTATTTTTTTTAAATGCGGTGTAATATTAGGCTTTGATAGCATGCTGTTGTATTTGGTTAGTCACCTTTTTTCCAGAAACTTTTGTATCGCGTGTAACTATAATGTTTCTATGTTTCTTATAGAACAGTATGTTACTGTTTCCACTAAGACATAAGATATACAATAAAGAGCGTGATAGCTATCTACTAGTTTACGAGGAAACTTGTTTTGTTATTGTTTGCCGTAAAATGGACAAATTATTGTGTCTCACTGTGAGATAATCACAGACATGATTTTGCGACTTTTTGTTCCTTCAAATTTGGCATTATTTTTCTTAGTTACCAGAGTTATAAGATGTGATATTACCTTATCTGAAATTCAACATGTATGTAGACTGACAAACCGAACTTAAAGTGAGTTAAAGTTTTTGCAAAGGGTGATATTTTGCTGTCAAATATGTTAAACACTAAACATTGAATGCCATACTTCATTTTAAGCTGGAAGATGCTACAGGTCCTTCGTCCAACTCGGTAGTTTGATCTCAACATTTAATGAGCTATTAAAACCAAACAGACTATTCTGACTGATGCAATATTGTATTTATTCAAATACGTATTATAAATTAAAATATGTATTTAATCTAAGTTGTAACTGTTTATGGAAGTTCCTCCATTTTCCAGGGCTGAGATCGAAGCCTTGTACAATATGTACCGTCGACTGGTGATCAGCGCGCAAGCTGCAGCAACCGCCACCGCTATTGGACATTCACCCAAAATTGATGTACGTATTATAATGTAGCAAGAGTTACATCCTACTTCCTACTAGTCCTACTAATCCTACTTCCTACTATCCTACTTCCTTCCTACTAATCCTACTTCCTACTAATATTATAAATGCGAAAGTTTGTGAGGATGGATGGGTGGATGTATGTTACTCTTTCACGAAAAAACTACTGAACGGATTTTGATGAAACTTTACAGTAATATAGCTTATAGATCAGAATAACGCATAGGATACTTTTTATCCCGATATTCCCATGGGATCGACACTTATGCGGGTGAAGCCGCGGGGCGTTGCTAGTAATATTATACAGGGTGCAATTGAAATCATGGGCATTATTTTAACCTAAGGTACTACTTATGATACTAATTGCATTAGGGCTACTATTACGCAAATCAAAAATATTATTAATGCAAGTATGGAAAACCTTAAAATGTAGTAAGTCATACAAAGTATCAAATTAGTTGCGCTTCTCGATAGCAAATGCGTAGGTACACTACGCCGTACGTGCGTCATTGGACGTGAATTCTTTGACCCCGCCCGACTGACGTGACATTCGTAAGTTGCCAATGAATTGATTCATAATAAATTCCAATTTTCCCTTCGTACTTTGCCGGCTTAGGACGGTCAAAACTACGTCAACTAACATACATTAAAAAAAAACATTTACGTACCTAGCTTGTGGATTGTTTTGAAAAAACCTTATTTGTCGGTAAAGTGACAGAGGGTAAACGGGTGCTCTTCCACGAGCTTGTGCATGTGCTGGCACGTGAAAAGACGAAAAATCCAACAGGTTCTGAGTGGTTCTGGTGGAATGAGACCCCGTGAAGGAATAGGGTCGTTCGGGTAGCGCCGATGGAACATTTCACGAGTTCATACTAAATTTCTTGTGCGATCGTAAATTACAACCATTTGTGGGTATTGTTGGTTGGTGTACCTAGCCTGCACATTACGCGGTCGAGGCATCGTGTACACAAACACACACACAACACACAACTACTACACTAACACTTAATACACTGCAATCCAAGCACCGTATGACGCGAGCGGCGAGTACGGCGATTACGTCACGGGATCAATAAATCAATTACGCGTCAATGCACCTGCGCAGTCGTTATGACACTGGTTCCGGGTTCGTGACTTCGTGTTGCGGCGGGAAGCATACCCCGCGCGGGGGTGATATTCGTATTTTTGCGAGTGAGGGAGTGGGACGGAGAGAGTTCAGGGAATCCCACCGGACGGAATGTCTTGTAGCCCATTGTTATTATTACTTGTAAGGAAAAACCCGCGCGCGCGCAGGTGATGTTTGTTTACATTTCGCTTTGCGCTGTACTGCGCTTTAAGATTTTGATATTTCAACAATTATTGGCGTTAACGAAGTATTTTGTTTTAATTACTTTAAGTGTTTATTTGCAATAATAAGCCTTGTGCAATTTGACTTACTACATTTTTAAGGTTTTCCTTACTTGCATTAATAATATTTTTGATTTGCGTATTAATAGCCCTAATGCAATCAGTATCGTGAGTAGTGCCTTAGGTTAAAATAATGCCCATGACTTCGATTCCACCCTGTAAATGCGAAAGTTTGTGAAGATGGATGGATGTTTGTTACTCTTTCACGCAAAAACTACTGAACGGATTTGGATGACGTTTGGCACACATATAGTTTATAACCAGGATTAACACATAGGATACTTTTTATCCCGACATTCCCACGGGATCGAAACTTACGCGGGTGAAACCGCGGGGTGCAGCTAGTGAGAAAATAAATTTTGCTCTGGTCGTTGGTAAAGAAAATTAGCCAGAGAAAAGTGGTAGAGGAAGAGGCTGAGTGCCCAGTGCGTATGCACTGGGCACTCAGCCTATCGAATCGAAGCCGTATCGAAGATTTAACTGAATATACTTACTTATTTTTTCTGATATTCAGCTGCATCTGATTAGACTGGAAGCCGACCCTAACATAGTTGGGAAAGGCTAGGCAGATGATGGACTTACTTTTTTTTAATAGATTATGTTGTTTTTAGGGTTCCGCACCACAAAAGAAAAAAAACGGAACCCTTATAGGATCGCTTTGTTATCCGTCCGTTCGAGTGTCTAATTTAATCAGTGGTAAAGAAAAATCAAAATCAAAAGTATTTATTCAAACTAGGCTGAGAATCACCACTTTTCGAATATCAAAATTACAAAAGACAGTCCCCCCAAAACGCCCGCCCTTCACCACTTCCTAGTGCTTTCGCTGGAGAGAAGAAGTGGCGCAACAAATTCCCCAGCAGCACAGCTGTCTGTTCAGTTAGAAAATACTTGATTGTATACAATACTAGCAATAAGTAGGTAATTTATTTAATGCTTTAGGCCCGGAATCCAGATGTGCGAAACGGAGAGGAGATGGTTATCATCTCAACTGAGCGTGCTGTGCGGAGGTGCTTACTGGCTAGATCGAAGTAGATATAAGTTCTGTACAATATAATACAAATTAGTCTAGTCGAGTAATAAATTAGTAGCACCTTACTAATGCTATCAATCGTACGACTCTACTCAAACCATTAAGCATCATCAGCGTCAAAACAAAGAAACAATCAAACAACTAAACTTGAACCAATATTCATAAAACTTCATAACCTCACTTTTCAAATCCAACTACTTTTCAACATCAACTATGTTCAGTAACAATAAATATTTCAAATATAGTTCGGAATAAAAATTGAGGGGGTTCACGAGCGCTGTTAGTCTTTATTGGCAATAACATCACGGTTTAACCGTTGGATACACGACAGGGAGGTAATCTTTCTTTGGGTTATATCCTGCATCGCGTGTTCTACGGCTAGGGGTAGGAATTAGGCCACGAGTTGTTGTTCTATTATGAAGTTTTAATGGGGTTATCTATGTGAATACTCGTAGTTGTAACAGGAAAATCACATATCTACTATGTGATTTTACATGTAACGTAAATGAATGTAGTTTGAATGCCAAAAGAATTCACAGTCACGTGAGTGAAGCCGCGGGTACAACTTGTGTAATAATAAGTAACAAGTGCACAGAGGTTGTCTGAAGAATGTTAAGAACCAACCCGAAACATTGCCCGATATTGTACTAATACCTAATTCAGAAAATGAGTTTGTTTGGTAGCTACAAATCAGATCAAATCAAAAGTTATTTATTCAAATTAGGCTGAGAATCAGCACTATTCGAACGGTAAAATTACACTAGACAATCCTCCAAAACGCCCGCCCTTCATAACTTCCTAGTACTTTCACTGGGAAGAAGAACAAAAGAAGTGGCGCAAAAAACTCCTTAGCAGCACAGCTGTCTGTTCAGTTAGAAAAAAAACACATTTACATGCTACTGTACATTTTCATGACTAATCCACTGAACGAATTTTAAGCGGAATTAGATTCAACATCCTGGCTAACACCTTTTGCTAATTCAACTAAAATTCGTGGTAATATAGCGTTTACGTACGAGGTACGAGGTACGTATATTTCATGAAATAAGTGCCCATCATTAATTTAATTTCATTCTGCAATATTCGCAGAAATGGAAATGACATTTTTGACAAATTGGCTTCACATTTAACTTATTAAATTGGTTCCAATTTATTATGACGTTGACGATTATTTGTGCTGACAAGAAAACCGGAAAGCGCGGAAGTTATCCTATGTTTGAGTAATGGAGGAAACGAGGTTTAATTTGTGTAATTACGGACTAGGGAAATTGGTTAACAAACGCATTTTTATATGAAAACTTAGGGAATCTGATATACCGCCGATCAACAACGCCGATATGTGTTGAGCCACGTAGTTGTTAGTTGTTGTTAGTTTGTAAGTTTTTACTAACATAGTTTTTATTAATTCTTTAAGGATTATGTGTCATATTTTTTTTCAATATACTTACAATCTTACACTAACCTTCAAATTGCAAAAAACGTAAGAACATTATATATGAAATTAAGATGATTCTTCCAAATTTCGAAATACTAAAATTCTTTAGCCTCTCGGAACGGCGATAGTTATGACGTCCTCGGCAGTCAACCTTGAATATTTTTACCATGCCATGAGGTCATTCAGTTCGTGTCAATACAAGAGAAGACCACAAGTCCCGTATTACAGAACGTCATTCGATACTCAAGCATTACTTAAAACTAGATTCAAGCCATTTGATTGGTTGAAACTAGTTTTAATTAACGCTTGAGTATTGAGTGACGTTCTGTAATACGGGCCTTAGTCTCAGCAATGTAGTGCTATTCTATAAAAATCTCACCGTGACAGCTAAGGTGAAGTGAGCTGTCATTCCACCTGATGTTAGGGATTGCCTCCATTGATAGTTCACTTCACGCTCACTTCACCTATGTTCCTTCACGGTGAGATTTTTACAGAATCGGTAGGCTGCATGGGTTGTTGTTTAGGCAGTTTGCGGTTTTTGTGGAACGAAGTTTTTTTCACAGAGCCAATATTTTTCTTTTGTCTTCCCTTTAGTCTAGCTAGTGTTATTTATGGTGTCCTATGACATACGGCACGGTGCTTGTATAGGATTTAATCTAATAGGTATGCGTAAGTTTTCTGTTTAGGAAGTTACATAGTTTAGAATGTTTTCCTCGGAAAATTATTAGTTTTTTTGTGTGTGTAAACCACAGATATACCCACAGATATAGACCTGATAGATGGCAAGTATCACGATCCGTATGAAAACTAAGCGTGGCATTTTTTTTACTACCTACTATGACGTCACAAGCACTCTTTCTCACTCACGCTCACCCAGCCATCAGTAGGTACACAGGACTGAGCGCGAAAGTGGCGGCTTACGACTTTTGTACGTAAGTTGGTGTGATTTTTAGCACGCGAAGTAGGTAATTCGCGATACGCTCTTGCGTTATCTGGGTGTATCTTTATCTGTGGTGTAAACTTTACAACATACATTGATATACCTGTACCAACCTAATATTATCTGATGTATTATCTACAAGCTACCTTCTGCCTCTTAATTTCAAAATCCTTTTTAAGTGGTAAGTAGGTACTGGTAGTATTGAACATTTTTTTCCAATTTCTAATGAAGATTCTATAGAGATATAAGGAACAGGGTGTAAAGTTATCTCATCCTTCATAGAAAAGGGAAGGTCCTCCGAGCAGATGGGTTTTGACGGGTTTGGCCCGACGATTGATGTCGGGACGTTGTATAGATATAATTATGCTAGTTGCGCGATAAACTTCGCTTGTGCGATGCAGAATTTTTGCGTGACGTCAGTGTAATGCGTAGTTTGCATGAAGCGTTGTAGATGCCGCCACAATTCAGTACCTAATACTATCTGAGGTACCCAATACTTCTGAGCTTTAACACTTTTTCTTACGTATCTTCTGCATCCCCAGGGCATAGACCAAAGCACGTTCCGAGACGTGATGCACAACACCTTCGACCTGGTGACAGAAGAAGCCATCCTCGAGCGAATGTGGATGACCTGGGAGCGCGGCGCCGCAGGCGGAGAGGGGTCGCTGAGGTTCGAGTCCTGGGTAAAAGGGCTCAGCGTCCTGCTCAGGGGAAACACGGAGGAACGGATAGGGTACTGCTTCAAGGTTTATGATCTGAATAACGATGGATTTATCACGCGGGAAGAAATGTTTTTGTTGTTGAGGTAAGAATTTCTTGTTTGCTAGTAATTCGGAATATTGATTGGGTCTACAGCTCTCTTACTCGTTTACTTTATTTTGTATCAGTTACTGTAAAAACTTAGGAGCTTATCTGATACTAAAATTTAGCTAAGAAAAATAAAATTAGAGAAATATGAATATCATGAGACGGAAATACGACAGTAAATAAAAGCACTGGCAATATTAGTGCATAGGAGTACAAAAAGTACTTACATACCTAGACCCAAATAATTGTTCTGCACCGCAGTTTATTCATTGCCGCGCGGGCTAATCAACTTGGCAAGGCAACATTTAAAGAAAGTGAACTAACTTCTTATTTTCAGGAACTCCTTACTAAAACAGCCTGGTGACGAGGACCCCGATGAAGGAGTGCGTGAGCTTGTGGAACTGGTGCTCAAGAAGTTGGACGTTGACAAGGATGGAACCGTGTCATTGGATGATTATAGGTATAGTGCAGTTTTGCTAGCAGCTTTCCAGCATCTTATTATTGTATTAAAGCAGTGTCTATCTTAAGTTCTCAATGAGAAAGCTTTCTGAATTTTTTTGACCAGTACCTAAAATTTTGTATGCAAATCAGTAAGAACTACATATTTATGCTATGTCGTCTCTTCAGGCGTATAGATCGCTTTTAGATTAAAGTTAGGAATTAATTTAGTTTTGACATGTAGGTAAGAATAAACCGGCATTGAAGTTCAACATTTTGAGAAAATTATATGAACGACATTTTTTTGCTTGCCTATTATATTAGAGCAACAATATTGATGAGTAATTGTTTTTCAGACAAGCAGTAGAGCAAGAGCCTCTTCTTTTGGAAGCATTTGGACAGTGTCTGCCTACGAAGAGACACACCACCACCTTCCTCAAGACTCTTACTAATAAGACATAGAAATAAGGATGATACTTGGGGGTATTCCTCGAATCACACCAAAAGTATTCATCGAAAAAAAAAATTAACCAAAATAAAAATATTATAATTAATTCGTTTATAAGTTAATTCTCGAAATGTATTAACGATGATATTATAGAGAATAGCTTGAAGGATTCGTAATAAATGATTTCGATAGACTTTTTTCATTTGGTGCATTTCAAAGTTGGTGCGTTTCGAGGAATACCCCCATATTTAATCTAAGATGTAATATTACATTTTTCTAAGATAATATGTGAATAAGCATCACTTTGTGATCGGTATCGTTAATCGCTCAGTTTCAAGTCTGTTGATAATATATTGTGATATATAATTATTGATGGCGGGATGAGCTGGACTCCTATAACAAGAACTGGTCCTCAGCAGCTTTAATCAGAGAGAAGTGGAAAGAGAGTTGGGAGGAATTTGCCCTGCAGTGGGATCACAGGCTTTTAATAAAATATATATATAATAATAGTTGATTAGAGGAAATATATATCGCATAAGTTTTATAGTTTTTATAATAGTGTTAACTAAAGAAGTAGCTTGGCACCTGAACTTCAGGCAGGATACCTTTTTAATTATATCGATAGATTTATTTATTTCTGAGTATAAGATACAGACGCCAGCACATCAAGCTACCCGAAACTGTCAAATTTTCCGAACCAAGATTGAACCTTATGCTTAAGCAATAAAGTTGAAAATCTATTAAATAAATTTGACAGATTTTAGTAGCTTGATGTGCTGGCGTCTTAATATTTATTAATCTTAATAGTTTATCATCTCGGAAGAGATATACAAAATCAAGAACGTAGAAGCGTCACTAATAAATAATAACACCACTATATACTAACAATTTCTTATTTATTTACAAATGCGTTTTGTCATGTTATGTTGTATTTATTTACATTAACTCGTTTATAAAATAATAGTAGCTCAATCGTGCGGATCCAGTCCGGTCCCCACGAAGTCAGTCAATATCTTAGCAGCATTAGGCGGGAACAAGTTGAATAGCTGAAATAGGAGACAGAATTGGTTAAAATGGCGAAAAATTAAGAAAGAATCAAAAGTCATTTATTCAAACTAGGATGAGAATCAGCACTTTTTAACTGACGTTAAAACGGGTGTTTTGTTTAAAGGAGCAACTTTGATCGATGGGTTGCGTTAAAAGTGGCAGTGTTGCGTTGACGCTACAGTATTTAGATAACGATACTCATCACGTCTGTAGAGTTTCGCTAGCTAATTTAGTTTGACCCTGTATCTACGAATAATAAAAGTCAAGAAATGTAACTCATGTTCAAAAATGACACCACGGGAGGGTAAAATTTCTCGCGGACGAAGTCGCGGGCAGAAGCTAGTTACACATACAAAGGGCGACTCACCTTGTTCGAGTAATACATGTCACTAGGGATGGTGATCTCGTGGTACTCTCTGCGGATGGCGTCCACGATCTGGTCGGCCGCGTCGCCCGGCTCCACCGTCTTCAGGAAACCTTCGAACCGGATGCGCGGATTGTGGCACAGGCCGGTGTTCACGATATATGGGTAGATCGTGGTTAGCTTGATCTGGAACAAATTGATACGATGTTATTAATAATGTAGGGGTTCTAAGACGAATTTGATAGCTGCAATGGCTCAAAACTGTTTGGCTTCTTCGTTTATCAGCTCGAAATGATTGACAAACAGTAAGATCATTTAAATGCCAGCACCCTAATTGCGTAAATACACTATCAAACAGAATCTGAATAATTTTGAAGGATATTGCTAAACCATTGCTTCATATGTTCGAAAAATATGTGTGCTCAACAACGTAAATACCGCAATGAATGTTGTTGAACTGTAGAAATGAAAGCCTTGCATTGATAGGGTGTTACACAATTACCTTGCGGTTCCCATTGTGTCATGAGTCATAACGATGGACATAGTCGTCCAGTTGGAAGCGTCTTGGTGCTTGTTGATGATGCCCCAATGCGTGCGATTGCAGGTCCTGGCTTAGTTGGAACAGCTAAAAATAACATATACATCCAACGACTTTATGTCGTCACGACACAGGGAAACTGCACTTTACAGATATCAAGGGCCAATTCCTGCATTTTTAAGAACATTCGCATTCTCTATCTGTCAAAACTACCACGAATCTTCCTAGTTAAGTACATTTTTGAATGTCGCTGAGACAAGATTGCGACTTGAACGTGTTTTAAGTACGAGAATCGGCCTTCAGACTTCAAAAGACAGACTCCGATCTAACTGACCTTTTAATGCACTAAGAGTGCAAAGATGACATGAGAAAAAATTACATACATGCAATAATGTCCCTTTTTGCAGACCTTTAGAGACGAATATATCGTCGACCGTAGGTTCAATTGAGGTAAGGGACATTAAATGTCTTGTCCCTTACCTCAATTGAACCTACGGTCGACGATATCATCTCATGGTAATACATACCCCATTGGTATCTCTAGGGTCTTCGTGCAGTTCAACAGCGAGCGCCTCCATGATACCTCTGACGGCATATTTGCTCCCGCAGTAAGGCACGAGGTTACGGAGCCCCATTTTACCGGCCATGGACGACATGGCGACGATGTGGCCGGCATTGCGCTCCAACATCGCGGGCAGGAAGGCTTGGATCGTCTGGTAAAAGAAAGAAAACATTATCAAATAACTGAATAAGTGCACCGTTCGGATTCGTACCCAGATTATCACACTAATACTCATATTATAAAGGCCAAAGTTTATGAATGTGTGTGTTTATATGTTTGTTACTTCTTCACGCAAAGACTACTAAACGGATTTGACACATTTGGCACATAGATAGTGTATAACCAGGATTATCACAGAATACTTTTTATCCCGATATTCCTACGGGATCGACACTGGATGCGGGTGAAACCGCGGGGCGCAGCTAGTGATGAATAAGCTCGTCTCCTACTATAAAATATGGAACTGAAACATATCAGTATGTGTGTGTAACCAAGTTCTAAGAGGTCCAATTGATAAACAGCGTCAATCACTGGTTGTCTGGCATTTTGATTGAGTCTTTTTCGCGAGGTACACTGTCCTGCTAATTTCTGACAACGCTCTTTACACTTTTTTTTTGTTTCTTTTATTTGTAGTACCTATAGGTGTGTAATGTTGTGTGCCATTTAGTTTGTATTAAATAAATATATTCTTTTTCTTTCCAACATTTTTTCATCACAAATGCTAATGATAAATGATAAATGATTTTATTTCTGTAAGTAGGTTTGTACAAACACTTTTACATGTCAATCATATTTTTTTTAAAACGAGATGAGGTCGGCGTTTCCTATCTGACTACTCTGAGAAGAAAGGCCGAAACAAACTCAGAGGTCACAGTCTCTTTTAAAGTCCAGACATAATCTTGGTGAGATCATGTGGAGACCATGTAGATTGGTGTCTGAAATGGTCTTTTGAGGAAAGAACCACACAGATTGAGTGGACCCGTCCAGTCAGTGCACGCATTTGTCAGTAATCATGCAGCTCAACTCAAACTTAGGGAGCTCAACGATTCGACGAACAATACCAAAGAAAGGACATTTGGGTAGGTCGCATAAATTACTCAAATTGCCAGACCATGACTAAAACTATCTGAGAAAAAAACAAAGGCAAACTAAAATTAACCCACATAGTCTTCACATTCACAGTCATTAAAAATAACATAATACTTTACAAAGTAAATAGTCATGTCACTGTATATGTAAAATTTATTAATGTCAATGTGTATATAAAAATCCAGAAATAGTCTTGGTCAGATCATTTTGAGGACCATGTAGATTGGTGTCTGAAATGGTCTTTTGAGGAAAGAACCACACAGATTGAGGGGACCTGTCCAGTCAGTGCTCCCATTTGTCAAAAAAAAATGTGCAGCTCAACTCAGAACTTGAGGAGCTCAACGATTCGACAAACAATACCAAAGAATGGACATTTAGGTAAGCCGCGTAAATTACTCAAACTGCCAGATCATGAATAAAACTAACTAAGAAGGAAAACATAAAAAAAAGATAGAAAAGACCCACATAGTCCTCACTTTCACGACAATTAAAATAATAGCTACACGACAATTAAAATAATATTATACTTTACAAAGTAAATATTCACGTCTATAAAGAGAGAAAATAAAATAAATAATAAGCAAAAAAAAAAAAAAACCAAACAAGATTCACTGTGTAAATTTATTGGAGCAGCTCAATCCCAAGCATGTTTATCCTCAATATAGTCTTTTACAGAATAAAAGGCTTTCTGGCATAGTTTCCGCTTTATAGAAGATTTGAATTTATTAAGGCTTAGATCTTGAATGTGGCTAGGAAGTTTATTATAAAAACGTATACATTGGCATCTAAACGAGCCACTTATTTTCTTAAGCCTGGTTGTAGGAACAACGAATTTGTGTTTGTTCCTAGTATTTATATTATGGATATCACTGTATTTTTTAAACAGATTAATATTTTTATGTGCGTACAAAAGATTTTCATAAATATACTGAGAAGGCACAGTCATTATATTAATCTCTTTAAATTTGTCTCTGAGGGAGTGTCTGGGACTTAATTTATAAATTGAACGAACTGCCCTTTTTTGTAAGACAAATATTATCTGAATATCGGCGGCATTTCCCCACAACAGAATACCGTACGACATCACACTATGAAAATAACTAAAGTATACTAAACGGGCTGTCTCTAAATCAGTTAAGTCACGAATTTTTCTAACGGCGTATGCTGCGGAGCTAAGCTTTTTTGATAATTTATCTATATGGGGGCCCCATTGAAGCTTGGCATCTAAAGTTATGCCCAAGAATACGGTGGTATCTTCGGGATTCAACACTTCATCCTTTATAAGCACACTAGTTTTTACTTGTCTAACGTGAGGTATGGTAAACTTAATACATTTAGTTTTTTTCTCGTTAAGAAGTAGGTTATTAACATTAAACCAGTTAACTACTTTATCGAGGGCGCTATTTATATTGTCAGTAACCAGCTGCTGACGTTTGAGTTTAAATAAAAGTGAAGTGTCATCTGCAAACAACACTATATCATGATTATCCTTTATGAGGTAAGGCAAGTCGTTAATATAAATAAGAAACAAAAAAGGACCAAGAATTGACCCCTGGGGGACCCCCATTGTTACAATTGATCCGGGTGATCTTTTCCCGTTAACATCAACTCTCTGAATCCTATTACCTAAGTATGAAGTAAGAAGATCTAAAGCGGCATTCCGGACTCCGTAGTGGTGCAGTTTCCTGATTAATGTTTCATGAAAAACGCAATCGAATGCCTTGGACAAGTCGCAAAAGATGCCCAAAGCATCGCATTTATCCTCCCATGCATTATAAACATGTTCTAAAAGTTCAACACCGGCATCAGTAGTCGAACGACCCCTTGTGAAACCGAACTGTTTGTTATGTAGTAATTTATGTTTATTAAAAAATCTTTGCATTTGATCTAAAATAAGTTTTTCAAAAATTTTGCTAAAGGTAGGTAGCACTGAAATTGGTCTATAATTAGTAGGGTCTGATGTACTACCCGATTTAAACAAAGGTATTATTTTACTGTATTTCATAAGATCAGGAAACTCACCACAGTCAATACAATTATTTAAAATAACAGCTAGAGTAGGTGCAACAATGTTTATAATCGTCTTCGCAACGTCCACAGAATTACCCCATAGATCCGGGGTCTTTTTAACATTTAACGTGTGAAAGGTTTTAATTATATCTTTACAAGTGACATATTGAAAAGAAAAATCAGAATCACAAACTGGAACGTTTTCTTTAAGTAAAGACTGCAGCGGAGGGTGATGAGTTGAGGGATTTAGTCGTCGATACGGGAATCTCAGCAAAGAAATTTTCAAAGGCCGCAGCGACTTGAGAATCTGATTTAATTATATTGTCATCAATAGCAAGGCTGTACTCACTACCTCGGTTGCATGACCTTCCCGTTTCGCTATTAATGACATTCCATGTCATTTTAATTACATTACTACTATTTTTAATTTTTGAACTCAAGTAACGTGACTTGGCCATACAACAAACTTTTTTAAATAATTTTGAGTAATTTTTAACATATAAATTAAATTCAGCAGTATTTATAAAAATCCGTTCATCATACAACTCATAAAGCCGTTTTCTACTTTTATGAATACCAATGGTGGCCCAGTCACTGAAAGAAGCATTACTATTAACCGAGAATGTCTTTGGAGTGAAAGTGTTATCAAATTGTGTACAATACATATTAAAAAAATCATTATATTGTTGATTAGGGACAACATTAGATGACAAAAGTGGTAAATTACTAAGAAGTTTAGTCTTAAATGTTTCCAAGCGTTTAGTAGTTTTTGGGTTTACAGTGATATCTTTTTTAGTAGCCTTTTTGTTTAAATTTGGAATAGTGATCAATTGTCCGCAGTGGTCCGAGTCTATTAAATTAATAATTTCTTTGTGGGATGGTATAACATCTGTATAGATGTTATCTAAGCATGTGGCACTAGTGGGAGTTATTCTAGTGGGCTCCAAAAATTGGTTATCAAGATTGTATGACTGAAACAAACTTATAATTTTTGAACTTAACCCAGAGTTATCTAACAAATTAATATTAAAATCACCACAAGTGATGATAGACTTGTTCGAATTACAAATTTTATGCAAAACTTCATCCATAACCTTTTCAAAACAATCATACAATCCTGAAGGAGGTCTGTACACACTTAATATAATGAACTGCTCCAATTCTATACAAGCTATTTCAATTGTCCGCTGATTTTAAACAGGCTATACAGGATGCATATCCTATATATAATCATAATCGCAAGTTTTCAATTTCATGCTGTATACATCACAGTCATATACCTACAGGTGAAATTGAAAACTTGCGACTAATCGAAATAGGAGGTGCAGTAGGTAACTGTTACCTAATCATTTTTTAAATTGTCATTTCCCAAATCTAAATTCATGAAAAATGTCGTGTAATTATCACCTTAGATATTGCATACTAATGTATTGCCTTCAAGTAGACACCAGTATATTTTTTTACCAATTATTATGATATCTAATAAGAAAATTTTAGTATCAATATTAGCGCGCGCCCGATAAGCAATCAATTCATCGTTGAGTTCACAACATGAAGCAAGTTGACCTTTCCTACGAAAAAAAGGGCGCACGACGACGTTGCCAAATCGCTCGCTTATGCGCACGTATGTGTTTGTGTATCCCTCCTTAATGACAGGCTCTAAAAAACGTCGAATTAGATATTTTAATTTGTCGCACATATATTCTCTTTCGTCCTGTATACAAATTCTGATCTATTTCTTAGTTTATTTTTGAATTCAGAAACTGTCTTTATCCATGACATTGGTTGCCATAAGCACGCAGTAAAGTCAACAATATTAACTTCTGTGCTGTCATTTACGTTAAGTTACGTAATAAATGTTGCTGTCAAAGTAAATTAACTGGTTAACATTTACATGAACATTTAAATGCAGTACATTATACCTATTTAGGAAGCAGGTGTGATTTGTATGCATATAATAACAGGTAGTACATACGCGGGAACTTTGACAACTTAAGTGGTGTAGCGGCTAAGAGTGTTAATTTGTCCTTCATCATAATTATTATTTTTTCCATTTTTAAGTTTTGTTAATAAGTGTTATTTGTGGAAGAAAAATAAACATTTTTATTATTATTTGGTGATTTCGTTTTTTTTTGTAAATGTCCACAACGATATATTGTTAAACTTATTAAATGGTAGCTAAAGACCGTCTTTATGACTGCGTTAAACGTAATACGTCAATGGTTCGGGTGGACAAAAAACTCATTAAAACAACGCTTTGTTGTCAAGCATGATAAAGCTAATTCACATATAATAATGATTAAATTGGTGGGCAATCCTTGAATTTTTCAATTCATTTCGAGTTCACGACATTACTATTAAAAAAAAAAACAGGCATCGAAGGTTACTCAGACCCGACGTAAACTCAGACCTCCACAACCCAATTACTGGGTAATACGATACCCCTTGGTAAGACTGGTTGTCAGACTTTCGGACTCCTGAAGACCCGTAACGACAGCTAAAGATCCACGAATGACAGCCGGGACCAACGGCTTAACGTGCTTTCCTTTTTGTAAAGAAGGTAACCTATCCACAGACCAACCGCGGCAAGCGTAACTTAACCTGATCGATCAACCTGTGCGGTTGTAATATTTTTTCTCAAACATGATTGGAAATTTGAGCATTATTTTGACAACCTTCTTCGAAATAAATCGAAATTGCTGTACTGGCCAAATACATGCGAGCAGCGGGCGGCAAAAGTTGTATGAAAATCCATAATGTCGTGGTTTAGCGGAAAAAGAAATTAAATAGTAAACTCATGGCTGTCCTGTAATTTAAAAATGGAACGATCTTTTTACTACAAAACATGGCAACCAAGGAGGTAACTTTATCAAAGGTTTTATTTAAATTTCGAACTGGGTTGCAAACAGAAAGCTGTTCATTGAAAAAAACAAATGAACACTTTAACGCGGAAAAAGTTATTGTTGTTCGTTTTTCGTCATTGATTTTGAAAAGTAATTTTATTGTATTTTCAAATAAAAAGTTCTGTCTAGAGTACTAATTAATTTTAATTTCCGCGCATTATTTGAGAAAAATGCTTTAGGCATTGATGGACTTACACGTTCATCCATCAATGCCTCTTTTGCTGATCGCTGCAGTAATGTACTATAGCCACGGGCCCCTCTATCCATATTAATATTATAAATGTGAAAGTGTATGTGTGTGTCTGTTTGTTTGTCCGTCTTTCACGGCAAAACGGAGCGACGAATTGACGTGATTTTTTAAGTGGAGATAGTTGATGGGATGGAGAGTAACATAGGCTGGGTACTTTCTTTTTTAAACGAATTTAACGCGAGCGAAGCCCCGGGCAAAAACTAGTTTGATGACATAATACTCACGTTCAATGACACTCACCCAAAGGTTTCCATTGACATTGATATCCATAAGAGTCTTGATCTCCTTCTCGTTGTGCTTCAACACCGGCTTGCACGGCATGATGCCAGCGTTGTTGACGAGGATGGTCACCACCCCTACCTCTTTCTCCACCTTCTCTGCTAGCTGGAAGACTGCTGATCTGTCTGTGACGTCACACCTGGAAGATGGATATGGTACTTAGTTGAGTTATGGATAATTAGATAAAGGTGTACCTAATAATAAAACAAACTTTTCCCCGTGTCTTCGCGTGGGTGGAGGTCGGAAAAAAACCCCTACCCTAAGTGCGCCATATTTCATTGAAATCTGTTCAGCCGTTAAGACGTGAAAAAGTAACAGATCGACAGACAGAATTACTTTCACATTTATAATAATAGCAGTGCCCCGCGGTTTGACTGGTGTTATTGTGATGTACAGTCAGCAAAGGAGATAAGTATGTAGAGTCGTCGAATATAGTTGAAGTTTAGTAAGAAACCGATTGATGTTTTCGAATAAAATTTAATTTAATTAATAGAAAACAAGCAGTTCATTTATCAAATTAAATTTCATTCGAAACATTTTCTTACTAAACTTCAACTATATTCAACGACCCTGCATACTTAACTCCTTTGCTGATTGTACGTATAAGCTATAGGTACTACTGTAAAGTTTCATCAAAATCCGTTCAGTAGTTTTTGCGTGAAAGAGTAACAAACATTCACCCGTTGATCCATCCGTCCTCACAAACTTTCCCGTTTATAATATTAGTAGGAAGTAGGATCTACTAGCTGTGCCCGCGACTTCGTTCGCGTGCCTATTGGATTTCATTGTTTTTATGGCTATTTCGTGGCTTTTTTTGCGCGAAATCCTAATTCTTTTTCTAAAATAAAAGTAACCTAAGTTACTGCTTATTACATAAAATCAGCTATCTGCTGCCAGTATAAGTCCCGTCATTATCGATCCAGCCGTTTCGGAGATTAACCGGAACAAGCAGACAGACGGACAGACAGACATACAAAAATCTAAAAATAGTTTTTTTTTTATAAGTAAGTACCGTAACTATATACTTTTATATGCATTTATTAAAAATAAACGGCTAAGCCACATATTTTGACTAAGGTGTAGAGTTTGTGAAGTTAGGGCGTGTTGTTTTTTGTTTTGTTTGTTTGTTAGAAGCTTGGTTCTACATGAGATCAACGAAACTCGTCGTTGAACTTTTTGACAGTGCGAGCCTTATGTGGTCTCGTCTTGGCAACATTTTACATGAAAATGTTTTGGTGGAATTCTTTTTTAATAACCAACGAAAATTGTTATGTCTAGAATCAAGTACTGAATTCATGGTAACAGTTTGCGCGTCACTTACACCCTGTATTAATCTCCATAAACACAGTACCGTCCTCTTAACATCATCAAAGTTGGTCAAAGGAAGTACTTACAAATAAGGGTATGCCTTTCCCTTCTCCTGTTTGATCAAGGCAACGGTTTCATCATTGCCCTGTTGGTTGATGTCTACACACACCACCTTGGCTCCCAGTCTGGCGAGCCTCGTCGCCACCTCTCGGCCTATGCCATGACCGGTACCGGTAATCTGGGTATGAAAAATTTAATTAATAACATCATATTAAAAAAACTGTTGATTGTCATTAAAATAATATCGGTAACACACAGCACGTCTTCACACACTGGCCCACAATCTATCCCGCAAGATTATTATAAACTATCGAAAAATAACGCGTTAAATTATTTAACACGTAATTTTTCGATACTTTATGTAGGTAATCTGTCCATGACAAACCGACAAATTGTGACAAACTTGCATGTGACGGATCGCACCTAGCGCTAATTACTTGCTAAGTATTTGCGACTAACTTGGAAGTAGCTCACACCGCGCCGGCCGCAGCCGCGGCGGCACCGCTCGCTTTGCTCGCTCGGATCGCGTGCGGTCAAAGTTTTAATCCAATCTTACCCATTTGATGAGGGTGCCCTGGCTTAGTTACTGCGACCAATAAAATTCGTCTACCGCGAAAACTGACAATTCAGGGACGGTTCACAATTAATCGGACTGATTGTGAACTCTGTCGGTAAGTGCAGCAGTGCTATTCTGTAAAAATCTCACCGTGAAAACTAAGGTGAAGTGAGCTGTCATTCCACCTGATGTTAGGGATTGCCCCTATTGATAACTCACTTCACGCTCACTTCACTTAAGTTATCACGGTGACTTTTTACAGAATCGATCAGCTGGTTCGTTCACATTTTGACGGTTTGACATGACAATAAAACTATCGTAAATTAATGCGTTATATTGTAAGCAGTATAGTTCACAATATAACGATAGTAGGGAACAGCTGATTTTTTTTTCGCGATTTCAGGTTTGGTCCCATAGTAAAAGTTCTTGACAAACAATGACCTCTTAAGAGGTTGCTGGTGTTTTACAAATAACCCTGTATACCAAAATATAAATATAATATTAAAAAAATAACAAATATAACGGCACGAGTTCATTTCAGCTTATTGTCTCCAGCTAAGATATTGGCCTGTTTCTGTGTAGGTATACCTATGCCATTTTGATGATATTGGATATTTTTTTACCAAAACAAATATCTATTTATTAATTAACATTTTGTTATCAGTCTACTCCTTCATGTCTTATTGATTAGGCTGGAAAAATCAATAAGTCTTTGTACTCATCATCGTGAAATTATTAACATAGCCGGTGCCCGGAATGAGCTCAAAGTTCACATGTCCTAATTAGCTACAGATAAGATAATGCCGCAATAATCAGTATCTATATTACATAAAACAAAATAACACTGACTGACGTACTTAACACGAAATCTAGGGGTTCACAGGGGGCCGTTTATGCTTGAACACCACTGCTCATTTTGTTAATTTTATTATTTATTACTCTTTTTTTATAAACCGCTCAAATGTCAATGTAATCGTGTTTAAATATTCGCACGAGGAAATAACAAAGATTTCGTTTGACAGTCATAAAAATGTTAAGTACCTAGGTAAGTTGTTTGTATGTCGCAATAATCTTGAATTTGTCTAAAACCAGTATTACTTAATTGTCAAATAAAGGCTTCAAAATAGAGGTTCTGTTTTATGAATTGTTTCTCAGTAATACTTAGTATCTATAGCTAGTTTTTAAGGAAGTCTGAGTCTCATATCTGTATTGGTCAGTCAAAACTTTTTATTTTCTACTAGCTGTTCTCCAAAGCCTCGTTGTGGTGAGTTAGACTAGGCACTACCTACGAATTTCCTTACATTTTTGACATTGATTACCGCTGAGATGAGATTGCGACTAGATTTTGAACGTTTTTACCGACTTCACAAAAAGGAGGAGGTACTATGTTCGGGTGTTTGTATGTTTTTTTTTTTTTTTTTTTTTTTTTTTGTATGTTTGTTCATCGAATACTCCGCCAATTGTCGACGGATTTTCAAAATTCTTTTTTTGTTCGAAAGTAGATAGTTCTGAGGTGGTCCCTTTGTCACCAAGTTAGGATCTGATGATGGGATCTTAGAGAAATCGAGGGCAACCCTCAAATTTTATAGGCTTACTTATTGTTTTTCGCATATTTTATGAAGCATCTTGTATATTTGCGTATGGTTGTCACCATCTCAGGTAGCTGAGCTGATGATGGAAGGTACAACTCCTTAACAGTAAGAAGTTACTCGAACAGACAAGGACAGTTTTAGTAAATTGTTTTGATGTTTGATAGGGCATTTGCCACATTTGGTCTCATGATCATCAAGTCATGACCTGATGCTGCAGTCAGGATAGTCTGCAGAGTACCTAACTCCTCGACAACTAACAGCAGATATATCGTGTTTAGGCTCATTGAAAAGGGCTCGATGTGTGGATAAACATACTGTTAATGAGAAACACCGAAGTACCTACACAGAGACTTGATGCTGATGCCAGGAGCATCAGAAAAAGTACAAACCTTGAAATTACAGCACCGTAGTCGTGTTTGGGCTCATTTTAAACAGGACTAAATTTTAAGTTCAATGAAATGTTGACATAAGTCTGGCCTGATGCTGCTAGGATTATCAGCGGGCTCCTGGAGAAATCGAAGAAACTCTTCAAATATTATAGGCACACCTATAGCGATTCGGGTATTATTTATACTAACTCGTGCATTTGCTTTCGGAAAGCAAAATTTAGTGAAGTAAAACTGATGATGAAGACCACAGATGGCCACCGGGACTACTCAATAATAAGTATTTCACAGGTTGCGATTCGATTACTTTAATATGGTTGCTAAGCAATTTATGCTCATCACAATGCGAATGGTGAAATGGAGCTGATGGTGGAGTACCTACCAGGAGAACTCCTCAACAATTAACGTCCCTGTATCGGGAAAAGTAATATTTTGTAAAAGGCGATGAGCTTGATGCATTATAAACAGTCCCACTAAAAAGCGAGAAATAAAAACTTTTTAACAAAAAAAAAACCGACTTCCATAAAAAACACTACAAAGTGAAAAATAACTTTGATTCCGGAAGTCGGTGGCAATAAACTAAAATACAGATCCAAAGACACCGACTTCCGAAATCAAAGTTATTTTTCACTTTGTAGTGTTTTTTATGGAAGTCGGTTTTTTTTTTGTTAAAAAGTTTTTTAATTACGGGAATTTTATTGGCCTTCTGATGTTGCTAATTGTTATGTGTCATGTAAATGTTTTATAAATATTTTGTCGAAGAACCTAAAAATTAAATTAAAATATATATTTCAATATTTACCATCATGAAAGAAGATCCCTTAATATTTTTTTTAACCATACAAAAAACGTCACTCAAGGGAGAGATAGGCAAATGATGCCTTAACTATATTAGAGCAGAAATTAAAAAACCAAAACAATAAAAACTCACCAATACAATATCTTCTGTTACATCCTTAGCATCTTGTGGCAGCGCAAATCTGAACACAGACTTAACAATCTCGAGGTCCAGACGAAGGATCATCCATATTACTTCGAAGAATATTCTTAGCACGGAAATGATCTGTGGTTCCTCCGCCCTGGAAGTTTTCATCTGTCTTTTAGTACACTTCACTTCAAAAATTTACTAGTTCACACAATTTTGTTCACATAAATACTTTTTGTCATAAATATAATAAGAATTGGCACACGGCCAGCGTTAACGAGATCTTTTAAAGAATACAGATTTCGTGTAATTCTGTTTTGGAATATGATTTAAGGTGCGTTCATACTTGTGGAGTATTAAAATCATAGTTTATATTTTTATGATTTAAACAGTAGCTTTGAATTTATCATGCAAGTTATAAAATAAAATTTACACTTTTGTAGATGATGATGTTGTTTATCATATGTACGGTCACCAAAGGAGATATTGCAACCAGCACCCTAATTGCGTAACACACTATTACTCTCAATTTGAATCATTTTCAAACATATTGCTAATCCATTGCGCCATATGTTCGGAAAATGTGTCTGCTCATCAACATATATAACGCAATGAACGTTGTTGAACTGTCATAATGAAACGGATTGCTACTGATAGTGTGTTACGCAGTTACCCCGCAGGGTCGTCGGATATAGCTGAAGTTTAGCAGGAAACCGATGGATGTTTTCGAAGAAAATTGAATTTAATTAATAGAAATAAAACAGTTCATTTATCAAATAAAATTTCATTCGAAATCATCGGGTTCTTACTAAGCTTAAGCTACTTATATCCGACGACCCTGCTTGATTGTATATGAAAGAAAAGAAAGAAAAATAGGTTTATTTGTCACAGAAACACGTGCAAACAAAAAGATAATTAATTCTAATGACAGCATATAATAAAAACAAAATATATCTATATACACGAGCACAAAGCAGAAGCAGTCGACGGCTGCACGTCATGGCTGTGACAAGAAGGCTTATCTGTTTTCGTGACTGTACATGCCCTAATGTTCACAATTAATCATCTTACTTTCCTAAAAATATTATTAAACACTCTAATATAATGAACGCGACTCAATGTGAACCTCAAAATAATTCCTTAATTGGAGATTTAAAAAAACCTAAATAGCCAAGTAACTGCGATCAACTTAGATACATCCAAGTTGGTCGCAGTCTTGGCTATTGCTTGCTCACATTTCTATTCTAACCTAACCTAACCCATTTAGTCAAGGCTCTCCAGCTTAGGGCGCGTTCACATATACGTACGTTTTTACAGGATCCTTTTTAATGGAGTCCGATCGGTATGGATCGGTATTTTCTACTGGATCCGGAATATGTATACAACTCGCTCATACAACTACATACGCTAATAACATACACGTTTTAACGGACCTGTAAAACTGACGTTAGATACCGCGACTAATTCCGCTTCCGCGAGGTTGGTTACAGTTCTAATCTAACCGAAGCGGCGTCCGAAGGACTCGTTCGCATACTCTGTCATCCGGAAACGACGTGCCCAGAAGACAGACAGCGTTGCCACGTTGAATAGTGCAAATTGTTAAATTCGTCAGGAGATTAGGTATCATTATTACTTTCAGCTTGGGCTAAGGGGCTTGTGGCTAAGTAATTACAGCCACACTGTCCGATCGATCCGGATCCGCGGTTGGTCCGTGGATGGGTGACCATCTTTACATAACAAGACCCCTCCATGCCTCGGAAAGCACGTTAAGCCGTTGGTTCCGGCTGTCATTCATGGATCTTTGACAGTCGTTACGGGTCGTCAGAAGTCCGAAAGTCTGACAACCAGTCTTACCAAGGAGTATCGTATTACTCAGTAACTGGGTTGTGGGGGTCAGATAGGCAGTCGCTCCATGGAAAATACTTATACTCAGTTACATCGGGTTAGACTGGAAGCCGACCCCGATGTAGTTGGGAAAAGGCTAGGCAGATGATGATATTACTTTCAGCTAAAAAAGCCGCCTTTTCAACGAATGTGTCCTGCCAACATGACCTACGGTGCCGTAACATGGACGCTCACAAAGTAGACTGTCCAACGCATACGGCTAGCAAAAAGGTCCTTGGAGCAAGCCATGCTTGGCATAACCCTACTAAACCGAGTGCGTAACACTGAAATCCGTCGGCGAAAGTCTTCGACGACGTCGTGGATAGGGCGATGCGCCTGGAATTGGGTAGGACATCTAGTCAGACGAGGAGATAGCCGATGGGGTAAAGCTGTGACTGAATGCTGGCCTACCTAGGTTAGGCTAAACAAACCAAGGCCGTCCAAAAGCGCGTTGGGTTGATGATATCGTCAAAGTCGCGGGAAACCCCCGGATGAGGGACGCACAGAACCGGGAAGTATGGCAGAAAAAAGGGGAGGCCTATATCTAGCAGTGGGTGATTCCGGGCTGAAATAATGATGATGATTACTTTCAGCTGATTAATCAAGTTTTTGTTATTAACATGATCATTTTACATAACTGCATATAGATAGTGCAATCCACGAAGACGCGCCCCATTCCTCTTCCGAATCGCTAATGGTTATCGCTAGTTAAATCCACTAGTGTTTTAGTTTTTTCGATACACACTAATTACCCACTAATAATAATTAGTGTGTATCAACAAAACTAAAACACTAGCGGAATGTTGCACACTTGTGCTGTAAGTATTAGGAAAAAGAGTGGGGCGCGTCTTCGTGGATTGCACGATCTGTAGTGATAGTAGTGACCACAGATATAGGTAGACATAGATAACGCAATTATCACGATCTGTATGAAAACCAAGCGTGCCTTTTTTGACTACCTACTATGACGGCACAAGCGCTCTTTCTCACTCACTCACCCAGCCAACAGCCGATCGATTCTGAAAAATCTCACCGTGATAAGTTAGGTGAAGTGAGCGTGAAGTGAACTATCAATAGGTGCAATCGCTAACGTCAGCGGTGCTATTCTGTGAAAATCTCACCGTGAAAACTTAGGTGAAGTGACCGTGGAGTGTGCTGTCAATAGTGTCAATTCCTAGAAAAAACAAACACACTTCACCTAAGTTTTCACGGTGAGATTTTTACAGAATCGACCGGCAGGTGGAATGACAGCTCACTTCACATTAGTTTTCACAGTGAGATTTTAACAGAATAGCACTGCTGTACACGGGACTAAGCGCGAAAGTGGCGGCTTACGATTTTTTTTTAACACGCTTTTATTAGTTTCACTTGTATGTTAGTTTGTTTGTTTGTATGTATGTAACTGACTCGTTTGGGCTCGATATTGCCCAATTTTAAGCGATCAGATTTACTTTAAACGCTGTAGACTTATCAATGACCGACGACAATACAATATTTTGATAAGCTTATCTCATTATCCTGATTAGGATATTGATCATGCAGTCATTTATTTAGGCTCACGGAGAAATAATTCCTTTTGAGAGCTACCCAACGGTAGCTCTCAAAAGGAATTATTTCGTGCGCTGCGTAAACAGTTAAAGTTACGCAAAAATAATGTGTGACGGAATTGGTCCTCCTTAAAAATTCTAAAAAAAAGTCCGCGACAGCATATTATATCTATCTTTTAAGGTTGACTCACTATAACCGTTTTAATGATAATCAAATTTGTTCTAAAATAATGCATTACTTGCAAAGGTGTTTTATAAACATGATATTAATCCTTATCCAAATAAATACGTTATTCATCACAAGTATTTCATTTTGAACAAAATTGCCCTTGATATCTTTAGATTTCACTATATATCTTAGGAGATATCCATTGATATATAAAATATCAATGGAGATATCATACACACATCAAAAGTGTCTAGGGATCAAGCATTTTTATGCGGATTTCTTGAGATTGAGATGTGGCTTTGTAATAAATTTATGATTTTATAAATTTATATGGATCCTTTTTGGTGCATTTCATAATTTGAATCAGGAACTGTAAATCAAATTCGAGTAAAAGATGAAAATCAGCTGTCAATATTTTCCCTATAAAAACATACAACGCATTGAAGACATTATTAGTGCTACTGTTTCCCTACTACTGATTAAAACCAACGTTATTATGGAGCGGCGACGTCATTTAAGCAGGGAAGAAATGCTCAGAGCCGTGGGAATGATAGAAGCTGGTTCCCGGCAACGTACTGTGGCTTTAGCTCTGAATACAAGTCAGAGTGTTATCAGTCGACTTTGGACACGTTACCGAAGCACTGGTACCGTGGCTGAGCGCCATGGAGGACGGTATCGCTGCACCACACGGAGACAAGACCGATATATTCAAATCTTAACTCGAAGAGCTCCAACAATAACCGCCATGATGTTAGCCGTGAGGCTTCATCACTCTTCAGGGAACTTAATTAGCGACCAAACAGTCAGAAACCGCTTGCATGAAGTGAACCTTCATTCCCGAAGACCGCTACGGGTACCACCTATAGCAATGCACAATCGTAGGATTCGATATCAATGGGCTCTTGAACACAGAAATTGGGCAGAAGAACAATGGCGTTTCGTGTGCTTTTCTGATGAGTCTCGTTTTGGTATGAGACCGGATACAAGACGTATACGACACTGGAGAACCCCTGGACGCCAACAGCGATTAAAATCCTGCCAGGAAGTCCATCCTTATAGTGGTGGAACCATCATGGTATGGGCGGGTATTTGGATCGGCGGAAGAACTGAGTTGATTTGGATCAGAGGCAACCTCAACGCTCAAATTTATGCTGAGACGATTGTATCAGACGTCATCGTTCCTCTACAAGTGCAAATCGGTCCCTTATTTCAGTTAATGCATGATAATGCACGACCGCACACCGCAAGAGTTGTAAGACAGACTCTCGCCGCAGCTAACATCAATGTCCTGCCCTGGCCTGCTCAGTCGCCAGACTTGAACCCGATTGAGCATGCATGGAATATGCTACAGAGAAGAGCTCTGCCGAATATGGAGGGTATCCAGTCGCAAGAAGACCTTTTTTTGTTGTTGCAACGAACATGGGCGGCCATTCCACAGCGTGATTTGGATGAACTCATTTTGAGTATGCCAAACCGATGTTCTTGTGTTGTTAGTGTTCGCGGTAGAAACACGGATTATTAATTGTTTAAGTTACCCAATAAAATTTTAGAGAAAACTGTTATTTCAGTCTTTTTTTCGAACTTTTGTATTAGTGGTTCAAATGTCAAAAATCCCTTTATTAGGAAAATGGCAAATTTCTTTATTAATGCAAAGGTGACTTGGTTTATCGTTACTGTGACAAACGAAAACACTTTATTTGATGAATCCTTAAAGAAAATTTTAATTAATATCAATCAGGAGAAAAGTTATTGCAAAAATATATGTTGATCCCTAGACACTTTTGATGTGTGTAGTTTTAAATTAATCCGCACGGCCGCCGTGTGCCGTTAGCTGTGCGAGGCTTAGCTACTATAGTTCCACTCTTACTGATCATAGCGTGATGTATCTAAAATAGCTTCTTAGGCCCGTATTACAGAACGTCACTCAATACTCAAGCATTACTTAAAACTAGATTCAAGCCATTTGATTGGTTGAAACTAGTTTTAAGTAATGCTTGAGTATTGAGTGACGTTCTGTAATACGGGCCTTAGAGTAATGTACCGACGCCAGCACATCAAGCTACCACAATCAGTCAAATTTATTTTTTTTTCAACTTTATTGCTACAGCATAAGGTTCAAAGTTGCTTGGGAAAATTTGACAGTTTCGGGTAGCTTGATGTGCTGGCGTCTGTACACACGGTTACACCTCAAGCTATACATTTCCAGTTTTAGCTGACCTCGCATTGTATAGATTTTTCATATAATCAGAAGTATTTCATATCATCATCTGCCTAGCCTTTTCCCAACTATGTTGGGGTCGGCTTCCAGTCTAACCGGATGCAGCTGAATACCAGTGTTTTACATGGAGCGACTGCCTATCTGACCTCCACAACCCAGTTACTGGGTAATACGATACCACTTGGTGAGACTGGTTGTCAGACTTTCGGGCTTAACACATCTGTACATACTAAAATTTAAAAACGGTTTTATAGCAAATAGAACTAAAAAGTGAAAAATAAAATATAGTTTAAAAAAACTAAAAAAAAACACGCTTATAGCAAATCGAACTAAAAATCAGAAAATAACTTTTATATTTATATTTTACTCAACTGTTATAAAAAGTATACTAACTCAATATGTTTCAATAATTTTCAAAATTCTAAAATATAAATAAAGTTATGAAAAGAAAATTAATTTCGTTGTAAAAAAGCGTGGAGTGCTTTTTATATCATATTTCTATATTAACTCTATGTTTACAAATAACTACTAATAATATATTTGCAACAATCAATATCGAGCACCCCACGCTTTTTTACAATGAAATTCATTTTCTTTTCATAACTTTATTTATATTTTAGAATTTTGAAAATTATGGAAACATATTGAGTTAAGTAGTATACTTTTTATAACAGTTGAATAAAATATAAATATAAAAATTATTTTCTGATTTTTATATTTATTTGATTAAAGCGTGTTTTTTTAGTTTTCTTTTAAACTATATTTTTGAACGTAAGTTGGTAAGATTTTTGGCACACGAAGTAGTTGCTTTGCGTTATCTAGGTGTATCTATATCTGTGGTAGTGACAATCAATCTTTAGTAGTATAATAGTAATTATGACTAAAAATCAAAGTTCGAAACGGTAAATAAAATTGTGGGATTTAAATTCTTACTTCGACCATATAGACTAAAAACAGACTATGATAATATTACTGATTAAACTAATTAGCCAATGATTTGTTTTATCTAACAAGTAGGTAATTAGTCAAAATGTTTTATATCATTGATATTAGTAATCCTTATACAGTATGGAAACCACAAAATTATTTGCAATAAATTATACCACATACTTGTTATCGAGTTATGCGAACATAAATGTCCGACATTGACATCATCATCATCGTCGTGTGTCGACATTTATGTTCGCATACCTAACTCGTCAAAATGTAGGGAACAGCTGATTTTATTTCGCGACCGATTTCGTCCGTTTTTTTGTATACCGTCAGAAAAGGTGCTAACAATTTAAGTATGTGGTATAATTTATTGCATATAATATGTGGTTTCTATACATTAAAAGATGTCTAGAAACTATTTTCTATAGACATTAGACCCATCGCATGCCTTGCTGAACAGTTTATCTGCTCCGCAGTCAAAATACAATGCCGTATATGTATTTCAATTTTTTTTTCTTGCGTTTGTCTGACTCGTCATATAGACGTTCGTCTATTTTAGTTTAGTTCAAGGCAGCAAGATATTGTAACCAATGCTATATATACGCCGTAATTGTTATGTACATGATTATGTCATATCATTATGACCTTTATTTGTTAAGATTATTTCTAGCATAAGTTTAAGGTATGTGATGTGGCTGTGCTTAAAAAAATAAAAGAGATATCCAAAAATCTATAAAAAAAAAATTGTTTAGTTAAGTTAAGATATTATATTTTCATTTTTAGGTAAGGTATGTTGTTGTTTATGTACATTTAATTTTATTAAATAAATAATACTGCCCCGTTGGTCTCGTGGTTGCAAGCGCGACTGCTGAGCGTGGGGTCCTGGGTTCGATTCCCGGGTCGGTTAAAGTGTTATTGAGTTTTTCCATTAGGAATTTCTTAGTAACAGTCCGGAGTTTGGAAGTTGGCGGTTTAATACCCCCGTGTCTAGGAAAGTACGTGAAGCCGTTGGTCCTGCGCCTGATCTCTCTCCGGTCGTGTCGGATTGCCGTCCCATCGGACTATGAGAGTGAGGGTAGAGGGAGTGCACCTGTGTCTGCGCGCACACTTGTGCACTATAATATCTCCTGCGTACCTGGCTAATCTCCGTTGAGATTGGCCACCGTGACCGAAATCGGTCGGGGAGGCTATTATTAGATATTATTAAAAATAAATCGATTTACAAGCACGTCTTTCGTATGAACAAGCCTTTATTCGAGTACTTGTCTTTTAACTGGTAGTGTGCCGACACAGAAACCTTAATACATTAAGGGCTGATTTTTCAATCGACCGATAATTTTTATTCGTGGAATAACTGACAGTTTTTGGATGGAAGAAATGTCAAAAATTCAAAATTATTCCTCCGATAAAGTTACCTGGCGTTAGAAAAATAAGCCCTAATTTAAACAAAACCAGTTGCCAGTGTTAAACAATTAGTTTTTATTAACCGGTTTTGGTTCCATGAGTAAATGAATTATTCCTAATAAAAGCATCAACAATATATTATGTACGTACGTAATTATAATGATGTAATTACATAGACGATAGTTTTGTTTAATTTTGAAAGAAAAAGAGACACACACATGGCTACACATCAAGCCATTTCCAGTTTAAGCTGACCTCGCATTATATAGGTTTTTCGTACAATCAGAAGTCAGCTTATGTACAGCTTGATGTGTAGCCATGCGTTCCTAACATAGATACATTTGTTTCGTTATTTATGATCACCTTTTGCTGCTTAAAACTTGCTTAATTGTAACCAAAATGGAAGAAGTCCCTGCCTCCTATTTTGACATAGGAGGCAGGGACTTCTTCCATTTTTTTTTTGCCAAAGCATTTATTTCAAATAGGCACATAGAAGGCACATCTTACTTTGTAATTGTGTGAGCTTTCTCTCTCTATTGTGTGAGCTCTCTCTATTGTGTGAGCTTTGAAGCCAAGGTCTCACACAATTCTGTAACCCGTTTTTAAGGCAATAGAGGTATCAATTTATTTAATTAAAGTGCAAAAGTATGTAGGTAGTATAGGTCAGAGCTCAAATGTATGTCTATTCGCCAAAGAAGGAGTTTGTGTATGTAAATTGACCACGGTTTTCTCCCTTTTCAACTCTCCCACTCCTCCTTCTCATCTTGTGTCTCACTTCCAATATCTATGCTCTTCTTCTCTTCGCTAAGAATCTGCGTTCTTCTAACAATCTTCTGGTATACTGTCCTTCTCATACTTCGGACTTTGTTCATTCTTCCTTTCTTATTCAGTCCATTCTTTTTCGGAATACGTTTCCTCTTGATATCAGGACGGCCACCAGTTGGTATGCATTTATTACATCACTACATAGTATAAAACAAAGTCGCTTTCTCTGTCCCTTTGAACGCTTAGATCTTTAAAACTACGCAACGGATTTTGATGCGGTTTTTTTTATTAGATAGAGTGATTCAAAAGGAAGGTTTACATCCTACTAATATTATAAATGCGAAAGTTTGTATGTATGGATGTATGGATGTTTGTTACTCTTTCACGCGAAAACTACTGAACGGATTTTGATGAAACTTTACAGTAATATAGCTTATACATCAGAATAACACATAGGATACTTTTTATCCCGATATTCCCACGGGATCAAAACTTACGCGGGTGAAACCGCGGGGCGCAGCTAGTATTATAAATGCGAAAGTTTGTGAGGATGGATGGATGGATGTTTGTTACTCTTTCACGCAAAAACTACTGAACGGATTTTGATGAAACTTTACAGTAATATAGTTTATACATCAGAATAACACATAGGATACTTTTCATCCCGATATTCGCACGGGATCAAGACTTACGCGGGTGAAACCGCGGGGCGCAGCTAGTATATAATACATGCATGCATGTGATGTCGTAAATAAACACATTTTTTTGCGCTTACTTTTCAAACGCTGGCTGAACCCTACGAGATAGGTCAAAATAATGTACTACAGTATTGTACACCTTAAAAAGGTCTACAAAAAAGTCCGCAATGGTATATGTCTATCTCTTAGGGATAACCCACAATAATCATTTTTTATCCTTTACTTTTTACGAGAAATAATGGCTTATTCACGAAGCGATTTTAAGCAATACAGCATTAGTCCTTATCCAATTAAGTACCTTATATACATTGTGCATTTAATATAGATAGATATGGCCATTTACAGCATGTAATTTAAATGAATATTTTCGAAGATATTACAGATTTAAAATGCAGGGACATAGCGGTTGCGGCGCGTGCTGGCATTCTTGAAATACCTTTTTTTTTTTTTTTTTTTTTTTTTTTTTTTTTTTTTTTTTTTGTGGATGGGAAATCATCCAATGACCCCTCCCGCTCTGGGTGGAGCAGAAGGGAGTGTCAGACTCTTACTGACTAAAACCCACCCGTGTTCCTTCCTTAGCCCTTTGTGTTCCGGGGTAGCGGTAACCCTTTCGGACAATCCCGCTGCATTCTTGAAATACCTGTACTTAGTATCAGTATTGCACCCGTGCGAAGCCGGGGCGGGTCGCTAGTAATAAATAAAGTAAAAAGTGACCTACCGAAATTATAAGCATACCATAAGGTTAATACAGCACAAGTTTTTTTTTAAACTTGAGTTATTTAGAGGACCTTAAAAACATAACTTGTATCAGATTTTCTACGTGGTGTGTACCCTGACTCTAACCCTTCGGGGAATACGGACATCATATTATGTTCTTACCTACGTTTTAAATAGCGTGCGAAACACGATTTTTAGCCGAAACCTAAACCGTAACTGAACTTTCGGCTCCACTTCTAGTTTCGGCCGAAACTAAAACTTATGAAGTTAAGAAAAAGTTAGTTAATTTAATGACATTATTTTTACTACCCGTCGGTTTTTGTAGATTTGTTACAAATTATTTGATTAAAGGCTGATTTTCAATTATCAATATAAAATCAATCTTCTTTTATCCAAAGAAAAAAATATAATTTTGCCAGATTTTGTGTTAAAATCTGTCAATATTGCAAAATCACGATTAAGAAATGAACCCTAACTTAAAAAAAAGCCCTTAACAGATATGCTACTATAGCTTTTGCGATTAGCAATTTAGTATTTTTTTAGATGCATGATTGAACTGTTAACACCGCATAAGTTTAACATTAGCCAACAGTCATTTAATCGCTTTTCGGAAGCTCAATATACCTAGCGAATTGTCGCTTTTTCTCTCCGTCACACAATTCAGCATAGTTAAAAAACGCAAATTTTAAACAGCACCTACACAAACGGAACGAGTCACCAAAACGCGATGCAGCCGGTCGATTCTGTAAAAATCTCACCGTGATAACTTAGGTGAAGTGAGCGTGAAGTGAGCTATCAGTAGGGGTAATCCCTAACATCAGGTGGAGTGACAGCTCACTTCACCTAAGTTTTCACGGTGAGATTTTTACAGAATAGCACTACAGTGTCGAAGCTTATTTGCATATTTTGCTATTGTGACCGCACAGTCGCTTAGATGCACTTGCATCCATCTTATTTATAAGTAATCACTATTTTTCTTTGAGTTTTGTACAAAAATTTTGAAAATGGGAGCCCGTTAATACTAAATCTACGCTGTCTATCTACTTATTTGAAATCGTTCGTATTCTATCCTACAGCCCGCAAAAGCCAGACGCCAGTTTTGGTCAGGCCGAAGATTCAGCCATTTTTTGGCTGAAACCGAGAAACTTCGGTCGGACACTAGTTTAAAGTGGCGCGACTGCCTATCTGACCTCCATAACCCAGTTACCTACTGAGTAATACGATACCCCATGGTAAGACTGGTTGTCAGACTTTCGGGCTTCTGACTACCCGTAACAATTGTCAAAGATCCACGAATGAGAGCCGGGACCAACGGTATAACGTGTTTTCCGAGGCATGTAGGGGTCTCGGTATGTAAAGATGGTCACCCATCCACAGACCAATCGCGGCAAGCTTAGCTTAACCTGATCGATCGACCTGTGCGGCTGTTATTGTTTAGCCACGGTCCCCTCCACCCCCACGGGTATATTATATACAAATATGGGTACTGAATAATTTCTTTTTTACACTGAAAAAATAATTTCTTGCTACACCACATTAAAGTGATTTCATTAAGATTTACTGACTTTACACAGTAAGAAGAAATGTTTGTGAACCAATAAAAGACAAAACAGTATGATTGAAAATACCATTTGCTGAAAAAACGTCATGACGGTAACATTTTGCCTGAAGCTTTAACTGTTTTCGGATCAGTAAAAAATACCGTTTTGAACTTTATTCAGGGGGGGATGGTAGGTTAACAGTTCCATACGAATGGAACTGTTTAAAGCAGTTCAGATCAATGTTTTTTCATTTTTATTTACTGCTTATTTTTTTCAGTGCAAGGGGTCATATCAACATATTCTATCAACATACTTAGGATGTTAGAACCAGACCGCGCTCTTGACAAGATGGAATTTGCTTTTTTGAGCATTATGGCGTAAAAATCATCGGTATGCGCACAGACCGGACGCACTACAATAGTGCAGTCCCAACAACATCCTGAAGGATTTGTTGTATTGAATACACAAGGCGATCCATCTCTTAGTATGCCTTACCCACAGGCCGCTCGTGTAAAACTATTGGCAATACGCTACTACAAAAATATTCCAGATTTTCAAAATTCCAGATAGAAAATCTCAATAACACTGTCGACCTGGGAATTTAACCCAGGACCTCACCACTAAACCAACAAGGCAGTCGTTCTTAATCTTAAAGTATAAGTATAATCACTAATCAGCAAATGTTTCCCACATGGGACACAGGGCTTCTCTTGGTGAGAGGGGGAGTGGGCCATAATCCACCACGCGGGCCCAGTGCGTGTTTGTAGATCTTACATTCAAGACACATTAAACATACTTAATAATTAACAAAAGACAGAAGCGATATCGCGACAAGAGTACCTACTCGTACATTGACAATTATGATAAGAATAAGTTGACTACAAAATATCTTATCACCAAACAAATAAGAGTTTTAAAACTTACATGTTCTTGCTTCGCGGTCTCTGTTGCTACTAAATAAAACGTGATTAAACTCTCTAACAATATTGTTGATAACTACTGATAAGGTTCGGCGGTAGATTAGCTGGTCGACTACACACACGTGCGACTAAACGGTGAGACATGTCTTAGCGATTTTTAGAGTATTGAGTTTATTCGAATATATTTTGATTTAAAACAGTGTCCGTGGAGTTTCTTGCCCGTTCTTCTCCATAGTTACCTACTACGCTTTGGAATGGGCAACCTTCATCTTTCTGACTGACCGACCCCTTGACAATTCAAAAGTGTCTGTAATTGGTTTATTTGAAATAAGTAAATGCTTTGAGTTTGAGTTCGAAGGATCTTTGTTCTTTTTGTGCTTTCAGGGGTCACAACTTTCAGGATTTGATATCTTATAACCAGTGGTCGTCAGTCATGCTAGCGAAGGAGGTGGCGGGACGGCTGAGGGAAAGAGCCTCACGTCCCAGCCGCCGCGGGAGACGCTCCGGACGTCGGCAGCCGCGAGACGACTCCCGGCCACCGTAGGCGCGGGCCTGCGGGCGGAGAGTAATGGGTAACTCTCCGTCCGATCAGGACCAGGCCCGTGCCGGACGGTGCGTACGTGTTCCACGCGCGCCTCAAAGAGATGTCAGCAATTAGGAAGGGGCCCGTAAGGGCCGAAGCCTGCCGGGGCAGCGGGATTGTCCGAAAGGGTTACCGTTACCCCGGAACGCAAAGGGCTAAGGAAGGAACACGGGTGGGTTTTAGTCAGTAAGAGTCTGACACTCCCTTCTGCTCCAGCCAGAGCGGGAGGGGTCATTTGATGATTTCCCATCCACAAAAAAAAAGGGGTCACAACTTTCAGGATTTGATATCTTCGAACCAGTGGCCGGAGTAGGTAGAGCTGTTTTTGCTACTTGCGACATGCGGACATAACATGGATATGCCAAATATTTTCCGGAATCCCGGGAATTCTCGGAATTAAAAAAACATTGTTTAAGTAGTTTATGTAGGAGTATGTAGAGGTATTTTTGTTATTTGCTACATGCGGACATAACATAGATATGCCAAGTATTTCCGTAAAATTAGTTGGCATGAATTAAAATTCACACCTCAATTTCAGAAGCCTGTTTTTTTTTTATTTCTTTGCTTTTGCTTATATCTCGAAAACGGTGTGTCCTATCGCAAAAATAATGAAAATTTCGACCCCCTTTATAAGACCCGTAAACCCCTAAAACTCAACACGTTGGTAATAATTTTTCATACTTTCCATACAAAAGTGAAAATTCCATAAAAAAGAGGTCAAGGTTGCCCCACTGCGCACCTTCGGCTCAAAAAAAACACGGGGAAGGGCCCCGTGGCTAAATAATAACAGCCGCACAGGTCAATCGATCATGTTAAGCTACGCTTGCCACGGTTGGTCTGTGGATGGGTGACCATCTTTACATACCAAGGCCCCTCCGTGCCTCGGAAAGTACGTTAAGCCATTGGTCTTGGCTGTCATTCGCGGATCTTTGACAGTCGTTACGGGTAGTCAGAAGCCCAAAAGTCTGACAACTAGTCTTACCTACCTGTATCTGTGTAAGTGAGATAGCTAATACTTTGGACGTTTTAAGATAGAAAGAGACAAAAAATAAGCGACGAAAACAGCGCGTACGTGGCAACATGGAGCATAAACATATAAAAATAAAAGAGAGATAAATTGCTTTTTTAGAGAAAGACAGAATACATTTTCTAAATATTAACTACAAGAAAAATAGTATGTATAGTTAATTAAAAAAGTGATCAATAAAAATTTCTTCTCTCTGTTTAAATAAAAAAAAACTTATAAAACTCTTTACATCCTTTTTTATTCTGTATTGTGTAGGCATTTAATATTTCCTTGTGCAGTAAAGTATATTTAGTACTGTTTCTAACAGTTTTACTTAATTAATTCATATTTCACGAAGCTACCTCTAACAACAGTGTATATAAGTAAGTATATACTGTTTGGGTGCTCACCTTACTACCTGCTCATAACTGCCCACTTACCCATATTAACTCACTTAAATCAATCGACAATTTCAAAATGCCGGGATTTCAGAGGCATATCCATGTTAACATCAATGTTTGCGGTCATTCACCCCAAACGGCTCTACCTACTCCGACCACTGCTTATAACTGTCCAATTGGTGGTAGGACGCCTTTTCTAACCAGCTCTGACACATAAATTGATTTAAATAAAATAGCATAATCTAACTTTCTTTAATTAAATTATTTTGTTGGTAAAATGCTTAGTATAGGTACCGGATGAAATATTATTATTGCAGACGATTTAAGGCGCTACTGAGTACCTACCTGCTAAAAATACATAGGTAGTTTAAAATCTTAATTACTGCATAATCTTATACTAAATACAAAGCTCTAGTTACAGCATAAAACGTATAGGTATAACTTAGGTACTTATTTATAATAATTAGGGATAAAAAATCATAAGTACACATAGATATAATAATAAATCTACTTATATTTAAAATTTTCATATACCTAAAGTAACTTTGCCTGTTTGTTACCTATTTATTGACAATTAAACTACTGAATCGGCAGATGGTAGCCAGGAACCTGGAGAATGACATAGGTAAAGGATAAACGCAGGCGAAGTCGCGTGCAACAGCTAGTTTGCTATACAAGTATGTCAAGAGGATGGTCAGTAGCAAACTCAAGTCAAGATCGTGTTACTTTGGCTAGCCTTCTTATTACGTAACTGTTCCTCTATTGCAGGCCTTTTAATTATTTCAACACTACATGTATATTTCTTACGAAAGTTAGACTAAATATACCTACATGTGCAGTGGTGGTCAAGTGGTAACGGCCGCGACTTATAGTTGTAGGTCGTAGGTTCGAACCCAGGCAGGCGCTTTATCTTGTGTAAATTATTTCATCACCACTGCTCTCAAAACACAGTTAAGAAAAACATTGTGAGGAAACCGGCATGTCCTAGAACCAAAAATTCGAAGACATGTGACATCTACCAACCCGCACTGGGCCCGCGTGGTGGATTGCGGCCCACTCCCTGCCGTTGAAAGGAGGCCGCCTTCTTTTTTAGTATCACAATTTCGTTGCGTTTAATCGCCAATTAGCAGCTTAATCGCAAGGGTATGGTCGCCTTAAGGATTAGTAAGGATATGGAACAGACTTCAAACGCGTAATTATTAAGATAGGATTGCAAAAATCATGGTACAAAGGCCAAATAAATATAAATAAACTAGCGACCCGCCCCTGTTTCGCACGGTCTCTGTGACTTGACAAAACATTGAGATTTGTTTATTATAATATATACTTATGTAAGTTTAATATTAATAATGTAGGTATTATACATTCTAATATATAAAATTCTCGTGTGTTAGTTACCATACTCCTCCGAAACCGCTTGACCGATTTTTATGAAATTTTATATGCATATTCAGTAGATCTGAGAATCGGCTACTATCTATTTTTTTTTTTTGCAAAACGACGTTTGCGGGTTCAGCTACTTATATTATTTTTAATTTTTTTATTATTATTTATAAAACGTAAATTGTATGACTGTAATAATGAATGTAAAATGAGTTTGTCTAAACAACCAATCCAATGAATAACAAGCACCAATCAATTAAGAGCGAAATTGTAATAATATTTTAAACATAACCAATTAAAACAATAATATTGACTAATGTAAATATTTATTTATTTATTTTTATTTTTACACCCCATGGGTATGTTCCAGAGATACAAGAATGCTAATTGTAAGAACTGTCGTTTTACCTGTGACAAACAATAAATGAAATAAATAAATAAACATAAAAACCTTCCGGAATAAATTCTTTAAATGAAATTGAAAGCCGCAAAAAAGAGTATTGTGTAGTTTAGAAGAACAACGTGGTCCCTCAGACAGAAACGAAAAGTGACTTTAATTATAATATACAGGGTTACTTGTATTTCGACGTACATCCGTCAAGCAGCCTGCTGTTTCGTCGATGCGTGGGAGTTCCAGTGCCTTAGGCATCTTCTGGGCACGCTCGTTCCATCATAGACCCCATCCATCGCTTTCCATCAGGCGTGATCGAGGTCAAGGGTGGGCCCATTCAGCAATAAAACAAGGAGCTCATAGGGGGGCCAAAGTGCATAAATTGAACCCCCATATGTGTGGCCGAAATTCAATAATTTTCGAGATATTTGAATTTTAAGGGTTTTTCACAAAAAAAAAAAAATAACGTATTGAATGGGTAGGTACCATTAAAAAAAGATATTGTAGCTTTTTTTTTGTGGATGGGAAATCATCAAATGACCCCTCCCGCTCTGGGTGGAGCAGAAGGGAGTGTCAGACTCTTACTGACTAAAACCCACCCGTGTTCCTTCCTTAGCCCTTTGTGTTCCGGGGTAGCGGTAACCCTTTCGGACAATCCCGCTGAAGATATTGTAGCTGGCACTTCAATTAAGCTATGAGCATAATTAAAAGTAATTCATTTTACAAAATACTTAAAATTATGAGCGTTTTATGAATAATAAAATATATATATTTTTTTTTAATCTTACCAATATTTTCATTTTACGCTTCAAAAATCTTTCACAACAAATTGAATCTCTCATATGTACCTATAGCCGAAATTCAATAGTGAAACATTTTTTAAGCGTAAAATGAAAATATTGGTAGCTAACTTATAAAAAAATGGCTTATAAAATTAATTTTCTACTGGGTCAGTGGGTCGCGGTAATAAACCAGCCAATTAATTTTTTTTCGGTCAGCGCTATCCGCACGCTGGCCGGCGGACAATCACGGATCTTTATCTTATATCTATCTTCTTCTATCACTATTATATTTAAAAGTTAAAGCGTTGGAATCGTTATGAAATAAGCTAACTCACTATTGTATGGATTAAACATCTTTAATTAATTTTATTTATTTGCTTAATTTGTAAGTGGCACGACAAATTGGCATCCACAAGTCATCAGAGACGGCTTGCGGACGGCCAGCAATGGGCAGCTCGCCGACCGGGGTCGATGGCGCCTCGTGTTCCACGATCGCCTCATAGAGATGTCAATACTAACTGACGGGGTCCGCTAGGGCCAATGCCTGCCAAGGACGCGGGTTGTTCGAAAGAGATACCGTGGCCCCCTGGCACAGGCAACTGAAGGAGCACGGGTGGGTTTTAGTCAGTAAAAGTCTGACACGCCCTCCCGCTCCGCCCAGAGTGGGAGAAGTTATTTGATAATTTCCCACCCTCAAAAAAAAAGGCATGGTCATCAGAGACTTTTACAGAAGAGGTAAAGCGCTTATTACACTATCAAATTATTAGGAAATCTAATTAAAAATACCAGCAGTCCGGTACCTACCATAGATATTAATTATTTTTAGTAACACCAACGGGCCACGATCTTCAATGTATTATGTAGGTATAAGGAAATTAAGACAAAGCAATTAGTATCATAATCTAGTTTTGAACTACTTTCGAATACTGCTAGCGCATTTATTGTCTACGGCAGTAGTTCTTTGAGGTTTTCTACCATCAATAACTTTTTACCGACTGATTAATTTTATGTTTTAGTACCAAAAGCCATTTTACACTTCTCAGATTAGAGCTATGATTATCAAAGTGTATAAAATAAGAATCACCGAAAAGTTCGATATTATGAAATTTTCTTTTTCTTTGATAAACTTCCATTATTTAAGGTTAATTCAATGTCACACTCTTACCTAATCCGAAATCTACCGAGCAACATTGATGCAAATCCAAAGAAATACACTTCATAAATTTCACTTCACAAAAAACATTAATTAATTCAATAAATAAACCATAGTAAACTTTTTTAAAAACATTTTCGCGCGTAATTTGACAGTGGAACTCGCGCCACGCACTGAGATTCTCGCCTCTTCGTCACATACCGTTCGTTCTACTGACCATATGACCAACCAGCAAGCAGAATTTCGGGGCTCGGTATTAGGTAATTGATTAATAATTTGAATGTTACGTACTTTCATTTTAGTAGCGTGTCTTGAGAAGTATTTTGGCCAATTAAAAATCCGAATGTCTGGCCCGTTTAATTGTTGCAATAGTACGCGTAGCTCGTAGTAGACTATCTACTGATTTTATTTTCTTAGCATTTTTCAAAATGTTCACGAATTTTTTCATAAGTACCTATATCAAATACTTCGTTAGTATCTAGAGATAGTAATAGTAGTAGTAGTTAGGCTGTATTTTCTCATAAACTATCAATATTATTAATACTAAATATCTTTAAAGTTTCATCAACCCAGCCATAATCGTTTTAATTTCACGGCCTTACAATAAAAAAAAAACAAATCAGAAATATCATACGGAAAACCAGCTGCCTGCTGTTAAAACAAGCGTTCCAAGATTAAATTTACGCAAGATTTATTTTGTTTTTTTTTTTATTCATTGTGCCAACAAAAATGCCTATGAAGTCTGTTATAAATCCTTGTTTTAATGTAAAGAGGTAACTCAACACACCAATAGTCGCTCTGGGGGCACAAACAGATTAGAGAACTGTAAATGGTAGGTAGGTATCTATATTGTCTTGTACTTCATTACTTGGAGGTCGGAGATAACGAGTAGATAATTATGTTTATTGTAAGTGAGAGAAAACACAAACTGACATGCACATTCTTTTCTAGATAATATTAAATAACATTAAATTTTTGTGTCGAGATCTATAAACGTAACATTTTGTCTCAGAGCATGTTCCCGTCTCTATCTTGCACTTGTAGTTTCACAGTTGTGCGACAGTGACAGGAAATGCGCTTGGCCAAAATAACGCTCCAAGTAGGTATCGGTTATAGATACACCTAAGTGCCTATCATATTTATTCCAAGGCTGTACCTGTAATAATTATGCAAAAAGACGAGAAAAGCAAAAATCATTGAAATTAAATAACAAAACAAAACCGGTCAAGTGCTAGTCGGGCTCGCGCACCGAGGGTTCAGTACAAAGTAGGTATATAACTACAAATTTACGGTTTTCAGATTTTTTCCTTTACTTGTGCTACATGAACTTGCTTCTTACCAAATTTCATGATTCTAGGTCAACGGGAAGTACCCTATACATTTTGCTTCCCCTGAGAGTGTCGAAATATACGTTTTTTACGGCATAAACGGCCGTATCTTTTTTTTACGTTAACTTAGAGGTTTTATTTTTCACAGCTTCAAGGGACCGCAGACCTGAGTATATGGTTTTAATTTCAACTCGATACCTCCACGCGTTCCAGAGATAAAGGGTTTTGACAGACAGACGGACGGATGGACAACAAAGTGATCATATAAGGGTTCCGTTTTTTCCTTTTGAGGTACGGAACCTTAAAAACAGTAGAAACTATTTTACAAAAAAAAGCAACCGACTTCCAAAAATAACACCACAAAGTGAAAAATAACTTCAATTTCGGATATCGGTGTCGTTGGGTTCGCATTTTCGCTGTTTGCCACTGACTTGCGAAATTGAAGTTATTTTTCACTTTGGAGTTTTTTTTGGAAGTCGGTTGTTTTTTTTTTTTTTTTTGTAAAAAAGTTTTTATTTTTCACTTTAAGTCGTACTTACCCCACACAAATTCGTATAACACTACTTGTTAAGTAAATATCAGTGTCAATATAAATAACATCATCTATATAAATTATATGGCCAAAAACGTATTATTTAAGCTAACTTATAAACTACCTAAGCAAAGTTAATAAAATTTATATGGGACCATCCCTGAGGCATACCCTATCTATCAAAAAAGGAATTTTTGAAATCGCTCTAAAATAGTCTAACAATCTCTCTCTCTCTCTCTCTCTCTCTCTCTATCTCTCTCTCTATTTTTTGCTGGAGATATCGTGTAGCAAACATACAAAACAAAAACATACAGGCGAATTGAGAACCTAGTCTTTTTTGAAGTCAGTTCAACATTACAGCACGTGTATCCTAGCTTATTTGTGTGCAACACTGTATATTTAGCTGTTATTACAACATAATAATTCTGTAATTGCACAATACTAGACCCCTGACATTAACCTCAGATATCATAAAAATATCGCTCATAAAAAAGACGAGTCTTGTTTATGGTCAAGTATATCTCAATGGGTATGCGTTTTCTAATATTGCATCGACTAGCGGAGATGTCGTTTTGTTAGTTGTGTAACGAGCTTTCAAAATTTAAAAAGTAGGTATTTTATAAGAGAATTATTTCTTAGATCGATATAGTAGGAATTTTAGAGTAATAATAGAACAATAGTTATTTGTGCAACAAGAGAGCAAAGTCGTTTTTTGCTGCGAGTGCTGATTTTGAATCCTGAGTGTGGCTAGGGATTCAAAGGCACGAGATGCAAAAAACTTTGCTCTCGTGTAACACACATAAATTTAACTTCAGCAGCGAGAACACTTTAAGAGATAAAATAATAAACAGGAATGTATTGAAATAACTATTTATTGGGAATCAAATAATTAACATTGTAGGTAGAGGTACCATTTTAATAAAATGGTACATTTTAAAAGTTAAAAGTAAAATTACTGCAATTTAATTTTATTAAACTCTTTACGCCAGCCACGAAATTTTATTCCTGCTCTTTTATTTAAATTAAGGCGTGTTCGGAAATAGCACCCATGATATTTTATTATCTTTACTAATATTATAAAGAGGAAAGATTTGTATGTAAGTCTGTTTGTAACGAATTGACTCAAAAAGTACTGGACCGATTTTAAAAATTCTTTCACCATTTGAATGCTACATTATCACTGATTAATATAGGCTTTTTAATTGCAAGAAAAAACAATGTTTAAAAAATAAATGTCCACCCATGCGAAGCCGGGACAGGCCGCTAGGTCAAAACATATTACGTAACATTATTGAAACTAGAAATAAATATTTACAGGTTAAATATCAGTTTTATTTGCAGTAAATACTTATTTTCGTTTAAAGTTAAAAATTCAATAAATTACATTAGAGACATAATTACCTTTTTGTAAAATTTCTTTAGTTCGTAAGAAACTCCGAACGTGTTTGTCTTTGAGGTCGATTCAAAATCGGAACTTCGAAAGGGCTGGTCTTTGTCTCTCTCTCTTTCTAATGGTTGGAAAGAGATAGAGTGTGAATGTTTCGAATTGTATGATTAACCCAAGGCTGAATCAGATATTCGCGGCTTTCTGAAAAAAAAAAAAAAGTTACTTGGTCTCACTCAGTGAGCACATTGCGATCTTGCGCACTGATTTCAGGCAGCAAAACCTACATGTTTGAGCTACTGAAGTGAAAAATTATGAAATTACAGTAAGAAGTGTCATTTTACTGCAGATAATTAAAAGTCGGACTATAGTATATTTTTAATAAAGTTAGTAAGTATACCGGGGCTACTAGTAAACTTGAGGGGCTTATAAGTAGCCTCTAAAGAGTTCCACTATCCACCTCCTGGCTCCATCATCAGACCCTTGATACCAAGTGCAATATATTGGACTCATCAAAACGAATAATATGTCCCCAAAATCGAGGAGTTTACTAGTAGCCACTGAAGCGTTCCACTATACACTTCCTGGCTCCATCATCAGATCAGCTCCAAAATACCAAATTATAGTTTTATCTTCCGAATTACTTACCTATATATACCTCCAAAGTTTCATTATTAAAAGAAGGTTAAAATTGACATCTTGGATTATTTTTTTTTAAACACACAACTATCATCACGGGCTTACATAATACAATAGTGTAGTTAAAGTCATAATAGCTTACAATTAGACTTACAATATTATACATATATTACTAGCTGCCAGCCCCCAGCTTCGCACGGGTGCATTTTTTTTTCAAACCTAAATTCTCTTTCATAGAAACCTTCAATAGTCCTGGCAATATTTGTAATAAAGTAATATTGCGATTATAAATTGAGATAAACCTACACTATCCTGTCTTTAAAGTTGGATGAAACTGCACACAGTGTGCAAAATTTTATTAAAATTGGTTCAGTAGTTGAGTCCATTGCAGACTAACAACATTACACGTAATTTATATATATTAAGACTAGCTTTTGCCCGCGACTTCGTCCGGGTGAAATTTTTTGTTCCCCCGACCCACCTCATCGCAGCACCTGCCTGCGCTATTACTTCGTTTTCTGACTTTTTTCTTTTTGCTCAACTCCTAAGGGTTCTAGCGTGATGTTTAAAGCCTATAGCCTTCCTCAAGAATTGGGCTACCAAAAGCAAAAAGATTTTTATAAATCTGATCGATACTTCCAGAGATTAGAGCTTTCAAACAAACAAACTCGGCAGCTTTATTATTACTATTATTTTAAAACTATGATATCTCCTAATATATTCATTGAAATCAAATAATGTTAAGGGCAATTTTGTTCAAAATTAAATACTTGTGTGTGTATATATTTGGATATAAGGATTACCTAAATCATGTTTATAAAAACACCTTCGCAAATAATGCATTATTTTAGAGCAAATTTGACTACCATAAAAAAGGTTATAGTGAGTCAACCTTAAAAGATAGGCATATGCTATCGAGGACTTTTTTTTAGAACTTTTCAAGGGAAATAATTCCGTCATACATTATTTTTGCGTATCTTTAACCGTTTACGCAGCGCACACAATGGAAGCTCGGAAAATGTTTTTTCCCGTTTTTAGCGTAGCGTGTTGTTATATAACCTATAGCATACCTCGATAAATGAACTATCTAACACAAAAAGATTTTTTCAATTCGAACCAGTAGTTCCAGAGATTACCCCCTACATACAAACATACAAACTTTACCTCTTTATAATATTAGTATAGATAAGAAGATAAGATAAGAAGATTATTAACCAAGAGTAATTTTACAAAATGCGCCCCGTGTGAATTCACTGAAGAGTACAGTTGAAGACTTGAAGCAGTCAACCAGGGCCTCAAGTCTGCTATTACAATAGTGTCAGAATGGTCTATCATTGATTTCATAATTGTTGATTGTGACAGGTTTGGTAATCTACTAATATACTCGTAATGGCGTCATTATGACTTTCCAATGGTCAACCACTAACACTACATTGAAAGAAATTAGCATAAAATGCTGATTTTGTACATAATGACAAATGAATAAATGTAATCTTGCCCACGCCCCTATTTGATTTGATCCATACTTCCAGGGACACCCTGTATAATCATACAGATCGCTCCTGATATAAATTATTGGGGCGTTAAAACCAGAGGTAGATAGGTTTTTCTACCTCCAGCCCAGGCCACAGGTAACGTGGCGTAAAGTTATTTTTAATTTAAGCAGTTAAGCTTTTTTTATTTGCACTGTACTGTGTATGTAAGTTGTCCGTCAAAATTTGCAATCCATTTTTCGGGTCCGTGGCTTAGGCTCCCAGTGGTCGAGGCACCTGTAGCCGACGCCCCCGATTCGATTAATTTAATATCTTTTTTTTTGTGCTTTTTCTCTTAATACAGTAAATGAGAAAAGTGTTTCACCATAATAATAAAGTATTTTTCCTTGCTAAACAAAAATTATCTATCAAACAGTAGAGAGAATAGCCAACGCCATTTAACCTTATCCTTACACACCTATTACCCCATTAAAAGCATATTTATTTAATATAAACATCCAAAAAATCAAAAAGACTTCATATAAAATGTTAGTGAACGTTGTTAATATACATTTATAATAAATTACCATAAGGAAATTTTATCTTTCAACTTCAACCAACTCGTAAACTAACTGAGCCTAACCACTTATTGGTAACGTCCGTCTTTTTGTCCACAAAATTGAAAACAATAAGGAAGTATGAAGAGATATTATGTCTATCTCTTTCACACCAGAGTCAAGTTATTGAATATTGCAATATGCGACTGATAAGAAAGTTTAGTGTGTCTTCTCACAATGACGATCGAAGGTCCTTCGCAAAGGCTAGTGCAAGCGGCTCTTGCCCAACCTGAGGGGCCAAATGCCTCCTGCCGGAGGCTTTACGCGGGGGTCATGCGGTCCACGGCGCCCTCACCTACCGCCTGACGCAGGTCCTCACCGGACACAGGTGTTTCGGGAGGTTCCTGCACACCATCGGGCGGGAGGAAACGCCTGGGTGTCCGGTGTCCGGTGCCCGGTGGAGCATACGGTGGCGGTATGCCCCAATTGGGCGGAGCATCGCCGTGTTCTCGCAGAGGCGATCGGCAGCGGCGGCGACCTCTCGCGCCCGGCCCTGGTTCAAGTCATGGTCCGGGGCGAGAGGGAGTGGGAGGCAGTCACCTCCTTCTGCGAAGCAGTCATGCTAGCGAAGGAGGTGGCGGGACGGCTGAGGGAGAGGGCCTCACGTCCCAGCCGCCGCGGGAGACGCTCCGGGCGTCGGGAGCCGCGAGACGACTCCCGGCCACCGTAGGCGCGGGCCTGCGGGCGGAGAGTAATGGGTAACTCTCCGTCCGATCAGGACCAGGCCCGTGCCGGACGGCGCGTACGTGTTCCACGCGATCCTCAAAGAGATGTCAGCACAAAGGAAGGGGCCCGAAAGGGCCGAAGCCTGCCGGGGCAGCGGGATTGTCCGAAAGGGTTACCGCTACCCCGGAACACAAAGGGCCAAGGAAGGAACACGGGTGGGTTTTAGTCAGTAAGAGTCTGACACTCCCTTCTGCTCCACCTAGAGCGGGAGGGGTCATTGGATGATTTCCCATCCACAAAAAAAAAAAAGGCTAGTGCGAAATAATTACAATATAGTTAAAATAGCCTTGGTGGAAAAACATTGTTGCACGCTGGATTTGCGTATAATATTCATAGAAAAAATAAAAACTCTAGTGTGTGGGTGTGTGTGAATAAAAGACATGGCCAGTGTGGTGGTGCAGTTAAATTGATAAATGAAAGTGACAACATTCAATTGATAAAAGGACATAAGCCTGAGTGTCAGCCGGATGTATTAAAAAACGTCATCAAAATTCTAATGAATGACTTAAAGAGAGAAGTCACAACTAATTTTGGCTCCATTCAAAAAATGTATGAATGTGGGTAATTAGTGTGTATCGAAAACGGATTTAACTAGAGATAACAACTAGCGATTCGGAAGAAGAGTGGGGCGCGTCTTCGTGGATTGCATTATCTATAAAATTATTCTGATTTGTTTAAGGTTTTACAGTTGATTATGTTTCATTATTATTGTTAAAAGATAAAAGAACATTTCACTATGTAAAAAGTTAGTTGCTCTGTAGTAATTTTTAAGACTGATTATTTAAAATCACTATCTTATTTTATTACATTTGAGACTGATTATTATAGTTAAGTTAAATGTTTCTCTTGATTATAGATGATGAAAACTGTGATTTATATACAATTTTTTTACTAGATTTCTTATTGAGATAAATAAATAAATAATTAAAAATTACTAAGTTTCATTTTTCAAAACATGCATCCAATATAAAAGCATTTCTATGTTATAAATATAATTATGATTAAATATTATAGGTACATATACTTAAAATCAATATACATTTATTATTGTTGTAAAAGATTTTTGTGCCTGACAGTACATTTGTTCAAAAATTGCTTTGAATTAAATTATTCGAATCGGGGGCGTCGGCCACAGGTGCCTCGACCACTGGGGGCCTAAGCCACGGACCCCATTTTTCGACCATTTGTTGGTATGCGATACAGATGATTTTTTTTTTATTCTTCTCCTTAACGAGTCGATGGCAAAGATAACACGAAAAAACATATACCGCGTAAAAAAAAATCAGCTGTTCCCTACATTTTGACGAGTTATACGAACAAAAATGTAGGGAACCGCTGATTTTTTTTTCGTGATTTCAGGTTTGGTCGCATAGTAAAGTTGTACAATGACCTCTTAAGAGGTTGTTGGTGTTTTCCCAATAACCCTGTATAGTTTTGTTGGCTCAAAATTCAGCAATGCTAATATCATTCGCTTTCTTTTAGAGAGATAGACAATGAAGAGGTGGAGAGGAGAATCGGCTCAGCATGGAAAAGATATGGGTCTTTAAAACACATACTGAAATCTAAACTGCCCATAAAACTAAAAAAGAAAGTACTGGATTCTTGTGTACTGCCCTGCCTTACATATGGCTGCCAAACATGGTGCTTAACAGAGAAAACAGCTAACAAAATTTCAGTCTGTCAAAGAGCGATGGAAAGAAGTATACTGAACCTTAAACTTTCGGATAGAGTAAAGAACACGGAAATCCGCAAACGAACACAGGTCACAGACGCAATAAGCCATGTAAGAAAACTGAAATGGAAATGGGCTGGTCACCTGTCTCGTTGTGAGGATGGAAGATGGACAAAGAGAGTAACCAAGTGGAAAGGACCCAGCACTGGCAAGCGACGTGTGGGCCGCCCGCTCAAGCGCTGGGCGGATGACATCCGAGCGGTCGCTGGCGAGAGCTGGATGAAGGAAGCTCAAGATAGAGATAAGTGGTCTAGTCTGGAGGAGGCCTTTACCCGCACAGGGGTTCCCTTTAATTGAATGAGTGATACATATAATTATAATTAAACTCAAGTAAAACTTTTTATTTAATTAAAATTGTATAATGCATGTTGAAATAAATATTAATTGATAGAATTTTTTTTAAAAATAATATTTACTACAATGAATTATAATGTATTGTTAAATGTAATATGAATTATTATTATGGGAATGTAATAAAAGGCTTATTATTATTATTAATATCATTCGCTGACGCAGCCTAAGGTCCGCGCAGCGGGATTGTCCGAAAGGGCTACCCCGGAACACAAAGGGCTAAGGAAGGAACACGGGTTGGTTTTAGTCAGTATGAGTCTGACACTCCCTTCTGCTCCACCCAGAGCGGGAAGGGTCCTTTGATGATTTCCCATCCACAAAAAAAAAAGAGCCTGAGGTCCGCACGTGTCACTAACAGACCCGTTGGGATTCCACCTAAAGCAGGCCTCACATTCCTGGACTGTCACTTGTCAACACACTAACACAAGGTACACTGATATATCACGGGGGTAATTGCGTAACACACTAACCCCCTTTCCCTAATAAACGTATTATATCAATCAGATGAAAGTTACACACCGATTTATCTCTTTCAGTCGTCAGTAATTTGACTTTCGAAAGAAAAAGACAAAGCGTTGTGTAACTATACGTTTATTAGCAAGGGAGTAACAATAGAAATGGCTTTCATTCTTACGTAGTTGAGCAGACAAATTTTTCGAACATATGAAGCAGGATTAGCATTACCTATCCTTCAAAATGATTCAGATTTTGATTGAAAGTGTGTAGGGTGCTACTTGTTATTGAAAGTTCTATAATGAATCACTGTGTTATTGTATGTATTTGCGTAACTCAGACATTATCAGTGAGTGCGGGGTCACAGAGATATTTATTTTTCTAAGTACTTTCAGTGATTTCAAAGGCATTTTGTTTGAATGAATTAGAGCTTAGATATAATTATGAACATGTGACGCTTATAACAGTTCTAGACAACACCTAAATGTAATGGTGGATTTTGAACGCTCGTGTTGGTGTCGAGATTTGAAAATCGTGAGCGTTAGTGGAAATGGGCATTAGATTGTACCACTTCAAAGACATTGTGATATCAATAGTACCTTTGTGATAAGTCGGAAAAAGACTATAAGGCGCCTTTCGTCGAGTTTATAGCACAATATGCTGCTGGGGTCTGCTCACTTTAAAAATAAAACTATGATTTACCGTTGTGAAACAAAGCCATTAACAATTTAACAGGCGTTTTGAAACTATTAATCGGTGCTCATACCTTATATAATTACTTACTTGAATTAATTTGTTAACAGAAAAATCTGAAAGTTCAAAAATTAACTATATGCTGCCAAATCTTGTGGCATAAAGTGTAATCATGACTGACTGAAGCCAGACGCTATCCAAAAGCACGTTGGGTCAAAGTCGTGGGAAAGGCCTGGATGAAGGATGCACGGTAAATATATGAATATATGATGTTATGCCAAAGACAAAGACATTTATTCGTAGCTTATGGTAGGTACAAAGTTGGTTGGTATAAATATAAATGGATAAGTTCAACACATGCGCCGCTAATAGCGCCTATTAAACAATAAAAAACACTTATAATACGGACATTTAATCCTCTAATATACAATAACAAACAAAAACACTAGCACAACAATAACAAGATTTCTATTATACAACTAAATAAATCTATATTATTATAAAAAAAAATATTATTTACTTATTTAAACCTTATAATAAAAAAAAATGCCGGATATGGCAGAAGAAAAGGGTGGCCTAGATATAGGGGCTCTATAGGCAGACAGATTTGTCTAAGCAGATGTGTTGACAAAAGTACTTACATAAAGAATAACATTTCAAATCATACTAGGTACACATAGGTAATAATGTTATATACCAAGGGCTGGTTTTTCAATCGACAGATAATTTTTATTCGTGGAATAAAATTGACGTCTGACATTTTTTGTATGGAAGAACCGTCACAAATTCAAAATTAATCCTCCGAAGAAATTATGTGGCGTTGGAAAAATCAGCCTGTAGACGTCACAAACCAATAAAGGGCTGATCTTTCCAATGCCAGATAATTTTATTAAAGGAATCATTTAAAGTGGTAATGCCGCCAGTCTCTTGGGTACATTACCAGTTGACAGCGATGCGTATGAATTTTTCGACGCTTTATTTTAGTTTGTTTTTTTGATTTAGTTAAGTTAGGATTTAATTTTGTTATTTTTTATTAAATATTAGGTTAAAGGAATCATTTTGAATTTTTGACAGTTCTTCCATACAAAATGTCAATTTAATTCGATGAATAAATATTATCTATCGATTGAAAAATCAGCCCATATGCCTATAAGGTTTTATGCACACGTTGAAATCTATTTGTTACACCTTTTCCACAGACTCGGCCTCGGACTCGGACTTGTTGACTCGGTGAGAATAACACGCAGCCATGAACCCCGAACAACTTACTAACACAAGGCTTTTTTAAAACTTTTGATGGCTGTGTTGGCGGTCACATAGCGGACGTGACGTCATGAAACCTCATCATCTGCCTAGCCTTTTCCCAAACTGTGGTATCAATAAAACATTTCTTAACTTTCTATGTAAGTACTTATGTTTTAATCTCGAACACATTCATCTCTAAACTGTTACACATTGTGACATAGCACACACATTTCGATAATTAAGATGGTTGATGATACTAAGCACAAACATGTTTCACCGGTCCCAATTGATAAATTAAAAATATTCCATAGCCATCTGTGAACGAAGGAAATATACCAGATGGGTCCAATTGTTATGTCACCTTATTTCCACATGTCTTACATAAACCTATCAACATTTGCCTAGCCTACCATGTTGGGGTCGGCTTCCAGTCTAACCGGATGCAGCTGAATACCAGTATTTTACATGGAGCGACTGCCTATCTGACCTTCACAACCCAGTTACTGGGTAATACGATACTTCTTGTTGTCAGACTTTCGGGCTTCTGACTACCCGTAACGACTGTCAAAGATCCACGAATCACAGCCGGGACCAACTGCTTAACGTGCTTTCCGAGGCACGGAGGGGTTTCGTTATGTAAAGATGGTCACCCATCCACAGACGAACCGCGGCAAGCGTAGCTTAACCTGATCGATCGACCCCTGCGGCTGTTCTTATTTAGCCACGGGCCTCTCTAATTGAATGAAGCCTCTAATTGAATAAAATGCAGTCGATAACACTTATTCCAAGGATGATGGTGACTTGACATGTAAATCAATGATTTTTCAGAAACCGGAGGATAATCTTCCAGAAATCACGATACATAGACTAGGTAACTTATTAATGAATTCTGGTGAATTAAGTCAGATGGCACAATATCCTTACGAAGTCTTATTAAACGGTTACCGTTATACCAGTAAGTTCATTACTTCGATTCCTGCACCGCCACATAATCGTAGTTAATATCCGATATCAAATGTTGTAAGTTGAAGTAATTTGAAATCGTGAACGACGATTTCACTATATCTTCATGTGTTCTATGAAAAGTATATATGGAAAGGGATTCATGTATACATTCTTGAAGAGATATGCAAAAAAATGCCCAATCTATGCAGCCTGATAATAAATACCTACCTACACAGAATTGTGTTGAAAAGGGAGAGACGTTTGCCCTGCAGTGGGACCACAGATATAGATACACCTAGATAACTCAAGAGCAACTACTTCGCGTGCTAAAAATCGCACCAACTTACTGGCTGTGTGAGCGTGAGTGCTTGTGACGTCATACATAGTAAAAAAAATGGCACGCTTGGTTTTCATACAAATCTTGATACTTACGTCATAGATGACGTAAGTATCAAGATAGACCTAGAGGTCTATCTATATCTGTGAGTGGGACAGTACAACCTAGTTAGATCGATAGACGAAATCTACAATGATCTTCAAATCAGTCATTATGGGCGAATTTAAAATCTAAACCGCGATCAAGAGCTGTCAGTTTCATCATTGTTGTGGCATATTACCACTGATAGCTCTTGAATGCGGTTTAGATGTTCTGATTGCGTTAAAATTTAATTGGTGAAATTCGCCCTTATAATATCGAATAGTTTTTAAGTACCTTTGTAACAAGGAAGAAAAACAGTAGGTATGTTAATATTTTCGAAAGCCACAGGCAGCCAAAAATACCATAATAAATGAAAATAAAATAAACTACCAAAACTATCTACATTTTTCGTAAAGGGCCTTGATTCAGATTTTAATCGCAGTACTAAAAGTAGTCTGTGAGCAAGATTTGTACCTGTATTTATTATACATGGTGTTTACTCGTATAGTGGTTCTGTGGTTCACCTTGCACTCGATAGCCAGGTCTAAACGTGCGTTATGTAAGCGAAGCTGATTATGTATGCTAATAATATATAGAGGTCTGAGTTTGTATTGTAATCTTCCGAACTACTGATCCGATTCCGAAAATTATTTTATTAATCGAAAGCTACCATATGCCAAGTGTCTTATTTTATGGTAAAACAAGAAATTTTTGTATGAAATATACATGGTGTTTGTTCACCTGTAGTTCACCTTGCACTCGATACCTTGCGCGTTATGTAAGCTAAGTTGATTATTATTTATAATGTCGATGGACTTTGATTGACTAGTATGTGAAGAATTTGGTGACTCATATCTTCCATTTTTGGTCGCCCTCTTAGGTTTCTAATTGGCGCTAGAATGTTTGCTTTTTAAATAAGGTAATGTTTTACAGCAGTGACAGTAACTTAAAAGCTGAGAGCTTTATAGGCCATGGTGTCGTAGCCAGGACCCAGGACATGCTGCTAACAAAGTGTAAGGTTTATCCGACGAAGCGGGCGCCAGGAAGAACCGCCCCTCACCTTTTTTTTTAGGATGGGACATTATCAAATAACTTCTCCCGCTCTGAGCGGAGCGGGAAGGCGTGTCAGGCTTTTACTGACTAAAACCCACCCGTGTTTCGAACAACCCGCGACCCTGGCAGGCATCGGCCCTAGCGGACCCCGTCAGTTAGTGCTGACATCTCTATGAGGCGCGCGTGGAACACAGCTCGCGATCGACCCGGGCCTGGTCCTTACCGGACGGCGAGCTGCCCGGTGCTCGCCGTCTGCGCCTACGGTGGCCGGGAATTGGTAGTCGATTCCCGACGCCCAGTGCGTCTCCTGAGTCCTACGCCGCCCCCCACCTTAGAGCTGAATTTTTACATTTTGTTGCCAGTCCGCCCCGGCTTCGCTCCTATAGCGGCTCTTTATTTCCACAATTTTACATCTATATATCCATTAGTACTTACTAACAATAACTGAGCATAAAATTTACAAAAATGATATGATATTTCTCCATTCTTCTTAAGGTCACACGTGGTATTACCAACACGTTACGCACACACTAGCAATAAACTATTGATCAAAACACTCCGAACGGTACTGATCGTGGCGCCACACGTGAGCAGGCTTCGCTTTCATAACAAATCGGAGAAATGGTTTCATGAAAAATGCAAAATAACCTTGTAATTTATGCAATACTAGCGGCCTGTCCCGGCTTCGCACGGGTGGAGATTTATTTTTTAAACATTTTATTTTTTTCTTGCAATTAAAAAAGCCTATATTAATCAGTGATAATGTAACATTCAAATGGTGAAAGAATTTTTCAAATCGGTCGAGTACTTTTTGAGCCAATTCGTTACAAACATACATACAAGTCTTTCCTCTTTATAATATTAGTATACCTATCAAATGGTGAAAGAACTTTTAAAATCGGTCCTGTACTTTTTGAGCCAATTCGTTACAAACATACATACAAATATTTCCTGTTTATAATATTAGTATAGACTAGCGGCCTGTCCCGGCTTCGCACGGGTGGAGATTTATTTTTTAAACATTTTATTTTTTTCTTGCAATTAAAAAAGCCTATATTAATCAGTGACAATGTAGCATTCAAATGGTGAAAGAATTTTTAAAGTCGGTCCAGTACTTTTTGAGCCAATTCGTTACAAACATACATACGAATCTTTCCTCTTTATAATATTAGTATAGATTAGTATAGATTGAGTCTGTGTTTGTTTGGGTAATATTTTACGGCCTTATTCATTAATATGACCGTAAAATCGTACCGTTTTATGTTTTTTTTTACAAGGTGGATCGATGACCAGAGGGGCAATTCTCGTAATTTTAAGAACGTTCACAGTCTGATCTCAGTCTCAATCTGTCAAAAAATACTTTTCCCTACATTTTGACAAATTTTTGACATTTCCTTGTCGCCGAGATGAGACTGCGGCTAGATTTTGAACTTCTGGTAAAGGTCGCGGGAATCTACCACCTGCGGATATCGCTGGACGGCAGGAACTGTCACCATGGTAATACTTGGGGCAGGACTTTGTCCAGCAGTGGCTGGCTGAAATGTAGAAAAGGCTAAAATGATGATGATCTTACCACACGATAACTTTCGTCCTCTACAATTGAAAATATTTCTCCATTAACGCAACCAGGACATCTCCTCATTCGTCGACCTGCAAGAAAAAATAGATGTCAATGCCTTATGATTTATGAAATAAGAAGCTTCTCAATGCCTAATGGCGCCAACTCGACTCGAAGTGGCGCAAACACATTTCACGGGTGAGTTTGGCAACGCATATCATAGTCAGCATCTTATAATACGTGTGTGAGTTTGGTAGCTACAGTTTCCTAAAAGATCGGTGCCCGCCACATAATCGCCGCAGCCGGTCGATTCTGTAAAAATCTCACCCTGATAACTTAGGTGAAGTGAGCGTGAGGTGAGCTGTCAATAGTGGCAATCTCTAACATCAGGTGGAGTGACAGCTCACTTCACCTTAGTTTTCACGGTGAGATTTTTACAGAATCGATCGTAGTTTCGGTTGTCATGAAAGTGATGGCAGCGGAGTTTGACGTTAATGTGTCAAAAAACGCTCTCTAGGAAAACTACACCAACTTACTTTCGTTGATAACTTGTCAGTGACGTCATTCGCTGGTAAATTGCAGACGCTATGTGGCGGCTACCTGCCTTCTAGATACCGTAACTTAACGCAGCTGATCATTGTCAGCACCTCATGTCACGTGTCGGTGTGAGTTTGTTTACGAAGGTCGTAGATCATAAAGAAAAGAAACAAAGAAAATTTTATTTGACCCAGGTTATGGCACAGAAGGTAAGCAGGCAACATTGTCTGCGCCTGCACTCACCAATCCGTGAAATGTGAATGTATGAATGTGAATGAATGAATGTGAATGAATGAATGTGGATAATTTGTCAATATTGTGCAATTGGAGAGTGTTGGCGTAAACTTTTATTTAAATGATGACTCCTAAACTCCTAAAAATTCATTTTAAACGGGAAGTTTGAATGGCTATTTAGGTATGTATGTTTCCATCTATATACTGTTTGTGAGCACACCACGCGATTCGATTTAAGGTTTGTTCCTTGTTAGTCATCCGTAGAAGAAACTAACATTATCTAATATCTTTTAACAATCTGGCTTCAATGCAGTAAGGTACAGGTCAGAAACTTTGGTTTGTTGGTCGTTATAACTTGCACGGAGGACGGTTTGGGTCCGTTATACATGGCACGGTTTCTTTCTGGTTCGGCCGACGCTTGCCGCACTGTAAAATTATCGTGTGACAGGGCAAATTACTGGTCGACTTCCATAGTGATCCATGCAACCCGCCGTATAAACCGCACCGTAGAAAGCTATCATAGTGAAAAACTACGCTTTATTCGCCGTGTGTAGGCGCGTTTTTTACAATGGCGCGGTTTATACCCCGAACCGTATTGAGACCGTGCCGTGTACTAAAGGCATAACACTGATTGATGTGGTAGCCTGGTAGGTAAGCCTACCACGTCAACACGTGTTATTCCCTTGTGTAACACTACAATCTGTGACGAGCCACGTGTGTTAAAAATGTTATTAATTTTGTATGTTATGCTAACCGCCACTTCACATCAGCGCCATTATAGTTGTGTACAAATTAATATGAGCCGACCTTGTACTAGAAAGCCGTGTGTTTCGCCCGTGGTTTCACGCTGTGTGTAAAGGTGAATGCTCACTGTACCACAGATAGGTAATGGAGGAAAATAAAGGAAATACGTTAATTTGCAGTAAGATATGACGCAAAAAAAAAAACACAACGAAATTAATAAAAACTTGGGAGAAATTATAGAATACTTAGCAAACTTTTATTTCAGACACAAGTAAATTTCTATTAAAAAAAAAGGTAGTAGTTATCCGCGAAAAACGGACTTAAAGTGTTAAAATAACAATAAAAAGTTATATAATTAGTTTGTATCTAGATCTACCTACTTTCCATAATTTGATGTCTACCTTCAAGGTTCAAATACAAAAATTTCCTGACATGTATCATGCATTCAATCATGCCTTTTTGCAATGTTTCTTTTCATTGTTAGTTAGGTCTAGGCATCTAGATCCATCTAGATCTCGATACGTTATTGGACAGCACACAAGCCTACGATGCCTACCCGATGTTGAGTATCGCCAACTGCCGCGAACATGCAATATTACACATTCGAGGCATCGCATACTTCGCAGATGTATTGTTATCCCAGAGTTATTCATTCTACAACTCAACTAAAATATTAGTTTCATCCATTGTGAACAGCCCTTAACATCATACATACTTTTAGGCAATTTCGTGCACATTCTCCGCTAAGGTCATTGCAAGCGCCTCTATAACCCGTGCAAGTTGATCTTGCAGCCATTTAACTGTTTTGAGCGAATTTGGCGCAATACTTGCACAAGCAATTTGAACCAAACGCTTGCAATGTTTACGAGTTTTATTATTTGTAATGTGAGAATGGCACGGGGTCATTTCTGTGACAGTTTTGAAGTTTATCGTAACTGGCCCAGTAGCTGGCCATTCGGAGACAATCTTTCTATAAGATTCTGACAGACGACGCACAGCCCAAACCGCTGGGTTTTGAAACATTGAAAACAAGAGACTAACTTAGGTAAGCACTAAGAAAGGATTGTTGGAAATTCTTTATATGTAATGAAAAGTTGTATAAAGAATAGTAGTAGATACCTACAGTCTGGCCATCGATCAAATTCGTTCCTGACAGTGCGACGATTCTAGTAAACAGTAAAGATCAAATTCGCAAAACACAAATATTCGTTTGTATGAAATTGACGGGCGTCATGATCATTTACCCAATGATACTATAAGTGTTTATAATTTCATTGCATTTTCCAGAAACATTCCGGCGAAAAAGTGCAACAAAATTTCTGGAACGGGTCAATTTTATCAATGAAGTGTATACACTTACGAACAAAGTCGCAGGCAGCGCCTGTACACTACGAGGAGATGAGGTCAGTCAACTCTTCCGACAAATATTAATTACTTACCGACCGCAGATACCGCAGTCCTTTATATGATAATACTGTTGCCTGCCACAAAATCACAATAATATTTTAAAGGCGAAAGTTTGTGAGTGTGTTTATATGTTTGTTACTTCTTCACGCTCAAACGGCTAAACCAATTTTGATAAAATTTTGTATGGAGGTAGCTGACACCCTGGATTAACATATAGGCTACTTTTATCCCGATGTTCACACTGGATCGACACTTATGGTGGTGACACCGCGGGGGCGCAGCTAGTACCTATGCTTATACTTAAAGGAGGTTATTCAACACTCTTTCCGTACCTACAAGAAATCTATTTTTCAGTGTCATGGGATTGTTCATACTAAAGAGTACTTAAACCTGTAATATGACTCATACCTACTACTTTCAGCAATATTGAATGTGACAGAAATTGGTAATTCAAGATAAACAGAAGCTCGTTATCAAAATGAATTGATGCAAACTAGACTCCCTCGTTGGTCCGGTGGCAAGCGCCACTACTGAGTATGAGATCCTGAGTTCGATTCCCAAAGCCCTAATTGCCTAACAGACGATCAATCTGAATAATTTTGAAGGATATTGCTAATCAATTGCTTCATATTATGCCCCGTTGGTCTCGTGGTTGCAAGCGCGACTGCTGAGCGTGGGGTCCTGGGTTCGATTCCCGGGTCGGGCAAAGTGTTATTGAGTTTTTCCATTAGGAATTTCTTAGTAACAGTCCGGAGTTTGGAAGTTGGCGGTTTAATACCCCCGTGCCTCGGAAAGTACGTAAAGCCGTTGGTCCTGCGCCTGATCTCTCTCCGGTTGTGTCGGATTGCCGTCCCATCGGACTATGAGAGTGAGGGAAGAGGGAGTGCACCTGTTACTGCGCGCACACTTGTGCACTATAATATCTTCTGCGCACCTGGCTAATCTCCGTTGAGATTGGCCACCGTGACCGAAATCGGTCGGGGAGGCTATTATTATTATGTTCGAAAACAAAATCTGCTGAATGAATCTGCGCAATGAATGTTGTTGAACTGTCAAAATGAAAACCAATTCCTGTGTTAGAGTGTTACGCAATTACCCCGCAGGTCAAGCAGTGTTATTAGGATTTTCTATCTGGAATTTCTCAGTAGCAGTCTGGATTTGTCTCCGGTTGATTGCAATAGGCTCGTCCTCTAATGGTCCGTGACTAAATAAAAACAGCCACACAGGTCAATCGGTCAGGTTAAGCTACGCATGCCCCGGTTGGTCTGTGGATGGGTGGCCATCTTTACACACCGAGACCCCTCCATGCCTCGGAAAGCATGTTAAGCCGTTGGTCCCGGCTGTCATTCGTGGATCTTTGACAGTCGTTACGGGTTGTCAGAAGCCCGAAAGTCTGACAACCAGTCTTATCAGGGGTATCGTATTACCCAGTAACTGGCTTGTGGAGGTCAGATAGGCAGTCGCTCCATGTAGAATACTGGTGTTCAGCTGCATCCGGTTAGACTGGAAGCCGAATCCAGCATAGTTGGGAAAAGGCTAGGCAGATGATGATGAGATGATGATGTCCTCTATTACATGGGAATAAAACATAACTGGCGAAATGTGGATGTACAGATGCCAGATGATCAAGCTAATACAATCTGTCAAATTTCTTCAATAGATTTTCAACTATATCGCTAAATCATAAGGTTCAACGTTGATTGGGAAAATTTGTCAGTTTCGGGTAGCTTGATGTGCTGACGTCTATACTATTAGGTATAACTCTGCCCAACCCTTCGGGAAATCAAGGCGCGATTTTCAGTTGTTCTTTCTTTTCTTTCTGTATTATGTTATTGATTAGTTGTTACGAAGTACTAGATAACTAGAGTGAGGAATTGTAAACAGTACCAACCTAGTTAACCAACTATTAACAAAACCATGTTTGGCAGTGAGCCAAGAAACCACAGGCGAGGTAACTGAATGGCAAGCTAATCTTGTGCACCGTTGAATTACGGTGAGGGAAAACTTATAGACAGGCCACAGATATAGATAGAACTAGATAACGCAAGTATTACGATCTCTATGAAAACCAAGCGTGCCATTTTTCGTGTAACATTTTATATAAATATCTTTAATATTTCGAACAAGTTTTTTTTATTTAAGTGTCTAATTTGACCACACGTATTAATGGTCCACCGTTTACGTCCACCATAGCTTCTTTCTTATGCATATTCATCTTTATCTTCATGGTCGCAAGCAGCAAAATAATAGTGAACAAATTACAGTCCTGTAGATGTGGCAACAACACTTGCAGCGACACATATTATCAAAATGCCGGTAGTTACTATTACTACATAATGCACGTGCGAGATCGTTGACATTTGTCGTAGGGTTGGCAACACAACAGTCATCAATAATATCGTCGCTCGAGTGACGTCCCGTATTTACAGAACGTCACTCAATATTCAAGGATTACTTAAAACTAGTATCAACCAATGATGTTACTCAATATTCAAGCATTACTTAAAACTAGTTTCAACCAATAAATGGCTTGAATCTAGTTTTAAGTAATGGTTTAATATTGAGTGACGTTCTGTAATACGGGCCGAAAAGTCCTATCTCATTTTTTAGCTGATTTGAGTTAGGACAATCACATTCTTCTATTCGTGATTCTTTACATTTTTTTGGCTTTCAAAATGGTTATATTTTGAGACGCAAATAACATAAAGCTACGACGATTTGTGAAAAATGTAAAGAATCACGAATAGAAAAATGTAGTTGTCCTAACTCAAATCAGGTAAAAATTACAAAAATGAGATAGGACTTTTAGTCATGCGACTATGCGAGCGACGATATAATATGAAAATATATTTATAATGTCTATGGCTATATGAGCACGGTACGAAGGAATTGTGTGAAAGGTAATTTGATTAGAAATGGGGTGAATACTGAATACTAAGATTACAGTATTAAGAATACTATCTCTATAACAGTATTAAGAATACTGAATACTGTTATAGAGATGTAGGTTTGTGCGAATCCCGCACCCCTCCGCCACAAGCAGAGGTGGAACACCACGGTGGTTTTAGCCGGTAAGAGTCCGGCATGGGGCCTCTGTCACCCCCACGATGGAGAAAGTCCTTATAGATCTTCACCGCGCACCAAAAAAGGTAGAAATGAAAGGAGACAATATGGTTCGCCAACCACATATACGGTGACTGATAATTAGTGACCGATACTTAAACACGTGCTTGTACTCATGATAACAAACAACTTTTACTATGGGAACAAACCTGAAATTGTGAAAAAAAAATCTGCTGTTCAGTCATTTATGTTCGCCTAACTGGTCAAAATGTAGGTACTGAACAGCAGATTTTTTTTTCGCGAATTCAGGTTTGGTCCCATAGTAAAAGTTGTTTGTTATCATGAGTACAATCACGTGTTTAGGTATCGGTCACTAATTACCAGTCACCCTATATAAAGTAGGATAAGGGTTTCTAGAAGGAGAGAATGGATGATGAAGTGATCAAGTAGTGTTTTTGTGTCGTCAAAAATCAACAATATTTGTGTCTTTGTAGATATTACGGGAGAATACTGGCTCCTGCAACACAGTTATAACTAGCGCAGGAGTCAGAGAATTCAATCATTTGTTGCACAACTTGTTTTACCCATGTCAATAAATATTTTTTGTATTTGTAGTTTTAAGTGGATAGGTAGGATAGGTAGGTTGCCAAGGGGTATCGTATTACCCAGTAACTGGGTTGTGGAGGTCAGATAGGCAGTCGCTCCATGTAAAATACTGGTATTCAGCTGCATCCGGTTAGACTGGAAGCCGATCCCAACATAGTTGCGAAAAGGCTAGGCAGATGATGATGAAGTGGATAGGTAAGCTTAATGTTATTGATAAGTATCCATGTTGTTTTTAATGCACGAAGTTGACGATTTACGTATATTGCGAAAATCAGACAGCAAGGACTTATAAGTATATTTTTTTCTGGTAATACAGGAAGCCAATCGCAATATAAAAATAAGAAAAGACAAGAAGCATAAATAAATTATAAATTAAACGATAAAGACTGCATGTATAATATTATTGAACACTGCTGACGTACATTTTTAAGACGTCATGATTTTTACTCAAAAACTCGAATTTCCGCTAGCCATTTTTAGAAAAAGTTATTACAAAAAACTGACAACGGATAAAGATAAGTACAGACTTTGTAAATGTATCATTCTTTGTTTATTTTATCTTCAAGTGTCACCTGGATCCAATAATCAGTCTCCAGACCACATATTATGGTCAAATCCTTAATCTGTTTTTGTTTAATTTATTTATTTAAATATATTTTAATAAATGGTTATAATTGCCCTTTATGTCGACGCCATAATGTTATTTTCTTCATCTTAAACTCTGACATGAGTTTCTTTTTCACCATAACTCTTTCTTTGGATATCGATGAAGAAAATAATATAATGTCGTCGACATAAAAGGCAATTATAACCATTTCCTTCTTTTGTCCTTTATAGTAGACACATGGTTCTGAAGGCATCTTATTGAAATGGAGTTTATTTATTAATACTCCGTTATTTTTTTCATACCATGACATTGCAGCCTGTTTTAATCCATAAACGGCTTTATCCAACATATAAGCCTTATTTTCTTGTTCCTTTATACTTTATTGTACACCACAAAAATACATTACAAAAAATAGATCGAACGCTAAAAAATATACAATGGGCGGTCTTATCGCTTTCCGCGATCTCTTCCAGGCAACCTTGGAATGGATTCTGTTACTCTGCGTCGGCTCCCCGGGGTCTATAGCGTGGTAATTAGACGTCATTGCCCTTTCTCTAATATATTTTCGAAGGAACCCAAACAATTAACTATGTATAGTTTTTCGTTATTGGTACATGTTGAAGTTCACATAGATACTTACTTATTAATTCAGTACGTTAACCGACTTAATTTCAGTTTTTGGAATAAAAATTGCTAGAACATGTACAGAGGCCAGCACATCAAGCTACCCCAATCTGTCAATTTTTTTTGATAGGTTTTCAACCTTATTACAGAGAAATAAGGTTCATATTCAATTGGGAAAATTTGACAAGATTGTGGTATTATGATGTGCTGGCCATACCATACTGGTACATAGATGGGTCAATGATCGCTATTGCCATGCTAGACCGCGCCAACTATAGTTTTTTTTTAAACATATACATTATTGTACACAAGAAAATACATAACAGAAATTACATTTACCTAACACTACAAAACATACAATGGGTGGCTTTATCGCTTTCTGCGATTTTTTCAGGCAACCAGGCGATAGGTTAAATGTGCAACAACGATGAATGTGGCAGCCCTAATTGTAGAGCAGTGTTCTCAATTAGCGATAAGCCGGCGACCTAATTTAGAACGCATCGCAAACTCGAGTGAGTTCACATGTTGCTTGTCATAAGGTTTTATTTAAAACTAACTCATCATCTTGGACTCCTCAGAAAACAGTATACACAAGCCTCCTCTCCTCGGGAGGGAGTGGGCTTTAATCTACCACGCGGGGCCAGTACGGGTTAGTAGATGTCACATATCTTCGAATTTTTGGTTTTAGGACATGCCCGTTTCCTCACGATGTTTTCGTTCACAGTTCTGAGAGCAGTGGTGATGAAATAATTTGCAAGTAAAACACCATTGCTCAGAGAACAACAGAGTTAGTGAATATACCTAGTTAATACTTATTATCGTAGTACCTATGTTGTTATAATAATTAACCTTTTAACCGCCCGGCTTCATAACAGTTGTCGTGCCCCCAGCGCCGGGCACAGTGATTCGATTTTTTTTTTCGAATAACCTGATAGGTACTCTATCAGTGTAATTAATAAAAAAAAAAACAGAGTAAACGAGCTGTGGTTTGTAAATATACGAGTCTGGCGAAATGGACACTAAAATATTTGTCGCATTAATCCGACGTAAGCGGTTAAAGGGTTAAGCATGAGAGGAGTAGGTGATTTCGGGCTGAGATTAGGAGACGATGTCAGCCCGTAATCACCTACTACCTCAGACGTTCTCCTGTGAATGTCTTGTTGATCAAAGGAGTACAAGATCAGACTCCTTCATGTCTGATGACAGCAGTGACACATAAGCGTTATTGTTCATCAATTATTAAAAATCATTAGATAACTACAGAAATTGACTTTTGTTGTTTTTTGGATTTAATGGCTTTAGTTAAAAAAAAAAAAACGTGTAAAGTTTTGTATACTTATATAATTAATTATCTATACTTAAGTTCTAAAACTAAATGCCAAACAAATTATTAATTCCTTCTATACGTGTTCGTCATTTATGAACTTGTCCGTTTGGCCCAGACTGCCTGAACGTGAGTTACTCTAGTCTCTCGCGACATCCGACCAAGAGCGGTCGCGGACACCATTGTGAATTATTTCCCGCCTAATTTTGACAGTTGTCAGTGATCGTACTTCTTGTTTTTTTCCGGAAAAAAATTATATGTAAGTAGTTTTGAAAGTCTTTTAAATATTATTAAGCATGAATAAATTATTTATAAGTTAAGAGGGTTTTCGATGCTGCTTAGCAAAAGGGCATAAGGGGCCAAAGTTTGACCCTCATGCAAAATAATAAACCAATAAAGGCTGTATTTTCTAACAATCTGTCAAATTTCTTTAATAGATTTTCAACTTTAATGCTAAATGTTAAGGTTCAAAGTGCATTGGGAAAATTTTACAGTTTCGGGTAGCTTGACCTGCAGGGGTCTGTATATAATAGTGTGAAAAATATGTCGGTGCCATTTCAGTATTAAAATCAATTGAAAATGTATATTACAAAAAATCTGCATATTTAAACAATAGAATTAAACCAGTGAAAAGTTGTGTTAAAGTTTAATGTACTATTCAATGTAACCGCTATTTAAATTACAAGAATAATAATCAAAATACCTAAACAATAAAAGAAAAATACTTTACATAGGAAGTCGTGAACTGTATGTATTTTATTATTTTTACAAAAACATAAGTAGGTATTAATTTTCTATAAAATATAAAAGTAAGTAATTCTATTACTTAGTTAATTCGTAGGTAGGGATAGTGAGAGGAACATTCTCGTGAGTTTTAACAAGACGGGCTCAATATCTAAAAGAAATGTCAATGTATGTACTATCTAAATGTGTATAAAAGTAGTTAATAGGTATATTAGTAAATTCATAGGTATATCTGAATTAAGAATTTGAGATAATTTTCAAATTATGGAACAACAAACTGAATGTAGGTACTTAATAAAGTTCAAATTCCATTGCAACCGAAAACTTATTGTTACAAAATGGTCGCTCAAAAATCAATTTAGAACACATTTTACTAAAGCAGATAACTGATGGAATGTAAATTATCTGAGATTATGAACAATACAGGTTAGTGAGTGGAGCATTCTTGAGTTGTAAAGGGTCTCCGAAGCGATAAATTGCAATAGTCAATATTTACGTGATTGATCCACATTGACGCGCAAATTGATCGTCTGCCAAATGCAATTGAAGCGATTGACAATATTAATACAATAACAATTGATCGTTTCGGGGACCCTTTACAAGCGAGATATGGCTCAAAGAATGTCAATGTACCCTCTAAATATAGATTATTTTGTTTTTATCTCAAACATGCTGCATAACAGAAGACGCTCGAAATAGTTGACATATCCCGATCCACATGCATTCGTTCAGTTGACTGATAAGATGACTTTAAATACACAACGAAACAAATCAATTCGCTAGAACTGCTATACCGTAAAATACAATTTTTACATTTCAATGCACTTTTCATCAGAAAGTGCCGGAATAAAATTGAAGAGTTTTACAGAAATAGTTCTAGTATTTTGCTTTTGCTATTGAAAAATAAGCCTAATATGTAGGTACGTAGGTATAGCATAATCAGCCTATAATAGTCCCAATGCTGGGACACAGGCCTCCTGTCATCGAAAAGGAGTGGGCAGTAATCCACCACGTTGGCAGATGTCACATGTCTCCGAATTTTTTGGTTCTAGGATATGCCGATTTTACTCACGAAGTTTTCCTTCATCGATGCGTTTGTCGGTAACAAAACTATTTTACACTAGCTTCTACTAGCCCCGTGTTGAGGTTAGAAATTATTCCACAGGAACATTATACCGGAATTAAAAGTATTCTTTGTCCTTCCCCAGGATGCCGTCTATCTTCTTGCCAAATTTTAGCGAAATCCGTTCAGTAGCTTATGCGTGAAAAGGTAACACACAGACAGAGTGTATACAATAATACCATACAAAGTGGTAATGCTGTCAGCCTTTCAATTATCCCGTTGACAGCGATGCGGACGAATTTTTTGATGCTCTAATCTACCCTATGATTATCTCCCCCTTTTATTTTTTTATAAACACGTATACGTTATTACTTCAAGTCTGTTAGTTCATATTATGTAAATATTATTATCTTGTTTGTACCTAAGTAAAAACTTCAGACATAGTTACTTTCGAATTTATAATGATATATTATGGATGGAATTTTATAAAAAGATTGTGCCATGACAAAACATCGGAATCTATTATAAATAGTTTCTATATTATCACAGCAAAAGCGCCTATAAACAGTTGATATCTCGACCTTGACTGCTTTGAGCGCGATCTCTTGCCGCGGGCACCATCTTGAATTAATTTATTGCAAACATAGCTGCTAAGGTGACTCCTTCAATATAGCCTGCGAAATTGTTTTTTTTTGTAAGTTATTGCAAATTACGTCGATGTTTTGGCTGTTGATCAAAATTTTTACTACCTAATAATAAAGCTGAAGAGTTGGTTTTTTGTGTTTGTTAGAACGTTCTTATCTCTGGAACCACCTGTCGGATTTGATAGCCCAATTCTTGTGAAGGCTATAGGCTATTTAACCTATATATATAGATTATTTTTTCTCAGGAGCCGAGAAAAAATATTAAGGCCCGTATTACAGAACGTCACTCAATACTCAAACATTACTTAAAACTAGATTTAAGCCATTTGATTGGTTGAAACTAGTTTTAAGTAATGCTTGAGTACTGAGTGACGTTCTGTAATACGGGACTTAGTATACTAATAATAAAGCTGAAGAATTTGTAATTAGGACATCGAGGCAGTCTGAATAATCTTAATACCATTAAAAATAATTTTGAATTTCATTGACTACATTGACGGATTAAGGCAGAAATCTATTAAATAACTATGAACATTTAAACGAGTCATCTGACGTAAGAAATAAGTAATTTGCTAGAAACTTACAGCACAGAATACCTAATAGTACTTCGTACAGAATGGCCACTCCCTACTCCGCGCTGACATCAGATACCGCACCTCACCCCGCACACCCGCGACATTATCGGCGGTTCATTAGCTCGGGCGCTCACAAAGAACCGCAGTACTGTACTGCTGACACGAACACACAATTTTGCGATTTAAAAGTTTTATCTGAGTCTTAATCACGATGGTTCAATATTGTGATGCTTTTCCGAATTTGTATTTACATAAATATTTGTAAGATATCGTACCTATTTTAATACCATGCGATATAATACCCGATTATTTATAGTTAAGTAGGTCATTTAAACGAAAATATTTTATGTAAGCAATATTTAGCTAAGTACCTTATTTGCATGGGTATTTGCTCTGGGATAGCAACATTTAGTGAAGTGGAACTGATGATGAAGACCACAGATGGCCACCGGGACTACTCAATAATAAGTATTTCACAGGTTGCGATTCGATTACTTTATTATGTTTGCTAAGCACAATTTATGCTCGTCACAATGCGAATGGTGAAATGGAGCTGATGATGGAGTACCAAGAGAACTCCTAAACAAACGTCCCTGCATCGGGAAAAGCAATATTTTGTGCAAGGCGATGAGCAAGTTGATATTAGGCTATTGTAACTTAGATACTTTATAAACGGACCCACTGAAAAGCGAGAAATAAAAACTTTTTAGCAAAAAAAAACCGACTTCCAAAAAAACACTAAGTACAAAGTGAAAAATAACTTTAATTTCGTAAGTCGGTGGCAATAAACTAAAATACAGATCCAAAGACACCGACTTCCGAAATTAAAGTTATTGTTAAAAAGTTTTACATTTCTTACTTAACTATTAAAATATTATTTTTATTTCATTACGAACCCGACTAATTAGATAAACAATCAAACTAGTCCTTTCTAGTCGCGTCGTCGTTGTTCCCGCCATTTTTTTTACGCTCCGCACGACAACCAACCCTACTAGAGTTTACGCACACATTTGCACGTGTACCAACGTCATTTGGCTATGTAGTAGTAGTAGGTAATTATTTTGCGCGCGTTGTACTGAGTGTCCGGGGTGTGCTTACAGTTTAATTCTGCCGGCAAGCAACACTGCTGTTTCGATTTGAGGGGTGTGGAACCCACACCTGTGGATACCGGTGAAATAACAGACATAGAAATGTGAAGGAAAGTTACTATGTAAACATTATCGCAGTCTTCTGCTGGACGTATGCCTTTCCCAGGCTGTGCCACAACACCCTGTCCTCTGCCTTCCACATCCAGACTGCCCTAGCCACAATTTCAATTTAAGCTTTTTTTGTATTTTAAGGTTTTTTTAGATTTATACCTAGCTGACCCCGCAAACGTCGTTTTGCAAAAAAAAATAGTAGCCGATTCGCAGACCTACCCGATATGCACGCAAAATTTCATACAAATCGGTCCAGCCGTTTCGGAGGAGTATGGTAACTAACACTGTGACACGAGAATTTTATATATTAGAAGATAAATGGTGGTCGCTGATACCTATATTACAAGATATTAAGTTATCTTAGCTTAGGTATTAGTTGCAACTCTAACTTGTAAAATAATGAACTACCTTTCGGCCTATTTTATTGTAAACCCATTTCTTTATGTTTTTTTGAAGGTGCAAATAAAACATTATTATTATTATTATAAACTAGCTTCTGCCTGCGACTTCGTCCGCGTAAACTCCGCTACTCTTGGTCGTAGCGTAATGTTATATAGCCTATAGCAGGGGTTCCCAATCTTTTGTATCCCGCGGCGCAGTTACAAGTTTAATATTTTTTCACGGCGCCCTGTCCTAGTTATCTATTTGAGGAAAATTGTCGAAAGAAATAGGTACCTACAATAATAGTAGTTAGGTTAGGTTGATCGTAGCGAAAATCAAAACACCACAATATAAAATAGACTTTTTTATTATAAAGGAATTTAAACGGAAAACAACAAGAAAGACTTAAGAAAAAACAAAAATTAAGTACGACATTTACTCAGTCAAATCAATGTGAAGGGTGAGCTTGGTGATCTCCGCACAGTTTTTCAAAGCGGGGAATAAGACTTGACACTGCTACTCTCATTTCTTGCTCCACATTGATCTTTGAGCGATATTTATTCTTTATCGCAGCTACAGCTGAAAATCCAGCTTCACATAGGTAAGATGTTGCAAATGGAATGAAAATGTTTAGTGTTTTGCAAGTCAAATTTGGATACTCATTTTGAATTGATAACCAAAACTCCACCAAATCGACACTCGCGAATCTAGTTTTTAGGCTGCTGTCGCAAGAGAGTTCAATGAGACTCTCTTCATCTTGTGATGTAAATCCTTGTGGACTTTGTGCATGGAAAGGGTCTTGGATCCACGCAAATTTTTCAACATCATCATCTGCAAAGTACTTCGAAAAGTATTCGGTGAGCTTCGCTAGGTGTTCCGTGAAAAGGGTAATCAGGTCTTGTGAAACAACCAGTTCATTGGATGCCGCATAATTATACAATTGCGGGAAGCAATCTTGACCGCCGCCTTCCTTCAACTTTGTTATCCACAACTGCAATTTCTTTCTAAACGCCGCAATCTTCTCCGAAAGCTTCAGAATGTGTGTGTTGTTGCCTTGCAAAGACAGATTTAAATTGTTTAATTTCTCAAACACATCGCATAAATATGCTAGCTTTAGCAAAAAATCAGGTTCAGTAAAATATTTGGCATTTTCTTGACGTTCTTGCTGTAAAAAAGTGCAAATTTCTTCGCGTAATTCAAACACACGAAATAAAACATTTCCACGTGAAAGCCATCGTGAATTACAGTAGTACAGCAGAGCTGTATGTTCAGCTCCCATATTTATGCATAGTTTTTTAAAAAGTCTGGCTTTTAGAGGCCTAGTTTTTATGTAGTTTACCGAACTAATTACACATTCCAGTACTTGGTTCAGTTCAGAGCTCATGGCTTTTGATGCAAGAGCTTCCCTATGGATGATGCAATGGGTCCACATAGCATTCGGTGCTTTTTTACGAATAAGCGCTTGTAATCCCCCATACTTGCCAGACATCGATCGAGCACCATCAGTACATACACCGATACACTTTTTCCAATCCAAACAATTTTCTGTAAAAAACTTGTCTAAAATTTCATACAAGTCTTGGGCTTTCGCACTTCCCGTAATGCTTTTGCAGAATAAAAGGTCTTCGACGATGATATTGTCAGCCAGAAAGCGTACGTAGCAAATAAGATGTGCATCATCATTACTGTCAGTGGCCTCGTCAAGTTGCAAACCAAAATCCCTGCTTTTAATTTTTTCTATTAATTGGTGATTGAGATCCTCGGCAATGTCATGGATTCTTCGACTGATGGTATTGTTAGATAAGGGTATCTTGGAAATTAATTTTTCAGCTGATTCTCCCATCATAATATTCACCATGTCGCGAGCAGCCGGTAAAATAAGCTCTTCTGCAATAGTATGAGGTTTTTTGCATTTTGCCACCCTGTATGCCACCTTGAATGATGCTAACAGTGCGTTTTTGGGTACTGAGGCCTGCTGAGTGAATACGTTTTTTGTCTTATTTAAATTTTGTAATTTCCGGTGAAAAAAATCGCGCGATTTATCAGCCATAGTCGGATGAATTGTCTCGAGATGTCGCTTTAACTTACTTGGAAGCATACATTCGGATGATAGTATTTTCAAACAAAGCACACACTGGGGTTTTTCTTCATTGTTTACTTCTATTGAAGTAAAACCAAAGTCCAAATAACTATCATCGTATTTACGATATTTCCGCTTCTTTGCTTCCCCACCGCCACTAGTAGATGCTTTATCACTACCATTAGAACTACCAACTTGTTTACTTAACAAAAATCTGTTCATTTTGCGTGAGATATTTGAAGAAAAAGAAAGGAAAACAAAACAACAACAAACAAAACGTCCGTCGCGCGGCACACTTGTAGGTAAATAAACGGGCATTGCGTTGCGATGCGAGCGAGCGAGCGCGGGCGGGTGAAGACGTGGGAGGGGTATGGCATCAACGGTTTCAAGCTTTCAAGCGAGTAGGCACTTTAGCGAGCGAACGAACGCGACGCGACGACGAAAAAAAATTCTACGACGCTATGTTCGTTTCCTATGCGAACACTCAAAATGGTACCCGCCAATATTTTTGGTGTCCAATAATAAGAGGATCGACTCACGGCGCCCCTCTTTACTTTCTACGGCGCACCACGGCGCCGCGGCGCACACTTAGGGAACCCCTGGCCTATAGCCTTCCTTGATAAATGGACTATCTAACACAAAAAGATTTTTTCAATTCGAACCAGCAGTTCCAGAGATTACCCCCTACATACAAACATACAAACTTTACCTCTTTATAATATTAGTATAGATATTAGTATAGAAGTATAGATAACAGGCATATTAGATAAATAAGCAAGAACTATGATGAACGTAACGCGTAGGTACCTACACATAATATCTAGGTAGGTAAACTACAGCTGGGCTATTAGTCTATTACACACTCATTAGCATAATTATTATGGCATTCGGAATTGCAAACATATTTACAATAGGCCAGTATTATAGTTTCGTTATGAATCTCAATTTGTACGAAATGGGTCAGCTTTAAATATACTTACGTCATGACTGAGCATAGTTCTAGAATTTACCTAGATTTTGTTGTTTTGACAAATTATGTTAGGTCTAATAAACGCCATAGCAAAAGCAATTATGTGACCATATACGTACCTGATGTCTGAGATCTTCCTTACGATGTGCCCCAGTCACATGACAACAATTCTATCTTCAACACATTTTACATTTATGTACAGTCAGCAAAGGAGATAAGTTTGCAGGGTCTCGACGACCCTGCAAACTTATCTCCTTTGCTGACTGTACATATAGTTGAAGTTTACTAAGAAACCGATTTATGTTTTCGAATGAAATTTAATTTGATAAATTAACTGTTTTTTTTTGTATTAATTTAATTTTATTTTAATCCAAAACAACAATCCTTTTCTTACTAAACTTTAACTATATTCGACGACCCTGCTAACTTATCTCCTTTGCTGACTGTACGTCTTTACTTAGAATTTTTTCTCAATAGTGTCGATAAAGTAAAAATAATATATAGTATAATAAAAAAATCTTATTTGATATCATATATGTATTTGAGCATCGATCGATTCAATTAACATTCAGTGTGGTTAGAATAAACGATGAAATTACATTCTTGTTGTCTTTTAAAATTACTTAGATAAGTACCTACTAGGCTTGCCTACATCTTCCAGGAAGTACTTATTACTTACACTTTACTTATGCTGTGACATAAATCGGTAATTAAATAGTTTATTATATTCATTTCACGTCATGTTAATTATTCAATAGGCAGATAAACTATAATTTAATAGCAATAGACTATTAACATAACTGGCGAAGTTGCCGTTTCCAATGCAGTCCACCTGCTCGATAATGTAAAATCATATGTCATGCAAACTTTGCCTAAAGTAGGTCATTAGCCGGGGGGTCTACTCGGGTAATCATTTTCTACTGAATTTCATTATAAACCGCTGGGTCTATAATGTGATTTAAATTCGGAACCTTAAATAAGAATTCGAAAGGTTTAAATAAACTAAAATTGAATTATTTTTATTACCTCGCAGACGGAGTTAAAAGTAGAGTAACTATCTATTCTCCTCTGGGATAAAGATGTCTTCGCCTTGGGTAATCTAGAAACCGCTGCACTAAGGATTTTAGTCTTCAAACAACCGTCATACCGTTTCGCGGATGCGTGTGAGTTCCAGTGCCTTAGGCATCTTCTGGGCACCCTCGTTCTATCATAGACCTCATCCATCGCTTTCCATCAGGCTTGATCGAGGTCAAGAGCGGGCCCATTCAGCAATAAAAAAAAATACCTCGTTTTACTCAGAAATTGCGTTCGGGATTAAAAATATGAGCCCGTGAGAAAAGACACTGCTTTATCCTCTTAGTGAATAATCTACTATGTATTTATTAAAGAACACCATTTCTCAACGCAAGAGTTCCAATGACATGTTTATGTCCTATTGATTCATAAATATAAATTTAATATACTGTACATTTTATGCCGTTATCATATTTATAACTGCTATGACACGCGTGCGTAAAGCATTACATAACACCAGCTCTTATAATAAATGGTACCTACATAAATGCTAGGTACTATAATACCTACCTGCTTGTATCTAATTATACTTACCTACTTTGAATGCTAGATAAATAGCAGAAGCTAACTGGCTAGTTACTTATTGTTGTGGCATCTGCTTTATAGTATTTTCATATCCCGTAGCTTCTCTTTCAATGTAAGGGTTTGGTTTACTAGATAAACGAAAATTACGGTTCTGTACGTCTAACTACATAATATTTTTCTGGCAAGAAAGTTTCCGGCGGCTAAATAGGGTGACAAGATTGTAGCCACCGCAAACAAAATCTGGATGACGCTGGCACAGGAGCGTGGAGATTGGCACAAGAAAAGAGAGGCCTATAGTACGTCGAGCTGTCTCATCGTGATAACTTAGGTAAAGTGAGCGTGAAGTGAGTTATCAATAAGGGCAATCTCTAACATCAGCTGCAATGGGAGCTCACTTCACCTTAGTTTTCACGTTGAGATTTTTACAGAATAGCACTGCTGATGTGCTGTTGCACCACTGATCTCAGACATATTATACTGTCGCCCCAACATTTGTCGCGTAATTTTTTGTCGCGACCATGATGATGAAAATATGAAGTTATTTATAGTCATCTACTGCCTTTAAGGGCCTATACTACCTCAAATGGCTTAGCATGATCCTCCGTTATGTCGAAAATACTGCAGCATTAATTTTGAAATAAATATATGGTAAAGTTGAGGATTAATGCTAGGTCTTATGTTAGACGAAAACACGATTTCATAAAATTTTCTCGATAGAAAAAAATTCCAAAGTTACCTCCAAACCGAACAATAAACCGCTGGTATTCAAAAAATACTTCAAATTAGATCATGAAACTTTGTATACTAACCGAACTAACTATAAAGCGGGTCTTATGTTATTTACTTTTTTTTAATTACCATTATTTTCACCGTAAAAAGCAAATACCTAAACTATTGGCGCTGCCTGCCGCCTAGCACCGCACTCTGTCTCGCTCTCACTCAGTCCGCGAGCAGTATCGTGCGAGCGAGATAAAGAGTGAATTTTAGCTGAGGTAGTGTAGGCTCTTAATTAAGACAGTTATGCGGTATTCGTAATTATTATTCTTCCTGCTAGGTCTGCAGATTTGTGAATGCCTTCTTGATCTTAACTCAAAGTCGCCTTTCACAGATGAAGGTTAAAAAGTAAAGTAAAAAAATTCTTTATTTCAATAGGTATTCAAAATTACAATATGGAGGTATCGTTGGTCCGAAACTAGGCACGCAAAAAAAAAAAAGTTAGCATCTTTTCGGTAATTGAACATCTCTCTGAAAATGGTGGAAATAGCATCAAATTGGCGTGTAAAAGTGTCTTAGAAGATCTACTTACAGAAAATAATATAATTTCCTTAATTGTCAAAATGGTTTCTAATTAGATTTAGGTACCTACTTGGATGTTGGCATTTATTTATTTTATTTATTTATTTAATTACGTTAGCCAACCATTGTTTACACAATACATTTTTAAAATATTTTCCTAAATAATACGTTTGTAAGTGCAACAATTACTTATAGGCTAACACAACATGCACCATTTGTGGTTTTACATATAACTAATACAAAGCCAAACATTCTAAATATTACATTCAAAATAAAAAAAAAAAATCTGATTTAGAGATACAATATTAAAAAATAACAATAATTTGATTCAAATTCATATTAATAAAATACATAAAATTACATTAAAAGCGAGATCATTGGTTGTGAGAATAGTGCTCAATAATAATTTTATAAAATTTTCCGATGCTGTCATGGTGTATATCCGTAACATCGCTGCAAACGTTTACATTTTTACACATGCGTGAAATCGGCGAGTTAGCACCCAGGACCGTTCTGCGCAACGGTGGGTATAATGGTGTGATAGGATTTCGCGGATATCGGGCTGGGGCACGGAATTTCAGGAGACTCAGTAGGTTCGGGCAGTCAATTTTATTTCTAATCAATTTATAGAGAAACAAGGCATCAGTAACTTCTCTTCGAGTTGATAACGAGTGCATTTTAAAATATTTGAGACGAGTTTTATAAGAGATAAGCTGTTTACTTTTCCCTCTAGAGAATGCGAGGTGCCACAAAAACCGTTTTTGGATTCTTTCCAAAAGTAACTTATGTGTGGCGTAGTGTGGTCTCCATACAACACTACAATACTCCAAAACGCTTCGTACAAGGCTATAGTACAGCATTGTTTTAGTTCCAACCTGTCTAAAGTCCCTGGTGTTTCTAAGCACAAACCCTAACATTTTTGATGCTTTCCTAATAATATGCTCGATGTGGGGGACGAAAGTAATTTTTTTGTCGAACAGTACTCCCAGATCTTTAATTTCATCCACTTCTTGTATCTTTTTATTTCCTATGAAGCATTCCGAGTTTAATGGGTGTGACTTTCTAGAAAAAGACAAATGGTAACATTTTTTAAAATTAAGTTCCATTTTGTTAGTCTCACACCATTCAACAACTCTGTTCAGATCCTCTTGAAGAAGCGCGATATCACTCGGTGATTCGATTCTTCGAGCAAACTTTAGGTCATCAGCGTAAAGAAAGCACTCGGAAAAGTAAAAGCAGTGGGTAAGGTCGTTTATAAATATGATAAATAATATAGGAGCCAACCCAAGTTAAGTACCTACCTAAGTTTTTTTTTTTTTTTTTTTGTTATAACAATAGCTAGGTTATTTTCTCCTCTAACAATAGCAACAATACCATTAAGATAATTAACTCATAAATATTTAAATGTATTTTTTCTATGGCGGAGGTCTTGTAGGTTCAGTGAATTTACATAAGATAAATCTTGACGCTCAACATGTGTCAGGTCAGCCATAAATTAACCTCAACACAGATTAAGACCCGTATTACAGAACGTCACTCAATACTCAAGCATTACTTAGAAACTGGCTTGAATCTAGTTTTAAGTAACGCTTGAATATTGAGTGACGTTCTGTAATACGGGCCTAAGTAACAGTCTAGTTTGGTGCTACAATTTTCATGCAATAAATTTTTCTCTCTCGCTCTTCGTTTTCGTGGTCCATGTTGATTGCACTTTTATCAAAATATGGTATACAAACGAAGCACTTCTTATCTTTCTATGTATGGTATAATCTCGAACACATTCATCTCTAAACTGTTACACATTGTGACATAGCACACACATTACGATATTTAAAATGGTTGTTGATACTCAACACAAACATGTTTCACCGGTCCCAATTGATAAATTAAAAATATTCCATAGCCATCTGTGAACGAAGGAAATATACCAGATGGGTCCAATTGTTATGTCACCTACATTCCACACGTCCTACTAATAAAAAAAAAATATTTATTAGATAATAATTATATATAATTATAATATTATAATCCTACTTCCTACTATCCTACTAATCCTACTAATATTATAAATGCGAAAGTTTGTGAGGATGGATGGATGGATGTTTGTTACTCTTTCACGCAAAAACTACTGAACGGATTTTGATGAAACTTTACAGTAATATAGTTTATACATCAGAATAACACATAGGATACTTTTTATCCAGATATTCCCACGGGATCAAAACTTACGGGGGTGAAACCGCGGGGCGCAGCTAGTCTTACATATAACTATCATCATCAGCCTAGCCTACTATGTTGGGGTCAGCTTCCAGTCTAACCGGATGCAGCTGAGTACCAGTATTTTATATGGAGCGACTGTCTATCTGATCTCGACAACCCAGTGACTAGGTAGCCGGAGCAAAAAAAAATGTCTATAAACCATTTCATTATATTTCAATGATGAATTAACTATAGAGTGGTTGTGTTCTGAATTTTCGAAGGGAAGCCGGCGGGAATCGACTTGTACGGTACCTTCGCCACTGGTAAGATTGGTTTTCAGACTTTCGGACTTAGAATGACAGCCGGGACCAACGTCTCAACTTGCTTTCCGAGGCACGGAGGGGTCTTGGTATGTAAAGATGGTCACCCATCCACGGACCAACCGCGGCAAGCGAAGCTTAAACTGATTAATCGGACCGCACCGGCTGTTATTACTTAGCCACTTATACAGGGTGGAATCGAAGTCATGGGCATTATTTTAACCTAAGGCACTACTCACGATACTGATTGCATTAGGGCTATTAATACGCAAATCAAAAATATTATTAATGCAAGTAAGGAAAACCTTAAAAATGTAGTAAGTCAAATTGCACAAGGCTTATTATTGCAAATAAACACTTAAAGTAATTAAAACAAAATACTTCGTTAACGCCAATAATTGTTGAAATATCAAAATCTTAAGCGCAGTACAGCGCAAAGCGAAATGTAAACAAACATCACCTGCGCGCGCGCGGGTTTTTCCTTACAAGTAATAATAACAATGGGCTACAAGACATTCCGTCCGGCGGGATTCCCTGAACTCTCTCCGTCCCACTCCCTCACTCGCAAAAATACGAATATCACCCCCGCGCGGGGTATGCTTCCCGCCGCAACACGAAGTCACGAACCCGGAACCAGTGTCATAACGACTGCGCAGGTGCATTGACGCGTAATTGATTTATTAATCCCGTGACGTAATCGCCGTACTCGCCGCTCGCGGCATACGGTGCTTGGATTGCAGTGTATTAAGTGTTAGTGTAGTAGTTGTGTGTTGTGTGTGTGTTTGTGTACACGATGCCTCGACCGCGTAATGTGCAGGCTAGGTACACCAACTAACAATACCCACAAATGGTTGTAATTTACGATCGCGCAAGAAATTTAGTATGAACTCGTGAAATGTTCCATCGGCGCTACCCGAACGACCCTATTCCTTCACGGGGTCTCATTCCACCAGAACCACTCAGAACCTGTTGGATTTTTCGTCTTTTCACGTGCCAGCACATGCACAAGCTCGTGGAAGAGCACCCGTTTACCCTCTGTCACTTTACCGACAAATAAGGTTTTTTCAAAACAATCCACAAGCTAGGTACGTAAATGTTTTTTTTTAATGTATGTTAGTTGACGTAGTTTTGACCGTCCTAAGCCGGCAAAGTACGAAGGGAAAATTGGAATTTATTATGAATCAATTCATTGGCAACTTACGAATGTCACGTGAGTCGGGCGGGGTCAATGAATTCACGCCCAATGACGCGCGTACGGCGTAGTGTACCTACGCATTTGCTATCGAGAAGCGCAACTAATTTGATACTTTGTATGACTTACTACATTTTAAGGTTTTCCATACTTGCATTAATAATATTTTTGATTTGCGTAATAGTAGCCCTAATGCAATTAGTATCATAAGTAGTACCTTAGGTTAAAATAATGCCCATGATATCAAATGCACCCTGTATAATATATCTACTGGGCCCTAATTCGCTATGACCACTCAATGATTCCTTACTCGAAACCACGACAATTCCTTAGCTAATCACGCCAATCTCGCGTTCATTTCACGCGATTTCGTTCATTGTGTCAAAGTCAAAGTCAAAATCAAATCATTTATTTCAAATAGGCACTTAAAAGGCACTTTTGAACCTAAAAATTTAAAATGAAAAAATAGAATTGATTCTAGTCGCCCATTCCAAAATGTAGTTTTCGTGTGGAGAAGAATGGGCAAGAAACTCCACCGTTACTCTTTTGAAATGTTTTACAAGTTTTTGTATACATTCGTTATATAATTATATGTGAAGACGATGCACCTAAAATAAAATTTAGTCTACCACAAATGGTAAAAAGAATTAAAAATATAACAGACTGGTTAATCAATTATGTGATAGATACATGGTGCTCACATACATATTTACAAAGATTGTAAAATTTTAATAGTATTTTAAAAAGCGTGTGAGTTACATTTGTCACAGAATGTAAAAAACAATGTATTTAAAAAAAAAAATGTGTATGTATAAATTAAATTAGCAACCAGTTTGATATTGTCTAGACTCTAGATTGTCCTATGGAGCAGGACCAGCATGTTTCCAAACATTGTTATCTTGGATATAATCCTCCAATTTGTAATATCCTTGTTTACAAAGTGTACTTTTAATATGAGTTTTAAATTTTCTTTCATTTAATTGTAATATATCAAAAGGTATTTTGTTGTAGCATTTAACACAGTACCCCATAAAAGATGTTTGCACTTTAGATAATCTGAAAAAAAGTTGATTTAATTTATCTTTATTTCTAGTATTAAAATGTCATAGAGAATACGGATGTCCGTAAGGATTGAGGAGCCTCATCAGATCCCTATCACATCACATCGGGCCCCAAGAATGCTCATTCTATTGTGGGCGTACTACCTATAGCTTTATAGACATATTAAAGGACTAGCGGCTTGTCCCGGCTTCGCACGGGTGGACATTTTTTTTTCTTGCAATTAAAAGTCTATATTAATCAGTGATAATGTAGCATTCAAATGGTGAAAGAATTTTTAAAATCGGTCTAGTACTTTTTAAGCCAATTCGTTACAAACATACCTACATACGAATCTTTCCTCTTTATAATATTAGTATAGATAGTATAGATAAACCGTCATTGTTTCTAACTTTCCATTAAGAACGTTTGTTCTGTTTTTTCATATAATTTTATTATCATCATCGCTGTCGAAATCGAGTCAATCGCTGATGATGCTTTGGGTCAGAGGGTCATCTTCGGCGCGGGTCCCTAGCAGCGCTGTAGCGGGCAGTCATATCATTTAGTCCTGTCGGGGTAATTGCGTAACACACTAACAGGACCTCAAGTCTGCTATTACAATAGTGTCAGAATGATCTATCATTGATTTCATTTTTGCAGATTTTGACAAGTTTGGTAATCTACTAATATACCTAATGACGTCATTATGACTTTCCAATGGTCAACCACTGACACTCCATTGAAAGAAATGGCATAAAATAGTAATCTCGTACATAATGACAAATGAATAAATGCGATGTTTATTGCTATTTACGAACTTCTTACTACTTTAGATTGCAAACACTAATATGTAATATGTAAAAATATATATTAAATTAAATCTAGCATGTTTAGTAGTAGTTTTTCTCAGACCATTGACCGACCAATGATCGACCATTATGAATTTAGCAGATTACGAACTTTTAGCAAAATGACAATGGGATCGTGTTGGAATGACGATTTTATAAAAATAGCAGACTTCGGCCCCAGTAGGAATGGCTTCCATTTTGACAAGTTCTACAACATTCATTGCGTTATTTACGTTGTTGAAAAGACAAATTTTTCCTACAAAATGATTAGATTGTTATTGAAACTGTTACGCAATCACGGTGCTGGGCCAGTAGGCCGCACATCTGTGGTAACACTAGAGCTGTCCTAGCCTAGAGTTTCAATAGAATAGGAGGCCAGCTTACACTGGCTTTATTACCACTGACGTGCGGCCTAGTGTACCTTCTTAGATCTCTCGTTAAACAACGCTGTGTTTTTCACACGGCTGATCTCTTTAGCGTGTGCGATGGCAATCAGAATTGTATTGTGCATTTAACTACCCACCCAAGATAATTAGTGAGAGATGCACGCTGATTGGCTGATTCGTTTTCCGCGAAGGCAATCCAAAGTCCACTTACAGTTTATAATTTCCTTATACTAGCATATAATAGTCTAGTACAATTAGGCAATCATAGGCGTAATTATCTCGATCTGCAACCTCCATGAGAGGTGGCCTGCGGGCGGCACTCACGACACTCGCCACTCAAGAGTGGGTACGGCCAATAAGGGAATGGCCGTACGGGAAGGTGGGACTCGCTGCGGAACAGCGGGTCGAAACCTGTCGGGGGAGCGGTGAATGATGCGAATCCCGCATCCCCGGCCATAGGTAGAAGTGGAACACCGCGGTTTTACCCGGTAAAAGTCCAGCATGCCCCTCTTTCACCCCACGATGGAGGAAGTCCTTGGGAATTTCGACAACGCACCAAAAAAAAGGCGTAAAGCGTTTATTCCCGGTCGTCCTCACTGGGCACGAGTGGGGAAAAAAAGTTTCGTTCCTCCCCAGTGGTGACGATTGGAACTTTTTATTTCCCACTCGTTCTTCTATAGACCGAGAGCACAGAATACCTAATAGTACTACGTACAGAATGGACACTCCCTTCCCCGCGCTCATATTAGATACCGCACCTCACCCCGCACTTCGAGGTATTCGTCGCCGATCTTTACCTAGGGCGCTCACATAGAACCGCAGCACTGTACTGCTGACACGAACACACAATTTTGGGGATTTAAGTCTTATTTGAGTTTTAATCACGATGGTTGGATATTGTGATACTTTTCCAAATTTGTATTTACATAATTAAATGTTTGTAAGATTTCGCCTTTTTAATACCATGCGATTTAATAACCGATTATTTATAGTTAAGTAAGTCATTTATACGAAAATATTTTAGTGTAAGCAATATTTAGTTAGGTACCTTATTTTGGCATTATTGATAGAATAAATAAACTAAAACTAAATGCTATAGGTAATTTGGATTTCTATAAGAGATTTCACGGATTGTTAAAATGTGCCCAGTGGGGACGAACGGGGCGGGGATGACCAGGAATAAAGGGTCTTCTGACAACACACGTAACATAAGTTCACTCCTGTAATCTCCAAAGGGTTAGGTATAGGATTACAAATAGGGCACCCACATTTCGCCAGTTGTGTTTTAGTCCTCTTTAATAGAGAGCGAGCCTTTTGCCATCAACCGGGCACAGATCTAAACCTCATCACCCGAACTGGAATTCGAATCCATAAGGCGACTGCTAGACCAACCAGGTCCACGCGGTTTCCATCTGTTACAATCCCGAAGTCATTGCTTTCTATATAAAGAAATAATAGGGAGGGGACCGTGGCTAAATAAAAACAGCCGCACAGGTCGATCGATCAGGTTAAGCTACGCTTGCCGCGGTTGGTCTGTGGATAGGTGACCATTTTTACATAACGAAACCTCTCCGTGCCTCGGAAAGCACGTTAAGCCGTTGGTCCCGGCTGTCATTCGTGAATCTTTGACAGTCGTTACGGGTAGTCAGAGGCCCGAAAATCTGACAACCAGTCTTACCAAGGGGTATCCAGTCACTGGGCTGTGGAGGTCAGATAGGCAGTCGCTCCATGTAAAATACTGGTATTCAGCTGCATCCGGTTGGACTGGAAGCCGACCCCAACATAGTTGGGAAAAGGCTAGGCAGATGATGATAAAGAAATAATAGGAATTATCAAACAACGTGTATTCTTTTTGCTCAATGACCTACATGCTGGAATCGTATTTTTTTTTTAATCTTTCTTTATTATAAGGGTTTTTTCTGTAAACAATAATATGTCACCCCCATTATAGAATGCAATACCTAAGTATAACAAACTAGCCTACCCTCAACATTGTACCCATAATAATAATATGCTATAGTGTTCTTTCGTCATTTGACAATAGTGAGGCCAGAACGCTAATAGAGCCTACATACAAAAGCTTGATGTCTTTGGACTCCAATACGAAGATGTGTATCACATCTTGACTACATTCCGTCAAGATGTGATACACATCTTCTATGTCCCACAGACGTGCTGTAGTTGTCAAAGTTAATTACGTTACATGTTTTTCTGAGCAGACAGCTGTGCTGCTGGCGAGTTTGTTGCGCCACTTCTTCTTCCCAGCTAACGCACTTGGAACTGGAGAAGAACGGGCATTTTGGGGACTGTCTTATGTAACTTTGACGTTCGAAAAGTGCTTATTCTCAGCCTAATTTGAATAAATGGCTTGATTTTGATTTTGAATTCAAGGGCACCAGACAAACACCGAAATTCAAAACGCTTTGCCCATTTGACCTTAATGAATTTTAAACTTAATTGTATTTGTTAAATATTTAGGTAGGTAGGTCCCTATTGACGTCGGACTAATGAACCCGGTGTTAAAAAGTGCTAAATTTAAACTGTCTTGTTTCAGAAGTGAACATGGCAACAGCTACAATGGAATCAAATAATAAGAATGGGGCTGCACAGAATTTTATGGAGAAAGCACCATGGTAAGTTCTTATACAGATTTGAAATTAGTATATGCTTTTTAAGGCTTTCAAAAGAACTTTAGAAAAAGAGGGTTACTAGCAGTGAAACCATAAATTTAATAATTCAGGACGTACCGTAGGACGCACTCGGGCTAGGTGGAGCGACGATCTTCGCAGCGTGGCCGATACGAGCGGTGAATGCTTATGCCAATCCCGCACTCCCGGCCATAGGTAGAGGTGGAATATCGTCAAAGTCGCGGGAAACCCCTGGATGAGGGACGCACAGAACCGGGAAGTGTGGCAGAAGAAAGGGGAGGCCTATAACCAGCAGTGGGTGATTCCGGGCTGAAATGATGATGATGATTGCCTACTAACGAACTTATAGATATAACAATAAATTGGGTTATGATAAATAAGAAACGGTGATTCTTTATTTAAAGTGGCATTACCACCACCACGAGCAATATTGAACTATTTTAAAATCCAACCTTTTTTCTAGAAATTTCTCTCCGTTTACGATTTTTAACATTACCAATTACGTAACCACCACATCTATAGCAAAGGAAGGAAACCTTCAGATCCCTCCAATCGGATAGGTACCGGCTAGTTAGGGCAATTTGTTTGATCGCGCATGCGCTGTTACACAAGTTGCGCGGGCGCATCTCGATCACGCGCCGACAATTGGCCTTATACGTGCCGCTGTGCGTGACATTGACTTTCGGAACTTATGGGGGATTTTCAAGGTCGAGCGGTCAACTTTGATGTTGGATAAGGGTTAGTTTGGTTCAGATTAGCTAGCTATTTACTACAAAAAGCGGCCAATTGAGGTTAGAATTCACACCAAAGGGTTCCGTACCCGAAGAAAAAAATAGCCGAAAAATACACGTTTCTTGTAGTTTACGTAACTCTATTTTATTTTTATTCTCTGTTGTTATAGTGGCAATAGAAACTTAACTATCTAAAAATTACCTACCGTTCATGAGATACAGCCCGCTGACAGACAGACGGACGGACGGACGGACGGACAAACAGCGGAGGTTTATTAATAGGGTAGGCATCCTTAGGATACGGAACTCTAAAAACAAAACACAGTAGAAGATATCTACAGTTTGTTGTTTTTTATGGCATACCTACTAGCTGGTTGTTGTCGGTACCTACCTGCTTATGTGCATCAATGTGGGATGAATGCCTTTCTTGATTCACACCTATAGAATGGGTAGTTAATAACAATCCATCAAATCTCATAACAATCCATAAAATAAAATTTGGCACATGGGTAGAACATGGCCTAGATTAGAACATAGGATAGTTTTTATCCCGATATTCTCACGGTGGCGAGACTTATGCGGGTAGAACCGCGGGGCGCAGCTAGTGCTCATAATCAGCCTATTACGTCATTACATTCCCACTGCTGGAACAAAAGCCTTCTCTCTTTAAGAGGGAGTGGGCCATAATCAACCACGCGGGCCCAGTGCGGGTTGGCGGATGCCCCGCGGTTTCATCCGCGTGTCTCGATGACTTACGCGAGTGAAAACGCGGGGCGCACCTAGTGTCCTATAAAATTTTATTTAGAAAAGTACAGTGGGTAGCTAGGTGGTACATACTCCATTTAAAACGCAAACGCAATCCAAATGAGCAGTCTGAAGCCCGAATTACAGAACCTCACTCGAGACTCAAGCATTACTTAAAACTACTATAGAGCCATTTGATTGGTTGAAACTAGTTTTAAGTAATGGTGAGGTTCTGTAATACGGGACTAAGTTGTGTATTTAAATAAGCACAACCCAAACATAGGAACGAAAACTAGCTATTAGACATCAATTGTAATGATATAATAATATATTATGTAGTCACATTGTCTTTGGTGTGGTACCTAAAACAAAGATAATTTATGTACCTACATACATGTCACAATTTTATTGTTTGAATAATTTTGGAAACTCATTTCCATGTTGATTTGGATATCGAAGAATAATACTAACGTTTAGTTAGTCATAAGCTGTTTTGTCCAACAAGCAAATAACTTTAAACAGATTTTTAGAATAAAGTATATATTTTTTTTAAATAAAATATTATTTTTATTTAAGCGACTTAAAATAATAATAATAGTTATGTACAAGTATATAAAAAGAAGGGGAAATAATCAAAGAGATTTTTAGAACAATAATTAAAAATTTGAAAAACCTCCGATCTGAACAAAAACCTCTCATCATCATCTACCTAGCCTTTTCCCAACTATGTTGGGGTCGGCTCCCAATCTAACCGGATGCAGCTGAATACCAGAATTTTACATGGAGCAACTGCCTATCTGACCTCCACAACCCAGTTACTGGGTAATACGATACCCCTTGGTAAGACTGGTTGTCAGACTTTCGGGCATCTGACTACCCGTAACGACTGTCAAAAATCCACGAATGACAGCCGGGACCAACGGCTTAACATGCATCCCGAGGCACGGAGCGGTCTTGGTAACAAAAACCTCTAACAACTAAAATAAGTTGTTAAAAAATTAACCCTACAAACTTAAAGATGTGCTTTAGACCATCTGAAATCACGAAAAAAAAAATCAGCTGTTTAGTACAAAAGTTCAATAAAATAACACGAACAATCCCGGCGCAGCGGCGTGCAAACCTAAATCGTAAATCAGAACTATTGTTAAGCAATAAATGCTACTTAGGATTCGAACAAAGGGATGTTGGATTATGTAACTCTCAGTCGTAATCGTAGGTAACTCAAAACGAATGAAACACTCTTTTAAAACGGTGTTCTATCATGTATTAATCATATTTGCAAAATAGATGTCTATTATATTTCAATCTACTGCTGAGTGCTAAAACCACGCACAAAAAATAGGCAGCAATCAAAAATCTAAATTGTAAGGTCAAAAATGTGCAAATGGCCATATATATTGAATGTACAATATTGCACTCGTAAAGTCTAATCGCTAATAAACTTTATTGTATCGTCGTGAAGAAATCGGGCCATGTTTAATTCATTGAGAAACTAACTCAATTTACGTGACAATAGATTTGATCATAACCGGTCTACTATATTTTTTTGACTAGAATACGGAATTTCGACGCACAAAATATCGATAATTTCTAATACGATGCTACAAAATTGCGATGCGCGTTACTGCGAAAGACCGTCTCTGCAAAGCCACTACACTTTGATGCACGTTACCGCGATAGATCTTCACTGCGATACTACGTGACTTCTATGCACCGCGATAGATCTTCACTGCGATACTACTTGAGTTCGATGCAGGTAAGTATACGGTATTCTCATTCGCTCGCTCTAGCATCCTACGTCGCCTATTACGTTCGTTGCGTTCGTGCTTCGAAGCCAAGTAGTATCGCAGTGAAAGTCTTTCGCGGTAACGTGCATCGAAGTCAAGTAGTATCGCAGTGAAGATATATCGCGGTAACGTGCATCGAAGTGTAGTGGCTTCGCAGAAACAGTCTTTCTCAGTAACGTGCTTCGCAATTTTGTAGCATCGTATTAGCATTTATCGATATTTATTGTGTCGAAATTCCGTATTCTACTGTATTTTTATATTGTTTTTATGAGATTGAGGTTCATAAATAAATAGCCATCTTCTGAAAAATTCACCATCTTTATCTTCTTCTTCCTCAAATAAAAGTAATTTCATAATAATTGTTTAGCGCCAATATGGCGCAGTCGTTCACCCGCACCCCGCTTTCAGATATTTGTGGAATTTGTAGAAGTGGGTAGATGAACTATGTATTCAGACTGTTTGTCACTTAACGAGCAATGGAAAGAGCTATGCTCGGAGTTTCTTTGCGTGATAAAATCCGGAACGAGGATATTCGACGAAGAACCAGTCACTGACATAGCTCTTAAAATTTGCAATTTGAAGTGGCAATGGGCAGGCCACATCGCTCATAGTACTGATACCCGATGGGGAAGAAAAGTTCTCGAGTGGCGACCACGAACTGGAAGACGCAGCGTGGGGAGGCTTCCCACTAGGTGGACCGACGACATCGTGAGAGTCGCGGGCAACCGATGGATGCAAGTGGCAGATTGTCGTTGGGCGTGGTGGTCTAAGGGGGAGGCCTTTGTTCAGCAGTGGACGTCTTCCGGCTGATGATGATGATGATGATGTCAAGTTTTCATCACCCAACTTCATAAACTCTCGACTTTTTCCACGCTGCCTGTGTAAATATAAAGTCGTTCCTTGCGGTAAATATCAGGAAGTCTACAGTTAACCTTGATCTACCCGCAGCGAAGGTAATACTTAAACGTGGACTTTTTGAATTATCCAACATAAAAAGTTAAGCATTAGGATCCTAAGCGCTTATTAAGGCGATTGCGGTGGTAATGACAAGGCTTTAAAATTATGTAAAAAATAATTTAAAAAAAACCGCAGAAATGAAAATGGCAAAAATAAAATAACAAAACCCGTTTTTCACGTGCCTAAAATTAATTGTGCGTAAATTTAATAAAGTTGGTAGTAAAATCTAACTATTTTTTTAATGGTCACACAGAGCCACAACTAACTAAATCCAATGTTACATAATCTAGCTACCTATCTGCGGCCGGCCGGCTAAAACCGGTAATCCAAATGACGCGGAAGCAAGCATGTTTTTTTTTACAAGAACTTTAAATCCAAAACAACCACAACTGACTACAAACGACCATTAGTTTTTTGCGACAGCATTTTCATGTAATATTTACATATCAAGGTCGGATTAAGCGAGTTTCTTCGATATTCTGGAACAACCTAATCGCTCGGCCTCCACGGCCACACTGCCCGCATGTACCTACCCACGTACCAGTACACAGTGCGTGAATAAACGCAGGATGCATCACAGGATGCACCTCTATTGTGCATTATGCTGATTTTCGAAACGTTTCCTCTAATTATTATGCAATTGCACTTCGCTGCAAACTGCAGCCCGCATACTAGTGAAAGTCGCGTTGAGTGCACACCGTATTACAACTAACAGTAAAGTTTTTATTCATTAAATTCTGTGTTCAATGGTAGACGTCCCTCAATTTCACTTATGTACTAAGTGATTTTTATGATCGGACTGACCGGGTTTTATCATTTCTGTGTACTATGTGGTTCGACGTTTCGTTCGTTGGAAAGAACGGCGGCAAGCAGAACCTTCTTTTTTTCGAGTGAGTAGAGAATGTTTTATAGGTCGTATGTTGAAATGAACCCTCTGTCGGAAGTTATAAATTCCATATTCGATTGGCATGTACCCGCTGATGATTTTTATATATGATGATGATGAACTGAAAATTGGTGACCTTGTAAATGATCCTGAATCTGATATAGCCACGTTCATTAGCTTATGTTAAACGCCAGATTTTGTTAAATTCAGATGAGAGATGGTGACGATGAAGGATATTTCTTTTGAATAATCAATATTGTAGATTGCAGAAGGTACATATAATACTGGAGGAATTCTGTAGGTAGACATTTTCTAATTAAGTATGCTTAGTGTAAGTTGAATAAACAATCAAATAACTCTTGACTTACGTGTCTTCCTATTGTACTAAGTTTCTTCTGTTAATAACAACATCTGTAAGTGAATCATATGTCAGCCGAGGTAACTTTTAAGGCATCTCAGTTGTCTGCCTCACCTTTATAGATTATAAATATTATAGGCGAAGCGTTTGGTTTCATAAAATCAATTGAAACAATCAATAATAATTATGTCACCTAACCTTTTGCATATAAAATATGATTTAGTATGAAATCAAATTTGAACCACAATATTATTACGAAGGAGCTAAATTTACTGTTCAACGTATAATACATATTAGACTTTCCTATACACACTATATTTTATAAAAGTATTTTTTACCTATGTAGGTAATTGCTTTTGTTTAAACTATCCTTGGATGATTAATATACTGAAATAGAGACTATGTAATAAGTTATTAACGTATTAAATATTTATTATAATCATAAAACTTCTATTGCAGTACCTAACTATATAACAATTGCATCTCTTTAATAATAAGCAAGCGTAATAATTGCAAAAAAACCTGTATAATAAATTTATTCAATTTAACTAAAATAATATTAAATAATTTAATATAAAAAAAAATAATAAAAAAAACGCAGAAAATGCAGTCTTCATAAAATAATTAATTGTTTTCATAAATCATGCCATCTTTGGCACTTTCAGTTAGATAACGGTGAAGTAAATAAACTAAAGTTGTTATGACTTGTGAATATAACTTCTAGTTCTTAAACATCTAAGTTAAATTACTTATAAATGTAGTCTAAAAACTTTTCCTTCATGTATTTTGTTTTTTTTTTTTTGTAATTCTACAAACATTTATTTTGTTTTATTTGGTGAAAATTAGAATAGTTTCCATGAATTAAATAGTTTTCATTAATAAGCAAAGCGAATCACAACCGTGTTGTCTTGGGTGTAACTACCGTTGCCGAGCAATTTTTCAACAAATCATACATACATACACAAGAACATAAACAATAAGATACACAAGAGGTATCTATTTAAAAAAGGGTAATATGTAACAGTTACCTACCAGATATTTGGAAACACTGTAAGTATAATAATAAATCTCGCGATTGTAAACTGTTTCACCAACTTTTTCTAAATTAATTTTTCGATGGCTTCTGTACGTAGGCGTACTAATATTTTTATCCATTCAATGATCAGCGCTCATTCTGGTTTTCGCATCTGTTCAAATAAGTGCTCTATATTCCCAGATACCTTTCAAAACATACAGCATAAACATACAGCTTTCCTCTTTATAATATAAATTACATAATGATTGATCATTGAAGGCGATAATTGGCTCCAAACCGAAGGCCTTGTTTGTTAGGTTTCTTATCAATTAACTTAATAATTAGTGATATCCTTTTGTAGTGTTTATTGATCCGTTTGTTGGACAAGCAGATGAGTGCCATCCTTGGCCAGGTTTTATAAGTATGGGAAATATTTAATTAATCCTCTAAAAACTTTTTGGTCTTTTAATGATGTGCGCTATCTTAAATAAATGGCCTTTAAATATTTTTGGTCTTCTAATGATGTACACATTTATTGATAAATAAGCCGTTTTTAACTTTCTGGCCTATTCTCAAAGTAGGTCGTAGTAATTAGGACATCCCGAATAAATGGGTTAGGTTAGGTTAGAAATGTGACCAACAGTTACATATGCAAGTTTGTCGCTTTACCAGTCTATTTAGTATTTAAGGATATTAAAATGGAAATTATTTGACGGTCACAAAAAGGGGCAGTTTTATTATATTAGATTGTCTATTAATATTTTTAGGTAATCAAAACGCCAGCACAGCAAGCGACTACAATCTGTCAAAGTTCTTTATTAGATTTTCAACTTTATCACTAAAGCATAAGGTTCAAAGTTGATTGGGAAAATGTGACAGTTTCGGGTAGCTTGATGTACTGGCGTCTGTACATGTCGTTTTAAAATAGCGCTTCACTTTATTACGTTGCTTTACAGAACAACTGACAACTTCTAATTAAGACCTATTCAGAAATCGGCGATGTTCTCTCGGTGGCACAAAAGTTCGCTTCCTACATCGGCTGTGAATATCGTCCATATCTGATAAAATTTTACTTAATGACAACAATCACCGAACATGTTTATTTTCGGATCCGACTGGTCGACAATTCACGAGATCAGGGGGCTGGGTTGTTCTTTGACCAAAGAATTAGTTCAGATAGCCCTTCATATTGCTCATGCTCGTAACTCTTCTCGTTACAACGAAAGTCATTCCTTTAAAGAATATAACGTGGGAGATATAGTCTGGCGAAGAAACTATGTAAATAGTCAGGCTGGGATTTATTTCAGCGCAAAATTAGCGCCAAAATATGTGAAGTCCACTGTGTTGCAGAAATTATCCCCATTAGTTTATATATTAGAGGATCCTAATGGCAACCAAGCTACCTAAATGGCATATTAAAGATTTTAAAATATAATGTATATAATTATGTAAATAATTCTCCTAAAACTCAAGTAGATGTGTTACAGTTTTTACGAGCATGAGCAATATGAAGGGCTATCTGAACTTTTTAGCATTGCCATTCAACGTGGCAATGCTGCCAGTCTTCTGGGCAAGATTCCAGATGACAGATGCGGACGAGTAGGTACTTCGACGCCTAAGAGTCCTTTTGTCTTTGTATTTATTTGTACCTAAACTTAATTAGTTAGAAAGTCAATTAATTTTGTACCTAGTATACGTAAATAGTTTTTCGGATAATATGTTGTTAGATTATGAATAATGATAATAAATTATATTCATTTCTGTAACTTGATCCAATAAAACACTGTTACACGTCAAAATGAATAAGTTTTTAAAAGTTATTCCCTTTTGAATAAGTTTTAACACTCTCAGCGCCATGTATTTAAGAGCATTTTCTAGAGAAGCAGGCCATGTGGGCGGCGCGCGGGTCACATATATTTTTATGCAGCTGGCCACACTACAATTGAACTAACTTTTGTAGAAAGCCATGTGGGCGGCTGGCGGGATACACCGTCAACTATGCCAGCAGGCCGTGTGGTCCGCTGTGATCCCACAAATTCATATTGATTTTTTGTCATTGGCTTGCTAGATAAGGAATAGTAAGTAAATTCATTTAAAAGTGCTCTTCAAGATCTGTTCATGGAAAAAAATCCGACCAAAATCGGATATTATTGACTTAACAATAGGACTTAAAATAAATTGAGTACAAAAAGACTGATAAGACATTTTTAAGGTTAGGGTTTAATTTGTTTATTAAATTAAGTTTACAGAAAATTAATAAAATAATGAAAAACCAACTAATCTTTTTTTAGATGAATGTGGATTTGTCCGTAACATTCCCTGCAAACACTCGGTAGTGTCGGACATTTCAGGCATACAATGTTGACCTTCTTTGTTTTATTTCTAGCTTCTATGGCAGACAACCCCGTAGCTCGAAGCCTTTCGTAACAATGCAATGTACCTACGCATCGTCTGCTAACCAGTCTATTTCTATGATCATACAGTATTATTTTACTGAATTGGTGTTCTGGCAAATTTCGCAAACTGATGGGGTTGCTCTTGAAAATAATAATAATAATCGCTCAAAATTTCGAGTACGCGAGGATAGCGGGAGCAAAAGCGCGCGAAAATGCGTTTCCAGGTTTCCAGCAGGCTGCGTGGGCGGCGTGCGGCCAACTGACCTAATTACAGCGGTGGCGTGCAGTGATATTCCTTAGATTTCTAACGGTCAAATAATAACAACAAATTAGGCGCGAAAGTTGTGGAACGCCGGCCGCCCACGTGGCCTGTGGAGATAAGTTATAAAAAATCATATTGGCTTGCAATAAAATAATTTATGTGGGCGGCCGGCGGACCACATGGCGCTGAGAGTGTTAAAAAGTTTCCGAGAGTTCGGTGTTTCCTTAGCGACTACTTTGGGAAAAAAGACCAACTCAAAGGTCAACTATTTATGCACTGAAAAATTAACAACAAGCGATACAAAAATCTGATTCATTGACATGATAAATTATTTTTGTCGTCTTTAACCTTTTAACCGCCCGGCTTCATAACAATTGTCCGTTGTCGTGCCCCCAGCGCCCGGCACAGTGATTCGAAAAAAAATTATTTTCGAATAACCTGTTAGAGTACAGCGTAATTAATAAAAAAACAAAGCTGTGGTATTTGGTCGTAAATATACGACTCTAGCGAAATGGACACGAAAATATTTATCGGATTAATCCGACGTAAGCGGTTAAAAGATTAATCCTTGGCGCAGGTAGATTGTCATGTTCCGCAAGGTTATCAAGTCTTTTACACGTACAACAGGTATACCTCCATCCTTGAAACGACTCGTCATTCACGTGCGTATCTAGAGAAATCAGGTTCTTACAGTGATAACTATAGGTCCGTCCAGACATTACGAGTCGTGTGCTTTGAATGATAACCCAGGCATATAACGGCTGCCTCAGGCTGAGGCATAACATATAAAAAAATCATTTGCGGCGCATGCATCGCTCTGTCTGAATGCACTTTAACCTGTAAGATTTAGCCAACAAATAGGAGTGAATTACGATACATTTCTTCAGCTACGGAGGCACGTGACACCGCCAACATGACCGTGTTTCGTTTATTATTAGTGAAAAAATGTAAAAGTTTAATAACATATAGTTTTAAAATCATTGTTTACTAATACTTTGTATAAAGATTTCGGATTGCCGATCCATCGGTCTATGAGAATGAGGGTAGAGTGAGTGCACCTATGTTGCACTGAATAAACGTTTTATCTATCTATCTATCTATGTCTGCGCACAAACTTGTGCACTATAATATCTCACGCGTAGAATGGCTAGTCTCCGCTGAGATTGGCTGCCATAGCCGAAATTCAGTCTGAAGGACTTTATGTATAAAGAACATTACATGATGCAAGTCGCTTACCAGTGGCATACAATGAAATTGAAGTACCAAATGACTTGCATCGTCTAAACACTGTTTAGAATGTGCAACTTTTATTATTGCTTCTACTTATGGTATGCATATACATACAGTATACATCTAATGAGCAGGGCCCATGGCTGGGCAGTGCACGTTGCTCGCAGAACAGATGGCCGACGGGGCCGAGAGGTTCTGGAGTGGCAACCGCGTACCGGATCAGTGGACGTCTTTCGGCTGAAATAATATAGCAGTGATTTCGGAACGTATTGACTTAACAACATTAGAACATGTCTTATCAAGTCATCAGCTTTATAGATTTTATACTTCCAGTTTGTCAGTGAAAACCAGCGTCAACGGCACCTGTCTGGTATTAATACTGAAATGAATCTTCTTGGCACAGCCGTGAGGCACAGCATATTGTTGTTAAAACATTATGTTGTTTTTATTTTTTTATTTGTCATCATCATCTGCCTAACCTTTTCCGAACTATGTTGGGGCCGGTTCCCAGTCTAACTGCATGTAGCTGAATACCAGTATTTTACATGGAACGACTGCCTATCTGACCTGTACAACCCAGGTACTGGGTAATGCGATACCCCTTGGTAAGACTGGTTGTCAGACTTTCGGGCTTCTGAATATCCGAAACGACTGTCAAAGATCCACAATTCACAGCCGGGACCAACGGCTTAACGTGTTTTCCGAGGCACGGAGGGGTCTCGGTATGTAAAGATGGTCACCCATCCACAGACCAATCGCGGCAAGCGTAGCTTAACCTAATCGATCGACCTGTGCGGCTTTTATTATTTAGCCACGAGCTCCCTTTTTTATTTTGTTATTTGTATTTTGTTTTTTGTTTCTTTCTTAGTCCAAATTCAACTTAACCTTTTCATAAAATGACGCTAACCAAACCTTCCATAGCAAACATATCCAAATCACAGTTGTGCATCTCGCAACGCATGTCAAGAGGCGTAGGCGCAGTCTGTGGCGCAAACGTTGCCTAAACGTATTGCAAACCACGGTTTATAGTTATAGTATTACTAACTAAGCGATTTATATCGGATGGTTTAATTAGAGAATGGTGGAATTACCTCGAATAGGATAGAATCTAGAATTTGTGACTCTCGCGGTGGATAATCTGAATCGGACAGGTGTCGAAGCGCAGTCCATTACCTATAATTAAGATCCTTTAAAGAGCGGCCGGCGAGAGGATGCGTTCTTGACACCGGTTAGTTTCTTAAGAACGACTACGTGTTTTGCGAATTTGATCTTTATTAGCTACTAGAACTGTCGCACTGACTTTAGCAAAAAGTAAAATGCCTTTATTGGCATTACAACAAAAAAAAAAAAACACCTTTAAACTATACTACAGGGTGGAATCGAAGTCATGGGCATTATTTTAACCTAAGGCACTACTCACGATACTGATTGCATTAGGGCTATTAATACGCAAATCAAAAATATTATTAATGCAAGTAAGGAAAACCTTAAAAATGTAGTAAGTCAAATTGCACAAGGCAATAATAATATTGCAAATAAACACTTAAAGTAATTAAAACAAAATACTTTGTTAACGCCAATAATTGTTGAAATATCAAAATCTTAAAGCGCAGTTACAGCGCAAAGCGAAATGTAAACAAACATCACCTGCGCGCGCGCGGGTTTTTCCTTACAAGTAATAATAACAATGGGCTACAAGACATTCCGTCCGGCGGGATTCCCTGAACTCTCTCCGTCCCACTCCCTCACTCGCAAAAATACGAATATCACCCCCGCGCGGGGTATGCTTCCCGTCGCAACACGAAGTCACGAACCCGGAACCAGTGTCATAACGACTGCGCAGGTGCATTGACGCGTAATTGATTTATTGATCCCGTGACGTAATCGCCGTACTCGCCGCTCGCGTCATACGGTGCTTGGATTGCAGTGTATTAAGTGTTAGTTTATTAGTTGTGTGTTGTGTGTGTGTTTGTGTACACGATGCCTCGACCGCGTAATGTGCAGGCTAGGTACACCAACCAACAATACCCACAAATGGTTGTAATTTACGATCGCACAAGAAATTTAGTATGAACTCGTGAAATGTTCCATCGGCGCTACCCGAACGACCCTATTCCTTCACGGGGTCTCATTCCACCAGAACCTGTTGGATTTTTCGTCTTTTCACGTGCCAGCACATGCACAAGCTCGTGGAAGAGCACCCGTTTACCCTCTGTCACTTTACCGACAAATAAGGTTTTTTCAAAACAATCCACAAGCTAGGTACGTAAATGTTTTTTTTTAATGTATGTTAGTTGACGTAGTTTTGACCGTCCTAAGCCGGCAAAGTACGAAGGGAAAATTGGAATTTATTATGAATCAATTCATTGGCAACTTACGAATGTCACGTGAGTCGGGCGGGGTCAAAGAATTCACGCCCAATGACGCGCGTACGGCGTAGTGTACCTACGCATTTGCTATCGAGAAGCGCAACTAATTTGATACTTTGTATGACTTACTACATTTTAAGGTTTTCCATACTTGCATTAATAATATTTTTGATTTGCGTAATAGTAGCCCTAATGCAATTAGTATCATAAGTAGTACCTTAGGTTAAAATAATGCCCATGATATCAAATGCACCCTGTATATTTAAATCAATTCATCTATTTCATTCAATCAATTTATTCTATTATCTCTATAAATGCTACTACTTGACTAATGATTTTATGAATGAAATGAAAAGTTGACTGAAATATTAGAATAATTATTTATCTTTTAATCTTTTTGACATTTCCATTCCCAATATTTGACTAATTTGCAGTTGAATGTTATCCTAATTTATTTAATTCAATAATATTTGTGCTCAATAATGTTACATTTAACAAACTTACCAAAACCCTGAAAATGTATTCGTACACCGCAAACGGCAGAATAAATTATGAACTATTAAAACTATGTAACAACTCTGTAAAAATATTCTGCCAAATAAATGGACTATTACTATAAATTGCAGAAAACAATGCTTTTAATGGCAAAAGGGCCTCAGCTCAGCATAATGTCAGATGAAAATACAAGGTCACCACCTGACACTGATTTTCAGCTGCAACCCACGATTTCCATACGCAGGAATAATAAACACAGAGAAGTACATGTGCCCGTTTTAATCAATTAACAGAATAAATTAAAATTGATGATATAAAGTAGCTTATAATATACTCACTAAACCTTTTAGCATTTCACGAGAACCATACAACCTCTATAGATTCCACGCAAGTGTCATCCATAACACACAAGTAGCATAATCAGCCTATAATGTTCCCACTGCTGGGAAACAGGCCTCCTATCTTCGAGAGAGAGTGGGCGGTATTCCACCACGCGGGCCCAGTGCCGGTTGGTAGATGTCACATGTCTTCGAATTTTGGTTCTAGGACATACCGGTTTCCTCGCGATGTTTTCCCTCACCGTTTTGAGAGCAGTGGTGATGAAATAAATTACACAAAGTAAAGAGCATGTCAGGGATTAAACATAGGACCTGCAGCTCGTAGCTTCGTGGCCATTACCACTGGGCCATGACTGCTCTACAAACAAGTAGGAAAGGAAAAATAATCATTTACCTACCGACTCTAATGGCCATTGAATTACAGTGTGGTATCGCTACAATAACCAGCGCGTGTCATGAGCACCTTGCGTCAGTTAACCTCGAACTTGAATACCCGCTGTAGCGCGTAGCCACTGCGGTTGCACAACCACTGCCGGTTGCTGCAAACTTGGTGTGCTCGCTCGCGAATATGTTGTGAAAAATATTTGGGAAATATTTCTTGATGTTATAAACTTTTAGAGTATGTAGGTAATACGTATTAATTTGTAGCTATATGTGCAAAGTTTTTGGTATTAAATTTTTAAGAAAAATTATTTAATTTTGAAGTTCATTTTTTCAAGCTAATGTATTCGAACATTAGCTTGCTAATCCTTAAAACGGAATATAGTGGCCACTGTATCCGTTTTAAGGATTATAATAAAACTAAACAATATAAAACTACCGTTTCTAATAATATTAACGTATAATCTTGTGAAGCACAACTTAACGTGCTTATTTTCTGCATTTTTATTCTAAATTGTATGAAATAACCAAATAAACGATGAGGGCGCCACGGTGCGGTCGGCACAGCCAGGGTGAGCGCGCATCGCCGGCGCAGTGAGATATATATACTTTTATTTTATTTATTAAAAAGCATGCATCAATATTTTTTTTTAATTTATATTGTTTAAGCAATCATTGGAAACTAATTTGGTATAAACACTACGTGAAAATGATGTAGAAATTCGGAGATTTTCAGACTTGTTTCCAGTACAAATTTGAATTAGGTCCAGTCGTTTTTTCTTTATTTTATAAGGCATAATATAACAAAAATATATTCTATTATATTATTATAAAAGTATATAAATTTGTGATATGAGATTTTTTTTTTTTGATGGATTATTTTCAACAGAATCTGCAAATTAGAGCTCTCCATGAGTTTTTGCCTAAACATTCATCAGGAGAACGATTTTTGCTAAATAAATAGATACATAATAAAAAAATCGCTTTATTAGGTATTGTAGAAGAGAAAACGAACTATCTTTACCAATTAATTGTTATTTATACCAACCAACGAATAGTATTAAATTTCAACGAGGAAATCATGCATTTATGTGCATTTTTGTAATACTCCTCCTAAGCACCTGGAATGTCATTTGTTTCAGTGCGACAAGACGCTTCAATAACCGGCTGTAACATTATATACAAACAATATTTTTTTTTCAAAATCTTTATTTAGAAGTGTCTACCTACCTAAATGAAAAATTCTTCTACATTCATCAGTAGTTTCCAGCAAAGAATAAATGTAGGCGATTTATTCTGATTTTTAATTTGTTCTAAAATGACAGCTATCCGTCAGTTTTTTTTTTGTCAATGTTTAGTTATGTATTAGCTGTCAGTTTTTTTTTTTGTCAATGTATCATTATTTAGTTATGTATTAGCTGTCATTTTTGGTCTATCAAATTAAAAATCAGAGTTTAGTCCATTATTGTAATGTCTGGAAATATCCTCCAACTTTTCTTTAACTTTCTTTTTCATCTTGCTTTCATCTGTTTTTCTGTAAAACTGATGACTGTGATGATGACACTTTTGAACGATCCTTCAGAATCCCGCAGTATTTTAAGACTTTTAAAGCAAATCCAATAAATCAATGATCATAAAAATCGGTCCAGCCGTTCTTGAGTTATAAATGGTGTAACTAACCCGACTTTGTTTTATCTATAGAGATTAGTCATAAACCAAGAGGCAATGTTTATATTTTAAATGTCATTTGCATAATCAGATAGTTGGGGCAATGATCCGAACTTACCCAACTGCGCTACGAAATAGGTGGTATATTTGCTTCACTGCTAATCTCAATGTCATTTGGTTGCGTTTGTGTTGTTTTCCGCGATTAATTTTATCGATATTTATTTTAAGATTTGAAATACACACATCAAAAGTGTCTAGGGATCAACATATATTTTTGCAATAACTTTTCTCCTGATTGATATTAATTAAAATTTTCTTTAAGGATTCATCAAATAAAGTGTTTTCGTTTGTCACAGTAACGATAAACCAAGTCACCTTTGCATTAATAAAGAAATTTGCCATTTTCCTAATAAAGGGATTTTTGACATTTGAACCACTAACACAAAAGTTCGAAAAAAAGACTGAAATAACAGTTTTCTCTAAAATTGTATTGGGTAACTTAAACAATTAATAATCCGTGTTTCTACCGCGAACACTAACAACACAAGAACATCGGTTTGGCATACTCAAAATGAGTTCATCCAAATCACGCTGTGGAATGGCCGCCCATGTTCGTTGCAACAACAAAAAAAGGTCTTCTTACGACTGGATACCCTCCATATTCGGCAGAGCTCTTCTCTGTAGCATATCCCATGCATGCTCAATCGGGTTCAAGTCTGGCGACTGAGCAGGCCAGGGCAGGACATTGATGTTAGCTGCGGCGAGAGTCTGTCTTACAACTCTTGCGGTGTGCGGTCGTGCATTATCATGCATTAACTGAAATAAGGGACCGATTTGCACTTGTAGAGGAACGATGACGTCTGATACAATCGTCTCAGCATAAATTTGAGCGTTGAGGTTGCCTCTGATCCAAATCAACTCAGTTCTTCCGCCGATCCAAATACCCGCCCATACCATGATGGTTCCACCACTATAAGGATGGACTTCCTGGCAGGATTTTAATCGCTGTTGGCGTCCAGGGGTTCTCCAGTGTCGTATACGTCTTGTATCCGGTCTCATACCAAAACGAGACTCATCAGAAAAGCACACGAAACGCCATTATTCTTCTGCCCAATTTCTGTGTTCAAGAGCCCATTGATATCGAATCCTACGATTGTGCATTGCTATAGGTGGTGCCCGTAGCGGTCTTCGGGAATGAAGGTTCACTTCATGCAAGCGGTTTCTGACTGTTTGGTCGCTAATTAAGTTCCCTGAAGAGTGATGAAGCCTCACGGCTAACATCATGGCGGTTATTGTTGGAGCTCTTCGAGTTAAGATTTGAATGTATCGGTCTTGTCTCCGTGTGGTGCAGCGATACCGTCCTCCGTGGCGCTCAGCCACGGTACCAGTGCTTCGGTAACGTGTCCAAAGTCGACTGATAACACTCTGACTTGTATTCAGAGCTAAAGCCACAGTACGTTGCCGGGAACCAGCTTCTATCATTCCCACGGCTCTGAGCATTTCTTCCCTGCTTAAATGACGTCGCCGCTCCATAATAACGTTGGTTTTAATCAGTAGTAGGGAAACAGTAGCACTAATAATGTCTTCAATGCGTTGTATGTTTTTATAGGGAAAATATTGACAGCTGATTTTCATCTTTTACTCGAATTTGATTCACAGTTCCTGATTCAAATTATGAAATGCACCAAAAAGGATCCATATAAATTTATAAAATCATAAATTTATTACAAAGCCACATCTCAATCTCAAGAAATCCGCATATAAATGCTTGATCCCTAGACACTTTTGATGTGTGTATTTACTGAGTTGTATCCAAGATGGGTATTAAATGATCTCCAGACAAAATGCTTAAAATCAACATTCCATAGGATAGTTCAGTTAGAGAAATATTTAATTAAAACCTAGGTACTTCTTCACCTATGTGTCTACCTAAGTGAAGAAGTAAAACAAAAACACACACAAACATCCTTTGAACCTGTGTTATGCAAATAAATGATATGATTTGAAACACGTAAGTGACCCACACGTTAGTCTTAACGTGTGGTTCACTTAAGTGTTTGTTTTAAAGTCCATTATAGCGATGGTTCTGTTTTAATAATAGGTTGCAAAAATAGTGCTCTAGACCGAATTTGGGTGATGGTGGCTAAACTCGACGGACACTAGCCGTCGACGCAAGAGATTTATTGAACAGAAGTATGTGCGTGGACATCATAGGTGCATTCTCTTCCCTCACTCTCATAATCCGATGGGACGGCAAACCGACACCACGACCGACGAGAGATCGGGCGCAGGACCAAAGGCACGGTATCACACCAACAACTCCAAACTCCGGGCTGTAACTGAGAAATTCCTAATATAATTTAGCTGACCCAGTATTGTGTCACAGGATACCTAGGTGACAAAAACGTGACCAGCACCAATTTTTATTTTAATTTCGTTCCCGTCCTTTTAGTCAGTTATTCCCACTTTATTTAGTGCTTACGATGTCTTGGCGTCTACATACAAAATATCTGTAGGTATACAGTATAACTGATTTGTGGCCTGCATAATAATTTGTTGTAACAGGTCATAATAATAATTATTATATAATATAATAAATATAGAATTATTGTTAATTATTGTTATTATATATTATTATTTGACATAATTTGGTTTTGGTCACAATTTTAACACTAGTGTTTGATTTTCATTTACATAACGTATTAAGAGGTAGACATTTTAAATCACATAATAACAGACATCCTCTAACCGTCAGCCTGTCATTCAAAACTAAGGTATCTATCTACATTAGTGATTACGCAATTACATAAAATAAGTAGGTAGGCATACTATATTATGTCTCATTACTTCTTTGTATCCCTCGAACAGTGTATGTAATTTTCATAATAACTGAGGTGGAAAAATACTTAGATATCTACATAAAGTGGACAGAAAAATTCGATTATGATATTGTAGGTAATCATGCAAAATTACAATAAGTCTGTCTGTTTTGTTCAGTTTAAAGCTAAATTACCAATTTAATGTTGGTGATATTCACCAGTGAAGTTGGTTTGCTTGGTAAAATGAGAGAAAGAAAAGAAGGAAAATACATTTATTTAGCACAGACTAACAGACACACAATACACCAGATACCTACATATCGTCGACCGTAGGTTCAATTGAGGTAAGGGACAAGATACCCAATGTCCCTTACCTCAATTGAACCTACGGTCGACGATATGTCATCAGATAAAAACAAAAAAAAAATCAAATAAAAACTGTAAAGTCCAACGTAAGAAATTAGCAGGAAAGTGTGCCTCACGGCTGAGCCAAAAATGCTCAGTTCAGCAAAAATGCCAGACAACTAGTGCCCGACGCTGGTGTTTAAAAATATTTTAATATATCTAGGTAGGTACATATAACAACCTCCCAAGTGCCGTGACTTCTACAACTCAGGTCAGGTCAGTTTTTAATATCAAAGTAAAAGATGCGTGTCTTTTAACCTTTACAATGATCTTGAAAAAAACTATTCAACTTCGTTCAATTAGTAAATTTACATTTAAAACTAGCACCTTTAGACGACATCGGTTCTTTTCCATTTGTTACTTGAAGTTTCCCGGATCTGCATGCAGATAGAAACTTGAATTTTACCTAACTAGACTAGCGTAGTGTGGGACACTCCCCAGCTAGATGTTATGGCTGGATGACCTTGAAAAGGTGGCTGGCACAGACTTGATGCGGAAGGCGGATAACAGGGTGTTGTGGCGCAGCCTGGGAGAGGCCTATGTCCAGCAGTGGAATGCGATAGGATGAGTTGATTGATTGATTGATATCTTAATCAACCTTTAGCGTAGTCTTCAGGTCAATCCATCAAACTGCAGGGGTTTGTAAAATCATTAGTTCCAACAAAGACACGGCTTTTCGACTAATCAAGAATAAGTAGCCCACGGCCCCTTAGGTCCTTAGTTCTCAAACGTTTTTCTTGACGAGAAAAATTACGGTTTATTCGCCGTGTGTAGGCACAGTCGTCAGTGTTGTATGGATCACTATGGAAGCTTCTACACGGAGACGTTTTTTCTACGGCGCGGTTTATACGCCGTACCGTAGTTAATGAAGCCCTTAAGCTTACTAGAAGCATATCGGTGGGCTCAAATCTTTTCTAAATAGAGTCTTCAACAAAACCAGAAGTGTATCGGAAGTAGCAACTACATAGTTAGGATTTCTTTGATTGTTAAATCTGAATACTAATAAGATCTCTTCTCCTCCAGGACGGACGAGCAAGGCATAGCAATGAAGGTGTACAACGGCATCGCGATCGCGCTGGAGATCCTAGTGCTGTACGTGAAGATGACGGTCACCTTTCTGCACTGCATCTACCAGTTCTTCGTGCCGCCAGAGCCTAAGAGCGTCAACGGGGAGATTGTACTGGTGTGTATCATTATCTTCTTCGCTTCCTTAGACGTACCAAATATGCTAGGACGAACTGTATTGTTCACTTGTTCTTATAGGTACCTATCGTATTAAGGTTACAGGAGCCAATCTTAACATTTATTACGAAATTCATTCATAATGTATAACCGCACTAATTTGATTATTCTCCTGGACTGGACAGGGTATCAACGTGAACGGCGAGTACATTTCACATCTTCGATTTGCCGATGACATCGTCATAATGGCAGGACGCTAGAACAGCTAGACCAAATTGAATTTTATTATTCTACTGGAATAATCTTCAAATCTTTCAAAGAGTAAGATTGCAATATGGGACAATTTAAGCCCGTCTAACTATTCCCAACCATTGCAAGACCTGAATTGTACCTGAAAGAGAATAGTATCAGTATCACACAAGTAATTAGTGACTGCTGCGAAATAATCTAACCCTACACACTTATCCTCACCTTAGAGAGAATCAGTTTCATCGGAACATGCGAATTTCGCATCACACTGACGTCACGCAGAATCCTGCATCTTGCAAGCAACATCTCGACAGAAATCATCGAGCAGTATCCCACCAGACAAAACACCGGGCTGGTCAAAGGATCCTGCCTCTTCTAAGAAGCATGAGTGGACTTTACACCCTGTAACTCATACCTCTATAAGTATATGGATGCTGCTGGTTATCTAACTGACTCCAAAATCACCAAACAGTTCAATGCCTTAAATTTATTCTATAACATTTTCTTGTCTTCTTTTAGATAACAGGTGCAGGCCACGGCATGGGTCGAGAGACGGCGATTCGGTTTGGAAAGCTGGGTGGCATCATAGTCTGCGTGGACATCAACCCCACCGGTAATCAGGAGACAGTAGACCTCATCAAGGAACAGAAGGGAAGGGCTCATCGATATGAGTAAGTAGGCTAAACATTTATGGAGGTATAAATAAAGCCAATGATTTTGAAGGCTGACGCAAAGCAACGCATAATTTCTCCGATCTGAATAAATGAAGTCAAGTTTTCTATTAAGTAGTACTAACACACTTATGGGATGCGTGAAGAACCTCCTCGTGTAACGCAGTGTGTTCCGCCAGTTACTCAACTGAACCGAGCGCTCGGCGCATCCTGGACAGTCGCACCCAAAACCATATTTGACTGGCCAATTCTTCCCTTGCGGTGGTAGGGCTAACGCTCGCCTTGTTTGCGACCACCCTCCCACCGGAGTCCGGCGTCAAGCAGCCTGCTGTGTTTCGTCGATGCGTGGGAGTTCCAGTGCCTTAGGCATCTTCTGGGCTCGCTCGTTCCATCATAGACGCCATCCATCGCTTTCCATCAGGCGTGATCGAGGTCAAGAGCGTGCCCATTCTGCAATAAAAAAAAAACGATACAGGGATTATCGTAGTGATTGGCAACGATATTTTTAGTTTTCAAGTCGTCGCTCTTGAGACATACCAAAACCAAACATTGAATTAATAGGCTAACCGTACTTAAATACGTTACGCATTACATATTTTTTCATCACAACAGCTGGCTGGTACGTGTACTTACGTGTAACTACGGAGTTCATTGCCAAATAAATGAATTTACTCCTAGAAACACTTCAAATGCAAATTATTATTAATTGAGTAGGAACTTCTGATCACCTTTGAAGTTCGTAAAGACAATACTTACATTGGCAGTGGATGCGCATACGTTTATCGTAAACACGGAAACATATACGACAAGTATTTATTATATTGGTATGATGACCAACCTACATTTCAGATAATGTGTAGGTTTAAATTAGAATTAGAACAACAGCAGTGCTATTCTGTAAAAATCTCACCGTGAAAACTAAGGTGAAGTGAGCTGTCATTCCACCTGATATTATGGATTGTCCCTATTGATAGCTCACTTCACCTAAGATAACATGGTGAGATTTTTACAGAATCGATGGGCAGGACATAATTTATATTAATGAAGCTCGATTAAGTAGTTATAGAATATTGTTGAGATTATTATTTTTTTTTAATGAACCTACGTCACGCCTGTGTTGTATAAAATGGACACATAATAACATATTATTTCCCCGTTGTGCCATTAAGGCACCATCCTATTGCCATAAATATAAATTGGGCACAGAAGCCGAAAGGGTTTGGTTCCAAAACATCGTCATCATATAAGTCCAGAACCACCCACTGCTGCCATAGGGCTCTCCTTTTTCTGCCATACCTCCCGGTTCCATGTGTCTCTCATCCAGGACTTTCCCGCGACTCTGACAATATCCCAACGCACTTTTGGATGGCCCTGGATTCTTTTGCCTAACCTTGGCCACTCAGTCTAGCTTTACTCCATCGGCTATCTCCGCGTCTAGCCAGATGTCCTGCTGAACTTATAAACCTGCCCGAACCTGGGCATTAGACCGACACAGCAGTGGCGCTTGCGACCACGAAACCAGTCAAAACACTATTTTTTAACGTCTCTAGTCTAATCCCAAACTCAACCCCACAGATGTGACGTGACAAACCGCGAAGCTATCAATGCCTTGGCAGAGAAGGTTCGTCGGGAAGTGGGCGAGGTGACCATGTTAGTCAACAATGCAGGAATCATGCCGTGTAAGCCGCTGCTGCAGACCTCCGAGAAGGAAATCCGGGGCGCATTCGAAATAAACATCATCGCCCACCTATGGGTAAGTTTATACAACGTGTAACGTTAAATGCACAAAACCTAAAAATAGTTTGTTCATAATTGACTACTGAATCGATTTCAGTAACTTCTAATATAGGTTTTTTTTTTCAAAAATTATGTATTTGCCATACTATCCGCCGATTGAGCCAAATAAAATTAAGTCTTATTTTAAGGCAGTAAGACTCAATTTTGAATGCATAAAGTAATGCTAGGATCAACACAATTTTCTTAATAAAAATAGTTAGCTTTAAAAAAATTGTTTTGGTCATTGTATTATGATTTTAACTCAATGCTCTAATTGGGGTGTATGAGGTTTTGCGCATTTAACGTTACACGTTACGATGGTATTGGATGCAACATGAGGTGCCCGTGGTTAAATAATAACAGCCGCACTGTTTAAGCTACGCTTGCCGTGGTTGGTCTGTGGATGGGTGACCATCTTTACATACCGAGACGCCTCCGTGCCTCAGAAAGCACGTTAAGCCGTTGGTCCCGGCTGTCATTCATGGATCTTTGACAGTCGTTACGGGTAGAGAAGCCCGAAAGTCTGACAAACAGTCTTACCAAGGGGTATCGTATGACCCAGTAACTGCAGTAACTGGGTTGTGGAGGTCAGATAGGCAGTCGTTCCATGTAAAATACTGGTATTCAGCTGCATCCGGTTAGACTGGAAGCCGACCCCAACAGAGTTAGGAAAAATGCTAGGCAGATGATGGATATAACATGGGTGCAGGGTGACTACACATTGCCGTTTAATTTGCAAGTTTTATAAGAAGGATTCACTGTATATGTATTTTGTTAGTAGGAATATTAAGAAATTCACAATCTCATGTACCTACCACCTATTTTCGAGTTCCAATTGCCTACAAGCAGAATGCTATTTGTAAATTAAATTGTTTATTCTGTTTACAGAATAAACAATTTCATTTCAAGGAATCCGTATCGGAATAAGTTTCACACGTCATATTATAAAAATTAAAAAAATAAGCTAGATGAAGTCGGTCTTTCTTATCTGACTACTCTGAGAAGAAAGGCCGAAATAAACTCAAAAGTCATTCTCTTTTAAAGTCCAGACATTGTCTTGGTCAAATCATGTGAAAACCATGTAGATTGATGTCTGAAATGGTCTATTGAGGAAAGTACCACACAGATCGATGGCCATTAAAAATAATCTTATATATTATATAAATAAAATAAATGTCAGAAGAATAGTGGTCGTCTATTTCATTTAAACTGACAAAATTTTCGGGTTTTTAACTTATGAACAGCATTTAGAGGACTCCTACGATAACATTGATTGATGTTCGATACGGTACGGAAGCGGATCAAATGGTTGTGAATAGTAAAGCAGTTTTCTTTTTGTTAGTATTCTCTGTATAATAATCACAGAATATTTTTGAAAACACTATTAAGTTTTTGCTTTTCAGAACAATGCGTTCTAAAAACATAGTTTGTCAGCTGTTCAATAGACCGTCTCGATTGGAGCATTGAGTAATGTACTGATAACTAAGATTTTTATGTAATTTAAAATAGTGTCCATGGAGTTTCTTGCACGTTCTTCTCCATAGGTGCCTACTACGCTTTGGAATGGGCAACTAGCTTCACATTTCTGACTGACCGACTTCATAACAATTCAAAAGTGCCTGTAAATAATGGTTTAATGCTTTATGGTTTTTTCATTTGTTTTTATATCGCCACCTTTTTTATATCATATTCATGTAGGTTTTACATTATCATCTAATATTGTACATTTGTGTGTTGTACTGTCTTTACTGTGCGCTAAATAAAAGGTTTATCTATCTATTTAAATGCTTTGAGTTTGACACTTCAAACCAATACTTTAGCTGAAAAAATACTTCCACAAACATAACCAACATCTGCTTCCCTCTTTCAGATCCTCCAAGCCTTCTTACCCTCAATGATGGAGCGCAACCACGGCCACATCGTCGCCATGTCGTCAATGGCTGGAGTGATCGGTCTTCGTAACTTGGTGCCGTACTGCGCCACCAAGTTTGCAGTCCGAGGACTCATGGAGGCCTTGCATGAAGAACTTAGAGAGGATAAGGAGAAGGACTACAGTGGTGTAAGTATAAACTGATGGCATAACTAGCATTATCTTTACCGACTCCTTGATAATTCAAAAGTGCCTGTAAATGGTAATCGAGGTAGTGTTTTGGGCGCGTTGTTTCAAACGGGTCAAATAATAACGATTACGTACTCGTTATTATTTGACTTACGGTGTACAGAGGCCAGCACATCAAGCTACCCCAATCTGTCAGATTTTCCCAATTGAATATGAACCTTATTCCTTTGTGCTAAAGTTGAAAATCTATCAAAAAAATTTGATAGATTGGGGCTGGTTGACCTGCTGGCGTCTGTACAATAAAATGCTGGTTGATTTTAAGCAATAGAACTGTATTTCCAGAATAGGTTTAAATTATTAGAAGAGCACAAAATGTTCATGGCGCACAGAGAAAATTTTTATTACACCGAGTGTCGCCAGTATATAAAAATATAGTACAACTAAAACTAAAAATGTTGCTAACGCAATAAAACTTATATGTTTGGATTATTCTCAAACATACGGCAACACCATAATTTTGTAATTGTAATTTTTGATTTGACGATAGTTGTTAGCGCCATTTGTGACGTATACGCGGGCGTCAAGTGGACGTGAATCAACCCGCCCTTAGTGTAGATTTTGCAATCAAAGTTTGGATGGCATTGTTCTAGATTTTAAAGTGCACTGATAGAAAAATGGTACACTGCTTGTCAATAACATTGTACTGATGGCCTCATTCTTGAGCTTGACTTTACTTAGCTGGCAGATAATTACTTAAAGGCAGAACTGTATGTTCAAATAAGTTAAAAATCAAATCTATATGTGTAGCAGGTAGCGTTCTGTAGTTTCTGCTTACCCCCACGGGAATAGAGCGTGAGTTTATGTAAGGTCTAAGTATTCAAATTTATGTTGGCAATTGATGTCATTTCAAGTTAAACAAATATCAACTTTATTTTAATGGTTATTAAGTTGATTTCAGAGTGACTAGCGCTATTGAAAAAGTTATAAAAAATTTTTGAAGTAGTAACGTAAAGTGAACTTTATTGTGTAGGAATTAAAGTTATATTTCCATTAATTCATATTTGCTTACATTTTCGACAAATAAATCGCGAACGCAGATTATGTTGTGTGTGTGTGTGCGTTGGCTTCGAGTTTTAAGCTGATCGATAATAAGGAAAACACTTTTATTTATTTATTAAAACTTTATGCACAAGTAAAAACTGTACAAAGGCGGACTTTTCATGTCGTAGGTACATTTTAGATTTTAAATAGGTACTTATTTTCATAATGATTAACTAGCAAGTATTAATTCCTGAATGACTATTCACTTTATTCAATCGTCACCGACTGTCAATATTGATAGGTCACGATCTTTGATCCTCCAGAATGGCGTCATGATCAGAAGTCAAAATTCAAAGTGGCATACCTAGGTACCTACAAATTGCTAGTGTTCATTTAGGTTTTCCGAATATTTTTTTTTTTTTTTTTGGCACAGACTTTACTCTCTGTGCCCCAAAACATGCAGCCATATACAGGGTTATTTGAAAAACACCAGCAACTTATTACCTACTAGCTGTGCCCGCGACTTCGTTCGCGTGGTTGTCGAGAACAAAACAACGTCGTTTAGATAAGAGTATATCACCTTTTTGATGATTTAGATAAGAGTCCTGACTTTGGTATAGTTGATTACGTTAATGCTTCTCTATATACTATGTTAGCGGTGGAATTACCCGGAGCATATACAAAAAGGTTGTTTGGGTTGCTAACACGTGATAGAGAAACATAGAGTTGGCCGTGTGAAAAACAATCAAAAGTAAGGTCTACACCCGCAACGGATAACGTCTGGCCTTGGGCTTTATTAATAGTCATAGCGTAACAGAGGCTTACAGGAAATTGCACACGTTTGAAAGTAAACGGAAAATTATTGGGGATAATGGGTATCCTGGGAATGAAAACAACATCACCGGAGCCGCAACCTGTTAAGATTTCGGCTTCGATGACATTTCGTTGGAGATTTGTTACTCTCAACCGAGTTCCATTGCATAGTTTTGGTGGGCTTAAATTTCTGAGTAGAATGATTGGTACTCCGACTTTTAAATAAATTTTGTGTGCTGGAAGACCTGGTGTATTTAGAGAGTCTAAAAACTCTACTGGATAGTGGGTGGCATCTCCTTCTTCTAAAACCGTGTTAATAGATAAATATTCCCTACTTTCTCCAGAAACATGTACCAATATTTGAGAATTTATTGCTGCTGCTTGGTCGTTGCGAGGTGCCAAAATAGCTCGTTGGCATAGCCAAGCAGCGTCATGGTTCGAGATCTCTGATGGATCTCCGTATACAGAGGAAATGAGTTCCTGCTGTGAGGCAACAGAAGAACACAGGCTTTCGACTAAAGTTACTTTACCTCCTTCTTGAGTCGGGTATGTGCCGTTACCAATTTGAAGTAGTAAATTTGAGAAAACCTGCGCGTTTGCGTCACCTCCCAAATATGCTCGCATATTAAAGCTCAAATTAGTTAATATGACACTACGCCATAAAATAGAGCTCTTTAAACAGGCACCTATTTCATCGGCCCTCGTTCCTCTGGGTATTATAGGGAGTGTCTGCCTGAAGTCTCCACAGAATAGCACCGTTAAGCCTCCCATCGGTCGGTCATTTTGTCTTATATCTCGCAACGTTCTATCTACAGCTTCCACAGCTTTACGATTTGCCATCGTACACTCGTCCCAAACGATAAGGGCGCAATCGCGTAAAACCCTTGCTTTATCACTATTGCGAGACACGTTGCAAACAGGGTTTTCTGTGCGGTCCAAGTCGATTGGTATTTTAAATGTTGTATGTGCAGTTTTTCCTCCTGGTAATAAAGTGGCAGCTATTCCTGAGGAAGCGACGGCAAGGGCAATTTTGTTTTGGCTCCTTATTTGAGCCAAGATAACTTTAGTGAGGAAAGTTTTACCTGTTCCACCAGGTGCATCTAAAAACAGCATTTCCCAACCCACCAACTGTCGGTGTCGGCAAGCCGTATTGACTGAGGGGGTTCCCTCCTATACTTATAACTATATCTTGTATAGCCAGCAAAGCCCTATTATGGCAGCTTTCACGTACTTGGTCAGAAGTTTCACTATTTATATTTTGCTGTCTCAAAAAATCTTCGGCAAACGCGTCTTTATATTTTTGCCACAACTGCCCAGCGTCCGATAGGCCACAAAATGTCAACAAAATGGCAAATAAATGGCGCAAACGATGTGGACTATCACTGACGCATGCTTCGGCTAAAGCATCATCCCAATGCTGATCGCCATCTAATAAATGCCGTGCGCGGCAAGCAGCTTGAAATGTGGGATATTCTATATCGTCCACTTTGCGGAGCTCAGCAAAAGAAGTAGGTCCTCGCACTGTGTGAAGAAGAAGGCGTAAATAATAACACTCTGCATTATTTGGGTGCACCGTGTATACTCTTCCAATCACGTGTTCTTTAAAAATGCCGGACTCGCCTTCTACAGCAGTTCCACGTCTCCTGCGATTAAAAACACCTTGCTGCTTGTTATAAGTATAATAATGTGGCACTTCATTGTACAACAGAGACTTAGCGAAATTGTCTCTTTCGCAAAGGCGAAAGAATGCGAGCAAGGTGGTTTGTCTTGGGTTGTTCATTCTTTCTGCCACATTTTCTGGCTGAAAGTAAACTCGCTGCCCGCCTTCCAGGTGCACGTCAAGATGGATGACTGGCGGATACCTTTCATGAATAGGGAAACTCAAAATGCGCCAAACTGCCTCCGAAGAGCTTATGTATCGGCCAGATTGATACCTTGTCACTTCATCAAATTGGTTGTTATTTCTTAGTGCTATCATGGCTTGATCACTACCTTTATTAACATATTTACATATATATTTTATAGATTCGACGCTATTACAAATTTCAACATTAATGTGTGCTTGAAAAGCGTTTGACAAAACTGGAGAATACGGTACCACCCAACTATTATTTAGAATTATTTCTTGTCCACGGAATCTGACAGTAGCTGTGAAACCACCTTGTGACGGTGATCTTCGCCGGTATTGCGGATACCCATTTTCCCCAGCCATAGTTAGTTCTTTCAGTGCTCTGGGGTATTTTTTTGAGCATTGACCATCTTTCATGCACGGTGATTCCCTGTTTAAGAGGCCACATGGCCCGTGAACCATATGTGTTTTTACTATGTCATGCAAAATCGGATCTGCATTATAGTCCGGAAATTCTGCACTTATGACACTGTCTATAGCATCGGGACGAATTTTTTCTTCCAGCCACAGAAGAATGTGCGCGTGGGGTAAACCACGCTTTTGCCACTCGACGCTATACATAAAACAAAGAGTTGAACCGAAAACTTTCTCCTTTGTAAGTAGATTAATCAAGACTTTGAGTTTTAAATGAAAAATCCTAGCAATAATGTCATGTCTGTCGTATGACGCCTGTCCTGTGAGAAGTGCCTGGCAAATCTCCGTCCACTTTGGATTTGTTGTAAATGTTATAAAAAGGTCCGGCCGGCCGTATTTACGGACGTAACAAAAAGCATCTTGCGTTCGTTCGTGCATATACCGCGGACCGCCTGTGAAACTGGATGGCAAAATAACCAATCGACCCAAGTTTTCGACGTTATTATCTGATTGCATGGCGTCCCGCAAGTGCACGTATTCTTCAGCGCGTAACCGTCGCTGGTTAGTGCGAATATACACTAAACGTTCAGTTTCTATTTTTGCGTACATGTCCACAATAAATTGGCTGAACAAACCACGAAATCGTTGCAAATATACGAAACTGTTTTGCCTTATTTGTAAAAGGTAGGAATAGTATTGTTGAGCAGATATTTTTTTTTGATAATTAGTGACTCTCGTAGTAGGGTTCACTTGGTACAGCCCAAAATTGTACCCATCTTCACCATGACAATAAATTAGTGGATATTGCAGGGCGTCGTAAGCTCGGTGGGTTTCCAAAATGCGTTGAAGGCGATCGTCGCGTGTACGCAACACGATATCACGTCTCTCACACTCCTGGTCGACTAAAACAACTGCAACTTCATCTGCGACGGGTGCATTGTGTCTTCCACGGTGTTCACCCACAGGACGTCTATCGGCACTTATAACAATTTTGAAATCATTGCTGCCTTGTGGAATTGACTCCAATGCAGCTTTGAATTCACGAACGTACTGGTTAACGTGATGCAGCAATTCTTGAAGTTGACCCAAAAGCTCAGCATTGAGCTGGGGAAAATTGTGATTTCTAACATTGAGCTGTTGCGTGTAATCGGATACAAAATAAATTTGGAGAAATTTGGGTTCATTTTCTGGCAGCAAAGATCCAATAAGGTGATAAACTTGACCTTGTACTTTGAAGGTTGGCATGAACGGTCCTTCCGTTATTTGTTTTGCCCCAAAGGAAGTCATTTGGAAAGCACTGTTATATAAACGAATATTATCCAAAAAACGGTTCGACTGGGGATGATCGCCATTCAGGAGACTTTTAAGTAAGTGTGGTGGATCTTGGAAATTTGGAAGAACAATTTTTCCATTTGAGCAGCACATTCCATCTGTCTCTTTCCTCCATTTCAAAGCATGACAAAAATTACAAATTTCTCTCATGTCACCCACGAAAGTAAAGCCAGCATAATTAATTCTAGACGAATATGTGAACCCTGATTTTTCCCTATTGTCCCAAGGTAATAAAATATTTGCATCGTCATTTTCCATGGACTCATCAGCTCCGCTATTTGTTTCTCTATTCATATGGTATCGAGCTCGTTCTATTTCTAGGCGAGATTGACGTTGTTCTGCTGTTTCTGCTCGTCTTAGTTCATCTATTCTTTCCCTTTCAGATGCAAGATAACTTTCATTGTTTCTTTGTACACCTACATAGTTATGTCTAGCTATTTGTAATCGTTCTTCTCTTTGGGAGAGAGATTCAGACTCGCGCGAGAGAGCGTGTCGCTCTCGGTCAGATGACAGACGTGCTTGGCGTTCCTCGATACTCTCTTGAGAACGCAAAGTCGCGGTCCGAGTTCTTTGCGAACTTAAGCGCGACTCCCTTTCTGTGAAAGTCTCTGACTCGCGTGAGAGAGACTGGCGCTCCCGATCAGCAGACAGCCGAACTTCGCGTTCCTGGATATTCTCTTGAGAACGCAAAGTCGCGGTCCGAGTTCTTTGCGAACTTAAGCGCGACTCCCTTTCTGTGAAAGTCTCTGACTCGCGTGAGAGAGACTGGCGCTCCCGATCAGCAGACAGCCGAACTTCGCGTTCCTGGATATTCTCTTGAGAACGCAAAGTCGCGGTCCGAGTTCTTTGCGAACTTAAGCGCGACTCCCTTTCTGTGAATGTCTCTGACTCACGTGAGAGAGAGTGGCGCTCCCGATCAGCAGACAGCCGGTCTTCGCGTTCCTGGATACTCTCTTGAGACCGCAAAGTCGCGGTCCGTGTTCTTTGTGAACTTAAACGTGACTCCCTTTCGGTGAACGTTTCCGATTCACGTGAAAGAGCGATGTGCTCTCGGTTAGCAGATAACCGTGCTTCACGATCTTCTTCCGATTCCTGAGACCTACAAAGTCTCATCCTTTTCGCATTTCGGCTACGCAGCGAAAGGTTAGTTTTTTTTCTTTGAGGCATTTTCAAGGAAAATTAAAGCAATAAACAAAACTAACAACACTTATGACTGAATAGCCTACAAACTTAAAAGAACGGTGCGTCGAACAGTCTAGTGTGACAACGTATCGTCTGTTCGTGGTCGTGACTCAACGAATTGGCAACACTAACTTACTGTATAACGATTGGCACTATTGGATTCAAACTACGAAGTAAATCAAATACAATCTTTACTTCGTACTTCAAACCAATGACCAAAGTTGACCAAACGAAACCAATAAGATAAGCAAATACTTTTTTTTCGACCAATTTAGAAAATCGATAAACCAAGCAACCAAAGAACTTTTACGACACACGCAAGAACTTTTAAGACACCTAACGAAACCCAATTTGCCTAGTAAACACGGTGGACGTCATCCTCGCGCGGAAAATCTTAACACCGCGATTCAGAAAATGACGTCATTTGCACAACGCCATCTATCGGATTTAGATTTCAACTATCAACATTAGTTCTATTTTTAGTCTTAAGATGTCGTTGCAAGTACTATACTTAATTGCGTAACGTAATATTTTACTTCTTGAACTCACTAAATTAATCATATCTTTTGATAGAGTGAACCGATTTCGATGAAACAAAAACTAAGTTAAACCTCAAGTTGCGTATAATTTTTGTATATAAACATTGTCAGCATTGAATTCGTAGATTTTACGTGATGTGCGCACAAACAAACAGACAAACAGACAAACAGACAAACAGACAAAAATTTCAAAAATGATGGAAATGGGTTCTGTTACTTATCTTTTCACACGCTGGCTATTTTTTGTTTCAATTTCTTCAATGTACAAAAATGACTTTTCTACAGATTTATTATATGTATAGATCTTCGTCTATCACGCCAAAATGTAGGGAACAGCTGATTTTTTTTTCGCGATTTCAGGTTTGGTCCCATATTAAAAATTGTTCATAATGATGAGTACAATGACCTCTTAAAAAGTTGCTGGAGTTTTTCAAATAACCCTGTATAACATCGTGGAAGTGACGAAGTTTTGCGCCAGTAAAATTTTAATAACTGTCATGCCAGCGACACCTGTAGGTACCGACAAATCAGGATCGAAAAACCTGCATCTTTATGCAAGCTCCAAAAAGCAAAAATGAAGTGTAAGGTACCTACTTTTTCCAAAACTTCAATCAGACCTTGGCAACCAATAAATATCACCCCCACCACAATTTTTCCTCTTCCAGATAAAAATGACAGTTATCTGCCCGTTCATCGTGGACACGGGTCTGTGCCAAAACCCCAAGATCAAGTTCCCCTCGCTGATGAAGATCCTCACGCCGCAGGAGGCGGCCGACAGCATCGTCGACGCCGTGAGGAGGAACTACCTAGAGATCACCATCCCCAGCTCGCTCTACTACATCAACATGGTGAGTTGACACAACACGGAGCAAGTAGTGTCGCGTGAGGAAACGAGCCCAGACTGGGTCGATTGCAGTATTCACAGCTTAACTCTCATTCATGAGGAGGCCTGTGTGTCCCAGCAGCACATTATGGCTAATTAATAATTATGCTAAGCTTATGCTGTGTTACGTTTAGCGCACGGATATCGAGGGGTATGCCTTGGGGGCGTGGCACGTGCCGCCTCGATATTATAAAATTGGTCTTATGTTCGAACGACGGCTGTACGCTTCATCCAGTCGCTTTGTGATTGCGTGCAGTGTACACACAGCTCCAAAGAAAACTCACCCCCAAGAAATTTATAAAAAGCGACATCTATAATATAAAAGACTACTACGATGTTTACGTGCGCGCCATCTCTGTGACAGCAATGTAGTTAGTGTTCTGTAGCTATTGACATCGATTCCACAAGTAAACGCGCAAGATCCCATTTATCAATAAATCGTTTACGTTAGTGATACAAAATTGTCACGCGCTAACCAACATCAGTATATTTAGGCAGTCCTGGTGGTAACTGTAGGGCAGTAGGGCGATAGCGGGGATTTGCGGGTTGAGAGGGGAAGTAGGTGCTTTTAGGGCGATCTTTCGAAATAAAAGAGATTCACTTTTATAAGTAGTGTTATTTATTATTGTTATGGTAATATTAATATGTTAACCTATTCTAAATTAACAAATATTTATTTACTGATTTACACTTAACTGATAATTTAGTTTTGATAATTTCACAAGAGAACCAACATGTTACTCACGTTTGCAACAAACAGAACAACAATTTACATCTCTCGAGATTTTTCAAAACTGTTTACAAAAAACAATTACCTACTTAACTATAAAAACTTAACTGTAACTTGTGGGGTCAAACCTATACCTACTAATAACGGAGTGGGTAACCTTCACTTTCTATAACTTCTTCTAATCTTGATCTCATTCCATTTACCATATTAAAACAAATGTCACTTAATCGCATTAATTCCCAAGTTCTCATAACCTCTTCATCTAAATTTTGTCGAGTTCTTACTTTACTTGAGTCCAATTAAGAACCATTTGACCCCACAAATTTTCTATCGGGTTTAAGTCAGGGCTTTTAGATGGCCAATCAATCAGAGTTATGTCCTTTTGAGTAGAAAACCACTCCATAACCAGTCTTGATCGATGCACCGAACTATTATCTTGAATAAAATAAATATGTCCATTAGAGTACCTATACGTTGCGCACTGTTGGGATCATCACGTCTTTTAAGATCCAAGTAACGTTCGCCATTCATTCGAGAGCCGACTTCAACAAGCTCTCCAGGACCCGCTGAAGACATCCATCCCCAATATCCTGAAAACACGCAAAAGTTTTATTACTTTACCTTATAAAAAACAATGTCATGTCTTGTCATGTAGGTTCTTTATCAGTTTCGTTTTGCAAAGCCTATAAATAAAATAATGATCACAACGCTAATGAATCATAACTTAGCAAATAAATAGTACTTATGTATATTTTAATCAAGTGAGTAGTGTTAATATTTAATTATGTTAAGCATTGCTTACCCAGCGATAACCTGCCACTAGTCCTCAAAGGTAAAATATTTTGAGAGTTGTAACGTTCGCCTGGTCTTCTCCACAATATTTTACGTCCATCTTTATCGGATTTAAACGTCTTTTCGTCGGTAAATATGACTATTTCTTTTTCCAATCTAAATTCATATATTGGGTTGCAAATCTTATCCTGGCTTGACGATGAGCTTCGGTTAGTTCAATTTTTTTGGCTGGTTTATAATTATGGATCCCAGCTGCATGTAAATGTCTTCGGACAGTGGTAAGCGAAATGCCATGTCTTATAGCACTAGATCGGGTGGTTGTGAAAGGATCCGTGGTATGGCTATTAACAATATCACGATGACGGCTGGATTGATTTGTGTAAGCAATCGGACGTGGCCCTTGGCGGTTACACTTCACTTCACCAGTTTCTTTATACCGTCGCACCCATAAACGAACTGTGTTTCTCTATAAGGAAGTAAATTAAAAAGTTAGATTTCAAATGGAAAAAAAATGAAAATATAAACAGATTTTATTTTAGATTACACTTACGTCGACGTTTAATTCTCGAGCAATACTCTTTATACTTTGATTTTGTTCCCAAAGGACGATTATTTTCACTTTTAAAAAGTTGCTCAATCGAGGCATGATTTTATTGTAATTATAAGTCGATATTCGAACAACACAAGCAGACGAGTAATTATGCTATGATGCGTTGTCATGTTTCACTTAACAAAATTATAAGCTTACCCTCAATTTTCTTCATTATGATTCTTAAACATATCGATAAATTTCACAACTGTGTTAAGTTACTGATTGGCGCAGCGGTATAACAGCTTGACTCGTGACTTATAAGCTCCAGGGTCGATTCTCACTTCGACCCAAAGATTTGATTAAATTTTTAAATTCTGTTGTGAGTTTTTAGAAATTTATAAAATAAAGTGTAATGTTTGTGGAACACGTTTGGAAGTTTAAAAATATCAATAGGTAGGATAATGACATATGGGTATGGGTATATTAATATGGATATTACATACCTAGCGGTCACTTGCATGAGCGCCGTCAGTATTTTATTTCTAGTTAGAATATCTTAGCAGTTTCATTGATTTCACAGAGATGGCGCGCTTTTATACATTTCTATCTAGGGGGTGAGGTTTCTCTGGAGCTGTTTGTACTATTGATGCGTAAAAAACCAAAATGCCGAGTTTTGCAGTATTTATATGAAAAAATAGGTCAAATACCATCAACCTGAAGACAAATGGCGTGTCCTACCACCGATAAGTAAACAATTAAGTCACTGTTTTATATTTTAAATCAATTTTTAAATGATTTACTAACTTACGTCCGGAGCGACACGAACTAACCCGAATCTTCCCGAACGCAACGAACGTTTTGGATTTAGAGAGGTGCAATTGAGTGCGTGCGGCTCATTCTATCGATATGAGTATTATTGCAGTTGAATATTTTTTTACGAAACTCAATGGATATTCTCGTATAATTGTATTACATTGTTTATTAAGAGAGTTAAATAAGTTATTAATTTAATGTTGTTTGCACCAAATTAAGACAGGTATTTCATTGTTTTTTACTCGTGAAGTGTAAAAACCTAAATTAATATTATGCCTAAAGATTTTGACAAATAAACAGTTTTTAATTTATAGTGCAATATGATAAGTAATATGATAAATAAATATTATATTTCATCCAATTATTTATTTTTGGTCAAAACGTTACAATACATAATTTGTGTTTGATATGCAAAAGTAATAAATTATTATTCTATCTAACTATATTTTCGAAAAGGTATAAAAAAAAAGAAATTATTAAACGAAGTTATTATAATACAAGAATGTGCTAAAATTAAATATCGATAAAAGTTATCGACCATCGCTATCGACTCCCTAATTGCATGCGTATTCATTGAATGTTCGCAAAGAGCAAGTGTTTACAAGTGATTGCCCCGCCCATTTTATGTATGTGTGCTATTAGAAATTGATTTAGTGTAGCTCCTTTCTTTTTGGTGTGCGTGTTCAAATTTTAAGTGTGTGTCGTAAGTACACTATTTGTTAATGTTGTAATTATTTGGGTGGGAGATAAGCGGTCGCACTAGGACTCCTTACTATTCCGCAATGAAGGCATATCTCTGGATATCTATGGTTTAGCGTGTGGACTTCCTTAGATCATAGAATATGCCTCAGAGGTTTCAACCACAGATATAGATACACCTAGATAACGCAAGAGCAACTACTTCGCGTACCAAATATCGCACCAACTTACGTTCAAAAATCGTAAGCCGCCACTTTCGCGCTCAGTCCTGTGTACTGCTGGCTGGGTGAGCGTGAGTGAGAAAGAGTGCTTGTGACGCCATAGTAGGTAGTAAAAAATGGCACGCTTGGTTTTCATACAGATCATGATACTTGCGTTATCCAGTAGGGTAATTGCGAAACACACTATCAGTAGCAATGGGTTTCATTTTGACAGTTCAACAACATTCATTGCATTATTTACGTTGGTGAGCAAACACATTTTTCGAACACATGGAGCATTGGATTAGCAATATGCTTCAAAATTATTCAAATTGAGAATAATAATGTGTTAAGCAATTATGGTGAAGGTCTATCTATATCTGTGGTTTCAATCACATGGAATAAAATTTAGCAAATCGGTATAAACTTGGTTTTTACACTGATTTTGCATAATAGGCGTTTGATAAAGAGATAAATAAAAAGAAACTAGAGTCACGCCAGCGTTTTCTACACCTGTCTCGAGTCTCGATGGTGACCAACTTTTTAAACCATTAAAAATATTCTGTGAGTTTTATAACATTGAAAGGTTAAATCTCATTTTAAGATCTAATCACGCTTATAACTTTGACTAGGACCTCGGACGGGTTTATGCCTTCCATAAAATAACTGGTTGCATCATAACTGGTAATAGATATAATGATGTGATACAAGACAAAGTCTTGACGCTCAGGTCAATGTTGACGCTGGACAGGTCGGCAACCTGATTGGTAGGTTACCTACCTGTAGATATTATTCCACAAGTTACATTATTTTTTATGTAGGTAACTTGCTCTTTATGTAGAACAAATATATGTAATAAAAAGTACGTTTGCTTGCATTATTTTCTGTTTTTCTAATGATATGATAAAGATCGTCTCTATAATATCAAACAAAACTATTTTTTTTTATTATAAAGGCAATTTTTAAACGTTATTTTTTTTTATATATTGTATGTTCCTTTGTGTTTGTGTAGAGATGTATTACCTGTTATCTTTTGTTGATGTAGAAAAATAAAACAAATATTTTTTAATTTCCAGATCTGCAGAACTTTCCCGAAGGCAGTGCCTTTATATCTAAAGGACTTCTTAGATTCAGGACTAGAAGCCCATTCCTAAATTATAAATCAATGTTTTTCTAATGTCTTATGGACATAATTATCACCCTGACAAAGTTAGGCAAAGATTAGGCTCAAGTCGCAAGGACCAAAAATTATTTTAGGCAAATTTAAGAAAATCATTGCTAAAAACATTTCTAAAACTTGGGTCGTTTAAAATTACTGTTATTTTGATACTGAATTAACTATAACATAGATATTATTAAAGGGTCCAATAAATAATGATAAAAAAATAGGCTGAAAAGTTACAAAATTTTGTTTTTTTTTTTTCAACTTCTAAAGTAGGTACAGAAATTATTTTTCACTTCAATTTTGAGACAGGAAAATTCCAACCGTCCTATTAATGTCCCACAATAAAGTCCACAGTTTTTTTATACAACCAAAAAATAAAGTCTACATTCTAAGTGATATTTGTAAGTTTTTGTACATTTTTCTTAAATACATTAATGACACACACACAACGTGTGTTTGCCGATAGATGTATGAATGTAAATATAAAATTAATTAAAGGAAAATAATTTAACAATAATTATACATAGAATTTTTTCGACGACTCTTATCAAAATACCTTTTCATTTAATATTTTTGGCTTAAGGCAGCCTGTTTTGGTGTATTACAATATCATTGCAAGATTTTTTTACTTTTTTTGGTTTACTGGGCAATTTTATTAATGCAATATCATAAATAATTCGTAGGTAAAATGTTTTCTAAAGTTTAGCTTTCCTGATTATAGGATTTAAAACTGACAAATCCCCTTTTTACTTTTTTCATGGTGTCATCATAACCTGAAATTGCCCATTAGATCGTTTGTACTGAAATATGGTTAATTTTACAATAAATACCTAGTTTAATTGTTTTAGGTTAGATTAGGATATTATTTAAGTGTAAAAGTCAGATAATATGTTAATAAGAGTGATATGCAGTGCCTACATTTTACCCGTATGAGTGAATTTATTATTTTAGAAATCTTGCCTTTTAAAAAATATATTCATCTACAATATTTTATACTACATATACTATTCTATGAATTAGTGTAAATGTAATATATTATATTATACTGTATATAAATGAAGTGTTATTTCACATACCTACGTATAATAACTAATATCGTGTTATTAAATGTTTCTCATTAATATGAGTTACCAGTAATTTTGTGAAAGTATAATTTATTAATAAAAATATACATAATTACTTAAGTATTGTAAAAGCTGTTTTTTTTTCAGGTTTTAATGCTAGATAACGTTTAGTATTGCAATAATTTCGAGAAGTTAACAATTATTAGTACAAGTGTTACTGAATTTTTAAGTGCCATCGTAAAGAACCTGCAGTGGATTTAAAACATGATATTATGTATTTTTTCGTATATTCTTATGAGGACATGGTTTATCAACTTTATTAAATTACTGACTTATTTGACTGCCTGTTGGTCCCGTGGTTGCAAGCGTGACTGCTGAGCATGGGGTCCTGGGTTCGATTCCCAGATCGGACAAAGTGTTATTGGGTTATCCATTAAGAATTTCTTAGTAACAGCCCAGAGTTTGGAAGTTGGCGGTTTAACACCCCAGTGCCTCGGAAAGCACGTAAAGCCGTTGGTCCTACGTCTGATCTCCTCAATTGTGTCGGATTGCTGTCCCATCGGAATATAAAAGTAAATGAACAGAGAGAGCACCTGTGTTTACGCACACACTTGTGTACTATAATATCTCCTGCGTACCTGGCTAATCTCCTTTGAGATTGCCACCGTGACCGAAATCGGTCGGGAGGCTATTATTGTTATAATAATAAATTAATAACAATGACTAGAGAAACTGTTAAAATATTTTAATAGCATAAAATATTTTAACAGTTTCTCTATGCAAAATCTGTTAAATTATAATTTATTCTTCGCAAAAAATATGAGAAAAATCAGCCCTTACATGTGCATAGTGTACTAAACTTATTATTTTAAAGAAATAGTAAAAAAAAGTTATCTTCCTATTTTAAAAAAATCGTGCGAAAAAGAACTTTGTATGTTTCGCTTTGACCTTTTAGTGTCTATTATTGTTCCTGTTATGTCTCGTTTAGATTATTTCTTATATCTTTAGTTTTTTTATATTTTTAATTAAAGTTGGCGACCATGACCGATTGTTTTATATTTCTTTTTATTTTCTTTTGAAGTGTTTACTGTGTGTTGATCATGTTTTTCAATTAGTTTAAGGATGTGTTGCCAGTTGTTTGTGATGTTGTTGAATGTGCTACTGAATATATGGAAAATAATAATTGAAGTTGTTTTTTTCGCACCATCATCTTCTGCCTGGCTTTTTCACAGCTATGTTGGGGTCAGCTTTCAGTCTGATTGGATGCAGCTAAATACCAATACTTGATACTGACCAACCGCGGCAAATCCTTCGATCAACCCTTGCGGTTGTTATTACTTAGCCATGTTTACACACAAATAGACTTTAAAAAAAATGCCAAATATATTCTCAATCTATTTATTTCAAGTTTACATTTTGATTATTCACAATTAAAATGTACAGTTTCTGCTACATACACATAAGTACTACTGACACTTTGGCGTATAATCACCTTATTTGGAACGATGCTAACTTTATCTTACCTATACGATATTAAAGCAAAATACAACAGCTTCAAAAAAATAATAAGAACCGTAAAAGTTTTTCATTTGATGTCGGAAACAAGTGCTCTGTAGGAACTATTTTTAAAAGCTGGTGTTTTAATAAATCTTAATTCTCTATTTGATCAAATGGAAGGCAGATATTATTATGTTATTAGAAAGGAATTGTACAAAATGAAATAATTTAACTTAATAAAGTACCATTAAACTTATTTTTCTATATAATAATCTATATACAAAGGTACCAACCCGCACTGGGCCCGCGTGGTGGATTACGGCCCACTCCCTCTCACCGAGACGAGGCCTGTGTCCCAGCAGAGGGAACATTATAGGCTGATTATATATACAAAGAAACACACATTAAATATTATTGCTTAATTTTCGTTAGTCTTGCAAAGCAAAATATGAATGTGCGCATTTACTATCTATGTAGGTACTTTTTCTATTAGTGTTACATTATATCTTTAGAGCCATAATAATATTCTATTTTATAGCTGAAACATCTCGACGGTTGAAAGGCTAATTGATCTAAGCGACATTTTGTAAAACTTGCAGTAGGACAGATTAAAGTTTTTTTTTTATTAAAATATTCATAAAAAAAGAACTATTGCATAGACTTTTATTTAAATAAAAGTCTATGCAATATCTATGAATATTTTAATTTTAAAAAAAACTTTAATCTGTCCTACTACAAGTTTTACAAAATGTCGTTTAGATCAATTAGCCTTTCAACCGTCGATCTGAAGACAGAGTTTAATTCGAATATAAAATTGCAATCCAGCTGTTTACCTCTTAACAAAGTAACCTTAGTAAATTATATAAGTAGGTATTCATTTTTATAAGTATTAGATACCTACTCTATGTATTTAAACATAAAAAATCTCTCAATTTTTTTTTCACATCGCCCTTCATAATTATCTTTTGTATTTTTATAAATATGCTTAAGTAGGTACTTACTACATACATTATGAAACGCCAATTTGCTAAATTAACTGACTTATCTAATTCAAAATCTACTCTTTCGAATAACAATGAATTACAGATACCTAAAACATAAGGTACTAGCAAATTAAACTTATTCATGTAATATTAACGTATTTTACAGCATTAAATGCTCAATTTAGCGATAACAATTATTTTTAATACATATCTTCTTACATATATAATATTTATTAAATATTATTTTTCTTCATGATACAAGTTACCTCTAACACAGACCTAATTATCATCATCATTGTGATAGAATTCTCCAATAAACCTACTCTGACATCATGGATACGTAAATGGTAATTACTTATTAAAACAGCTAATGTCAGTTTAATTTTCTAAGCTTCATTCGTATACAATACACCAATAAAACTAAATTAAAAAATAAAATTTAAAAAGGAAATTCTAAACAATGCTAAAAAAAATGGTTTAAACTAAATTACATTTAGAAAAAATGTACTTGGTATGTTTTCATAAACATTATACTCAGTAATGGTTAAATCAAAATCATACTCAGTAATGGTTAAATCGAAATCATACTCAGTAATGGTTAAATAGAAATTATATTCAGTTTAAAGTATTTCTTGCCGAAATAGTTGTCAAGCTATGTTGCAAGTCGCCAAGTGTTATTGTGTGAACAATTGCAACATGTTAGTTACACATACTTGCAAGCTTTAACGTCTACAGTAATATTACAAGGTCTACTACTAACCGCGAATGTTGTGCCAGAAAGGAAAATAAATCATGACCATTTTATTTAACGAAACAACCCTGTTTTTACGACTTGATAAAACTTCGAGATTTGTAGGTATAATATTAATTTTGTATAGGTAGGTACACATGAACCTGCCAGAATAAATTCTCTAAATGAAGGCAAAAACGGTATCAAAATCCGTTATATAGTTTAGAACTACACGGTCACATAGACTTCCACGGACAGCGAGTTTAAGCCCTTTGCCCTGCACTAGGACAATACAGGCTGATTATTATTATTACGTCAGCTGTTTTTTTTTTTTTTGTTAAAATATTTAGTCGTGCCCTTTTCAAACTGTTTTTTCTATCATTCTATCAATCTTGCAACGGTTTGATTCACAGCGTGCGCACTTCAATCAAATTCACAAACCCTCATGGCACAACATAATAAATAGATAGATACATCGACACAATTATCTACACAGCAATTTTAACTAATAATTGACTTCACTCTCTTAATACATCGGAAGCAAAGTTAAAGAATCACACTCATTGTCTTACAAATAACTATAATGCAATTCAATCAATACCATTTTCCTAACATCATTTTAGTGCTGAGTTTTGCTAAACTTACTTAAAATAACTTAGATTAACGTAATAAAAGCCACATTTTATTCTTGATCTTTGTTAAGTACTTACATGCACTATACAGTTTAATTTGATTTGTATTATGTAGTATTAATTTATAAGTAATAATGAATATATTTCCAATTTGAAGATATATCGAGGCAAAGACATATAAATTTTTGACATCCAGGCATAATAATCATTATTATCATAAATCATTTTACCTGAAAGACGTCCACTGTTGGACACAGCCCTCCCCCAAGCATCGCTACTTCGACCGGTTCTGTGCTTCTCGCATCCAACTGATTCCTGTGGACTTCATAAGCCCACAACAACAAGCCACAAGCCTGCTGAGTCGCAAAACTCGCAGGTAAAACTGGCGGAAATAACAAAAGGGGGTAAACGGAGCCGGTCGAAACCCAACAAGGTTTTGAAAAGGCAGGGTCCAGAGAAGGACACGTGCGACAAGGATGGTTTCATCAAGGTGGAGAAGAAGAAGAAGAAGCTTCCTTATCGGAACCAGTGCGGCACCGCGCTGGCAGGACCCAACATGCTGCTGCGTCCCGCAATCCCGACGACGCAGCTGTACGTGTCCAGACTGCACCACTGCACAAAGGTTGAGGAGATCGTGGAGTACATGCGTGTGAAGACCAACTGGACTTTGAGGGTCGAGAAGTTGGAGTCGCGTCACAACACGAACTTCCAATCGTTCGTGGTGCGTGTTCCGACACATTATCTCGAGAAGTTCCTCAAGGAAGAGTTCTGGCCGCAGGGTGTTATGTACCGCCGGTTTCGTGGCCGGCTACATGACACCAGTCAGCGAAACACGACGCAGACACTTTCTGTGTGTTAATTTTTTTAGTGCAATTATAAAGGTGTATGTATTTATAGTATTTTTAAGTAATATTAATATTGCATTGTATGTGTTTATATGGGCCTTGATGCCTGAAATAAATAGATAAATAAATAAAATAAATAAATAAGGGCATCGGTTCTACTTGTGGGAGGCCTTCCAACGGTACGTCTTCCGGTAGGTACACGGTCACCTTTCCTTTCCAACGTGAGATCAATAAGATCAAAGGACCAAAGAAACTGATAAAAATATTTGTCCAGCCCCGATAATCTCTCTTTTCTAGCCTAACTAACATTCCTTACATAACTTCACGACGAAAATATTAATCTTCCTTAAACTCCATTCCGTTCTGGTCCACTACTTTATATTCCTATTTTATACTTCATTTATTTAAGTCATTTATTTATTTTTAATTCCAAATCCATTGTATGCTTTGATATCATTCTTATTTACATTTTTGTCTTGAGGACAACAACTCCTAGAACATATGTAGATAAATTAAAAAAAAATTGAAACATTTAGAAATATAACATATTATATTATATCTACATATATAACAAGATGAGATCCATATGGGTAAGTAAATTATTTATTCAAATTAGGTATATTTTTATAAGTTGAACTGAAAAGAATCATCAATGCATACTTTTATATCAGATGAGACCATTTCTCAAGCCAAGGCCTTGGAATTATCCAAAGCGAGGCCGTGTCATGATTCTATGTAGCGTCGGAATATTTGTAATAAAAAAACCTAATTAATGAACTTCCTGTAAATTATACTTTGGCACAAAAATATACATCAGCTTAATTTGCAACCATATAGCATAAATAATACATTAATGGTATTTCACCACCTCTAGATAAGATTTAGTTAGCTTTTTGGCATATAATTAACAGTTCCATAGTGCTTATCCGGACATTGGCCCCGATTCTGTTGTTCACAAACTAAATTAAATTTAAGTTCTGTGCATCTTTTTCTTTATATTTCATTATGAAAAGGACAGACTATAAATATTAGTTTAGTCCTGTCAAATTAGTCAGCGCCTGACGTAAATTGACGTATTTTTAGTAGCCAATTTTTTAATCTCGTCTAACTTGTCTATGGATTATCTAATTTGACAGGACTAAACTAATATTTTATCTTCTGTCCTTTTCCTAATGAAATAGAAAGAAAAAGATGCACTGAACATAAATTTAGTTTAGTTTCTGAACAACAGAATCAGGGCCATTGTGGACCAAGCCTTTAGATTTTGCTAAAAGAAAAATAAATTGCTGTATTTTTTATAGTATTTTTCTATTCATTTCCAGTCATCAAGTTTGTACGTTTATAGTATGGGCAGAGTTAGAGGTAGGTAGATTAAAATATGTCAACATCTTTCAAGTGTTGATAGTTGCGGTCCCAGTAGCCACCGTTGTACAGCCAGTCCTCCTGCTTGGTGTAGGGATTTGTGCCTTGACTGAACCACCTAGAACAAAGGTCATGGTCAATTTTGCAGTGTTTTCATGTCATAAACAAACTAAAGTTGTACTTCTACGCTAGCACATCGAGCTAATACAATCTGTCAAACTTTAATAGTTTTTCAAGTTTATTGTTAACTAGCGACCCGCCCCGGCTTCGCACGGGTGCAATGCTGATACTAAATACACTACATTATACATATAAACCTTCCTCTTCAATCACTCTATCTATTAAAAAAAACCACATCAAAATCCGTTGCGTAGTTTTAAAGATTTAAGCATACATAGGGACAGAGAAAGCGACTTTGTTTTATACTATGTAGTGATGCATAAGGTCCAAAGTTAAATGGGAAAATTTTACAGTTTCGGGCTTAATTCATGGTTAGATACAGCGGTGCTATTTTGTGAAAATTTCACCGTGAAAACTTAGGTGAAGTGAGCGTGGGAGTGAGCTGTCAATAGTGTCAATTCCTAGAAAAAAAACAAACTCACTTCACCTAAGTTTTCACGGTGACATTTTTACAGAATCGACCGGCAGTTTGCGGACTGGTTAAAAAAATATCCTGTATTTCGCGAAAAACACCAGAATAATATATAGCTTTTTCGTCACGGATTACCAAAACTAATAATGTACTTTTATAGTAAACCGTATATGTGTGTACATAAATGGTAAATAAACGGGGGTTTTTTACTCAACCATACCTATAAAATATAATACTCTTACCCCCTTACTAATAAACGTATTATATCAGATGAATAGTTACACACCGATTTCTCTCTTTCAGTCGTCAGTAAATTGACTTTCGAAAAAAGAAGACAAAGCGTTGTGTAATACAGACGCTATACAACGTTTATTAGTAAGGGTGATAATGTACAAGAAAGGTCTACTGACAAAGCCATTACTTGTCAGTATATAATAATAATAATACTGCGCTGATTCGTACAAAACCCCCCCGTGGATGCGCAGAAACAAAGATTTAGAGTACTATAAAATCACTACATAGTATAAAACAAAGTCGCTTTCTCTATCCCTATATCCCTATGTACGCTTAGATCTTTAAAACTACGCAACGGATTTTGATGCGGTTTTTTTTAATAGATAGAGTGATTCAAGAAGAAGGTTTATATATAATACATGCATAATATAGTAGAGAAAAACTGATAATTTTAGAGGTTTCTAATGTGATGTCGTAAATAAACACATTTTTTTGCGCTTACTTTTCACTTACTGGCTGAACTCTACGAGATACGTCAAAATAATGTACTACAGTATTGTACACCTTAAAAAGGTCTACAAAAAAAATCCGTGATGGTATATGTCTATCTCTTAGGGATAACCCACAATAACCATTTTTTATCCTTTACTTTTTACGAGAAATAATGGCTTATTTACGAAGCGATTTTAAGCAATATAGCATAAATCCTTATCCAATTAAGTACCTTAAATACATTTTTCATTTAATATAGATAAATATGGCCCTTTACAGCATGTAATTTAAATGAATATTTTCGAAGATATTACAGATTTAAAATGCAGGGACATAGCGGTTGCTGCGGTACCGGCCGCGACCGGGGGGCCGGCGGCGCGTGCTGACATTCTTGAATTACCTATACTTAGTATCAGCATTGCACCCGTGCGAAGCCGGGGCGGGTCGCTAGTTATCCATAAACCAAAAGATTAGCAATAATCAAAATACAGGGTGGTGACACCGATGCGCAACCTATCATCATGGATTCAATTATTCTGCCACCTTGTATAAGCGTAAACATAAGCGTAAGTCTGCAGACATAAAAAACGTCAATAAAAAGTAAAAGTTTTACCTCGGCTGCCAAGCCTCAGGAGACTTTTTGAGCAGTTTCCTAGCAGTTCTCTGCTTCTCCTCAAGCCTGGTTTTCTCAGTGGCTGCAGCATCGATGTCTCCTTGCTCCAGCAGTCTGACGTCAGGCCTAAGCCGGCTGTCCGTGGGACAGAGCTGGCCTTTCATATCCCTTTCCAACTCGTTCAAGGACATCGCGAATTCGGTGAACTGGTAGTACTGGAAATTGGAGAAAGGGGTTGTGTAAGATTACGATGTAAGATGAAGAAGATCAACAGCACAGACTTTTTCTCTGTATGAACCTCTTAAAGCTTTTCAAAATGTAAGTAATGTGATGTGTGCAGTTGCAGTTAATCTTGTAGGTAACTTACAAAGAAAACAAAATTCGTAATCGACCAATGATATTGCTTATCATAGCATTGTCATCTTCAAATCAATTTATTTGGTCCTAGAATCCTAAGGGTAGTCAATAAGCTGTGGCGGCATCTACATCGCCGTTATCCGAATTACGCGTAATACTGACGTCACACAAAATCCTGCATCGCGCAAGCAGTGTTTACCGCGCGACTAGGATATATTCAACGTCCCGACATCGATCGTTGGGCATTTGCCCACCTGACACGACACCCGTCGTCGGGTCGGAGATTTCGGAGAATCCTCCCTTTTCTATGGAGAATGAAATGAATTCTCACCTGCTCCTACCTCTATAACATTAAGGCATCTTAAAGAATCTGCAGTTGGAGTATTAGCAGTTACTTCCCTAGTTGTTCCAGGGCGATGTCCAGTTGAAGAAGATTGATAGGGTCTACTAATTAGTGTCTAGATAGGTAGACAGATATTTAGATTTACCTGTGCGCTAGTAGCAGGCCGCGGCCTCGCCTCCCACAACGTGACGGAGCCAGCAATCTCAATGTTATTGGTATCATCTGACTTCGGAACGTCTTCCGAATTCTCCGCGTCGTCCGACTGGAAATGAAGAACGGATTTAAGATTATAAACAGCTCCCGGTTAATGGCTATAGGTTGGTCCCCTATCACATGGAAGTATGGGACTTAAACATAACTAGCGATGTATGAGTGTACTTTAAGTATACCTCTATCCAACCCTCCGGGGAAACCGAAGGGGCAATTTTCGTAATTAAAAGCGTTCAAAATCTAGTCGCAAACTCATCTCAGGGACTATCAATGTCAAAAATATTTTGGACAGATTGAGACTGAGATCAGACTGTGAACGTTCTCAAAATTACGAGAATCAACTGTGTGCCCGTAGCGCGCCAAGCTTGAAGCTGTTCAACTTAGCCAGCATCTTCTAGGGCATGTGCAAGAGGACTCGAACACTTCTAAATGCGTGTACGATGTGGTTGTCCTTTATAGGATAACCTCTTGACAAGAGTAGATACTTACGTCCTGAATAGACATGGATCGCAGCGCGCCAACCTTGAAGCTGTTCAACTTAGCCAGCATCTTCTTGGGTGTGTGCGACGGGGTCTGCGCGGACGCCTCCTCACCGCGCTCCTTGGCCCACTGCTCGTACGCCGCCGCACTGCAGCACTTGATGTACTCCGTCCACTTTCCGTATAGGAACTTGATGCGTTTCTTGCTGGAGTGTAAGAAGAAAAACATGAAAGGATGGTTTTTTAAACAGCAATTCCGTCACGCTGAATACGATCATAATCCTGAACCGTGTTTTAACTAGTCTCACAAGATGTGGATTGTTGATAAGAGATCATTATCGCAACTCCTAACGAAGACCGTTATTAAGAATTTTTAAAACAAGATAAAGAACCAAATATTCTTCGTCAGTGAACTAATAATGTTTATCCGGTTGCTCTAGGCGGTTCAAATATTGATCAGCAGACTGAACATTTCTGCAAACATCTATCAAACTAATGTTCTTTCAAGTTAAACGAACTTTATTGTTTAGGAATTAAAGTTATTTATCCATAAACTCATATTTGTTTACATTTTTGGCAAATAAATCGCGAATGCAGATTATACGAGCTAGTTTTTATCATAAGTGTCTATTTAAGATGTCATCTGATTTATGACGGTATTAGACAGGCAGGGTCGTCAAGGTATTCCCAGGTCCCTGGGAATACCTTGACACCCTGCCTGTCTCTTGGCTATGGTGTAAGACGGCTTAAAAGTTTACCTACTGCGTAAGGCCTATAACTTGCATTTACTAATAAGTACTTACTTAGCATCAACAATAAAACCATCCACTCGATGAAGGTCCCTGTTATTAAAGCCAGCCGGCTTGAACACCAGGTTTGCCTTCAACCCAGCCCCGCCATGACAGGTCACCTCCATGGCTCCGAACTGCTCGATCCACAGCTTGCCCACAATCACGTTGTGGACGCAGCAGTTTACGTTGCTCCAGGTGTAGGCTTCGCCCCATCTGGGTAGGGAATGAGGAAGCTAAGACTTGAAATGGTAGTGTTATGGAAGATACACACAAACAGCTATGTAGTCTAAAGTAACTACCCCGCTAAACCATGTTCAGAGTTTCAGACGCCAGCACATCAAGCTACTACAATCTGTCAAAATTTTTTAAATAGATTCTTTAACTTTATCGCTAAAGCTCAAATCGCTAAGGTTCAAAGTTGATTGGGAAAATTTGTCAGTTTCTGGTATTTTAATGTGCTGGCGTCTGTACATTATTATGTACTTTTATTGTATTGACGGACCACATTTTTGTAATACAAGATGGTCCTTCTTTTATAACAATAACAAAAGCCACATTATGTTGGCAAATAAAATCTAGACAGGTAGCCAAAAATGGAAGAACGTCGATAAAAGGTTCTAAAAGGATAGTCTAGGCCTAAACACAACATCCGGTCAAACCGTCCCTACGTGTACCCTTTCCGCTACCCTTTTCCGCTGAAATTCTATTGTTACTGATACTGGCCCCGATTCTGTTGATCACAAACAAAATTAAATTTAAGTTCAGTGCATCTTTTTCTTTCTATTTCATCATGAAAAGGACAGAAGATAAATATTAGTTTAGTCCTGTCAAATTAGATATTCCATAGACAAGTTTAGACGTGATTAAAAGATTTGCTACTAAAAATACGTCAATTTACGTCAGGTGCTGACTAATTTGACAGGACTTTCTTACTTTATCTAAAACTAGCGGCGTGTCCCGGCTTCGCACGGGTGGACAATTAAAATATCCTGTTTTAATCAGTGATAATGTAGCATTCAAATGGTGAAAGAATTTTTAAAATCGGTCTAGTACTTTTTGAGTCAATTCGTTACAAACATACAATACAAATCTTTCATCTTTATAATATTAGTGACGGACGCACTTGCACTCTTTGTTGTGAACGGACGTGTCGAAGATTTATTAAAATAAATAAATAATCACTCGCTGAATCGTGACCTAGATTTACCAAATATCCGGTAGTAAAGCAAACTGTGTCATACGTAAGCATAATATGTGTAAATCGTTTCTGTGAAAATGTATAATAAGTGATCAAGTGCATAACTTTTATCACAATGGCATCCAGTCCCTTCAGCCGGGGTGGCAGATGTGCTCGGAGCCCACCTCCTACACCCGTGCCCGCACCAGCACCTGCACCTGTACCCGAGCCCGTACCCGTACCTCACCCTCAACCGCCCAGCCAAAGAGACGATGTCATGACGGAAGCAATATCAACGCCGGAAATCCAGAACTGGATGTCGTCCATCGAGCAGTGCCTAAGTGAAGTGTGCTCTATAGCAGCAGAGGGCAAATTAAACATGGAGCAAAAACTGCGAATAAATACTCTTTGCCGAAAAGTTAGTCACGGCACATCTCAGATGGCCGTTCAGTACCAGTCCCTTAAGCTGAAAGCTGTCCGAGCCCACACCACCGTCCAAACACTCGAAGACCAAATTGATCTGTCGCAGCAACTGCAAGACCTTAAGCTGACAATCGGAGCTTCTGTGAAACCAGTAACCGGAACTTCCTTTGCGGACATGGTTAAAAAAGGGACCAACAATTATATACAGCCAATAAAATTAAGTTCAGTGGCCATATACCCTAACGACAAATTAAAATCGAGCGAGGAGACAAAAACACTAGTCCAAAAAATTATATGCCCCGAGCAAATGAAGCTTCACGTAAGAGGACTGCGTAAGACAAAAAATGGCGGTGTCATTATCAGCACTGAAACAAAAGACGACATTGAAAAGGTGAAAAAATCGATGCAGTTGTCAAATTCAGGCCTTACTGTAGACGAGCCCCCAAAAAGGAAGCCTAGAGTAGTGGTTATCGGAGTGCCCTCGTCCATGCAAGAGAAGGAAGTTTTTACTTGTTTGTTCCATCAGAATTTAGCTGAGAACCTTCAGGATTGCAGCCTCGAGACCTTTTTGACCTCCATTAAATTAAGCCATAAGTCAGGTAAGAAGGACGCTGAGACCTGTAATTATATAATAGAAGTATCTGCAGACATACGCAAAGCTCTAATATCTAAAGACAGAGTGTTTGTGAATTGGTCGTCATGCCCTGTGAAGGACTTTACTCAAGTCACACGCTGTTATATGTGCCAGCAGTACGGACATGCGGCGAAATCATGTCGGGAAACCACTTATACCTGTGGCCACTGTGGAGATCTGGGTCATTCAATTAAAGAATGCACAAAGAGGGCTGAGGAACCAAAATGCGCTACTTGCTTGTACTTCAAAAAAACCGAGCAATCACAAAACAAGTGCCGTTGACTGTCCAGCAAAACTAATGGCTGAAAAGAGGTACATAAATACTATTGATTATGGAGGCGCCTAAGAGCGCCGTTAATAACGTATCTTTGTAGCCCTTGTTATTGTTTGTTTTATTGTTATTTTTATTTTTTATATTTAGTTATAATTATGATTAATAATTTAATTAATGACATAGATAATTTCTCTGTTTCTGAATCCCATGTTTGTGACGTTGAACACTGTAAACAATATCTCTCCTCCTACACTAGTCCACTAACCATTCTAACCCAAAATATTCGCAGTATTTGTAAGAATTTCGACAATTTTAGCATTTTTCTACAACGTCTAGACATAAGCTGTGACGTTATTGTCTTAACCGAATGTTGGCTTTCCAAACAATATAACATACCAATAATTCCGGGATATAATATGTATAAAAGTAATATAAATTACAATCAGAATGATGGGGTGATAGTTTACGCAAGAAATCATCTCAATGTGTCTGTCGAGGAACCAAATATGCACGACTGTAACAGATTGTTAATTAAAATTGGGTCAGAATTAGTGATACTTGCCATATATCGACCTCCCTCTTTTAGAAATATAAGCAATTTCACCGACTCTCTAAACGAAACCTTGCAGAACCTATCATCTTTCAAAAATATCATTTTGATTGGAGATATTAACATCAATATTCTTCCAGAAAGTGCTGACGCATCTGCTGAGGAATACCTTAACCTATGCGCTTTCCATGGCTTGCTTCCCGCGCACACGCTTCCTACACATCAAAGTGGCTCCTGTTTGGACCATATAATACTCAAGTCGAATTTTCCCGCACTTGCCCTTGTAACTAATTCAGCAATAACCGATCACAGTGCTAACCTACTTATTTTAAATTGTAAATTACCAAAAGTAATCGCTCGCACAACTTCGCGTTTAAATGTAAATAAACTTGAAGAAGACTTACGCAATATCGAATTTGACCCAGTCTACGATTCCGCTGATCCGCAGTTTTGTATGACATACTTAATCAAAAATGTACAATAAGCAATTCAGAAGAACACTGTCATATCTCGACTAAAAAACAAAAACTACAACATAAAGCCGTGGATTACAACAGGACTCATTCGCTGTATGAAAAATAGAGATAAACTGCATATCAAAGCTAAATCCAATCCAGATAATTTAATTTTGCAACTGTCGTATAAGCGATATCGTAACTTTTGTAATGATCTTCTAAAAAAAGTAAAAAACAACTACGATAAAACTGCACTAGAAAAGGCTAGTACGAATAGTAAAAAAATCTGGAATTTTATTAAGGGTGTTACGTATAACTCGAAACAAAATCAGTCATCTTCAGGTTTATTACAAGCACACGCTTCACAGTTAACATTTGCGAACAATGCAAATGATTTCTTTGTTAATGTGGGAAAATGTTTGGCGGAAAAAGTTCGGGGCCAATCACAATATTTAACAAACACACCATTTACGTGTAGCACTATTTTATCATCCTTTGCATTGCTAGACACTGATGAGCCTGAGGTAGAAACGATAGTTATGAGTTTGAAAGACGACTGTGCAGTTGGCTGGGATAACATATCAAATAAAATTATTAAACAGTTCAGGCACATTTTGGTACCGCCACTAACTTATATTTTCCAAAAATGTTTATCTGCAGGTGTTTTTCCTGAGTGCCTAAAAAAAGCTGTTGTTGTCCCTGTTTATAAATCAGGCAGTAAAGATCAAGTCACAAATTATAGGCCTATTTCGTTACTGCCTTCTATCTCTAAAATATTAGAAAAAATTATAAATAAAAGGCTTTACAAATACTTGGAGGATAAATTAGTTTTGTCTCAGCGGCAGTTTGGATTTAGGCCTAAAATGTCAACAGACGATGCCGTACACCATCTCACTGACTATCTAGCACATGAACTTGATAATGGTAACCACACAGTAGGAATATTCCTGGACCTCGCGAAAGCTTTTGACACGGTTTCTATTCCTATTCTGTTGCACAAGCTTGAAACCATAGGTATCAGAGGCACCCAGCTGAAACTATTTAAAAGCTATCTAGAAGATCGTACCCAATGTGTAAGGATTGGTGATGTTCTCAGCGAGGATAAAAAAAACACATCCTTCGGGGTTCCCCAAGGAAGTATTTTAGGGCCTACACTATTTTTGATATACATAAACGATCTTTGTAATCTAAGTCTAGATCATGGCCAAATTATTTCTTATGCTGATGACACTGCCCTTCTATTTTCGGCTGACTCAGAAAAAAATGTCTACAAGGCGGCGCAACACGGATTTAATATTGTTAATAAATGGCTTCAACTTAATTCACTGACACTAAATGCAGACAAGACTAATTATATAAAGTTTTCGATGCGCAAGCAAACTACAATTGGCACTACCTCGGCATTGTATGCTCATTATTGCACAATTCCCACAAATAACCAATGTGTTTGCCCTAAAATTAAAATGGCAAATACAACAAAATACCTTGGTGTTATAATCGATGAAACACTTTCGTTCAAACAACATATAGAAGCTTTAAATAATAGAATTCGCAAGTTGATATTTGTTTTTAAAAAGCTACGCTGTATTGCTGACCCAAAAATAGTTAAACAAGTTTACTTTGCTCTATGTCAATCGATTTTAACTTACTGTATTACCACATGGGGTGGAGCGGGTAAAACAATGTTACTAACCATCGAGAGAGCTCAGAGAGCGATTCTCAAAGTGTCTACTTTCCGCCCTTTCCTTTTTCCTACTAACATCCTGTATAAATCTTGTGAAGTATTAACAGTTCGACAGCTATTCATTATGGGCATTGTATTAAAACAACATAAAGCTCTACCCTACAGCGCTGGATATACTAATAAAAGGCGTAAAGATATAGTTTGTCCACAAAATTCTACAAAACATGCTTTTATATTCAAATTTTACCTGTACCTTGGACCTCTCTTATATAATAGACTTAACTCGAAAGCAAGCATTTATTCTCTGAACTACACAAATTGTAAGAAAATCCTCAAGGATGCTCTCCAAAGTATGTCTTACGAAGAAACAGAGAATTTATTAATTGTGTTAAAGTAAATATATGAAGGTATACAAATTGCACTTATGTTATATTATATTTATCAAATTTAGAAACTAAGTTACTCGTAAGCTACTCATTGTTGTCTACTGTAAATTTTTTATTATTTATTAATTTTAAAAGAATACTTTTAGCTCTTCTCGCCTGAAACACAGGATTACCTAGTTCAGGCACGTAAGTCTTTGGAATATAATTTACATTTAAGCAAAACTGTACTAATTCTCATGCCTTATAATTTTGAATAAATATTATTATTATTATTATTATTATAGTACCTATAGATATAGATACAATTTTTTTTAATACAATTTTAATTGAAAACAAAACTTAAATTGTTCTCAATATCGATGAGAACTCCTCTTTGTAACGTTAGTGATCCATTATTTTGCTGAGCACCAAAGTTACCAAAGAAAAATATTGAACGCGTTACCAATTATTTCAGTAGGTAACGTAATATTAACTTAGTGGATATCAGTCTTTGTCAGATTAACTATTCAGGCCATAATACTTCCAATCGTTTCCAAAGAGCATAAAATAAATAGGAGCCCAAACTATTCCAAGAATTTTTGGTCCTTAAGGTTTTCTGGTGATCAATCCTGCTAATATTATAAATGCGAAAGTTTGTGAGGATATATGGATGTTTCTTACTCTTTCACACAAAAATACTACTGAATAGATTTTTATGAAACTATACAGTAATATAGCTTAAACATCAGAATAAGAAAAAATATACTTTTTATCCCGATATTCCCACGGGATCGACACTTATGCGGGTGAAACCGCGAGGCGCTGCTAGTCTTTAATAATGTAACGAAATTGCTAGCTGCATTATTAAAGAATAATGTAACTTGAATTTTTTAAATAAACTTGCTATAAAAATCTTGCAGTTTATTATTGATCGTTAAACCGCTGTACTACAATGAAAAAAAAAGCGCAATTCAAAACTCAAATAATGGTCCAATCGTACAGACACGACTGTCGTTTGCTATCCGGCCGAGTGGCAATTTACTCCGCAAATATTTGCGTAATTTTTCAATTGAAAATCTAGCCATAACACACAGGATTTAATCTAGTTATTTATATCTGAAAAACGCTACGCCAATCGGAGGATTTTAATGGTGAAATAGGAAAATGAATATAAAGTTTTTTCACAGAAATCTGAAGATCCGTTTAGCTTAAAAAGATTTTCACAGTGCAGTCCATTTTTAGGCACAATAACTAAGTAAGGATAAATAATAATAATTCTTATCCTATGTAACATCTAACTGCGCGAAACCGAATGTCAAACTACTTATAATATATTGAAAAAGTTGTGAGACAATTTGTGATATATTACATCATACTCAAAGCGACACAGTGTGTCCCATATACATAGGTATCTTAGAACGTGCACCTACCTCGGCAACTCGACGGTGACATGTCCCTTAGGCTGTATCTCGACGCTTTTGCCGCAGAACTTCAGCTTGGGGTGCACCGAGCCGTGGAACACGAAGTGGGGGCTGTCCGCGTGGAACGCAGACACTGGGGGGTGGTGTGACACCTAGAAATGAGAGAGCATTTAGGGTGAATTTCACAAATGAAAGTGAACGCGGTCAGCACATCTAAACCGCGTTCAAAAGCTCTTGAACGCTTGAAACTCGTCAGCTCTTGAAGTTTAGATGTGCTGATCGAGTTCAGTTTCATTGGTGAAATTAGCCTGTGGTTTATAGAGAAAGTTATAGAAAAGCATGGCGTTTTGGCTGGTGGACTAAGATTGTTCTCTGAAATGACGATTACAGTGATCTTTCCTTCATTGGAAATAAGTAATTGTAATTTAGCACTGTGCTTAAATGTTTAATTCTATTCGTTGAAAGGTAAGTCAGGAAAAAAGTAAGTAGCGTAAAAGATAAGTAATTTATAATAATACTAGCTGACCCCGCAAATGTCGTTTTGCAAAAAAAAAATAGATAGTAGCCGATTCTCAGACCTACTGAATATGCATATAAAATTTCATAAAAATCGGTCAAGCCGTTTCGGAGGAATATGGTAACTAACACCGTGACACGAGAATTTTATATATTAGATATCCAGCTCATGTAATTATCCTGGTTTTGCAATTTTTAAGGACATCCAATCTACTTATAATTATCATTGGGTGCACTAATATAACTTATTTTAGACTAGCAGTATCTTTGGGTAATTAATTAAGACTTTCAGTAAAAAAACGCTCATTCACTTCCGTGATTGTGACGCGTGTTTCTGATGTCATCTCGTGACGTACATACATCCCGTATATGAGTCACTATAAACAGTGCTATACTTCAGTTACTGAAAGACTCTTTTTAATAGAAAGCTCTCACTGTTCTTGCTCAGTGACGGATGCACAGTGATACAGATGAATGTGGAGCACGTGAGATATCTAGATCAACTTTGTGGAGATTTTGTAATTCATTTTATACAGGGTGTCCCTGGAAGTATGAATCAAATCGAATAGGGGATGGGCAAGGACATTTCCAAACTTTTTGGTCCTGAGAATGATTGATGATTGAGAATTATTTTACGGTTCAAAAGTTGTGACTAATTTTTTTTTCAATCGTTTTGCATAGTGCTCAAAGAAAAAAAATAATTAAAAAAAACTATCAGGGCTGTCTAAAAAACTTAAATTGACAGTTCCTGGTAGTTTTTTTAAATGATTTTGTTTTTTGAGCATTATGCAAAGTGATTGAAAATAACAAAAGTTGGTCATAACTTTTGAACCGTAAAAAAATTCACCAACATTCTCAGGATCAAAAAGTTTGGAAATGACTTTGCCCACGCCCCTATTTGATTTGATCCATACTTCCAGGGACATCCTGTATATAGTATAGTAGCAATAACTGTTGACATGAGACACGTGTAGCTCGGGAGTTAGTGTTCCATACGCCACTTCCCAGATTAAACACGGAGACACGCCCCTTAAAGCGGAGTAAAGTCACATCCAGTAGTACAGACGACACATCAAATTTTAGACAAAAGATAAAAGAATAGATAAAAGAAATTCGACATTTATTGTAATAGCTTCATGTGCTGGCGTCTCTGCCTCCTAGTGTATTAGTACCCGAGTGGTGGTGATGTATGAGTTATTAAAAAAAAAATCGATTAAAAATAAATTATTCGATTTAAAGTTTGGCATTTTGCACCGCGTTTATTACAAAGGGGGTAAGAACTAGTAAACGGATTCGTGGCTGTCTTTTGCAACTTTCAACCCCTAAAAAGATTCTCAGCATAGAATTAAATGCGTGTGAATTGTCAAATTAGCATTTCTTAAAGCGGATCACACACTACAACTCGCCACGTGACGGGGCGCAAATAACACGCCCACGCGCGTCTTTTTAAGTACGATTTTTTTTTACCATTTCAGGGCGACGAAATTGACTCAGTTTCCAGCGCCCCGTCGCGTGGAGCATTTTGTGTGTGATCTGCCTAAGTGTACGTGTGTGATATTAGGACTCTAAAATACCTAAATTAACAGCAGCTTCTCGATTCTCCAAGTCACTCTAAAGCCAACTACCACTATAACTTTAGTGAGATATTGCTAACACTTTATAAACTATTTTGTGTATTTGTTACGGCTAATTGCCGAAGTACGGCTACACCTAGTTTTAGCCGGGTACAACTGGGTGCATCCTACGTCGATGGAGCTATTTCTGTGTAAAGGGTTTAAAAAGTAACCTAACCAAACCTAACCTCGGGGTGCCCTTCGATCGCTATCGACTGACCGCGATCATGCAACCGATGCCACCCGAAGTATCCACGAACCGCATGTGGCCGGCTGCACCTAGTTGTACCCGGCTAAAACTAGGTGTAGTCACACTTTGGCCGGCTAAAACTAGGTGTAGCCGCACTTCGGCTATTAGCCGTGACATATTCAAAGTACATTAACTTTAAAATGTAAGCACTACCCAAGGGTTGGAGAGACCTGGTGACCTGAAATACAGACCTCACGTCTAGTTTAGGCACCAGTCTTCCATAGTATAATCTTGCTGTTACGTTTTTTTTTTTTTGTAACCTCTCTAATGTACAGACGCCAGCAGGTCAACCTACCCCAATCTGTCAAATTTCTTTGATAGATTTTCAACTTTAGTACAAAGGAATAAGGTTCATATTCAATTGGGAAAATCTGACAGATTGGGGTAGCTTGATCTGCTGGCCTCTGTACATATTGCGGTGAGAAAATAAATCATTATTAGATATTATTATTATTTTACCTGTTCGCAAACGGCCCTGAACTCGGGTCGCTCAAGTTCGTACGTCTCGCCAAGTAGAGGGTTGAACGGCTTGCCCAGACGTTCCCAGTTTGATGCCAACGCACTCACGGCGAATGCTAGAAATAAAATGATGAATAATTCTAGTATGATTTAGGCCTGCTTGCACCAGGCAAGCAGTAAATATTAAAGAAGAAGCATTGATCTGCACCCTAATTGCGTAACACGCTATCAATCGGAATCTGAATCATTTCGAAGCAAATTGCTAATCGATTGCTTCATAATTTCGAAAAATTCGTCTGTTCAACACGTAATAACGCAATTAATGTTGTTGAACTGTCAAGATGAAATCGATTCCGATTGATAATGTGTTACGCAATTGCCCTGCTGAACTGCTTTAAGCAGTTCTATAATAATGAGCCTACCGTTCAAAACAGTATTTTTTACTGACACGAAATGTTACCGTCATGACAGTAAGTTTTAACTTTAAAGTTTTTTTAGTAAATGGTATGTTACTGCTTTGTCTTTTAATGTTTTACAAACATTTCTTCTTCCTATATAAAGTCAGTAAGTTTTAATGAAATCGCTTTAAAGTGGGTACCTACGAAATTATTTTTTTCAGTGTACTTTCGAGTCAATAATTTCATCAACATTGCTCTCAAAACGGCAAAGGAAAACACTGTGAGGAAACCGGCATGTCCGAGTACCAAAAAAATGCAGGCGAATCTAGGCTTTTACTCAATTCGGGCAAATAATTTCCGAGGCTAGGAAATCCCTACAAAAAAAAACCTTCGCTTCCTATTTTATGATTATAGGAATATACACACATCAAAAGTGTCTAGGGATCAAGCATTTTTATGCGGATTTCTTGAGATTGAGATGTGGCTTTGTAATAAATTTATGATTTTATAAATTTATATGGATCCTTTTTGGTGCATTTCATAATTTGAATCAGGAACTGTGAATGAAATTCGAGTAAAAGATGAAAATCAGCTGTCAATATTTTCCCTATAAAAACATACAACGCATTGAAGACATTATTAGTGCTACTGTTTCCCTACTACTGATTAAAACCAACGTTATTATGGAGCGGCGACGTCATTTAAGCAGGGAAGAAATGCTCAGAGCCGTGGGAATGATAGAAGCTGGTTCCCGGCAACGTACTGTGGCTTTAGCTCTGAATACAAGTCAGAGTGTTATCAGTCGACTTTGGACACGTTACCGAAGCACTGGTACCGTGGCTGAGCGCCATGGAGGACGGTATCGCTGCACCACACGGAGACAAGACCGATACATTCAAATCTTAACTCGAAGAGCTCCAACAATAACCGCCATGATGTTAGCCGTGAGGCTTCATCACTCTTCAGGGAACTTAATTAGCGACCAAACAGTCAGAAACCGCTTGCATGAAGTGAACCTTCATTCCCGAAGACCGCTACGGGTACCACCTATAGCAATGCACAATCGTAGGATTCGATATCAATGGGCTCTTGAACACAGAAATTGGGCAGAAGAACAATGGCGTTTCGTGTGCTTTTCTGATGAGTCTCGTTTTGGTATGAGACCGGATACAAGACGTATACGACACTGGAGAACCCCTGGACGCCAACAGCGATTAAAATCCTGCCAGGAAGTCCATCCTTATAGTGGTGGAACCATCATGGTATGGGCGGGTATTTGGATCGGCGGAAGAACTGAGTTGATTTGGATCAGAGGCAACCTCAACGCTCAAATTTATGCTGAGACGATTGTATCAGACGTCATCGTTCCTCTACAAGTGCAAATCGGTCCCTTATTTCAGTTAATGCATGATAATGCACGACCGCACACCGCAAGAGTTGTAAGACAGACTCTCGCCGCAGCTAACATCAATGTCCTGCCCTGGCCTGCTCAGTCGCCAGACTTGAACCCGATTGAGCATGCATGGGATATGCTACAGAGAAGAGCTCTGCCGAATATGGAGGGTATCCAGTCGCAAGAAGACCTTTTTTGTTGTTGCAACGAACATGGGCGGCCATTCCACAGCGTGATTTGGATGAACTCATTTTGAGCATGCCAAACCGATGTTCTTGTGTTGTTAGTGTTCGCGGTAGAAACACGGATTATTAATTGTTTAAGTTACCCAATAAAATTTTAGAGAAAACTGTTATTTCAGTCTTTTTTTCGAACTTTTGTGTTAGTGGTTCAAATGTCAAAAATCCCTTTATTAGGAAAATGGCAAATTTCTTTATTAATGCAAAGGTGACTTGGTTTATCGTTACTGTGACAAACGAAAACACTTTATTTGATGAATCCTTAAAGAAAATTTTAATTAATATCAATCAGGAGAAAAGTTATTGCAAAAATATATGTTGATCCCTAGACACTTTTGATGTGTGTAGATTGGATATCAATACAACCCTTAAATACAAAAACAAGACGAATAACAGACTTATTCGATAACATCAGATCAAATCAACAAGCGAAACACAAAAAGCAATCAGAATTTTTTTCCCACTGATATAGCCGAAAAAGCCGCCATAATTCAATTCTACCCTTCATAGACAAAATAATCTAGTATATCTCAAATAATGGAAGAATGTAGTACAGTCAACCGCACGTCCTTGCAACAATTTCACATTGAAGACGTGTGTATTTCGTGGCGCTAATCATAGTTTTCGTATTTCAAAAGTAACATCTGCATGCTGCTGATTGTACAAGAAGTAGTTCGAGATAGTAAAATATAACAAGATCGTTTCGGTTACATTGGACAAAAATATTGGCTTAATGCAACAAAATATTGGTACAAACGAAAATTGTTTTGACAGAGGAGTTCGAGATTGTATTCATTAGGTGTAAGGTTGTCTGGGGTGGGAAAATTTGATTGGAAGACAAAATCGAATTTAAGCGAAAATGACGATGAAGATCATCAAGCATTTGGTGTCATAATCAACTTAGCTACACTGCTACAAGTGTTTTTTGGCGTTCGAATGACGTTGACGGGTGCTGTTGGCAAACATTTGTGCAATTATTTTGTAAAATACACTCGAGAGCAAAGAATTAGGTTCACACAAAGATACCTGAAAGTCTCGGAAACTAAGGACCGTATTACAGAACGTCATTCAATATTCAAGCATTACTTAAAACAAAATTCAAGCCATTTGATTGGTTGACACTAGTTACTACTGTTAAGTAGTTTGCTACGCAATTACCCAGCAGATGGAAGCGTTTTTTTTTATTTCGGCAATGCACCATTAGATCCATGTATAATGTACAGTCAACAGCAAAAGTGTGGCGTCAAAGTGATTCAAAAAGATGTGATTGTAAATTATACCAAACATTTACTACTTCGACGCCACACAGTTCTGACGCGAACTCCGTTCATTAGTATTGAATTTCTGATTTTCATCATCTACTTTTGTTGTTGACTGTACACCTATAAATGCTGGACAAAGACCTATTCTAAATTCATAAATTGCTCTACAGTGAAAAATGGCGTTAAATTCTTACTTCAGAGGTCAAACCAAAGTTAAACATTAAATCCCCTGGCATCAAGCAACATAATTAACAAAACAGAACAGCCCTGTTATTAAAACAAACTCAGTTAATTAAGAAAGAAAAATTCTAACGCAAAAATTCCCTCAACTTTTTCAAATAAAAACCGTGTGTTTCCTTTTAGAAGCACTTTAACACTTAGCACGCTAATTCCACTCGCATAAGGCAAGTTTTTTTTATTCGTGGCTCTGTATTTAAGCGCTCTCCATAGCCAACGATGTAGAGGAATATAAGTGGCAACTTGTTGACTTGATTTAATTTCAATATGCTGGGATATAGACAGGAAAGATGAAACTATCTTGTGATTAGTTTTTCTTTACTAGTTATGTTGGTTGTACTAAGTTGTTGAAATAACTTCGTAGAAGTTTTAATAGAAATATTCTACAGAATTACAGCACTAAACACTTTAGGCTGATTTCCATTTTGATCAACGCAAAAGGTATCTACGATATTTTTTTTTGTTTAAATCCACAACGCTCAACTGTTGAAAAATCAAAATTTAATTTATAACAATATAAATTCAATTGTGTCTCATTAGCCACAGTAAAGTTAGACACAGAAAAACCGACACACTACAGACACCTATCTCGGCCTATGTCACAATTAATTTTAAAGGTCTGGTCTGGTATGAACGTTAAGTATGAACAGACCAGACCAATGAAGCATGGCACAAAAGGAAGGAGGCTTACAGCAGGTGGTTAGAACTAGACCGCCAATGATGATGACTCAGTCTCTAACTATGAATACAATATGAGAGATCTAACATCTTGCGTATCAACAATGCTGAAATGATAATAGGGTCTACTCGTAATCTTCCTGATAAAATCTTCGTAATGCGCGGCTTTTCAAAGAAGTTAGAAATATTCTTAGCTGAAGCCCAAAAGTTTTGACGCTGTAAGTAGGTACTGTTTCTTACCAGCTATATACTCCATTCGAGCTACAGGATCGGTCTGCTCCGAGGCCATCCGCAGCAGATGCGCGTACTCTAGATACTCCAGCATCCTCTGGAGGAAGGACAGCGGCTCGTTGAACACGACCGGCATGGTGATCTTCGACAGCTCCTTGCCAACGCAGTTCTTTAGCACAGACCACAGGGAGAAGTCGCCCCGGCTGAATTGAGCCACTGGGAGGGAGGTTCTGGGGACAAAAACAGAATTTCTATTAGTCAAACTCAAACTCAAAGCATTTATTTCTATTCTAATAAACCAATTATAGGCACTTTTGAATTTTCAAGGGGTCGGTCAGTCAGGAAAATGAAGCTAGTTGCCCATGTCAAAGCGTAGTAGGTACCTGTGGAGAAGAACGGGCAAGAAACTCTATGGACACTCTTTTAAATCATATTTTTTTTTTTACAAAATATTGGTTATATCATTCATGTTGAAATTATACACGTGACAATGATTTAGAAAGACGTGTACGTTAAAGGCGTCCGTAATAGAAAAGATGGAAACAAACAGAAAACACTTCAGATATAGTGGCAGCTAAGAGATGACCAGTCAAAACTGAGGGCACCCGTTCACAAACATGACGTATGGATCAGCACCATTCAGCTCAACCATTTTGAAGGGAGTAACTTTACCATACGTATTGTAAGTTCAATATTAGTTAGGTCTTTTGAGTTTAATGTGTTATTGGGTTTTTTCATCAGGAACTTCTCAGTAGTAGTCCAGAATGTGGTTTTGTGCCTGGTTGATGGCTATGGGCTCGCCTCCAATTTTTTTTTTCTTTTTTTTAAACGTTGCCCCACACTAGGAATTACTCCTGTATCGTGGGTGCGTTTACAAACATTTAAACTCACATACACAAACAGCCAGACCCGGATCAACTACTTGTAGGTCATACAAATATTTGTTCCGTGCGGGAATCGAACCCGCGACACGCAGCGCAGCAGTCAATCGCTTAACCACTGCGCCAACCGTGCCGTCAAATTTTTATAATTTAATTTTTAATTACATGGGATTTTATCTACCTCTTACTAGAAAACCCTTGACCGCCACATGCGGCCGTAATGTCCAAATACAGAGTGTTTTTTTGCCACCTAAAGCTAATATCTCACTGGAACATCATGGTGGTGCAACCATGGCAGTCCTGCCAGCTAAATATATACAGCTTTATGGTGGGTATCTCAGCAGGCTGATAGGATCAGCCAGTCGACTATACCTACTTATATCGTTGACAGTTAAGTCAGCTTGTAGGCTGCCACAGCGCTGCAGAATGGACTATTACTGCTATTATTATTCTTGCCTCGTCTGTTACGGCGGCAATAACTACACTTGTAAAAAAATAGCTTTGTTTGAACCGTCTTCTTAATGCGTTCTTGCTCATAAAATTTTACTGGATGAAAGTTGGTAGGGAGACGTATTTGTGGAGTTCTATAATAGGCTTTTTTATAGGTCACTTGGCGGTGCTAAAGACTGAACAATGGAAAGATGTTCCGCTGTTGTTGGTAAGCATTTTCGTCTTTGTAATGTTATACATCCTTAAAGACACAAGTTTGAAGAGAAGATTTTGTATTATTTTCTGTTTCGATCAGTTGATTAAAGGCCATACAATATTTTGCTTGGTAGGTGGTAGGTATAGCCGACCTCACAATCTCACTATCGACAACAATTTCCAGTAAATTGAATTTTCACTATGGTTGAAAATGTGTAGCCGTCACATGGATAACTAGACCTTGTCGTTTATTGACATTCAGCCTTAGGGTGGTAAAGTAATTACGAGGTCGAGTATACTTATTGTGTTAGTAATAACATGTAATATGAACAAAATAGTCTTCATATCGCACCCCCGGTGCGACACTGTCACTTTTGCAAGAAATGCAAAAATGAGTTAAATAGTATATTTTTTAGAATATAAAGTGATTAATATTTATCCAAAAGTAAAGTTAAAAGTTGACGTTGTAGTATAAGCTGTTCATCTCATCTATATATTCTTAAGTCATTGTTTTGTGAGGTGTCAAAGTTTTAAATGCTTCTCCTGAAAAACTACATTTTTGCATAAGTGACAGTGTCGCACCGGGGGTGCGATATGTCAAATATAAATAACAAATGAATGAACCTACCTATATATTATATTTACTTTAATGACTATACGAATTAATTCTGCTAATCCGGCTTACCGGTATGGTAGCGCCAAAACTGCCAGATGTATACCGCTTATAGAGATTAATTTCATGCGTCAGAAGCGAGCTGCCAGCTAGCTTTCAGCGCATGTTTTCAGCTAATATACTAATATATCATTAGAGATTATTTAAAACATGTAGGTTCAGTATAAATGGCAAATTCTTAAAATCGAATATAATCTATATATACTAATAATAAAGCTGAAGAGTTTTTTTTTCGTTTGTTTGTTTGAACGCGTCAATTTCTGGAACTACCGGTCGGATTTGAAAAAATATGTTTGCATTTGATAGCCCAATTCTAGCGAAAGGCTATAGGCTATTTAAAAGTACGCTAGGACCCTCAGGAGCCGAACAAAAAGAAAAGTCAGAAAGGCTAAGCGACACCAACAGATGCGCTGCGACGGGGTGGGTCAGGGGAACAGAAATTTCACGCGGACGAAATCTCGGGCAGAACCTAGTAATGTAATCAAATGTTTTATCAACTTAAAAAAGGTGTAAAATTTTTATTTGAAGCCCGGACTCCTGAGCCAGAGGAATCAGTGTCAACAAATTCTGTTAGCATTGTATGCATTAAAATTAAAATAACGTAAAACGAAGAGAATTTAGTGCATGCATGCTCTTGAGTGGTATGTGTGTGTTAGTTTATTGTGTTATGTGTCAATCTGGCAGCCATAAATAGAAAACGTTTAATAGAAAAGTTAAGACGACATGACTAGCTAAAAATATTACCTACACCTAGATAACAAAGTATTACTTGCCAGTCAGCCCGAAACTAGACAGTTAGTCTAGGGGCTCGTGGTACAATTTCCAGAGTGGAAACTAGACTCCTTCTGCGAAGCAGTCATGCTAGCGAAGGTGGTGGCGGGAAGGTTGAGGGAGAGAACCTCACGTCCCAGCCACCGCGGGAGACACTCCGGGCGTCGGGAGCCACGTGACGACTCCCGGCCACCGCAGGCGCGGGCCTGCGGGCGGAGAGTAATGGGTAACTCTCCGTCCGTCAGGACCAGGCCCTTGCCGGACGGCGCGTACGTGTTCCACGCGCGCCTCAAAGAGATGTCAGCAATAGGGAAGGGGCCCGTAAGGGCCGTAGCCCACCGGGGCAGCGGGATTGTCCGAAAGGGTTACCGCTACCCCGGAACATAAAGGGCTAAGGAAGGAACACGGGTGGGTTTTAGTCAGTAAGAGTCTGACACTCCCTTCTGCTCCACCCAGAGCGGGAGGAGTCGTTTGATGATTTCCCATCCATAAAAAAAGAAATAAAAAAAAGACAGGTGATTTCAGGTATGGTATGTATTGATATATGTGTTCGTGTTTATTCCCTTGGGTAGGTACTTACTAGACATAATATTCCACTCGAGAAACGCCGCGAGAGGACGCCCTAAGAGGACATATTGGAGATATTCTTCAAAAAGGTCAGGTGGGTACTACCTATTCGCAATCGGCCTGCATGTAATATTTTTTTTTATTGCTATAAGGGTTTGCTCTTGACCTCGATCACGCCTGATGGAAAGCGATGGAAAAAGTTTATAATGGAACGAGCATATCTAAAAGCCTGTTCACTCTTGCTTTGAAGGCAGATGGGATAAATGTGGAAGGGAAAAGGACGCTGGCAGAGTTCCACACTTTGGCTGTGCGCATAATAAACGTGGAGGAGAAGCTCTATATTACCAGATGTGTATGAACGTAAACGAAGCAAAAGACACAAAAAAGTAAGTATACAAAGTGTAACGTTAAGAGTAAACTAGTTGCGAGCTCGAACTCGTTGGTGGTCAGGGCCAAAAAGCATGCTGTCTCGCCTGGCTTCGTGTCCGACAGTTATGAGCATCAGTGATGAGCAGTTATACGCTAGTCGAAATGAACAACGTCTAGTTCTCATGCACAGAAACACCGTTCCGAACTGATAGGCGCGTAAAAAAATTCGAAAAGTGCTTCGGAAAATCGAGTTTTATGAAAAAACCACTGCATAAATCAATTACAAATAAAGTTTATTGATCTCTTCGATAACTGAGCTTTGTCGGTACGGACTTGGTTTTGAAGATTTTGACTTCTTTTATTACTTATTTACACCCAAAGTTACGTTAAAAATAGCAAGAAAAACTAATCTTTGTTGGCTCATAACTTTTTAATGGCTTTTTATTTTACTATTCTGTTTCCATACAGACACAATTTATAATAAGTCAAAACGATATCATGTTTAACTTTGAATGCACATTGTCAAACAGTGGAGTAATATTCTCCCGAAATTTGTATAGAAAAAATATCGAAAAGTGGCACCTTAAATGCGCAAAACCTCATGCACCCCAATTAGAGCATTGAGTTAAAAGCATAATATCTACAATGACCAAAATAATATTTTTTTTAAACTACTTAACTATTATTATTAAGAAAATCGTGATGATCTTAGCATTACTTCACGCATTCAAAATTGAGTCTTACTGCCTTAAAATAAGACTGAATTTTGTTTGGCTCAATCGGCAGATAGTATGGCAAAATATATAAATACATAATTTTTGAAAAAAAAAACCTTTATTAAAATTACTGAAATCGATTCAGTAGTCAATTATGAACAAACTATTCAGGTTTTGCGCATTTAACGTTACACGTTGTATAAGGATCGTAGCAGGTGGTGTTCTGTAGTTTTTGCGAAGAAGGGAGAAAGGTGGCTCCGAGGCACGGAGGGGTCTCGGTATGTAAAGATGGTCACCCATCCACAGACCAACCGCGGCAAGCGTAGCTTAACCTGTTCGATCGACCTATGCGGCTGTTATTATTTAGCCACGGGCCCTCTTACTAAGTACAACTTTTAATTAGTCGCTTAATAAATTGGGTTACTTTACTTAACCTTTCACAAGAACAAAATTTTGTCATAACAAAAGGCCTTCGGCCTAAAACTCTAAGTAGTCCATTATTTTCGTGAAAAAAAAAACATTACAATGACGTGCCCAAAGTTCCTGAGGTCTTTCCACTATGTATTTTTAGGGTTCCGTACCAAAATGGTAAAACGAAACCCTGTGAGACTCGAGTCTGTCTGTCCGTCTGTCACAGCTGGAGATCTCAAGAACTACTAATGCTATCAACTTGAAATTTGGATTACTTTTAGATGACATTTGCCCAACTATTTTACAAATAAGAAAGAAATTTTTTTTTTTGCAACAGCGGCAGGAACTGAAAGGAGGTCTGAAAAATTCGAAGTGGGGCTACTAGGGCATGTGGGATATCATATGAAAGAGCGTAGTTCGCACATTCTCAGACATTTGTTCTTTTTCTTTAGGCCGCATAGTTTTTGACTTTTGATGAAAAATGTAAAAAAATAGCGTTCCCCTTATCTCCGAAGTTTGCATAGAGAAAAATCTGAAATTATTCTATGTGATAGAAGTTTATGTAAAGATTACAGGAAAAATAAAACGATATAGTCTCTAAACAAAACACTTTTCAGAAATCATCAAAAATTACATTAGTTTCACTATCGGTCAAGAGATGGCGCTGATCTAAAACTGAAATATCCTATACCGCAGTGTTAAGACTGTGCCGACCCTACAGTGGCGCCCTCATCGTTTGTTTGGTTATTTCATACAATTTAGAATGAAAATGCAGAGAACAAGCACGTTAAGTTGTGCTTCACAAAATTATACGTTAATATTATTAGAAGCGGTAGTTTTATATTGTTTAGTTTTATCATAATCCTTAAAACGGAATATAGTGGCCACTTTTATCCGTTTTAAGGATTATAATGAAACTAAACAATATAAAACTACCTTTTATAATATTATTAACGTATAATCTTGTGAAGCACAACTTAACGTGCTTATTTTCTGCATTTTCATTCTAAATTGTATGAAATAACCAAACAAACGATGAGGGCGCCACTGTAGGGACGGCACAGTCTTAAGATCTCTGACGAATATACGCCTCGCCGATGAATATATAAAAATATGATGGTACGGAACCCTCGGTACGCACGAGTCCGGCTCGCTCTTGACCGCTTTTTTGTTAAAAACATGTCGTTCCCTAAACTAAGATCGCTTTGAATAGGTACCAAATTATGTCCGTAAGGATTGAGAAGCCACATCAGATTTCTAAAATCTGATCTCACCATTATTTAGCAGCAATGTAGCTGATTTTGCAGCATGAATTCTAGATTTAGCAGCAAAATATATCACTAGTTTTATTTAATGCAAAAGTGGCTCCTCAATCTAAACGTCTGAATTGAGGAGCCACCTGGAACTCGTTAAGTAATAGATGAATATTTTTGAAAATTTTGTATCATTTAGTAGCAATTGTGCATATTACTGTCTGAAAATTTAGCTTCTGTAGCGCTAAAATGAAAGAAAATACAATACTTTTAGTATGGCTCCTCAATCTACACTCAAGAGGTGAATTTCTATTGTATGCGAGCGATCAATTAATATATAAATATATAAATAAATATATTCGACATAATGATCATTTAGCAGGTGTTGTGTTTGTTTTTGCAGTATTTTCCTCCAACTTGTACCTGCTCCTGTACTTTTTTGTGTCGTACTCTTTCTCTGCGTCATGTTTACCATGAAATTAGTATGATGATCTGTCCAGAAACAGGTTGACTACGCTTTCCTGCTAATTTCTCACAACGCACTTTTACACTTTTTATTTGTTTATAGATAGTGCAATCCACGAAGACGCGCCCCCTGCACTCTTCTTCCGAATCGTTAGTGTTTATCGCCAGTCAATTACATTAGTGTTTTAGTTCTTTCGATACACTCTAATTACCCACTAATAATAATTCGTGTGTATTTACAAAACTAAAACACTAGCGGGATGTTGCACACTTCTGCTGTAAGCATTAGGAAAAATAGTGAGGCGCGTCTTCGTGGATTGCACTATCGACATGTTTTTTTTAAATTCTGTTTTTACTTGTATGATGTAGTGCTGTGTGTCTTTTTGTCTGTGCTAATTAAATGTATTTTATTTCTTCTTTCTGTCTTTCTTACTGATAGGTCTTCTTATTCGTATCTATACTTAGATGACATGACGGCTAACAGAAATATATCAATAAAGAATATTATGCTACGCCAATCAAATACCTAAATAGAGAGACAGGATGTTGGTGAAAAGTAAGGTTGTCAATGAGACCAGGGGAGCTATTCTCTAAGGATACAGCGCTGTCGCAACTGTCAAACCCACCGCGACAACGCTGCCCGCAAGGCTGTATGCTTAGAGAATAGCATGGCAGGGGTCTACACTCTAGTGCAACGAAGTATCCATCCAATAGTAGTTGATCCGTCAAAACAAGTGCCTAATTACATTTTTTGGACGGGTATAATCACATTGGGAGTTGGGACAACTGTCAAATCGTGATGTAATTCATTCTTAGTTTTTAGATTTTTTTTATTTTGTATGTATTTATTTATTTAGGATAATTTTCAACAAAGGATACGCATATACAATATAAATCCATACTAATATTATAATTAATGCAAAAGTGAGTATATATAAATAAATAAATAAAGTGTGTCTGTCTGTCTGTTACCTCTTCACATTTAAACCGCTAAACCGATTTAGATGAAATTTGGTATAGAGATAGTTTGAGTCCTGGAAAAGAACATAGGATACTTTTATCCCGATATTCCCACGGGATCGACACTTATGCGGGTGAAACCACGGGGTGCAGCTAGTCCTAGTAATATTATAAATGTGAAAGTTTGTGAAGATGTTTGGATGTTTGTTACTCAATCACGCGTAAACCGTTGAACAGATTTGGATGAAAATTGGCACACAGATAGACTATTTCTTAGATTAACACATAGAATACTTTTTATGTCGATATTCCTACGGGATCGAAACTTACGCGAGTGAAATCGCTGGGCGCTGCGAGTTTGAAATAAATTATTTTATTTTTACTTTACATAGTTGAGTAGTTAACCAATGCAGTACAAAGGTTACTGCCTAAGCACATACATCTATATATATAAAAAGAGAAGTCCTGACTGACTCATCAACGCCCAGCCTAAACCCTTGGACCTAGAAAGCTGAAATTTTGCACAAAGGTTTCCTTTATAATGTAGACGAGGAATAAGGAAGGAATTTTCGAAATTCAACCCCTAAGGGAGTTAAATAGGGGATGAAAGTTTGTATGAAAACTCTTATTCCTTGGGTTAATAAACTTGAAACTTGGCACGAATACTTATCTAAGTAAATTATGAAAATTGGTCTTTTTTGTTTTTCTAAACTACCTTCTAAAGGGGGATGGGGGGGTGTCAAAATTTTTATGGAAGAATTTTAATGCACGGTCCGATTAACTCAAAACTCAGTATTTATACTTAATATCAAAAATAAATAATTACGTGTATCAGGGTTTTTCGAAAATCTACCCCTAACGGGGAGAAAAGGGATAGTTAATTTTACAGGGCAAATTTTACTGCCTGGCTTAATTAACTCGAAAATTGGTATAAATAATCTGTGAGTCAAGTAATGAACACATTCCAAACGATTTTTCAAAATTCCACCCCTGTGGGGGTAAAAGTGGGGATACAGCTTATATGAAAAATCTTATTCATTTGGTTAATATACTTGAAACTTGGCATGAATACTTATCTAAGTAAATTATGAATTTTGGCATTTTTTGCTTTTCTAAACTACCCGGGGGTGTCAACATTCGTATGGAAGAATTTTAACGTGCGGTCTCCGATTAAGTCGAAACTCAGTATTTATACTTAAGACCAAAAGTAAAGAATAACATGTATCAGGGTTTTGCGAAAATCTATCTCTGACGGGGTGAAAAGGAGTAGTTAGTTTTCCATTTTACTGCGTGGCTTGATTAACTCGAAAATTGTTGGATATAATCTTTGAGTCAAGTTATGAACACATCCCAAACATTTTTTAAAATTTCTCCTGTGTGGGGTGAAAAGTGGGGAAAAACTTTATACGAAAAATCTTATTCATTTGGTTAATAAACTTGAAACTTGGAAGGAATATTTGTCTAAGTAAGTAATAAGAAATGGGTCTTTCGAAAGTAGACCCCTGACGGGTAAAAAAGTGGTAATTCGATTTTTAAGGCCGGTATTATAGTGCGTAGCTTGATTTACTCCAAAAAAATGGTATGAATAAATTTAAGCTTCAAACTTGGCACAAATACTTATCTAAGTAAATTATAGTTTGTCATTTTATGTTTTTCTGCTCTAAAGGGAGATTGAGGGTGTCAGTTTGTATGGGAGAATTTTATCGCGCGGTCCAATAATATAAACTCGGAACTCAGACCAAAATAAATAAAAAAGTGTGACTGGGTTTTTGAAAATCTAACCCTAATGGGGTGAACGGGGGTAGTCCATATCACAGAGGAGTATTTTATTGCGTGGCTTGATTCAATGGGAAATTGGTATAAATAATCTTTGAGTCAAGATATGGAAACGTCCCGAACATGTTTTCAATATTTCGCCCCTATGGGGATAAAAACTGTGAAGGTGAAAAGGTGGTCTTATTCCTTGGTTAAGAAACTTGAAACTTTACAACATTTGCCTCAGTAAATAATAAAGATTGTCATTTTTAGGGGTTTACTACTTACTTACTTAAAATAAAAAAGTATGAGTTTTAGGGTTTTACTTATTCGACTCCTACCGGGGTGGAAAAGGGTAATAAAGTTTAAGGAGTAGAAACTTCAACTTCCATTAACACGAAAATGGGTATAAATAATCTTTATATCATAAAAATGGAAACGTACCAAATGCAAAAACAAGCCCTGTCGTGATGAAAAGGGAGGATAGTTTATTTGAAACATCTTAGGTAGTTTAACTAAAATATTGGCCCGAATACCTACTTATTTCTTTAAATAAAGTAAGTATAAAGATCGTAATCAATAATTTTCGAAATACCTTTCAGGGGGAGGTGGAGAGGGTGTTAAATTTATTTGAGGAAAGTATGAAACCCACGCGGACGAAGTCGCGGGCAAAAGCTAGTCATAAATAATAATGAAACCCCTTAGTCATGTTGAATTATGCCCACGGGAAAATCTAACACGAACGCCGAAATTAGCGAAGTCATTCATAAAGCACCCCTGTGATATTTGCTTCTCTTTTTAACACACAGACGTCACATATCTCCATCACACTCTTTCTCTAATTGGGCCTATGTTAACATTTAAGCATTCACATGACATAACATCACGCCATCTATCATCTTTTGAAGTCGGTTCAAATGTGGGCTTGCAATTTACAAAGCCTCTTTATTACAGAAGGTACTTAATTAATATCAAACAAAACAACCCAACAGGGACTGAATCATCACCATCTTCCTAGCCTTTTCCCAAACTCAAAACTCAAACTCAAGACCGGTTGTCAGACTTTCAGAACAAGGAAACTGAATACAGTTACTTAATTAGTTGTTGAATACATATCATCTTAAGATGATATTAATATCACGCCTGTAAACCCCGAATGGTTAGGCTGAAGTGTACCTATAGTAGGTACACCCATATATTGTCAGTTCGACATTTATTTAAGTATGAATACACACGTCACGTTGCAGTGTAAAACTGAGTCACCTCACACATCAGCAGTGCGATTCTGTAACCATCTCACCGTGGAAATTTAAGTGAAGTGAGCGTGGAGTGAGCTGCCAGTGTCATCCTGATGCTAGGGATTAGTACTCTTGACAGCTCACTCTAAGCTCACTACACCTAACTTTTCACGGTGAGATTTTTACAGAATCGATCGGCAGGTCCAGTTGAAAACCAGCGTCAGGCACTAGTTGTCTGCCATTTTTGCTGAACTGGGCCTTTTTGGTGCAGCCGTGAGGCACATTTCCTGCTGATTTCCTTCATCAGACTTTACACGTTCTATTTGTTTTTTTTTGTTTTTATCTGATATATGTAGGTATCAGTAGGCCTATTCTGCTAATTTAAAACGTTCAAAATCTAGTCGCAGTCTCATCTCGGCGACAAACAAATGTCAAAAACTTGACAAAATTTAGGGAAAATTGAAGTATTTTTGACAGATTGAGACAGATCAGTAGGCCAATTCTGCTAATTTAAAACGTTCAAAATCTAGTCGCAGTCTCATCTCGGCGACAAACAAATGTCAAAAACTTGTCAAAATGTAGGGAAATTTGAAGTATTTTTGACAGATTGAGACTGAGATCAGACTGTGAACGTTCTTAAAAATTACAAGAATTGCCCCTCTGGTGTATTGTGTGTCTTCTAGTATCTTGCTAAACAAATGTATTTTCTTTCTTTTTATCTAAGCATTTATTTAAAGCTAAATCTAGATTCAAGGATAACCTTACCACCACAACTGCTCAAACAAAATAAGCCGGCTGCTTAGCCAACTTCAAGCCGGCGAGCAATAAATTGGTGGGTACTATCGACCCATGGAACTGGGCCAAGGGCGGCTTGGGACTGAGTCGCTAAACCCTCCCTTTCTTGCGTGCTGTTCTTAAGAGTCGGTGGGAAACGAAAAGTCGGTGGAAATTAGAATTAAGTGGCGGCGCGTGCACGCACAGTGGGTTACGCTAAGACTCAACCCTTTCTGGAACAGGTGTTCATAATGGCGGAATTGTAGCCGTAAATCTTGTTTTCTTATTCTTTTACTTAAATATTGAATAGTAGTTGAATTGAATAAAAAAAGATTTGCAGTATTTTGTAAAAATAACTAACGACCCACAATGGAGACGTGTCAAAACACCGAGATTTCTGTACTTTTTAAATAAGTTAAATACAAATATTCCTGAATAAATTCTCTGTAAATTGTGGTGATAACCGCACCAAATGAGTAAAAAAAAAAGACGATAAACCAAACCCAAGGATGAAACTAAAGATGGTACCCATCTCACCGAAACCAATAACCGCCGCGTAACAAGGAATATTAAATGAAATCTAAAGCAATTAAAACTTCAATAAAAATCAAATTTACTCGCATTAAATTAATCTGTTTCTCATTTTATCTTGCTCTCAAGACAGTCACGATTATGGCAGGATAACGACGAAATAAGGAAGTTTTGATCCCGACGTCAACCTTGGCCCTTCAACAAAGAACGCAGAGTACCTACCTATAAAATAGGGTGTCCCCGCTTCCCAAGGTCGTCGGAAGTCGATCAATATGGCGGGTCCGACTAGGGTTGCCACTCGTTCATTATAATAAAGTATATACGTTATTTCGGGGTAATTGTACTTTATACTATATGAGGACAATAAAGTACGCGACAATACTTTATTTCACATAGTTTGTTATTTTTCTAGGATTCATTTTATAAATCTATACTAATATTATAAAGCTGAAGAGTTTGTTTGTTTGAACGCGCTAATCTCAGGAACTACTGGTCCGATTTGAAAAACTCTTTCAGTGTTAGATAGCCCGTTCATCGAGGAAGGCTATAGGCTATATATCATCACGCTAAAACCAATAGGAGCGGAGCACCAATGAAGAATGTTTCAAAATCGGGGGATTTTTTCCCTATTGAGAGCTTCCGCTGCGTGCGCTGCGTAAACGGTTAAAGTTTCGCAAAAATCATATATGACAGAATTGTTCCCCTTTAAAATTTAAAAAAAAAAAGTCCGCGACAGCATATGTCTATCTTTTAAGGTTAGCTCACTATAACCTCTTTTATGCTAACCAAATTTGTTCTAAAATAATGCATTATTTGCGAAGGTGTTTTTATAAACATGGTATTAATCCTTATCCAAATAAATACGTTATTCATCACATGTATTTAATTTTGAACAAAATTGCCTGTGACATCATTTGATTTCAATGTATATCTTAGGAGATATCATAGTTTTAAAATAATACTAATAATAAAGCTGAAGAGTTTGTTTGTTTGAAATACGGTTTGAAAGCTCTAAATCTCTGGAAGTATTGGTCGCATATATAAAAATATTTTTGCGTTTGATAGCCCAGTTCTTGAGGAAGGCTATATTCTATTAAACTTGACGCTAGGACCCTTAGGAGTTGAGCAAAAAGAAAAAAAGTCTGAAGTTTTCGCCAAGCGAAAACGAAGTAATAGCGCAGGCCGGCGACACGTTGCGACGGGGTGGGTCGGGGAAACAAAAAAAATTTACGCGGACGAAGTCGCGGGCAGAAGCTAGTCATTATATAAAGTTGGTTGTACTTTGTGTATAACGGAGCGGATCGCATTTGTACTGAGTTCATGGTTTTTGAACACAACCTAACCTCAAATGACAAGCAAAAGTATGTTTCTAAAAGTAAAAATAAATAATACTTTATTTCCATACTATGTACTTTTTTTCTACCTGTAGCAACCAATATACTTTATAAGCACAAAAAAAAAGGTGGCAACCCTACGCCCGACCCCAGCTGTTTGCATTCAACAGCGGTTTTGAAATATAGATATTTTATAATGGCCTTTAAATCTCTTGATTGGTACTTGATTGTTATACTTTTCTCATTCTTGTAGGAGTGAGGATTGAGTTTTCAGGAATGCTTTATAAGCTAAGTGTCAAGTTTAAAACTTGCTACAGGTTGCGTTTCAACCATGTTTTGGAAACGTTATTTTACACTACCACATAATATATGATAGTTATGTATGTATGAGGGGCTTGTGGCTAAGTAATAAAAGCTGCACGTTTCGATCGATAAGATAATATGGGAAGATTGAAAATCGGGCCTTTATGCGTAAACCAAACGACAAACGCTTTTACTTCATGTCATATACTTATTCAGACCTCGAAAGAAAGATGGATAGTGTGAAAGAAGACTTAACAAAGTTCAAATTCCATTGCAACCAAAAAATTATTAGGACCTTTTTGTTACAAATGGTCACTCAAAAATCAACTTTGAATACATTACACTAAAGTAGATAACTGATTAAGTGGCGATGGAATGTAAATTATCTGATTATTTGTCACAGAAACACGTGCAAACAAAAAGATAATTGATTCTAATGACAGCATATACACACATCAAAAGTGTCTAGGGATCAACATTTATTTTTGCAATAACTTTTCTCCTGATTGATATTAATTAAAATTTTCTTTAAGGATTCATCAAATAAAGTGTTTTCGTTTGTCACAGTAACGATAAACCAAGTCACCTTTGCATTAATAAAGAAATTTGCCATTTTCCTAATAAAGGGATTTTTGACATTTGAACCACTAACACAAAAGTTCGAAAAAAAGACTGAAATAACAGTTTTCTCTAAAATTTTATTGGGTAACTTAAACAATTAATAATCCCTGTTTCTACCGCGAACACTAACAACACAAGAACATCGGTTTGGCATACTCAAAATAAGTTCATCCAAATCACGCTGTGGAATGGCCGCCCATGTTCGTTGCAACAACAAAAAAAGGTCTTCTTGCGACTGGATACCCTCCATATTCGGCAGAGCTCTTCTCTGTAGCATATCCCATGCATGCTCAATCGGGTTCAAGTCTGGCGACTGAGCAGGCCAGGGCAGGACATTGATGTTAGCTGCGGCGAGAGTCTGTCTTACAACTCTTGCGGTGTGCGGTCGTGCATTATCATGCATTAACTGAAATAAGGGACCGATTTGCACTTGTAGAGGAACGATGACGTCTGATACAATCGTCTCAGCATAAATTTGAGCGTTGAGGTTGCCTCTGATCCAAATCAACTCAGTTCTTCCGCCGATCCAAATACCCGCCCATACCATGATGGTTCCACCACTATAAGAATGGACTTCCTGGCAGGATTTTAATCGCTGTTGGCGTCCAGGGGTTCTCCAGTGTCGTATACGTCTTGTATCCGGTCTCATACCAAAACGAGACTCATCAGAAAAGCACACGAAACGCCATTGTTCTTCTGCCCAATTTCTGTGTTCAAGAGCCCATTGATATCGAATCCTACGATTGTGCATTGCTATAGGTGGTACCCGTAGCGGTCTTCGGGAATGAAGGTTCACTTCATGCAAGCGGTTTCTGACTGTTTGGTCGCTAATTAAGTTCCCTGAAGAGTGATGAAGCCTCACGGCTAACATCATGGCGGTTATTGTTGGAGCTCTTCGAGTTAAGATTTGAATGTATCGGTCTTGTCTCCGTGTGGTGCAGCGATACCGTCCTCCATGGCGCTCAGCCACGGTACCAGTGCTTCGGTAACGTGTCCAAAGTCGACTGATAACACTCTGACTTGTATTCAGAGCTAAAGCCACAGTACGTTTCCGGGAACCAGCTTCTGTCATTCCCACGGCTCTGAGCATTTCTTCCCTGCTTAAATGACGTCGCCGCTCCATAATAACGTTGGTTTTAATCAGTAGTAGGGAAACAGTAGCACTAATAATGTCTTCAATGCGTTGTATGTTTTTATAGGGAAAATATTGACAGCTGATTTTCATCTTTTACTCGAATTTGATTCACAGTTCCTGATTCAAATTATGAAATGCACCAAAAAGGATCCATATAAATTTATAAAATCATAAATTTATTACAAAGCCACATCTCAATCTCAAGAAATCCGCATAAAAATGCTTGATCCCTAGACACTTTTGATGTGTGTATAATAAAAACAAAATATATATATATATATATATCTTTATACATGAGCACAAAGCAGAGATAGTCGACGGTTGCACGTCATGACTGTGACAAGAAGGCTTCCACTCAGTATGATGCTGTGCTATAGGGGACCCACAGCACAGCGCTGATTACACACGCGCGCGCTGACACTGTCATAGAAAGAATTTGAATACTGAGGACACACTTGATAGAGATGTGAAAGCAGAAGATATGCAGCCTCAAAAAAACAGGATAATGGCACTAAGGGCAGGGAAATGAAGATTACCTTAACCCTCTCATCGCAACATTCATTTATTAGATTCCAGTCAAACCTGTCGTAACAAATCCAATAAACTGAACATCCGAAAATATTTCCGAACAAATATAAAGGAAACAGTTTATATGTTTGTTATCTATTTTCCATTTTTCACAACACATCAATACTCGTATTTTTGTCTGAACGGCGAGCGCCCGAGAAAAGTGCAGCAGTATGGAATGAATTAATGATGCGCTACTGAACCGAGTGTATAATACGGATTCAAATGTGATGTTCTATTGAAGCTGATTGGCTTTTGTTTTCAGGGAGACTGGTAATGCGATTGACACAAGTGTAGATAATCTTCTTCTAATATATAAAATTCTCGTGTCCACAGTGTTAGTTGCCATACTCCTCCGAAACGGCTTGACCGATTTTTATGAAATTTTATATGCATATTCAGTAGGTCTGAGAATCGGTTACTATCTATTTTTTTTTTTGCAAAACGATGTTTGCGGGGTCAGCTAGTCTAATATATAAAATTCTCGTGTCACAGTGTTAGTTACCATACTCCTCCGAAACGGCTTGACCGATTTTTATGAAATTTTATATGCATATTCAGTAGGTCTGAGAATCGGTTACTATCTATTTTTTTTTTTGCAAAACGACGTTTGCGGGGTCAGCTAGTCTAATATATAAAATTCTCGTGTCACAGTGTTAGTTACCATACTCCTCCGAATCGGCCTGACCGATTTTTATGAAATTTTGTGTGCATATTGGATAGGTCTGAGAATCGGCCAACATCTATTTTTCATACCTCTCTCTTAAATTAATCTTCTTCTGGTCGACTATTCGATGGAATAGAATAGAATAGAATATAATTTTATTTTGCAAATATGGGTAACAGTTCTTACGATTACATTTAGCTCAGTTACATTTTACCAATCGGCATGCAAACATTTGAAATTATTAAAAAAAAATGTAGTTTAATTTAATAGGCCCACGAAAACGCATACGTACGACATGCATACGACCCATAAATTACGACGGGCTTTATAAAAGGCCATCTTTTCCCCCTCCTGATCAGAAACTGGCTTTAAAAAAAATAGTTTCATTGACATCTGGGTTAATTATATTAACATCAGGGCACTCCGTAAAAAAAAAAACCAATTATTTGAGGAGTATATCTAAACTTTGCCATGGAAGTATTTTAAATTTACTACTTTAAGCTACTATAAGTGCTTATAGCCCTTCAAATTACTTAAAAACAAACTCGACATTATTTCTTAGAGTGCTCAGTTCTAAGGAAAGTTTTACTTGGAAATAAGAAAACGAAGTAAACAATGGGGAACTTCCACCGCAATTCAATCTCAAAGGCTTTAGCATAAAATATGAAACGTCAACACAAGAGGTACTTTCCATTATGTAACAAACAACTGGCAAAATTATTATTGTTAATTACATACTCTCCTACAGCTCGTAAATAATTACTGAAACAAAAGGTACGATTACGATTAGGTACGGTTACAGTTTGCGCGTCGAATTCCCCGCCACCTGAATACATAATAAGAAGTACAGCAGTGCTATTCTGTAAGAATCTCACCGTGAAAACGCGAGTGACAGCTCACTTCACCTTGAAGTGAGCTGTCACTTCCCCTGATGCTAGGGACTACCCCTATTGATAGCTCACTTCACCTAAGTTATCACGGTGAGATTTTTACAGAATCGATCGGCTTAACCGCGAACTTAACCACGTTCCAGAGCTGTCATTGTCAATATTCCACAAAAATTTTGACACTGACAGTTCTTGAACGCAGTTTAGATGTGCTAAACCTGTTCAGTTTCATTGGTGAAATTCGCCCGGCTAAGAATTCTAAATTACTTAGTTGAAGTTTTTATAACCTACTCCATGTTGCAAACCAAATCTGCCTAACCTATTTCCAACTATGTTGGCTAATCGGATGCAGCTGATACCAGTATTTTACATAGACAAATGCCTATCTGAACTCCACAATCCAATTACTGGGTCTACCTGTCTACACTCCACAATCCAGTTACTGGGTCTAAAGTCTACCAGTCCTACCAATGGGTATCGTATTACCCATTGGTAGGACTGGTAGACTTTCGGTATTTTGGCTACCCGTAACGACTGTCAAAGATCTACGATTGACAGCCGGCACCTACGGCTTAACATGCATTCCGATGTAAGGAAGGGTTTTGGTATGTAATGAACAGTCATCCACCCACTGATCGCCCTCGGCAAGCATAGCTAAACCATTGATCAACCGGTGCGTCTGTTGGTACTAAGCCACGACCACTACACATTACACCATCATTTTAGCCGAAAGACGTGCATTGCTGGACATAGGGCTCCCCCAAGTACCTCCACTTCGACCGGTTTTGTGCTTCTCGCATCCAACGGGTTCCTGCGGCTTTCACAAGGTCGGCGGTCCACCTTCCAACATTCCTTTGAGAATGACAAGCACAATACAACATCAGTCGTGAATTCAGCACCCACTCCATGGAGTTTACAACATAATATTTTTTTTTTTGCGAAACTCCACACACACTGTCACACAGTATAACCATAAATTAGAGTTGACGGGGTCTGACGAGGGTTTATCTGGATAAATAGGACCGGATGCCTCTCGAAAAGGGATTTTCCGAGCTTATCGGGCAAAATAAAGGAGTTCTTAAAGACGGGATCTTTATTTAGTTTAGCATCTAGTGAAAAATGGAGGAAGTTAAAAAGTTTGATCTTTATTTTTGTGGGCTTTGGAATGGGCTTTGGGATCATGACTCTTTTTTGGTGAATTTTTTTCAAAGGTCCAGGAAAAAGTAAGGAAAGGATCTAAAATCATAAATATGAATCTCAATATCAATATTTATTTTTTAATCGACTTAAAAAAAGGAGGAGTTTCTCAATTCGGATGTTTATATATATTTTTTTTTATGTATGTTCGGGCATAACTCCGTCATATATAAACGGTTTTTCGAAATTATTTTTTTGTTTGAAAGAGGTGTATTCCGAAATAGTCGCATTTTTTTATTATGAGTTTCGGAGACAGACAATAGAGGGGCAATTCTCGTAATTTTAAGAACGTTCACAGTCTGATCTCAGTCTCAATCTGTCAAAAAATGCCTATATTTTCCCTACATTTTGACAAGTTTTTGACATTTGTTTGTCGCCGAGATGAGACTGCGACTACACTATGAATGTTTTAAATTAAGAGAATTGTCCTGCTGATTTTTCAATAAATGCCAGCAACGACCGCGATTGCTGCCATCGCATATGTAGGTATGCATTGTTTACGCAATCACACAATATAACATCACGCCTGCACCACTATAATTATATACCTGCACCCTCTAAAGGGGTAGGAGCGCACATGTGTACAATAATAGGATTTTCTTAAGTCGGTTGTTTTTAACTAGTCGACCCGGCGATCTTTATACCGCCTCAGAACCATCAAAAATGCCGTTCCATACAAAATGTATGAGAAAATGAATTATGTTCATTATTTTTAATAGTTATTCTGCTATTCGTAACGTCACGTTAACCATTAGACTATTTCCATTCTGTAATTTTATTAAGCCTTAAATTCCGCTCAAAATATTACCCTGAAACAAGAGGTAAACCGGTAAAACCCGCCAGTCATGTGTAAACACCCGTTCAAATGATTGATGGCCACGACATGGAGCCACGCGGCTCGAATGGCTCGATTGCTCGATAGCTCGACTGCTCGAACGCTTGTTTGCTCGAAGCCTTGACGGCTGTCGTGACGAGAAAATTGAATTCCCGAGCTCGCTGAGCCAATCTCAACGTTTATAATCGATTTATATCAGGGTGTCGGAAATTAATATTGGCGCTCAGCGGCGACGCGAAAGTTACTGCAATTTAATCATTTTCTGGAGTATAAACAGCTTTTATAATAATTATGACTGGCTGATAAAGCTGTATTCTTTACATATTTTAAAACGCAATGTCTCGCTGTCGGTTTGAAGGCCGAGATCTATAAACGTTACTTTTTGCACGTACTTTTTATAAGCAACGAAAAATTTATACTATAGTGGGTCATGTACCTACTGAATTCATATTTTCAGTTTGCTTATTGATTCCCCTGCCGGAGTGAGCACAACTAGTAACCTCATAAATAAAAACATACGCCGAAGACAAGACAAGATTGTGTTTGTTCGATATTCGCTCGAGCATCCATAACACAGGAACTCCCCAAGGCCAATATTGATTACTTACTTTCCTGTATACCAAGGATAATGATAACATAGGCCTCACTCATAACTATTGGCGTATGTCAAAGACCAGAGATGTCGAATCAATTGCAATCAATAAACCCCGTAGGTACGTATATTTTGTTGCTGTCTTTGCGCCAGGAATAAAAACAAAACATACAAGGGATATGAGAAAGTTTATAGTGGATAAGACAGATATTAAAACAGAAGAATAACTTGCAGGGGATCCAGGGGGGGGGGGGGGTCAGTGGATCAGACCGGCATAAATCAATGGCACTGATGGTACGTAACAAAATAATTTATGAATGGCATAAATTGAGGCATTTAAGTATCCAGTTTGCAACAGTAGAACTCGAAATAATTTGTTCTTTAATCGGAATAAATATGAATCTGTTCCTGTTAACTTTACTGTATAATAATAAAGCTATTATTGTAAAAATATAGTTTTTTTTTTTTCATTAGTCACTATAGGTCCATATTGTTGGCACCTGACATCAGCTTTCTCTCGAAAAATGGCATGTAGCCAAATATTTAAATCGTGAGATTCTCCCTACCGCGTCATAAAATGATCGCGTTACTGTTTCAGTTTGACACCTCTGACACCATGGAAACGACATAATACTGGCTGGGAGCTCACTCTCTCTCAGTATTGACACATAAGTACGGTACGGCGACGGCAAATCTAACGATTTAAATGTTTGCATGTGGCATAAATTAGAAGACATTGACATTTGTCATTTTACGTGTGATACACACAACAGCCTTATACTCAAAATAAAAAAAATATTCCCTATTATTTCTACTCTATAATGATTAGGTAAGTTGGGGTGTTGGCGGATGTACTGGCCAATTAGTAACATCCAACTAAAATGAACTAGGGGAGAGTAATTTATAGCTCAAATTATGACAGAACCCAACTCACTTTGACCAAACAGAGATGAATGTTTAATTCAGAACAGTACAATGTGGTAAGAATTAATATTCATTATTTTACTTTATTAAGCACGCTGGCATATCCGTGCACAATGTTCTATACTGCATTCAGAACTTCATGGTAATTAGAGTTTTATTACATTGTTAATAATTTTTCAAGAAATTTTCCTCATTTTCCACTCCTAATAATACCACCAACATTCAAACCACCGCACCGGTTAGGTATTTGAACAGTTGGTTGAAGTCAAATTTCCTGAGAAAATTTTAAACATAGAACTGTAGGCCAGTTCTCGTAATTTAAAACGTTCAAAATCTAGTCGCAGTCTCATCTCGGCGACAAACAAATGTCAAAAACTTGTCAAAATGTAGGGAAATTTGACGTATTTTTGACAGATTGAGACTGAGATCAGACTGTGAACGTTCTTTAACATTACGAGAATTGCCCCTCTGGTTAAATATTTAATCAGTTGATTTAAATGTTGGTGAACAAGGCTTATATTTTCAATGTGAAAGTAATTCTGTCTGTCCGATCTTTTCACGCTTTACCTGTCGAACGGATTTCGGTGAAATTCGGCACAGGTAGACCATGATCTGCACCCTAATTGCGAAACTATCAGTCACAATCTGAATCATTTAGAAGGGTATTGCTAATCCATTGCTTTATATGTTCGAAAAAATTGTTTGCTCAACGACGTAAATAACGCAATGAATGTTGTTGAACTGTCAAAACGAAAGCCATTTTTATTGATAGTGTGTTACGCAATTACCCTGCTGAGTTAGGACATAAGATAGGTACTTTTTGTCTCATACACGAAGCCGTAGGCAAAAGCTAGTATTTTATTTATTATTAGTTAATTCAAAATCTAATGTTAGATTGGATTCTCTGAGTATTGTATGTATTAGAATACAGGCCTTTGGGGAAAATTCTAATTTAAAAGAAAAAAAGATAGTTTCATGAATAATGTATCAAGAACAATGGTTCTATTGGAAACTCATTAATATTGGATTGGATGGTAATACAGTAAGCCTAGTTGGTTTTATTGTTATGTCCTTCGGTTTGTTTTGGCTCAGAGCTGTTATTGCAAGTCTAAAATATAACTAATCTATACTAATATTATAAAGAGGAAAGATTTGTATGTATGTTTGTAACGAATTGGCTCAAAAAGTACTGGACCGATTTTAAAAATTCTTTCATCATTTTAATGTTACATTATCAGTGATTAATATAGGCTATTTTAATTGCAAGAAAAAAAAATTAAATGTTTAAAAAATAAATGTCCACCCGTGCGAAGCCGGGACAGGCTGCGAACGGATTTGGATGAAATTTGGCACATGGGTAGACAATGACCTGGCGAAGGACATAGGCTACTTTTCATCCTGGATCGCAGACTAAGTCGCGGGCAACAGCTAGTACTATTATAAAGAGGAAAGATTTGATTATTTGTATGTTTGTTTGTTACGCTTTCACGCTAAAACGGCTGAACGAATTTATATGAAATATGACACATGCGTAGACCATGACATGGATAAGGACATGGGATACTTTTTATTCTGCTATTACCACGGGATCGACAATAATGCGGGTGAAACCGCGGGTGCAGCTATGTGACATAATTATAATGTACAGAGGCCAGCACATCAAGCTACCCCAAACTGACAGATTTTCCCAATTGAATATCAACCTTATTCCTTTCTGCTAAAGTTGAAAATCTATCAAAGAAATTTGACAGATTGGGGTAGGTTGACCTGCTGGCGTCTGTACGTCTCAAAATGTACTTTACGAAAATGTGGAAATATTTACGCTTTTTGAAACACAATGACTGAGCTCTATCGACATATCACACACACAACTACAACACTTTGAGATATTATCTAGGTTCTATGTTGCATCTGCCATCCGTCGTCTTCATCGTTCTTCTTGGCATCACTCTAAGGTAGACTAGTCGAAAATGCCTAAGGTATTAAGCCGCCTATCAACAGTATTTAATTTGGGCTTAAAGTTGGGCATGTATTTTTGGTTGGTTTTTCTGGTGTACAGTAAAGTATATATAAATAAACAATAAGTAAACGATATTTTACAATCATCAAAGCCGTTTTCCTCCTGCGCGTGTTTTTTCGAAACATTACACAAAAAACGTTACACACATAAACATTTGTTTTCATAAACAAGCTGCATCCTGCGTACACACGGCTACACATCAAGCTATATATAACCAGTATAAGCTGACTTCTGATTATACGAAAAACCTATACAATGCGGGTCAGCCAAAATTGGAAATGTATAGCTTGATGTGTTGCCGTGTGTACCTATTAAAATATTTTTAGATTAATAACACATTTTGTGTAGATGTCGTAATGAGTTCCAACGAGGATCACGTGGTATCAGTTTTAGTAATTATAGACTCAATATGGAGGAGAAGACAGATTTCGAGTCAGACTGTGTTTACGACTTCGAAATTTTTATATATAAGTACTAAGAGCTACGGATTGATGACCGTTTTGCATCGGGCGATTTTTTTCGTGTGGAAACCGATTTTGAAGAATTGGTTTTCCTTCTTTGGTCCGATGTGCAGACGTGACGTGACTTGAAGTGTGCGGTGCATGCGGCGGTTGAAAATGAAATAAACCCTTCCCCTATTCACCCGCGCGGGGAATGTCTTCCATGAAGCTCGGAAAACAAAAACATCGTGTTTGCATACACAACAGTGTATGGCCACGCCTTTTTTTTACGATTTCGTGTTCGTTCGTGCAGGAGACACGGCTACGTACACACAAAAAATAAACAATCTTACATACAAACAAAAAATCCATAAATGTCAATAATATAATGCCTCATATTATGTGTGGAATATTAGTGAAACAGTAAAAGACTTTTATTACTTTGGGACAACTGTCGTGCGCAATACAGACTATTTTGTTCACAATATTTTGATTTGTATTTTTCTGCACAATAGCCCGTTAAACGAAATTTATGTAGTAAATTGGTAAAAAACAACGCTGTCTTATACGTTATTTTTTATATTTCAAACTTGATGACAGCGGCGTTTCTAGTACATTGTATTAGCCGTCTACCCGACCCAGAAAGAACGATTTATATAATTCAATTAACTCAGAGATCAAAGTCTCTTTTTAAATCCGTGCAATTACATTATAATAGTCAGATCATATTAGAACTATGTAGGTTAATGTGGTCTCTTGAGGAAAGCACCAAACAGGTTTGAGTGGACCTGTCCAAACAGAGTACGCATGTGTCAGTTATCGTGTAGCTCAACGATTAATACGTTAATAATATAAGCAGTACAGACAAAGCATAATCAGCCTATAATATTCCTACTGCACAGGCCTCCAATCTGTCAAAATGAGTGGGCCTTAATCCACCACGCGGACTCATAATGAAAAATGTTCACGACATTTTACTGTGATTTTACTAACAATTTTGTGAGTAAAAATATCTATAGATGTGACTGTCTCCGAGTGCTGATTACGTGCTTAATTTAAAGGTAGTTAAACTTCAGACAAGCAGGTGCGACGAGAGATGGTGGATCTAATTTGCGAATTAATCAAATGCCCTGGAGGCTGGAGTTAAAGACGTAGATTAGAGGGGCATAATGTAACATGAGAGTGGAAATTACCACTTGAGATGTGTGGGCAAATATGTGGTTTTATAATACACTTGCGCGCAAAAAAATCGACCCACCCCATGCTCTTCGATTTGGAACAATATAATTCAACAAGTTTTACTAACATAATCTTATTACATTGAATATTAAAATCTTCCTGAAAGTATGTAGTTTACATTAGTGAAAGAATTATCAAAACTGATTAATTCGTTTTTGAAAAAAATGCGAACTTACAAATAGGGTGTTGGATAAAGAACCTCCTTTTTCTTTGAAGTCCGTTGACAAAATTAAGTTCAATTTTGATTAAACAAACGGAAATAGACTTAATTTAATGTAGATCAATTTCATTGACCAAAAAAGTCACGCACTTTTTCCGAGCAAAAGTGAGCCAATTTTTTTTGCACGCAAGCGTGTACGATAACAATAATAATGATGTTTATTTCAGAACAAAGAATCCATAGAGTGTTCAAGTAACATAATATTAAAAGTTTGTTGTAATTGTACGCTATTTATCTTGCTTTATTTGAATCGCTTTTCAGTACCTAATGAGATTAAAGTCTTGTGCAAATGGCAAACCACATTAAGTACCTATGGTAGGTTTCTGGAACAACGTCATAATTGAATAAACGTTACAAATTATTTGCTATAAAACTGACAGATTAATAAGACTCTCACTATAATAGATGCTCTATTATAGTGTGTATTTTATTTTTATTTAACAATGTGCGTCTTATACAAATCCTAATATAATAATATTACATACTCGATAGTGGATGGATGGATGGATGGACGGATGAATGTTTGTTACTCTTTCACGCAAAAACTACTGCACGGATTTGGATGAAATTTGACACACCTATAGTTTATAACTAGGATTAACACACAGGATACTTTTTGTCCCAATATCCCCACGTGATCGAAACTTATGCGGGTGAAACCGCGGGGCACTGCTAGTGTGTGTATAATGTGCAGACTACAAAAAAATACCTAACTTTCATTTATTATTTTATCTTTAATTTTTTTATTTTATTTTTTTTCTTTATTCACAAAAAAATATAAAACAAGATGCACGCTTGAATTTCGTTCTAATATAGTCATTGAACTAAGTATTTAAATAAATGTCAGTTAAACTCCAGTTCAACCAAATAACATATATTTAAGAGTTCATATTGACTAAAAGCCGAAAATACCCATAAACTCAATCCATCACCTCTAACTTCAGAATCCGTTAAAAACCCTCTATGCCCGACCGAACTCCTATGAATAATGTAACATGTTATAATTATTATTAACTTAGCAGACCCTGCCTTTCAAGGATACCTAACAATATCGAGATCAATACGGTTGGACCGACCTTGAAACTGGGACCTTTTGCTCCGACGAAAAATAAGTTACCAACCTCTTTTTTATGGTTACACAGGTATAAAGGACAACGGCACCCTATTACTAAGGCTCCGTGGCAGTACCTCCGTCTATCACAGGGCTGAATCATTTGAACCGTAACAGGGAGCTATAAAAACGGATAAAAAATTAAATAAAGTAAAAATTAGAGGTGCTCTTTTCGGCGTTTAGGAAAATAAAAGCGTGTCCGACTCGCACTTGGCCGATTTTTGTATTGATAAGGTAAAGGAGTTTTTAGCTCCACAAAAGATTCTATGGATGATAGATCGAAAAGCGTTGAGACGCGGGAATTTCAGGAGGAATGTTTCAGAATATTTATGGCACGAGGGTGCTGTGAAAGGCACCATTTTTCGGGGACGTCAAAATGTCACCTCAATTTTTGTATCTGACACGAAAAAAGTGGTTACGTTGTTTTAAAATTTGTTGCAACATAAAAATTTCGTGGTTCGAATTTTACATCTAACTAGCTTCTGCCTGCGACTTCGTCCAAGCGAAATTTCTTATTTTAAAATCTAATATATAAAATTCTCGTGTCACAGTGTTAGTTGCCACACTCCTCCGAAACGGCTGGGCGGATTTGTATGAAATTTTGTGTGCATATCGGGTAGGTCTGAGAATCGGCTACGATCTATTTTTTTTTTTTTTTCGGAATCGGGGATTTTTCTCAAGATTTACCCCCTACGTACAAACTCACAAATTTTACCTCTTTATTTTTTAGTATACCATAATCAGCTTATAACAATTCCCACAGCTGGGACACAGGCCTCCTCTCTGTGAGAGGTTGTGATGTAGACTACAGATAAAATTATTCACCGCTATTAAAATGTTCTTGTTTGTTATACCTCTCTCAGTTGTTTGGCAATGATATAATGTGGAGAAAAATCACTATTATACATGATCTTACTTCCAGGGACGCCCGTCCCTGGAAGTAAGATCAAATCAAATAGGGACATGGGCAAGGTCAATTCCAAACTTTTTAATCCTGAGAATGTCGGTGATTTTTCTTTTTGGTTTAAAAGTTATGACCTATTTTAGTTTTTTTCAATCACTTCTCATAGTGCTTAAAGAAAAAAATCATAAAAAAAACCATCAGGGCTATCTAAAAAAAAATTGATAGCCCTGATAGTTTTTTTTTTTTTATAATTTTTTTCTCGAATCAAATCGCTATTCGATTTGATCCATACTTCCAGGGACACCCTGTATAAGTGAGAGCAATAAGATATCGGGTGAGAGACAATTAGCCCTTTTTCCAGCCATTGTTCTTTAAAAAATTATCGTTCGGTTAAGCAGTTTTTATGTTGCACTATATTGCAATGGAGCCACAACTTGATAGGTTTATAGGTAATTAAGGCAATATCCTGAAGATCGCGCTTTGAAGGTAATAGTCTATTCGAAGGACCCATTATTTATATAACGGGCAATGGAAAGTTACGCGCTGACAGGATAAGCCAGGTAGGTAAGATAAGATATTTTATTTTATTTTGCAAATATGGGTAGTACAATAACATAATTGTGGTGTAAGGGTACAATGTGGGTTCAGCCATATTTTACCATTAGGCATGCAAATGTACAAATAATATAATTCACAAAAAAATAACTAAATGTTAAAAATTCAATGTCAAAATTTAAATGTCAAAAATAAGATTTCCAAATAAAAAATTGAATATTAAATTACCACTTTCAAATCACAAATGTAAAATGCCTAAAATATTAACAAATTTTATTTTCCATTATGAAATCGGTAATGTTATAAATATGTCTTGTCTGATAAAAGGTAAGTATTTAATACAGGAACCAATCATCTATCTATCTATCTCTACAAATAAAAATGAAATACTATTCGATTGTAAACGCATCACTTGAAAACGGCTGAACCGAATTGTCTATTTTTGTTTTTTTTTTTTTTTAATGTTCGTAATAGTCCGAATTAAGTTTTTATGGAAAAAAAAACATCGGAAAAAATTGAATATTTTTTTATCCATGGGATTTTTGAACGAATTATTCAAATTTGTACAGGAAATCGTTTGCCGGGCCAGCTAGTTGTTAAGATAAGCCCTAAATAATATTTGCATGGATTTCCGTTAACGCTGTGAAAATATCACGTTGTGACGTACCCGTAGGCAAAGTCGCGGGTACACCAGCTAGTACATGACAGTATAAGGAAAATCTCTTTTATCTCATGATTTATGGTTTTGAATTTATCACACAAAGAAAATGTATTTTCATCGTGTTCTGAAAATGTATTGAAGGCGTGTGGAGAAAACGATCGTAACACAGCGTAAGCTACGCCGTAGCAATGTTGGTAGCTACGGCGTAGCTTGACGCGTAGCACAGTTTTATACCTTTGGTAATATTTGCGAGGTGCTTAAGGGGGAAGCGCTACGGTAGCCCGCGAAATTAAAATTTTCTTACAATTTTTGCAATTTGCAGCTCAGTGTGTAATTCAGTGTAATTCTGAGAATTTCAGAGTGATGAAACAATTTACACGAAGTAAACTATCCTATTTTTTTTTGTTATCATCATCAATCAGAAGTTGTGTGCCTCAATGGCAAGCAAGCTGCCTATAAAAACATGTCCGTGTATAAGTTTCTATAGTGATCCGTACAACACTGACGACAGTGCCTACACAAAGCAAATAAACTGTAGTTTTTTCACGACAAGAAAAACGTGTGTGTACAAAGGGTCTAAAACTGCTGTAAGGATCTTTTGGCGAATGACGTTGACAGGGGGCGCTGTTGGTAAACATGGTGCAATTATTTTGTGAAATGCCACTTGAAATATATTTAAAAAAAAAGTCGGCGTTAGTGCCGATTTTGGCTATGCGCCAAAATAATATTGTAGCGTTAGACCGACATTATACAGGTTGAAATTTTAATCACCGTTTTCGTCATAAGGGGTCATTGTACTCATCCTTATGAACAACTTTTACTATGGGGCCAAAACCTGAAATAGTGAATAAAAATTAGTTATTCCCTACATTTATGTGCGCATAACTCGTCAAATTGCTGATATTTTTTCGCGATTTCATGTTTGGTCCTATAAGTAGTAAAAGTTGTTCATAATGATGAGTACAATGACCTCTTAAGAGAAAAACGGTGATTAAAATTTCAACATGTATATTCCTGAATTTAAATCAAAATATCACAAAGCGTCATTTTGAAACGTAATTAAAACTGAATTTCACGTTTCCTGACGTTTCATAAATTGTGTGACATGAGAGGAACAGCGATAAAGCTAAGTACTCACATACGGTTTTACTCGATCAAGCAAATATGTCGAGTAAAAACCACAGCACGGGCTTTCGTCCATACATTCAGCATTCATCTATCGAGTGCCTCGAGATGTTGAGTAGGTATTCACCGAACCGTTCGAGCCAAAAGATGTTTTAACTACGAGCAACAATGGCGGATTGACGTTCGACTCGCGAACTCGTACTTACGCTCGAGTCAATCTCGACGGCTCGCTTCGAGTACTTATGTGTGAAGGAAATTTATTTTATTTAATTCCATCGAGCCGACTCGATGCGAGCCTTTGAGTTGTGAGTTTTGAGGTCCATACCTTGATTTTTACTCGTTTTGGAGTAAAACTATCGAGTAATACCGAATGTGAGTACGGACCTTAGTAGTTAATTATTTAGTTTCATTTCAGAATCAATAAAATTGCGAGTGAAATCCGGCTTTATGTGTGTGGTTTGCAATTCAATGTTAGTTTCAAATGTGATGTGTGTGTATTTATACTTTTACTAATTTAAAATCCAAAATTAAGCTTATCTCAACATCAAATTTAGGTTATTTTGTAGTGAGTAATAACCTAGGTATCAGAGTGGTGGTGGCCCGTACAATCGCCAGCACATCAATCTACTACAATCTGTCAAATTTCTTTATTAGATTTTCAACTTTATCGCTAAAGCATAAGGTTCAAGGTTGATTGGAAAAATTTGACAGTTTCGGTTAGCTTGATGTGCTGGCGTCTGCACTAGTGGCGAAGGGTGAATTTATGACAGAGGTAAGCCGAAGCGTAGGCAGGCCTCCCGCTAGGTGGACCGACGACATAGTGAGAGTCGCGGGCAACCGAAGGATGCAAGTGGCGGATTGTCGTTCGGCGTGGTGGTCTAAGGGGGAGGCCTTTGTTCAGCAGTGGACGTCTTCCGGCTGATGATGATGATGATAATGAAGCCGGAGCAAAAAAAAACAAGTCAATAAAACGTTTAATTATATTTCAATGATGAATTGACTATAGAGTGGTTGTGTTCTGAATTTTCGAAGGGAAGCCGGTGGGAATCGAGTTGTATGGTACCTTCGCCACTGGTATGTACGTTGTGGGTTTGACCCAGTCAAGCGGGTTACTTTGTGTAATTAATTTCATTACGCCTGCTCTCAAAACGGTGAAGGATTAAACATCGTGAGAAAACCGATATGTCCAAGAGCCAAAAATTCGAAGACATGTGATATCTATCGGTAACCAATGGGTTCACATTTAAAATGAAAGCTCGAGAACACATACACAAGAAGTTGGCAAATTCGTCTCAGAATTAAGTTGTTGTAGATTCTCTAGTTTATCTCTCATAACTTTTTTATTATTTTTTTTATTTCATATTTTGTTGTATGTATGTATTTATTCTTATCTTATATTTTTTAGTTATAATTTTTTCTAGTTTGTTTTCTGTTATTGGACCTATTGTGTATTGTCTCTGCATCACCCTAAGGTAGACTGGTAGAAAATGCCCAAGGCATTAAGTCCGCCTTTGTACAGTTTTTACTTGTGCATAAAGTATAAATAAATAAATAAATATCTAGCAAGACGCACTGGGCCCACTGGGTACGGCCCACTCCCTCTTACTAATTATGAAGTGAGTAATTGTGTTAAATTATTTATTTTTTGCCTATATAATCAGATGCGGCTATGCATGCCTTTGAGAAGGAAAACATCGTAAGGAAACCGACATGTCCCACAACCAAAAATTCGAAGACATGTGACATCTACCAACCCGCACCGGGTCCGCGTGGTGGATTACGGCCCACTCCCTCTCATAGAGAGGAGGCCTGAGTCCCAGCAGTGGGAACATTATATGCTGATTATGTTATGTTATGCCTTTGGGAAAACTTTCCTGAGAATACAGGTTTAGTGCGTTAAGCGAAAAACACGCACAACAAATAAACCACCTTGCACACTATGCGACATGCGGCTGCGACAGCTCGACGACAAGACGCGGATCTGTCGCATACGACTGTCGTCATCGGGTGTACACGTGCACCACGCGTCTAGTCTCTGCGACAAGCAACGAAAGCGGTGACAAGCCCAAGAAGTTTACAGATAAAAGTGGAGCCAACTCTCTGAACAACTAAGTGAAACCGACTGTGGGCTGTCGCTCTCTTTCTGAATCCGTACATAAGACAAAGAAAACATATATCACTCTCTCAGTGCGTATTTAGAAAGAGAGCGTTAGCCCACAGTCGGTTTCAGTTAGGTATTTAGATTGTTGGCTCCATTTTTATCTACAAGCTTCTTGGACAAGCCTGACGTTGCGACTCTGTAACTCGAAGCCAAGCGTGCGGAGCTATAAACCATAATCAGCCTATAATCCAGTCGGAATTGCGGCTATTTTGGCAACGCCGCGTTTACCGGTTACACTTTTTAACACTGTCAACACTTTCATATTTGTTAAAGATATACAACGTGTAACGTTAAATGCGCAAAACCTGAAAATAGTTTGTTCATAATTGATTACTGAATCGATTTCAGTAACTTTTAATATAGGTTTTTTTTTTCAAAAATTATGTATTTTGGCCTACTTTCCGCCGTTTGAGCCAAAGAAAATTAAGTCTTTTTTTAAGGCAATAAGACTCAATTTTGAATGTATAAAATAACGCTAGGATCAACATGATTTTCTTAATAATAATAGTTAGCTTAAAAAAAATAGTTTTGGTCATTGTATGCTTTTAACTCAATGGTCTAATTGAGGTGTATGAGGTTTTGCGCATTTAACGTTGCACGTTGTATACGGTTACTTTTTTGAAAATGTTTCAGGTTAACACATTAAAAAACACATCTATAAGTGTTACATCATTATTTGAATCTGTTATCAATTTAATATGTAACACTTATAATTCTGTAACCTATATGAAGTTGTTTTTAAGTCCCTGGCCACAGCCTGTCATTGCGTCTAGTCGCCGAGCTGTCGCAGTCGCATGTCGCATAGTGTGCGCCATGTCTAAGGCCTTGGTAAAAATGCCTTGAGCAGAGAATACATTGAAAGTGAATTGAGGGAAAAATACGCACAACAAATAAGTACAAAAGTAACTAAATTGTCATAACAGTACGTGTTGCCGTAATACAAATATAGAGGGAATGGAGACTGTCTCGAATGTTCCAAAGACTACAAACAATTGAATTTATTTGCTTACATACGAAATTCGGTGTGTTTTCGTGGGTACTTAAGAAGTGAGCGCTCAAAATAAATGTTGAATTTGATTAGGCAGGTACAATAGGTACATATGTTAATAATTGGATTATCTAGTAAAATTGATGTTACAGTAGTACTAATATTATTATCGTGATGAGTTAATTTGATTTCTCTTGCAAGATTTGCTTTAGTGATTATTATCCTACTAAATGTGAAAGTTTGTGAAGATGTTTGGATGGTTGTTACTCAATCACGCGTAAACCGTTGAACGGATTTGGATTAAATTTGCCACACAGATAGTTTATAACCAGGATTAACACATATGATACTTTTTATCCCGATATTCCCACGGGATCGAAGCTAACACGGACGAAACCGCTGGGCGCTGCTAGTATTATATAAATATTATAGTGATCTACCTAAAGCTAATATAAGTTGCTTCTAATACAAAGAAGGTAGGTGCGTTAACCTTTTATTTGATTTAACAAGATTTGAAACTTCTGCCGAAATCATTTTTTTTCGAATATTAAAATTGATGGCTTGACGTGATGGTTTCTTTGATTTTAATTAGTATTTTAAAGAACCGGACTTCTTTCTGCCTCTGTTAGAAAACATGGTTTCTGTTACGTGAATCAAGTGTGAAAAAGTTACTTAAATGTTATTTTGTTCTTCAATCGACTGATCTCTAAGTGAAAGAAAAGATACTGGGAACCAAGGAGAGCTCATGAAATACATATATTTTCTTTAGTTCATTTTACTAACAATTTTTAGTTTAAATTAACAAAATCAACAAATTATTTCCTTAAGAGCCTATAATACTACCTCAGCTAAAATTCACTCTTTATCTCGCGCGCACGATACTGCTCGCGGACTGAGTGAGAGCGAGACAGAGTGCGGTGCTAGGCGGCAGGTAGCGCCAATAGTTTAGATATTTGCGTTTTACGGTGAAAACAATGGTAATTAGAAAAAAAATAAAAACATAAGACCTGTTTTATAGTTAGTTCAATTAGTATACGGTTTCATGACCTAATTTGAAGTATTTTTTTAATACCAGCGGTTTAAATTGTTCGGTTTGGAGTTAATTTTGGATTTTTTTTCTATCAAGAAAACTTTAAGGAATCGTGTTTTCGTCAAACATAAGACCTAAAATTAATCCTCAACTTTACCTTAAATTTATTTCAAAATGAATGCTGCAGTATTTTCGACATAACTGAGGATCATGCTAAGCCATTTGAAGTAGTATAGGCCCTTAAGGTGCCAGTTTTCGATATTTTTTCTTAACAAATTTCGGGAGAATATTACTCCACTGTTTGACATTGTGCATCCAAAATTAAACATGCTATCGTTTTGGATTATTTTTTTTTTTTTGTTATTAGTTCAATAAATTTTATTTGTAATTGATTTATGCGGTGGTTTTTTTAAAACTCGATTTTCCAAAGCACTTTTCGATTTTTTTTACGCGCCTATTAGTTCAGAACGGTGTTTCTGTACATGAGAACTAGACGTTGTTCGTTTAGGCTAGCGTCCAACTGCTCATCACTGATACTAGCGCTGTCGGACACGAAGCCAGGCGAGACAGCGTGCTTTTGGCCATGACCAACAGTGAGTTCGAGCTCGCGTCTAGTTTACTCTTAGGAATACGACTATGCACAGTGGTGTCCCGGTGGTAACGTAACTACTAGCTGAAGGTCGTGGGTTTAATCCCAGCCAGGCACTTTACTTTGTATATCACACTTGCTCTCAAAACCAAAACGGTGAAAGAAAACATCGTGAGGAAACCGGTATGTCCTAGAACCAAAAATTCGAAGACATGTGACATCTACCAACCCGCACTGGGCCCGCGTGGTGGATTACAGCCCACTCCCTCTCACAGAGAGGAGGCCTGTGTTCCAGCAGTGGGAATATTATAGGCTGATTATGAATACTAGTATACTATGATTTCACTTTCTCATCTATACTAATATTATAAAGAGGAAAGATTTGTATGTATGTTTGTAACGAATTGGCTCAAAAAGTACTAAACTGATTTTAAAAATTCTTTCACCATTTGAATGCTACATTATCACTGATTAATATAGGCTATTTTAATTGCAAGAAAAAAATAAAATGTTTAAAAAATAAATGTCCACCCGTGCGAAGCCGGGACAGGCCGCTAATTAACTTATAATTCCAAAACGTGAAGACAGAGTCTCAGCTAGTTATTACTATAATTTTATCATTAAAACACTCATTGAACAGTTATTAACTACAAGGTAGAAGGCTAATTTAAACTTCGGACGCTCGGTCTACGATCATTATTACTAGCCTGCAATGCGGGTAATTTACCCACTTAATTAAGTTATCCATTTGACTGGTTACTAACTAATTTATTCTTGCTAGAATAATCTGAATGGGGAATTAATTTAAAGAGCGCGCAACGAGCCATCTAGAAGGCAATATTCTATGAATTAAATTGATTTTATTCAGTTGAAGAACGATTTGAAGGTCTTGCCACGATGAGGAGAATTCTGCGCGGGATGCGACTGCGCACATGTTGTCTTAACTAATATTATAAAGAGAAAAGATTTTATCTTTTGTATGTTTGTTTGTTACGCTTTCACGATGAAACGGCTGAATAGATTTGGATGAAACATGGGCAGACCATGACCTAAATTAAGATTAAGGATACTTTTTACCCCGATATTCACACAAACCATGCTTTTTTCCGATAAGATCATGCAGAGTATAAAAAATTTATGTTTTCACAACTTTAAATATATAAATATTGTAGCTATGTTTCTAGAAATATCTATAAATGAACGGTAACCGTCGTTATTTTGTGTTTAGTTAATATTCTAAGTAAATAACCCCAATTTACACAGAAAACTGTATACTCAACCAGGAAGAGGATTGCATAAAGTCCTAGAAATGTAATTAGAGAAATAAATGAATATTGTTTATGCAACATGCCTAGCTTTTCTTACAAACTTCATATCTACTTTAAAATTTGATTTATTAAGTAATAATTAACGAAAATCACCTAAAAAAAAGAAAAAAAATCATAAAAGAAACTAAAAAAAAGAAGAAAAATCTGCTCTTCCGCGGATTTGAACTCATGACCAACGCATTGTTAAGACTATGCCGACCGCACAGTGGCGCCCTCATCGGAATATAGTGGCCACTGTTATCCGTATAAAACTAAACAATATAAAACTACCGTTTCTAATAATATTAACGTATAATCTTGTGAAGCACAACTTAACGTGCTTATTTTCTGCATTTTCATTCTAAATTGTATGAAATAATCAAACAAACGATGAGGGCGCCACTGTGCGGTCGGCATAGTCTTAAGCCGTAGTCTTAACCACTAGACCAACACGCCATTTACGTTTCACTACAAAAAACATAAATGGTTTGGTGTCATTACCAAGGGGGGTTCCTTTTCTTTGAAGCTTACTGTACATGCATTTCATCATCATTCACGGCCCGACTTCCCGCAGTCACACAGGCCTCTCTTTGCAAGTGCCATTCCCTGCGCCCTGTGCCAGCCTCATCCAGTTCTACCTGCGATGGCAACAATGTTTGTATGTCCCTATGTTTTCGTTTTTGGTGATACATTATTTTTATGAGCACTAGAACCCTCAACAAATGCCGCAATGTGGGCAAAATTGAAATGCTGTTCTTCTTTTTATTTTACTTTTTGTTATTTTTGTTTTTACTTTTGTTATAATTGTGCGTTCTGAGATTGTTGGTAAACCTATAATTGGCGACTTTACCCCGTAACCAATTATAGGTAGGATTTTTGTTTTTTTTTTTTAAGTAGGTACTATAAGTACTTAAGATAGAAGCTGTTGGTGTACAGACGCCAACACATCAAGCTACTACAATCTGTCAGATTTCTTTAATAGATTTTCAACTTTATCACTAAACTCTAAGGTTCAAAATTTATTGAGAAAATTTGACAGTTTCGGGTAGCTTGACGTGCTTGGCATCTGTACCTTTATGAATAAATAAATATTCTCCATCTCTCGCGCGGCTCCACTTTGTACTTCCACTCCCAAGTTCCAGTTGGCATGATTCACCGGTTATTACATACCGACTCTCCTAGTCTATAAGGTCGCCTCTAACAAAATTCTAGAATCCAGATATAATCTCACCACATTTGAACAACATCATAAATAAATTCACTTTAAATGCAAATGTACTTACGTGTGGCGATGTACGTGGCCGATACATAAAATATAAAACGTGCCAGCGACACGATACAAAAATGCACTTAATGCACATTCCTGATAGAAAATGAAACCACTTACCTATATTTACACTGCCTGTCAGCATTATCTTCCATCTTACACCTCCACTCCACTCGGCTGGCTTCGGCTTTGTCCGAACAGACCCGAAGTTACACGAACGTATCCAGAGAGACGAAGGACGGTTGAAGTTTAAACACTGAACACTATTACTTATTATTATTGTTTTATTTTCATCACTATTTGATTTCCATTATTGTTTTAGTATACAGTCACTGATTGATATAGTTTTTTGTAATAAGTGTCTTGGTTAATTTCTAGGCGAAAATATTAAGTAAATTACATATTGTTGTAGGTTTTGAGATGTACTGGCGATTAAACTAAAGTGAATGTTAATTTGGACCACGCATGCTCATAGTTTTTGAATTATTCATCATGTGTACAGGGTGTAGCGGGTGTAAGGGGTATCGTATTACCCAGTAACTGGGTTGTGGAGGTCAGATAGGCAGTCACCATGTAAAATACTGGTATCCAGCTGCATCTGGTTAGACTGGAAGCCGACCCCAACATAGTTGGGAGAGGCTAGGCAGATGATGATGTTTATACAGGGTGTATCAGAAAGATATGGTCAAATTTAAGGGTGTGGTACAGGCCCTCAAACTGAACAACTTTCTCCATGGGACCAACAACGTAATCGAGGAAAAATTATCAGCTCTCCCGTACAAAACTTTAATACCTACTCGACACAAATGTATAGGACGGCTGATTATTTTTTCTCGATGACCGTGGTGGTCAGTTGTTCAGTTGTATAGTCAGTACCACACCCTTAAATATGACCACACCTTTCTGATACACCCTGTATACGAGTTAACTCACATTCATAGTGTTATAATTATTTTACCAACAAACATGTATTTTGGTTGTTTGCAGCCGTAATGATTTAAATGAACAATCATAATTATAGCCCCACATTACTCCTTAGAAACACAATGATGAATTACTAATTATACTAATGTACTTCTCCTTGTACAAACATAAGAAGGCCAACAAAGTAATTAGTAGATTACTTATTCATTAAAATAGAAAATGTCGCAGAAAGTGGAGTAAGTATCTGACTTTTTATTTTCCCAGCTGCAAAAGATTAGATTTTAGATTATGAGTTTAGTTTACTTGAAAACTTTTGTCGTTCGATATAATTATTATGAAAATTATGAGTGAAATATATGTTCAGGTAAAAATTAAGGGGTATAATAGTACAACACCTCTGCCTATAAACACGCAGAATAGAGTTTTGAAGTTGAAAACTTTTTACTAGCACTACTTATGAAGATGAACGCCCGCGAAATTGAAAATTAATTTGCTACGCGGGAAAACTTAACACCGCGATTCAGAAAAAGACGTCTATTGCACAACGCCATCTATCGAGACACTGGTAAACTCAATTCAAATTCTAAAATACTAAGATGGAGATGGATCAAATAACTACCAGCAGTTCTTTTCCACTGATATTAATCTCGTTTTGCTTCGGTCACAATCCCATCCAATATTGCTATATGAAAATATATATTCCTAATATATCAACAATTACCTAATCATAGGATACGAATTTACTTTCCCAACTGCTACGTAAAAGCTACGCACGTAGCAACAGTATTTTCACAGCTACGACATCGCTACGGCGTAGCGGCTGGGGAAATGAAGTTTCTAGATGTGAATAGTATTGCTCGCGACATTGAATGACACTTTTTCGTCGATAGTAAAAGTTTTTTATTTCCCCATGGTCACAGACTGGGTTATTTTCTCGAAACAAAATATTGATAGCTGTTTAGCAAACAAAGAAAGCAAGAAAAAGTATTTATTGTGACGCACAGGAAGATCACAAACTAACCTAAAAACACAAAAAAAAAATATGTAAAAAGAAGGTAAAAAACAGAAATTCTTGTACGAGGTCAATAGGCTCCTATAAGGGACTAATCACACTTATTCAGCTCTGTTCAGCTTTTGTCCATAGAAAACAACGTTTTTGTATGAGAAGCGTACGCATCCGTTCAGCCGCAGAAAGCTGAACGGACTTCATACAAAATCGTTGTTTTCTATGGACAAAAGCTGAACGCGGTTACAGAAATAAATAAAATAGATATAAATAAGTAAAATACCAGCAAATAAAATAAAAAAGGATTGTGTGGTTTTATGAAACCACGGTAAAAGTGAAACTTTATCCCTACTCCGCGGCCGACCGTCACGCGACATGCAACACACAGACGAAAAAGTTTGAGACGATGTAATAAAAGTTTCACTTTAATATTTATCTAATCAGCGCGTCAGCGCCAGACGTCACCTCATTACTTGCCTATGACAGAAGTGTATGAGGAAACTGTAAGTTCACTTCTTACCTTTTGGGATGAAGTACGATTATTATTACGATTCAATCTTGTAAACAGAAAAGTCAATTTTATTATTCATTCCTACCTTATGTCATATGAACGTTATTTCAAGTGATATTATACTATCTGTAGTGTTATAATGCCATATATTTTACACCCCTTTTTACTTGCTTCTTATTTATTTAGGAACACCAACAGCTTCCATGTATTATTTATCTTAAGTATATTATAGATTAGGGAAGGGGCCCATTAGCGCTGAAGCCTGCCGGGGCAGCGGGATTGTCCGAAAGGGTTACCGCTACTCCGGAATATAAAGGGCTAAGGAAGGAACACGGGTGGGTTTTAGTCAGTAAGATTCTGACACTCCCTCTGCTCCACCCAGAGCGAGAGGGGTCATTTGATGATTTCCCATCCACAAAAAAAAAGTATTATATAGATCACTATAGTCTCGGTCTTACACAGTTGCCAATTATAGGTTTTCCAGCAATCTCAGAAATAAGTGAAAAGTGAAAAAAAAAGTCGAAGGTAAAGGGAAGTGAAGTGTGTGATAAGTGTGAGTTCTTAGAATCAATATGATGCAATATAATTGAACCGTGTATATGTCACGGCTAATGGCCGAAGTGCGGCTACACCTAGTTTTAGCCGGCCGAAGTGTGGCTACACCTAGTTTTAGCCGTGTACAACTAGGTGCAGCCGGCCAAATGCGGTTTGTGTGTACTTCGGGTGACATCGGTTGCATGATTGCGGTCAGTCGATAGGCGACGTAGGATGCAAGAGTGATCGAAGGGCACCCCGAGGTTAGGTTTGGTTAGGTTACTTTAAACCCTTTACACAGAAATAGCTCCATCGACGTAGGATGCACCTAGTTGTACCCGGCTAAAACTAGGTGTAGCCGCACTTCGGCAATTAGCCGTAACATATATACTGACATAGGAACGTAGATGTTTTTAATAAAATACCAAACACTGTAGATGTTTTTAATACCAACGTTTTGTTCAAAATAGGTTCAAGCCAATTAGGCAGCACAACGTACAAACGCCAGCACATCAAGCTACTACAATCTGTCAAATTTATTTAATAGATTTTCTACTTTATCGCTAAAGCATTAGGTTCAAAGTTGATTGTGAAAATTTGACAGTTTCGGGTAGCTTGATGTGCTCGCGTCTGTACAAAACAGAACATGAAAAACAAAAAAGCGTATCTCAAAACTGTTCAATTTTTAACTAAACATATTTTCACCAAAATTGAATTATACAACAGTCCTTTAATCAATCATTTCTTTATTTATTTATTTTAACATGAAACGGACAAGGCTAATAACAAGTCAAACGCTCATCTCTCAATAATCCAAATATACTGACAAGATCTTCTTCTATTCATCCGAGAACATTTATCACAGTCGTACTCAGCGTCCCTGTGCGAGGGACAGGAAACTGAGCTCGAGCGGTAAACAATGCAGAATTTCCATACCACTTAGTAACCATTATATTTAATACCACGTTAAACATAATCTACATTTCACAATTTTCATCTTAAAATCTATAAACCATTACATATTCGCCCTATTACCCTTTTTTGCAAACAGATAGGAAAGTTTTCACTCAAAAGGGTTGGAAATTGAAATGGCTCATATTTCCTTCACATTCTTTGACGTCGGAGTGTGAGCACTCCTAAAAGGTGTAAACAATTATGTCGAGCTCAGGGAAAAGTCTTTGACGCAACGAATATTTCATATGTGCGACCGCGCTTCTGATAAAGTCCGCATTTTTAACTAGTTTTTTGTTGAAAATTGAGAGGTGTTTATTAGGAGGAGGAATTGTTAAAATGTTTGAGTTTTTTTTAATGTTCGAATTGGACGGCGGTTCTATAGCGTGCCGCTTTAATGGCGACATTAATTTAACACATACGGTTTCGTATTGAAATTCAAATAAAATGTCAAATTATAAGGTTCACATAGTTAAAATTTTAAATTAAAAGAAATACCACAAAAAATGCCTTAACAATATACAAAGCAAGAAATTTCATTCTTTACCAGAAGTTATTCCTTACACGATAAAACTTAGTTCATAAAATTATATTGTTCTTAATATTACAACTCTGAATACGCAAATCGGGCCAAACCACGTCGCCAAATAATTTGTAAGTTCATAAGGAGGAAGCCATTTGCAAGCAGAGGTAAAGTAATAAACAAGTTAGGAAATAAATGTTTTGATAGTTTAATTTTTACTAGTCATTTATTAGAGTCGATTAAGAAATTAATCATAATTATAGTAATCTCGCATCGTATTTATCTCGCTTATGATAATCTTTAGGGCCTTGTAATTGTAGGCTTAGTAATACGACCTCGTCAGTACCCACCAACTGGGCCCTTTAATTTAGGCTACATTTTCTGACTGCCCGTTTGTAATAGGAATCTATTAAAATATCTGAGGTTCTATTTTAGTAACGGTAATATGCTGTTTCTTTTTTAAGTTTTCGTGGTACCATTATTACTAAATTTTTGCTTATCCTAAGCAATTAAAAAGTCAAAACTGCGTGCTGTAAAAATGACCATAGCAATTTTTTTATTCGTTTTATTTGATGAATCGGGTTAAGGTAAAACCTTTCATGAACACTGTTTTGCCATTAATTCTAGCTCCTTGCAAAAATCATCACCATGGTAACTATTGATATTCTAAAAAAGATAACTCCCAAAAACAGACGTATTCCGCTCCGAGCGTTGATTTCAGAAACAACATTTTGTAAAGTGTGGTACGATGGAACGGTTTATCAATATTATTTTCAGTCCCCGAAAGGCACCTACATAGAGCGGAGCTACAATAAACAATCCTAGCGTACATATGATCGTATCTCGCAAACAAACTAGTTCGCATCGATGCACAGATTACCATCCCACCGTACATATTTTATCAAACTCACGCAGCAATAAAAATAACAATATTAAAAACTCAATTTTTATATCGTTTTGATACTTTTCGAGGTGTTATTAATCTTGTAACGTGACGCTGTTTTAGGAGAGAATTTCGTTAGTAAATTGTTTTAAGTCAATTTAGAGGGCCTAAAGTTCACTTCACGATGTAATCGTGGCACCCTTTTTGCGAAGGGTGGTTGAAAGTTCGTATAGCGCGCCTTTTGTTCTCTATTGTATGGGATATTATTAATTACTGTACTTTGTGTCAAATTAATAATAATTTAATTTATATATTATTATTGTTGACTAGAACTTCAAAACAATTTTGTAATTAATATTGCTGCTTTGTACAGAGTAATTGGTTATTGAAAACCGAGTTAATACACTAAATTTAATTTCGTAGAAATAATTATTTTGGCCCATTAGTATAAATTGTGAGTTAGATGGAAAACTATGTGATAATCAAGGCCATATTATAAGAATCATAGACATTTACCAAAAATCAAAATTTAACATTAAAAAAAAATTCTCAAAGTTAAAACGGTTCGCAGAAATCGAGTTATGAAAATCAATTGAAATCAGTTCTATATCGCGATGTATTGATCGGTGTACGTGCTAGGAATAGCTATGTATTATTAGCGATACGTCTGGCGTACATACTACTGTATCACGCACACATATAATTGAAACAAGTCCGAATGTTACTGGCTGGTATAAAAAATAAAGCAACATTTTTGCTAGCCGAAAAAAAGAAATTCACGGAAAAGTTTCACCAGATGTATCGGTTTTCATGACAAAAAAAAAAGTAATGACCTGCATTTTTTTTTAATAAAAATCCCCATGAGTGTTACAGATTTTTTTTTAATGCAGGTGCCTCCCTATTCAAACCAAAGCGTACTGCGGGATCATTGCGGAACACACTTATAAATTCTGCCTTTGATTCATTTTGACAATTCAACAACATTCATTGCGTTACATGTATAACGTTGTCGATCAGACGAGTTTTTTGAACATATGAAGCAATGAATTACTTTCCTTCATAATACCTCGGATTTTGAAAGAAAGTGTTTTACGCAATTGAGGTGCAGATTACGAATACCGTAGTTCCTTGAATTTGATCACGGAAGCCTGACGTTAATTACGGGGCCTCTTGTGATACGGACATACGGACATACGGGGGCGATTCTACTAATTTGCAACGTTACACGTTCAATTGTGTTTTAGTAACAGTTAGATTTCGATCACCGTACGATAGTTACTTATAAAGTCATTCTACTATTACCTATGCAAACTGGAAACTAAACCTATGCTGAATCGCAACTAAATGGTAGCGGGAACGTAATTGCGGGTAAACTATGCCAAATAGTATGTTTAATAATACAAAAGAAAAAAAAAAGTTGAACTTAAAAATGTTACATACATGTCATCGATAGTATTTTCAAATACAAAACTAAATTTACTTATACCATTCGATTCTAACAAGTGTCAAAATAACAGTAGAACGTCACTAAACGTCACGCTCATGTTCGATTTTGTTAGCAGAATATATTTTGAAATTATTTCGATCGATCGTTGGCTTAAACTAAAACGTAATCGCAGTTGAATCGTTGTTCATTAGTAGAATATGAAAACGCTTAACAGCCGTGATTCAGCTGTGGTTCCATTGCGATTTTTGAACAATTTTGTTAGTAGAATCGGCCCCCTGTATGACGTTAATAACGTTAATTATAGATATATATAAAAAGCAAGTCTTTTTGTAATTTATATTTATTTCTTAATTTCATTGTTGTTTTTTGTATCTAATCGGACGTCATCACGTCAACGCCGGCTGTCGCTGAAAACCAGCGCTGGGCCTCTGTCTCGTATAGGGTCTTAGCATTATGCTGAGCGATGGCCGTTTTGCGTAGATGTGACGCATTTTTTCTCCCGAATAGTTATTTTGTTTTTTTTTATGCGTCTTATTTGCCGCAAATAAACGTTTTCTTTTCTTTCAATGTGTGGACTGCAAAAGGTTCATAAAAATTTTTCTATTCTTCAGAATAAGAAACAAAATGCTATTCTTGTCATACCACCTCGAGCGTAATAAGCCGACCCCTTAAGGTGGGAGGAACAAACATCATCCAAGACAAACGTTATATTCAACACCGTGGAGTTCTTGATGCGAGTGTGTATCATAGCTCCACGGAATTGCCTTATTTTTTCATTTGTGCCATTTACTCATTATTTTCTTAGAACTCTCGCTTTTGCGCAGACATTCTTTGTGATTTTTAAAAGGTTTCTACGAATTTGAGTAAATGAAAAAAAGATGGAAAATTTACTTGAGCATGATGATTTTGTGGAAACCGTGTACCTATCCAATTTAAAAGCAGGCTTGGTGAAATTAGCTGGTTTCATAATATTAATCTCAATGGTTTAATTTGTTTCCCCGAAATTCAGTGGATTAACGTCGAGAGGGTCTGATGTAATTATGTTTAGTCTTTCACTGGTACAGACGCCAGCACATCAAGCTACTAAAATCTGTCAAATTTCTTTATTAGATTTTAAACTTTATCGCTAAAGCATAAGGTTCCAAGTTGATTGGGAAAATTTGACAGTTTCGGGTAGCTTGATTTGCGTCTGTACATGTGCCTTACTTACCTGAATTATGCTACTACCAAATTCAGCAACAGTTAATCTCAATAAACGTTTACTCATTAAATTAATTTAATGAACACAACATTAGGTTTGTCTACATAATCAGCCTATAATGTTCCCACCTGCTGGCACACCAGAGCTCGCTCTCTGTGTGAGGGAGTGGATCGTAATCTACCGCGCGGGCCCAGTGCGGGTTGGTAGACGTCACATGTCTTCGATTTTTTGGTTCTAGGACATGCCGGTTTCCTCACGATGTTTTCTTTCGACGTTTTAATAGCAATGATAATGAAATAATTAACAAAAAGTAAAGCGCTTTTCTGGGTTCGAACCTAAAACTCGTTATTCGCAGCCGTTACTACTGTCAATTTTGTCTAATCTACTACTTTATAACCTCGTCCGACCTTCACCGAACCACTGCCAAAATCCGTAAGCTGATGCGAAATAAATCACGCTGTTACTAAATAAGTGATCAATACTTGGAAAAAAAGTAATACGAAGCAGAAACAAATTCTCGCAGCAGTCAGTCCATCAGCTGACCGTTTGGCAGGTCGCCAGCGCCGCCGGTCGATACGGCCGCGACGACGACCCGTCTAGTCTAGGCTACGTACCGGCGACTGGTGTTTCCACCCTACTTGCGACCTCGTTCGCTGTTTCTACCCCAGTTGGAATTTATTGGTAGTAAAATATTTTATTGGTTGGGTGATACTCGTAGGTGTTATCTATATGTATGGATACGTTATCCTTTAAAAGTAAATAAAGAAAAACGAACCATATTGACTTATTCTGTGTAATAAACTTGTGGACCAGGTTAAGAATACAATAATCCGTTCCATCACTAAAATAACTGAAGGCCAATTCTCGTAATTTAAAACGTTCAAAATCTAGTCGCAGTCTCATATTGGAGACAAACAAATGTCAAAAACTTGTCAAAATGTAGGGAAATTAGAGGTATTTTTACAGATTCAGACTGAGATCAGACTGTGAACGTTCTTAAAATTACGAGAATTGTCCCTCTGATGTCACTCGGAACGGTGCTGGACACATCTGCCGCATGTCAGACCATCAATGGCCCAATGGGCCAATCTTACAACCCAGTGGGTCCCACTTACTGGCAAACGACATCGCGGCCGGCCCAGACGGAGATAGCGGGATGAGCTGAACTGGACTCCTTTGATAAAAATTGGTCCTTGGTAACTCCGGACAAAGAGAGGTGGAAAGAGAGTAGGGAGACCTTTGCCCAGCAGTGGGACCGTAACGGCTAAAAATTAATATAATAAGTAATTGACTTGTTCGATATATCATGAGGGTCTAATCTTTTCAGGAACCGTGGATAATTTGATTAAGATGGGGGGTTACCTTCTGAAGATAACGTCTATCCACATGAAAAAAATGTCATAATATCACGCCTGAATTTCTTGAAGCATAAGACAGAGATGTGAAGGACACACACTATTTTGATGTTGACCTGAGTGACTAACACTATTGAAAAAGTTATAAAAATGTTTGAAGTTGTAGCGTAAACTGAACTTTATTGTGTAGGATTTAAATTTATTTTTCCATAAACTCATGTTTGTTTACATTTTTGGCAAATAAATCGCGAATGCAGATCACATTTTAATTTTCCAACAATTTGTAACTCTACACAAAGTATTCTAACTTTAAGTCCATTACGACATCACAGCATATTTAAGTGAATATTTTCGGCCATTTTGGCTTAAACGCGAGTGGTTTATGGTCGAAAATTACCTCTTAAACTTACTGAAGAGCCCAAACAGGCTGCTAACATAGTTTAGTTAAGAGAAGTAATTTCAGGAGTGCTGAAATTATTCAAGAGTTTCTCCTTTATAAGGTAATCTTTCTGCAAGGTATTTAACTTGATAAGAGTTGGTATTTTGAAGGTAAGGAAGTGTTATCTTTGGGATGTTATTCAAATGGTTGCAATTAGGGATTTTTTTCAAATGCAGTCTGTTTTTCCGATTTCATCTACGATCAGTTTTCACTTGTTTTTTTAGCCATTTATGCAAATACAGACATATGCTTAAACAGATAAGAAGAAAGGAACAGAAAAATACGTACAAAGATGAAGATGATGAAAATCTCTTCCAGCATACCTGCGATAGGAGAGTAGATAAAAATAGATGTCGACAACGTGTGTAAAGAAGAGAAAACAAAATACATACAATCAAAAACAATTATATAATTTATATATTTATAAATATACAATATAAAACAAAGAAGTTGCAAGTCAGACCGGAATAACTCGAAAATGCCTGGAAGAGCTATTGGACCATGAAACATGAGTTATCCCGGTCTGATCCCCTGAGCCCCCCTCTAGCGAAGCTCCCGATCTAGCGAAGGGTGATCCTCCTTTGTTCCATAAGAGGAGACTCATTGACGTGTGCATACTTCCCATCCTCACATATGGTGGACAAACATGGTCTATAACAAATCAGCAGAGATCCACGCTCGAGGTTTGCCAGAGGCCTATGGAATGGAGTATTCTGGGTATCAAACTAACAGACGGGGTTAGGAATACGACCATCCGTTTCATCACAAAGATAACTGATGTCACTCGGAAAGCTGCCACGCTAAAATGGAATTGGGCTGGACACATCTGCCGCATGTCAGACGACCAATGGGCCAAACTTGAACAAAATGGACCCACTGGGTCCTTCTTCATTAAGAAGGACCCATTGGGTCATAAGTTTTGGGAGCATGGGTCAAAGCTTCTGAGAACCAGTTGTTGTTATATGATTTCTTGAGGAGGAGAAGAGAAGGAAAGAAGAGAAGAGGAGGAAGGGAAAGAGAAGGAATGGGGGAAGGAGGAGGAGAGGGAGGAGGAAGGAGAAGAAGTTCTTATAGGATTGGCCCACAATCGCAGTAGACCGGGAAAAATGGACGAGGAAAGGGAGCCGTTTGCCCTGCATTGGGACAACACAGGCTTATCTTCTAATATATAAAATTCTCGTGTCACAGTGTTACTTACCATACTCCTCCGAAACGGCTTGACCGATTTTTATGAAATTTTATATGCATATTCAGTAGTTCTGAGAATCGGCTACTATCTATTTTTTTTTTTTGCAAAACGACGTCTGCGGGGTGAAAAACGGTAATCTTAATATTTCATTATCCATTTCGCACACCTGACGATGTCATGGCGGTCGATGCATAAAGGTCGAGCGACACGTGTGCCAGTGAAGACATAAAACTACGCATCCCTTAGCAGTGCGGGCTGACGCGTAATGATGCGTGAAAGTGTGGAATGCCATTTATAACTTGAAATTATTATATTGGAAATGGCTGTTTTACAGAGCAGTGTTGGGCGTAATTAAATATTTAATTGAAATTGAATTATATATATGTAGTTTAAATAATGTCATTCAGTTAAACATAAAACGATGGTGTAAATTAAATAAACACACAGTCAAAAGTCAGAAAACAACCCGCCCCTGATCGTTCCCGGCGCAAAGGTGCCCATAACACTCGCCGCATTGCCTCGCTGAATAGCGATGGCCAACCTCTGCACCAAGAACGACCCAGAGCGGGAGTCACCGGTTGCCGCCCTGACCTTACGGCCCAATTCCCCCACAAAAACCTTCGCTGCCCTACTCCAACTACCCAGGGTCTCCACAGCTACCGGCACAAAATAGTAAGGCTGCTCCAAGGAAGCGTATTTGAGCCTTTTTACAGAGCAGGCGTCTTCAGCTGCGGCAGAGGCAGTGTGCGTGGTGCGACTCAGGTGACTGGCAGCGACAGTGCTGACGCAAGTTGCGTCCCAAATCAGGCACTTCCCGTTCTTCCATGGCACTAAAGTCAGCCCATCCGGCCTCTTACCATCGCACCTGCTAAGACCTGTAGGCTCAAGCACGCAGGGGACGTTTGCCGATATAAGGGCTCTTCGGACTATGTCATTCAGGGCATGGTGACGCGGGAACCTCCCTGTGCAACGCCGACAACTCAGTGCGTGATGGCCATCGGCCTCCACCATGGAACCGCAGGTGCATATGTAAGTTTAAATTAAAATAATTATAATTGATTACTTACGAATTATTTTTGAAGTAATTTGTGATTCAATTATATTTTGCCTAACACTAATACATAGTTGACTGAATTGCCTCTAAGACTGAATTATTAACTTCCGAACAAAAATATTTGTTAAACCCAGAAATAAGTGTAGCAAAAAAGTTTATTTGAGAAAATCTATGTAAAAATAATACTTACAAAACAGTCAAATAGTCTACGTAAATATTTATTTAGCAAAGAACAAAAACGACCCCGTCTTAATCACGCTCTAGTTATCAAATAAAAACAGTAATTTTCAAACCGTTACCAGGAATCTCCAACGCTTGAATAAAATAGAGTTTATACTTTCTCCGAATATTTCAAACGAAGTTCAAGTGGAAGGGCCTTAACTCATCATCATTCCAGTTTCACACTTGAACGATTATGAAAGTTAAAATAATCTTTTTCGACTAACGTGGGCCTAGCACGAACTAACAATTAATTCGAACGACTTTAAGAAAATACAACTATCCTGTGTAGCATTTCTCTTAAAACTAGGTAAATTTTCAAACTCAAACCATTTATTGCAATTAAATCATTTGCGGGCACTTTTGAACTATCATCGAGTCGGTCAGTCAGGAAGATGAAAATAGTAGTTCATGCCAAGGTGTATAATTATTATAATTATGATCCTATGGAGAAGAACAAAAAGATTTATTATGTAACCAGCCGGTCGATTCTGTAAAAACCTCACCGTGATAACTTAGGTGAACTGAGCTATCAATAGTGGGAATCCCTAACATCAGGTGGAGTGACAGCTCACTTCACCTACGTTTTCACGGTGAGATTTTTGCAGAATAGCACTGCATGATTATGTAATATCTCGAGTTAAAAGTATGTCCTTGGAGTTTACAACTAGCTTCAACTTTCTGACTAACTGACCGACTCCTTGACAATTCAAAAAGTGCTTATAAATCTAAATGTCAAATGTCCCTTGCTGCCCTATCCCAGCGACGCCCTAAGCCGAGGTCCGTGCCCCACAGATGGTGCCCTTGGCGCGAAGTCGCTAAGTATTTAAGCCCTGGCTGGAGGCCTTAATGTATTGAGGCACAGGCAAGGCCGATTAGGCAGCCGACAACCATTAACGTTGACCTGCGAGATGCCATTTAAAAAAAAAAAAAGCCTGGTTATTTTATTCAGTAATCCTAATAAATGCTTTGAGCTCGAGTTGAAACATTTAATCAAGACAAGGTGCTTTAATAGACATGGAAGAGAAATCTCTTCAGACTTTCTTTTTTTCTTAATCTCTTTAGGTAATTGAATAGAATACTGTGTTTCCTCATATACGGCACTCCTTCTGAACGTATAGCGACTGCCGAACTGCGGTCAGTTCGGCAGTCATTTCGTATTTGATACTATTTCAGTATGAGATTCACTAACGAAAGGGCTCCTGGCTAACTATATAACAGCCGCACAGGTTGATCGATCAGAATAAACTACGTTTGCCGCGATCGGTTCGTAGATGGGTGACCATCTTTACATCTGTGCCTCGGAAAGCACGTTAAGCCGTTGGTCCCGGCTGTCACTCTTGGTTCTTTGACAGTCGTTATGGGTCGTCAGTAGCCCGAATGTCTGACAACCAGTCTTACCAAAGAGTATCGTGTTACCCAGTAACTGCGTTGTGGAGGTCAGATAGGCAGTCGCTCCATGTAAAATACTGGTATTGAGCTGCATCCGGTGAGACTGGAAGCCGACCCCAACATAGTTGGGAAAAGGCTAGACTGATTACATGACTAACAAAACGTATTATGCGATTAACCTTTTCAAAAGCCATGACATAAAGTACAAAATATAAACTAAATGTGATCGTGTCGTGGCCTTAATGCAGTGACTACTTAACTAAAAGGTTTTATATTGCCACCTGTGTTTTAACTTAGCCAAGTGCTTTCCTACGCTAAAAGATATCATAACGTACGCAGTGCAATTCTGTAAAAATCTCACCGTGAAAACGAAGGTGAAGTGAGCTGTCATTCCACCTGATATTAGGGATTGCCTCCATTGATAGTTCACTTCACGCTCACTTCACCTATGTTATCACGGTGAGATTTTTACAGAATCGATAGGCTGGTGCTAACCTGTTAAAAGTAAAAGAAAATATAACTTCAACACAAGATTCAAGATTCTTTATTTGTGGAAACATGAGTATACATACAGAGCATGCAACAAACATTCAGTACCACTAGAAATATAAGTTAAATAATGAGTTCAATAAAACAAAGTTTTTTCAAACAAATTACGATCCCAAAAAGCAGGAAATAATTTCTCGGCAGGCCCAGGCAGAGATCGCGGAATGAGTTGGACTCCTTCTTAATGGATTGGCCTACAATCGCAGAAGACCAGGAAAAATGGAAAGAGGGAGCTGGCACAACACAGGCTATAATAAAAAAAAATAAGAAAGAAAAACAAAATTTTATGGATCCGGTAAAAATATAACATTTGAAGAAAGAAAATTTTAGCAAGAAGGCCTCATTCCCAATCATTCATTCCCAATACTAAAAATTCGCTCAACGTTCGACAAAATTAGACCCTCTGTTGCGCGTAACTATGTGGAAAACATTCACGTTCAGTCGTAGGCGATAGAAATTCATGCTCCGTACTACAAAGTGCTACGACGCTACGCCGTAGCAGCTACGAGCTACGCCCTTTACTTGTATAGAAAATAGGTCAAGGGTAACTGGTGAATAGAATGAGGGTTCTGTTAAACGTACGTATTTGTTGTCAGGAAATTAAATTAATTTGTTTGTTAGATTAGATTGTTTTCTGCGATTGTTCGAAACAAGTTGGATTTGATATGAAAATGGCAGATGACGTCGTCAAACAAGTTATTTTGTACATAATAATTGGTGGAAAACAATTTTAATTTTTGGTGTGAAAATTCGCTGTATACGGTAGTGCGCAATGTAACGCACGTAAAGCATTGCACTTATGGGCGCATTCGACAGGACAGGGGTCGTGAAAGTATTTAAAGAAAAGAAAGAAAACAGCAAAACAAACATCTTAAAACTATAAAAACAGAAAACAAAGATTATAATGCCAAAAGGGCCTCAGCTCAGCATAATTTCAGATGACAACACAATATGTGCGTATTTGACGCTGATTTTCAGCTGCAACCCACGAGTGCCATACGCTGGAATAACAAACACATAAGGAAGTGTGTGTCCGTTAAAATAAATTAAGAGAATTAATTAAATGTGATAATATGAAAAGCTCATATAGAATTAAATTAAATGTTGTGACATAAAAAGTTACAAACATAACATTTCAATACAGTTCTCGTAAAAAAACCTCAAAAATCAATTGGGAACTTTAAATATCATTACATCCGTAACCAAAAAGTTCTCAGGTATGGTCCAAAATGATCACAATGACGGGAGGAACAAGTGAGGCTCGGCTTTAATAAAGCGCGCGGGCCTGCGGACGGAGAGTAATGGGTAACTCTCCGTCCGATCAGGACCAGGCCCGTGCCGGACGGCGCGTACGTGTTCCACGCGCGCCTCAAAGAGATGTCAAGTCAGCATTAAGGAAGGGTCGAAGCCTGCCGGGGCAGCGGGATTGTCCGAAAGGGTTACCGTTACCCCGGAACATAAAGGGCTAAAGAACGAAGAAGGGCTAAGAGTCTGACACTCCTTTCTGCTCCACCCAGAGCGGGAGGGGTCATTTGATGATTTCCCATCCACAAAAAAAAAAAAAAACAACAAAAAAAAGTGCCTTAGTAAAGCATCCTTTTACACCCGTTATAATTTCGCCCGCGTATTACGTGAAGGCAATGACTATACAACCTCTTGACTGCTCATACGGGCGACTCAGGCTCACGACACATACATGAAATTGCACTGATGTTAGATGAAACTACGAGTGGCCATTTTAGTATTGACCAGTTATTGGATCTCTGCACACGCAGTTTGATACCTTTTAAAACATTTCTGTATAAATAAAAACAATTATGAGTTCATGTTCAACTAAATGGTGTGGGAAATCGTCTAGAACATCGAGCTATAAAAAAGATGTTCATCTGTAAGTAAAACATATATAATTTAATAATATTATGAATTATTGCAGGGCTCAAGCTAAACTGGTTGTTTACTTAAAATGGCACAAAAATGTATACCGCGTTGATGTCTTTTTGAAAAGTCTCTTTCTCTCACTAGGGTATGGTCTATACGTCTGTCCCTTTCTATCCGTACTAATGTTGTGGTGTTGCGACAACTTATAGTTAGGGAGGCGAGGTAGCTAAATGGCGTAATTCAACGGCGCCGTCGAGACCTATCAAAATCGAAAGATAAAATGATTTCGAAAAGAAAAGCTCGTATGGTAAAAACCATTTTAGCGGTGGGTTTGGCGTGTACGGTTTTTCAAAAATGTTAAAAAAAACAGTTACTTGGGCATTCTCGAGCGCGTCAGATATTCATACTACGTTTGCCCCAAGTGCCTCTGATAACAACGGTATACTAATCTGCCGGTTTGCGTGGTGGGGGTAGGCATATAAAGTAGTCAAAAATGCAAAAAAAAAAATGTACTCGAGCGCGTCAGATTTTCGGAAGGGGTGTTAAGTAGGCCTCAAGGAAGCTCCCTTTAAAAAAACTGACGATTTCGGCGTGACGATAAGTTGCGATGAATTTTTGAAAATGCAAAAAAAAAAAGTTTTTTTGAAATACTCGAGCGCGTCAGATTTTCATAGGGGAGGTTTATCTCGGTATCCTGAAAGCATATTTCCTTAATCTGACAAAAATGTTGGTGGGTTCTCTTAATCTGATCGAAAAAGGTTTTTTGGTTTCTTTTTTTTCCTTTCTTTCTCCTTGATAAAACGGGGAATTTAAGAATGACAATAAAGCGATAGATACAACCAACGTAAATGTAGATGAAATGTAGTACGAATTGTATTGTATCAAAGTTTCCAGCACATTTGAGAAATATACCGTCGGGTCTTTTCTCTCTCTTCAATCGTCGTTATACTGAGGGCACATAGGTCTACGGTAGGGGACCATAAACATATATATATATATATATATATATATATATATATATATATATATATATATATATATATATATATATATTAGGGTGTACCGAAAATTCCCTTCTACCGCTTCTTTCCCCACCATCAATGTTGCGAAATAAAGGAAAAATACTGGTAGGACGGCATATTTCCGCGAAGCGCTCAGTCTGTATTACATGTTTATGGCAAATTCCACTTTTTTGCTTCAATTCTTCACTTCGTTTTGCTTACGGTACGTCCAAAAAACAATTTGAGGATCAACAGGCTATTGAATAATATATATGAAACTGTACATGTTAATAATACTTTTGTATACAGATACGCGTAGCTTTTTCCGAGTCCACGAAAATTGTCGAGAAGCTTTAGAAAAAAAAAATTTGTGAGATATAATAAAAGTCACATAATTTAATTATCGTTATTTCATATCAATTTTTTTAACACCCTCAGTTTTCGAGATATACTCAAAAAACCGGGAGTTTGAGTTTTTATGATGCTTCAAGTCAAAAAGTTTTAACTTTGGACAAAAATGTAAAGAGACCGGACACAAAAACCTTTTTTGTGTAAAATAAAATTACCTTTTTTGTTTATTTAAACTTTTTTTTTGTAAGATGAATCGTTCGCGACTTATATGCCGCAACGCGTTTTTCGGAAGACGAAATGGCTCCTCCACACTTCTGGTCATGCGGAAACCGGCAGATTTTGTATTTTTAGTGAGTTTTAGATTATATTCTTCAAAATAAAAAAATCACGCTCGAGAATGCCGGATTAACGTTTTTTTTTTACAAGTTCGCGACCCTATAACTCGGCGGCGTCAAGGACTTATCGTCAGATTAGTTAAATTTAGTCTTAAAACACTAAAATCAACCCCCAATATCTTAATCTGACGCGCTCGAGTATTTCAGACTATCGATTTTTTTTTACTAATCTGATCGTCTATCCTAGGCGCGCGTCACTACATATAGAGCTAAATACTTTACAAGGTTGTTATATTAGGTCTAAGGTATCTCTCATATCTCAAACTGCCACGCTCGAGTATTACCGAAAATTCCCCTATTCGCCTCCCTAACTATTATTAATCACCAAAACAAAGTTTTTCTTGACGATAAAAATTACGATGTTCCATAATCGTAAAAAAACTAACATTACTTAATGTTTATATTTTAGATTTCCAAATATTCCGGAACAGAAATAAAAGTGGATTAATGCAGTTCACAGGGAAAATTGATTTCCAAAAAAATATAGCGTTGCTTGTTCAAAGAATTTTACAGCAGATTGCTTTGAAACTTTAAAGAACCGACGCCGTTTATTTAGTTCATCAACCCTGACCCTGTTGTTGCTTGTAATAAAACATATATATATATATATAAACGTCCAAATTGAGAACCTCCTCCTTTTTTGAAGTTGGTTAATAAAGATAAATTTGAAATGTTACGGTAGAGTTTTATTTTCACCCAGTTATTTATTTATTTATTTATTTAATACTTCAAGCACATAAATGTACAGAGGCGGACTTAATGCCATAGGCATTTTCTACCAGTCAACCTTTGGGTGATGCAGAGACAAACAGTGGTAGGTGCAATCATGAAAATTGAGGAATAAATATTCACACCCTATCAGTATAGTTTAAAAAATGTAGAATTAATAGACGTCGATTTTATCGATATCGATATTATTGTTGCAAAACTGATTTGTGCATCACTTTTTTTGCAACATTCGTCCTGACATTGTTGCATCGGCCAATCACAACCGCTGTATTTTCTTCGTCCCCCGGCCCGCAGTGGTGAGTCGTGTGCCTAAACGAAATCGGTCTATCAGCTCTCAAGTGGTTTTATTCTCTTTGCATGAAGGTAACCAGATGTTAATTATTTGAAATAGCGGTATCTTTCCATCGTCGTTCAGCCGTGGTACATTATCCTATTAAATAAGGACTCCTTTATAAAACAACTTGGTCTTCACAAAATCTAACAATTAGAATGTACTGTGTAACTGTAATGCAATAAAAAATTAGCTGTTTAATACAGAAGTTCAATACCTACTTGTCCAAAATGCTAACACAAACATAATGCAAACAGGTGATTTTTTTTCCTGATTTCAGAGTTGGTCCCATAGTGAAAGTTGTTCAGTTTGATGGTCTAAAGCACCTCTTAAATCTAGAAATCTAGATTTCAGGTACAACGACAATGATGAGTACAGTCAACAGCAAAAGTAGATGATGAAAATCAGAAATTCAATACTAATGAACGGAGTTCGCGTCAGAACTGTGTGGCGTCGAAATGTCGTTATGTGATTGTAAATTATACCAAACATTTACTACTTCGACGCCACACAGTTCTGACGCGAACTCCGTTCATTAATTAGTATTGAATTTCTGATTTTCATCATCTACTTTTGCTGTTGACTGTACAATGACCTCTTAAGAGGTTGCTGGTGTTTTACAAATAACCGTGTATATTAGATAAACTAGCGACCTGCCCCTGCTTCGCACGGTGTTTACGACTTGGCAAAACATCGAGACTTCTTAGCATAATGATATGATAGGGGTTTGTGGATAAGTATTAACAGCCGCACGGATCGATCGATCGGGTTAAGCTACGCTTACCGCGGTTGGTCCGTGAATCGGTGACAGTCTTTACATAGCAAGACATCTCCGTGCCTCGGAAAGCACGCTAAGCTAAATGATTTGGCAACGATATTAGAAATAGGCTTGTTGACTGAAAAAATCTAATTAGTCCGTCAGTTAGGTTATCAAAAAATATTTGACCCGTATTTTTTCTTTTGTTACGTAAACCAAAATTGACGAAGATACGACGCTTTTAAAATTCTCAATACGTCACACCACTCCCGAGTTTTGATGCGTTTTGTCTTTGTCAATATTCATTGATTTACAAAAACAAAAAATACGTGTCCATTATTTTCCAATACTCTAACTGGCGGATTAAATAGATTTTCAATTTATTGATAGTGTCGAAAAGCCTATTGTCACAAGCTTTTATTTCGAGTCGTTCCACTAAAATCCCCTAGACCAGTCCCCCAGGGGACTACACAGCACTCAATGTTCCACTATGATCCCCTAAGGGATCATATAAAACTGTAATTTCCTTTTGATTCCCCTAATTGTATGAGAACCTTGAACCAGTCGGTCATTTTCTAGAAATGATGAAGTAAATAATAATGGAGGGATAACCGACTTGCAATTTTTCAGTTAATTAAGTAGAATTACAAATTTTAATTTTGTAAGTAGAAAAGTTATTATTATTATTTTTTATATATTTTGCATTTATAACGTTAAATATACCTATATAAGTTAAACGTTGAAAAAAATCTAACGCCTTACCACGGACTCGAACCCACGTCTTTTACTATCTAGGTGAACGCGATTCCAACTACGCCACCGAGACGCTGCACTGATCGAACCTGTGAAATCTTAAAGCTTCTGGTACTTTTTTTAAAACATCTAACTCATTGTAGAAAAGTTAATTTACGTCATTGTTATCGCCTCTGTAGACAGATTTTTAATTATATATATTACGTATTGTTATTTTGTAAGTGGATTTTTTATTTAGAAGGGACTATAAAGGAATAGTACTTATTAGTACTTATAGAATCCCCAGCATAGGGTATCGTAGTGGAACATTGAGTGCTGTGTAGTCCCCTGGGGGACTGGTCTAGGGGATTTTAGTGGAACGTACCTTTATTTCACCTCTAGGCACTCTAACCAATAACATTCACACACAAGCAAAATACTCATTCCAATGAGCACATTTTAAAACAGCCATTTGTAGCATATTTTTCCCAGTATATCAGCAAGATAGCCATACAAACAATTACATTCAAAATAATGACTATACTTCACAGCTAAATTAAATTCCTGCCCTCACTATTTGGCATAATCAAGTAAAAAGTAAGAGTTAACTATTCAGGATGATTTCTTTAAGCCTGTGTGTGTAGGTTCTGCACTATACCTTTAATTAAATTGAGCTCATCCTTTCAGCGGTTTTCAACATAAATAAAGAAAATGAATTTAGGTAAAACCCATGTTACATCAAATAGTTTATTTGATGTAAGTAGTTACTGTAGCTGATTCAGAGAAATGGATTAGGTTAGGTTCACAATATTGTTAGAGAATTAATCAGAATAAAATTAAATATCAATGCAATAATATATGAGTGTGCATATAATAATTTATTAATTTAAAATAAAGAGGTCATAGGATCAAAATTACATAAGTTTATATGTAATTTTAGTAGTAGTTTTAGTGTACTTTTTATGACCAGTAGCTTAGAACCCATATTGACTAGAAAATAAAGTAACTCTGTTTGTGAAATAGTGTTTATATAAAAAGTTAAGTGTTTATATAAATAAATAAAGTCCATAGAACTCGTAATTTTATGAACGCTCAGTCTGATCTCAGTCTCAATCTGTCAAAAATACTTCTAATTTCCCAACATTTAGGACAAGCTTTTGACATTGGTTTGTCGCCGAGATGAGACTGCGACTAGATTTTGAATGTTTTAATTTACGAGAATTGGCCTTCTGTTATCTATTCTGTGGACAAGAGCCTGCACAAATGAAGGAAGAAAAGGTTTTATTCAATAGACCCGACAAACAATCACTGAATAAAGCTACCTTCTATAATATTATTACTTTTGTAAACTTTAACAAAAATTCTTCAGAACAAAAAAAGAGTTCTGATTTATAAGTAAGTATTTTCCAACTTCTTTGTTATCTTGAAGGGATGAAAGCCTCATTTCTACAAAATGTTTTACCAAAAAGCGACCGGTCTGAGATTTTTCACGGCAGCTGCGGGTGTATTTAATTACAAAAAAAAATCATCTTATCTTTGCTAGTGAATCAGTCTAATTGCGAACAGTGGTGGCGCCATAGATATCCGTGGGTGGCGCAGTGATAAGTGCAGTGTTAGCTCACAGGTAACGGCCGCGACTTACGAAATGTAGGTCGTAGGTTCGAACCCAATCAGGCGTTTTACTTTGTGTAAATTAGTTTCTTCACCACTGCCCTCAAAACCGAAAAGGAAAATATCGTGAGAAAACCGGCATGCTGCATGTCGTCGAATTAAAAATTCGAAGAAATCGAATCAAATTCGATTCGGATTGAATCTGATTCCAACTTTCACAATTCTTTGGGAATGTTCACTAAATCCTAAGCACATTTTCAAAGAGTTTTAACAAAGTGGCTCTCACACCACACGCACATGAATCTACCAACCCACACTAGGCCCATGTGGGGTGCGGCCCACTCCCTCTCATCGAGAGGAGTTCTGTGTCCCAGCTCCCAGCAGTGGGAACATTATAGGCTGATTATGCAATCTAATTTGTCGTGAAAACTGAAACAAAATGTAGCCATTTCTGTCGGAGTACATCGCGTACAGACTTCTAGAATTTGTAGTGATGGTTCTTAGATCAAACTAGGTATCTTAATACTAGCGCCATTCAATTTTATAGTTTTAATTTTTTGTGTTAACACTTATTTTTGAGAAGGCTATTGGCGACTGTGTAACTCCAAGTATACTTATAATATACTAGCTGCGCCCCGCCGTTTCACCCGCGTAAGTTTCGATCCCTTGGGAATATCGGGATAAAAAGTATCCTATGTGTTAATACTGGTTATAAAGTATATGTGTGCCAAACTTCATCCAAATCCGTTCAGTAGTTTTTGCGTGAAAGAGTAACAAACATCCGTCCACCCATCCTCACAAACTTTCGCATTTATAATATTATTATAGTATATAGTATAGTAGGAATAGTAGGAAGTAGGATAGTAGGATTATACAGAAATTGTTGGTAAACCTTTAAGTATAAATAAATCTTAACCACAACCATAATATGAAATTGCTACTATAACTAAGAAACTTCCACGTGGACCAAGTTTCTAAAATATAATTCGTCACGATTCCAACAACGAATCCAAATTTCAGTAACTAACACCTAGGTACCTATCCGAGGAGGTATTTTCTCATCTCACTCACTCCAACGGATGAGACTTGTCGAGAAACTGGGATAAAAGAGATTTATAGAGAAGAATGGAAAAGTACAAATAACTTGAAAAAATCTTGACGTTTGAAGATGATTGTATTTGTTCCACTGTATGCATTGCAAATTGATTTTTAAACTTAATACGGCTTTGTGTGACTCCGGAAAATACGATTGAAGGCTCCCGTAGACTGACGGGACGCGACGACGGTGCGACGCGGTTTTGGTAGAACAATTTCTATGAAGTTTTTATAGAAATTGCGTTGAGCTAGTCTGAATCTTGAGATTGCTTGAACGATGACATTGTCACCAGCTTTTTATAAGTGCCAGTCCACACGGCGCGTTGCATCGTCGCAACGCATGAATTTTAACGCGTTGCCGGCCACACGGGCGCTGCATCAACGCAGTGGTGCTAGGACGCAGTCGCAGGTAATTACACCCCTCCCGCTTCGTCTCCTGGGCTGCTGTCCGTCGTGTGTGTGTTGCGACGACGCAGCGCACCGTGTGTACACTATGGTTATTTGTATGTAAAACAACGCAACGGCAGCGCTGCGTCGACGCAACGATGACGCAACACGCCGTGTGGACTGGCTCTTATACTCTTGTGAATATGTTAATGAGGTAAGGTTTGGGTGAGGCGTAAATCCAGCAATGGCGTGGCTAGCTGACATTATGGCGAATTCTGTGTCTCGTCATGTTAATTACTTTGCATACCTACTATTGTATAGAATCAAGTTTTTCAAACTGAACAGACAGCTGTGCTGCTGGGAAGTTTGTTGCTCCACTTCTTCCCAGCGAAAGTACTAGGAAGTGGTGAAGGGCGGGGGTTTTGGGGGACTGTCTTTTGTTATTTTGAAGTTCGAAAAGTGCTGATTCTCCGCCTAGTTTAAATAAATGACTTCTGATTTTTAATGGACGTTTATCGGCTGAAATGATAATGGTGATTATAGGAATTGTAACGGAACCAATTGAAAGTGTCACAATATATTACTATTATTGTTAGGTATAATTATAGAGGTGTGAGGAACAGGGTGTGAAGTTCACTCAACCTCCATAGAAAAGGGAGGATCCTCCGATCAGACAGATGTCGTGTCCGGTTGACAACTGCCCAATGATTCATGTCGGGCCGTTGTAGATATAATGCTAGTTGCGCGACAAATTCTGCTTGCGAGATGCAGGATTTTGCGTGACGTCATTATAACGCGTTGATCGCATGTGGCGTTGTAGATACCGCTACATAATCGCCAACCCAACCCACAAACCCGCCTTGAGCAAACGTGGTGATCAATCATGCCTTCTCTGTATGAGAAGAAGCCTTTTTTACACAGTAGGACAACAATATAAAAGTATTATTTTTACAAAAGATATAATAGATATATATCTTCTTCTAATATATAAAATTCCCGTGTCGCGATGTTTGTTACCAAACTCCTCCGAAACGGCTGGACCGATTTGTATGAAATTGTGTGTGCATATCGGGTAGGTCTGAGATTCGGCCAACATCTATTTTTCATACGCCTTTTTTTTGCTAAACGACGTTTGCGGGTTCAGCTAGTATATATGTATATATATGTATGTAGGTATATAATAGGTACTTCGGCTCACTACATTTAAACATATCCAAGAAATTACCCTAATAGCTTTTGCATATGAACACTTTCGTGATATTCGGCTACAAGTCGGTATGCATTAAAGCGGAAATTGCAGTTATTTTCAAAACAAATAGCGTAGAGTCATCTCAACCCCTCTCTCCATTGAATTTGTATATAATAAATAGTATGTATGTGTATTATAGGTTTTTAACCAAATTGTGCACGTTTCTTATTTATCATTACTCGGCTCAACCAAAGCACCTGCCATATAAACTCTTCACCACCCTTGGTTGACTGGTAGAGAATGCCTAAGGCATTAAGTCCGTACCTTTTGTGTGCGAAAAGATTAAATAAATAAATATTCAAATTGCTAGTCTAAATTATTCATAACTCAGTCGCTTCTAAATAAGTGACAGTACGCTTTCATAAATGGGCCTTAAATATTGAACAAGTTTATAAGTCAGATAAAAATCCGCCTCGAAGGCAAAATTGTTGGCTAAAGTTTGTCTAAATCTTCAGAATAAATTAAATACCTGTCATCCTTACATACTTATACCCTAGCTTTCTCCCCACGGGAATAGGCTGAAACTACAGAACGCCACCTGCTACGATTCTTATATAAGTTACTTCGATCAAAGTTACATACTCCTTTTGCCTCATCGATCATACATCTGAAGGCCAATTCCCGTAATAAAAAACTTTCTTTGTGTCGTTGGTTCCGCATTTTCGTTTTTGGACACCGACTTCTGAAATTAAAGTTATTTAAGTATAAAATTGTAGTTTTTATAAAAAAAAAAAAAAAATAAGCCGGTTGTTTTTTTTTTCGTATAACAGTTTTTTAATTTGTAGTTGTACCTACCCCACACAAATTCAATTAATACTAGTGCATTGAAGAATTTAAGACACCGACTAAAAGCATCATCAAAATTCGCATAGAAATGCCGGCGATGCAGTACATTTATGTGTATAATAACTTCGTACATAAGAATAATTACCTAATGTATTATACAGGTTTATAGGAAAAACATTAGCTATCTCTTAAGAGGTCTTTGTGAACAACTTTTACTATGGGACCAAACCTGAAATCACGAAAAAAATCAGCTGTTCACTACATTTTGACGAGATAAACGAACATAAATGTAAGAAACAGCTGTTTTTTTTTTTTGCGATTTCAGGTTTGGTCCCATAGTAAAAATTGTTCATAATGATGAGTACAATGGCCTCTTAAGAGGTAGCTAATGTTTTTCCAATAATCCGGTATACTAAAACCTACTTGAAAGTATGTAGATCACATTAATGAAAGAATTACCAAAATTGGTTTATTAGTTTTTGAGAAAATCGCGGACATACAAACATAATCCTACTAATCCTACTTCCTACTTCCTACTAATATTATAAATGCGAAAGTTTGTGAGGATGGATGGATGGATGTTTGTTACCTACTCTTTCACGCAAAAACTACTGAACGGATTTTGATGAAACTTTACAGTAATATAGTTTATACATCAGAATAACACATAGGATACTTTTTATCCCGATATTCCCACGGGAACAAAACTTACGCGGGTGAAACCGCTAGGCGCAGCTAGTACATACATATGGGTCGAATACAGAACCTCCTTTTTTGAAGTCGGTTAAAAGCGTTCAAAATCTATTCGCAATCTCATCTCAGCGACAATCAATATCAAAAACTTTTCAAAAATTTTGGGATTTTAGAGGTATTTTTGACAGAAAATTACTATAATATTGCCCCTCTGGTCATTAACGCGCGCCGGTTGCAAGTACTACGCCACCAAAATCCGCCTGTAATAATCCATTATAATAGTAAAAAATACGCATATTACATTGATAAATATTTCTTATAGTCCAGACATTTTGCCAAAATAACCAACACGTCTACCTTATAACAACTCTCCTTAATAACTTGAGGTGTTGGCCGTTTTCCAGACACGGACTGAAACGCAATAATAAGGTACATTAAGGAACGGTAATAATGCCTTAGCACGAAGCCCACGGATTTTCCACGGAATATTTTCGAAAGTGATTCATGCAAGCCTCATAAAGTTTATTACTAATATAAGCAGACTTATAGCAAACGGTTTAAGTGGACATTCAATGGAGAAATAGAGGTGAAATTGCTGAAAATTTCCCAATTTCATTTGTTTTGTTTTGAACAAGAAGATTGCAGTCCCAGGGGGCTTCTTCTCATATTTGAGCTACAAAAGCTATTATTTTGGGGCAAAGGTGACAGTCGGAAATTCTGTGCTTGAATATCTTGGCACTAATGGGAATTTAGATAAGAATTAAATTTAGATAAGAAAGAAATTTAGATAAGTACATCTAAATTTCTTTCTTATCTAAATTTAATTCTTATCTAAATTCAAACAAATCCAATATCATCATTTGCCTAGCTTTTTTCCAACTATGTTGGGTTTGGCTTCCAGATTACCCGTCTGCAGCTGCATACCAGTATTTTACATGGAGCGGCTGCCTATCTGACCTCCACAACCCAGTTACTGGGTAACACGATACTTTTTGGTAAGACTGATTGAGAGACTTTCGGGCTTCTGAAGACTCGTAACGACTGTCAAAGATCCACGAATGACAGCCGGGATTAACGGCTTAACATGCTTTACGAGGCACAGAGAACAAATGCAATGTCACAGTGTTAATCTAGATTCCATAAAAAAACGTGTGCGGTCGGGGGACCCCGTATATATAAAAAAAGACAAAGAGAGAGAGAAATGCGCATTGAGGGGACATAACACTTTTTCGTTACGTGATGATTTATAATACCAGTCAACTTCTACGCAAGCCGCGTTAAGAAACTTCAAAAAACAAAACGATGTGGTCTTGATTCAGAACGTCCGATTCGCAAAGCGTTAGATTGAAAAAAAAGGTCCGAACCGCAAAAAGACCAACTCGCAGAATGTCCGGTTTTCTTTTACCTATAGCTTTATTTGAATTGTGATGGTCTGCGTCGAGCACGAACCTATGAAGTCAAACATCAAATGCAAATTACTGTCTAATAAGCATGCGGCAAGCAAAAATTAACGAATATGCCACGTACGTACTTACATAAAAATAAACCCTTTACATACGCTACCGTATAAAAAAAAAGTTCCGGAAAAAAATACCAAACCGAATGTTTCGCCTACAGTCACGAACAGAATTCAGGATAAAAAAATGTCAGTTCACGTTACAATGAAGTGAGGCTTCCATTGTCTCCCTCAGGATGATATTTGTCACTGGAGGCTGGAGATAAATGCAGCGGGCGGAATAAATGATGCTGTTTCCTTTTGCCGTCATTATTGTGGGGTATTATTATGTGGCTGTCTGTATTTGTCGCAGAAAAAGAAACGAGAAAAAATACTATTCAGATTGTATGGCTAGAAAAGCCGGCTTCAATGAACAAAAAATAAATTATTTTATATATTCTGTAGGTAAATACAGTCTTTTCACAGTTATTTTAAGAAAATCATGTTAATTTTGATTTACTGTCCAAATCGCAGTGATATTTAAATGATAAATGATTTTATTTCTGTAAGAAGGTTTGTACAAACACTTTTACACATCAATCATATTTTTAAAAACAAGATGAGGTCGGCGTTTCCTATCTGACTAGGCTGAGAAGAAAGGCCGAAATAAACTGAGGTCACACAATGTCCTTTAAAGTCCAGACTGTATAATCTTGGGCTGGTTGGTTGTTTCCTACAATTATTTTTCTTACATAAGGCAATAAAATTGACACTAAAACCAATACCTACTCGTATTTGGTTTTTAAACCAACTCACACAAGGCCAATTCTCGTAATTAAAAACGTTCAAAATCTAGTCGCAGTCTCACCTCGGCGACAAACAAATGTCAAAAACTTGTCAAAATATAGGGAAATTAGAGGTATTTTTGACAGATTGAGACTGAGATCAGACTGTGAACGTCCTTAAAATTACGAGAATTGCCCCTTCTCCTAATTAAATATCTGATAAATCTGCTGCCGAGAACCTACATTCATTTGTGGTTGGTTGTCTGAGATAAGTAATTAAATTCCATCTCATGCCAGGAATTTCGTATTACTAACCAATTTCCTAACATAGGAACGTAACTAGAGATTTAATCTAAAAGAGTGTCAGAAACCGAATGTTAAATGATATTTAAATTCGTGTAGGGCGTCAAAGACAATTTGATTGGATGTAAAAGTTTGGTTTCCTAAAAAGCGGAGAACGGTCACGCATTATCGGCTGTCCAAATACAGAGCGTTTTTTGACACTTTAATGTCAAATAATAGGCTAGTTTCCACCATCAATAAATTGAAAATCTATTTATTCCGTCAGTTGAGAGTATTGGAAAATAATGGACGCGTATTTTTTGTTTTTGTAAAATCAATGAATATTGACAAAGTTAAAACGCATCAAAACTCGGGAGTGGGGGGGCTCGTGACGTCAAAACGCACTAAAAATGATACCATGGTGTGATGTATTGAGAATTTTAAAAGCGTCGTATCTTCGTCAATTTTGGTTTACGTAACAAAAGAAAAAATACGGGTCAAATATTTTTTGATAATCTAACTGACGGACTAATTAGATTTTTTCAGTTGACAAGCCTATGGTGGAAATTAGAGATTTTCATGATGGCTGTGCAAAACGGTAAAAGGAAAAATTAACAGGCTGTTAAAATTCTCATAATCTTCATAATATCTACAGCATATTTCTCTTTGAGCAGGTGGTGGTCCAGGTTGGTGGTCCAGTGGTAACGGCCGCGACTCACGAGTTGTAAGTCATAGGTTCGAACCCAAACAGGCGCTTTACTTTGTGTAAATTATTTCATCATCACTGCTCTCAAAACGGTTAGGGAAAACATCGTGAGGAAACCGGCATGTCCTAGATACAAAAATTCGAAGACATTACCAACCCGCACTTGGCCCGCATGGTGTATTACGGCCCACCCACTCCATCTCACTGAGAGGAGGCTTGTGTCTCAGCAGTGGGACAGTTATAGGCTGATTTATGACGGCCACCGCAATTCCAAGAAGCCATAGCTTAAGGGCCTATACTACCTCAAATGGCTTAGCATGATCCTCCGTTATGTCGAAAATACTGCAGCATTCATTTTGAAATAAATATATGGTAAAGTTGAGGATTAATGTTAGGTCTTATGTTACACGAAAACACGATTCCATAAAATTTTCTCGATAGAAAAAAAATCCAAATTTACCTCCAAACCGAACAATAAACCGCTGGTATTCAAAAAATACTTCAAATTAGATCATGAAACTTTGTATACTAACCGAACTAACTATAAAGCAGGTCTTATGTTATTTACTTTTTTTTAATTACCATTATTTTCACCGTAAAAAGCAAATACCTAAACTATTGGCGCTGCCTGCCGCCTAGCACCGCACTCTGTCTCGCTCTCACTCAGTCCGCGAGCAGTTCGTGCGAGCGAGATAAAGAGTGAATTTTAGCTGAGGTAGTGTAGGCTCTTAAGGAAAACTATCACCTCAACTGTCACATTGTATTGTAACAGAAACACTATTAAATATACATATACAACGTGTAACGTTAAATGCGCAAAACCTCATACAATTAGAGCATTGAGTTAAAAGCATAATACAATGACCAAAACTATTTTTTTTAAAGCTAACTATTTTTATAATTAAGAAAATCGTGTTGATCCTAGGATTAGTTTATGCATTCAAAATTGAGTCTTATTGCCTTTATATAAGACTTAATTTTCTTTGGCTTAATCGGCGGATAGTATGGCAAAATACATAATTTTTGAAAAAAAAAACCTATATTAAAAATTACTGAAATCGATTCAGTAGTCAATTATTTTCAGGTTTTGCGTATTTAACGTTACACTTTGTACACAGGGTTATTTGTAAAACACCAGCAACCTCTTAAGAGGTCATTGTACTCATCATTATGAACAACTTTTACTATGAGACCAAACCTGAAATCGCGAAAAAAAATCAGCTGTTCCTTTTGACGAGATAGACGAAGATAAATGTAGGGAACAGCTGATTTTTTTCGCGATTTCAGGTTGGTCCCATAGTAAAAGTTGTTCATAATGATGAGTACAATGATCTCTTAAGAGGTTGCTGGTGTTTTACAAATAACCCTGTATAATTTATGTCGAATGTAATTCATTTGACTATTCGGAACGCCAGCGCCATCTGGTGGCGCTCGACAGTCTAGCCTGAGTTCGTGGGGTGTCAAGGAGAGCGAGCAGTGAGGTGAAGTGAAGCGGCTTTCTTGGACATGGGACATCGTACGGACAACATGTGCTCAGATACTGTCCCGCGTTCCGTATCTGGTTGTGTCGTGTACCTAGAGTGTGTGATTCGCTAGTGTGATTAAGATTTGTTCGTGAAATTATAATATGATTTGAACTGCAAACAGTTTTTCTATTGCGCAATAACCAACACTACCCATAGTACGCCCACAGTAATTAAAATACGGCTGGTAATAACGAGACACACATGCCTTCTCCGTCATAGACCTAATTATACACACAATTAAGAGCATCTAATAATTTATAATAATATTGAATTGCTACTTAGCCTTCTTCCTCTCTCCTAATTTTGCTGTGCCCGACAGGGTCCATATTGATCTTTCACTTTGTATTATGTAATACATATGACCTTTTGAGATTAATCCAACACTTCACTTCCTCACTATTGCTTGGAATCAACTAATGTAAAAGAACAATAAAAGAGATTATTGTGCTAACCTACTTAGCTTGGGATGGTAATGACGCACTCAAGACAAATGGCAATTGACGATTTTATAGATGCGATTACTATACTTCTCGCTAGGATAGGTTTATTTTAAGATAACTCATTTCATTATGTTTCCAACGTTATGTAATGAAAACTACTCAAAAAACACTAAACCCAATGCGTATAGTGTACGGTGTACAGACGCCAGCACATCAAGCTACCCGAAACTGTAAAATTTTCCCAATCAACTTTCAACCTTATGTTTCAGCGGAAAAGTTGAAAATCTATTCAAGAAATTTGACAGATTGTAGTAGTTTGATGTGCTGGCGTCTGTACATAAAAAAATATTCTATTTGATACTAATAAAAAGTATCAAGAAAAACCGAAACGCCTCGGAATGATTTTAATCAAAAGAATCCAATTAAAGAATTGAGGAAGAAATTATGATATCTGACATATTGTGCATAGACAAGTTTTTTAGTGTCCTGTTTACTTATTTGACAAAGAATATCACGGCTAAGTAAGAACTAGGTCTTACCGATATTACCTACTGGTATCGATCTATTTGCGTAACACACTGTCAATTGTGTGAATCATTTTGAAGGATATTGCTAATCCAATGCTTCAATTGTTCGATTTAAAAAAAAATTGAATACCTTAAGCACACAAATGTACAGAGGCGGACTTAATGCCATAGATATTTTCTACCAGTCAACCTTTATTTGGCTGATGCAGAGACACACAGTGGTGGTACAATCATGAAAGTTGAGAAACAAATATTTTTTAAATATAAAGAGAGAAAAAAACAATTGTCTGCTCAACAACTTAAATAACGCAACGAATCCTATTAAACTGTCAAAAATGAAAGCCAAAAAGATAGAGTGTTACGCAATTACGAGTACCCCGCTGAAAAAGCCCCTGAAAAACCGCATACCAAGGTACTTAACTTGCCTTGTTCTGCTGAAAAAGCAAATATTTTACTAAACGCCCAGAACAAATTAGCATATCCACTATCTAGCGAATATTTACTACCCTACAGAAAATATTTTGATACACATAGCAACGAAAATTTACGACGTAGTTTGTCATCCCCCAAAGGCGAATATTGCAGCGTAAAGCCGCCCGAGACTGTGTTTTCTTTGCACTAAAAGAGGATCTTATTTCAATATTGCGTTGCAGATCGTCTGCAGTGAGAACCAATTTTGGTTTTGAAGAGGTTTACTAAATATTTATATCTATAAGATAAATAAGACAAGAAGTAAATAAAACGACCACAACTTTTACGGAAGCATACATCACACAAAGACACTGATTCTCAGACCATGCTACAAAAAATTGCATAGTCGACCTCGTAATTACTTTAAGTAAATACCACGTTATTTATTTATTTAATACTTCAAGCACATACATGTACAGAGGCGGACTTAATGCCATACGCATAAAGAAAAAATAAGAAAAGATTAAAAAAAGGAAAAAAAGAAAGAAAAAAAAAAAAGTTTTCAAACGGACAATTTTTTCAAACATGCAATGGAAGCAATGGATTAGGAATTTCTTTCGAAATCCTTCAGATTGTGAAAGAAAGTGTGTTACGCAGTTGGGGTTCAGATCAACACAGTGCCAATGATGTTACATCAAAAGTCATTGTGAAATAGGCTATTTTAAGAGTAAACTAGTCACGAGCTCGAACTCACCGGTGGCCATGGCCAAAAAGCACGCTGTCTCACCAAGCTTCGTGTTCGACAGCGCTAGTATCAATGATGAGCAGTTCGACGCTAGTCTACACGAACAACGTCTAGTTCTCACGCACAAAAAGACCGTTCCGAACTGATAGTGCGCGTAAAAAAATTCGAAAAGTGCTTCGGAAAATCGAGTTCTATGAAAAAACCACTGCATAAATCAATTACGAGTAAAGTTACGTTAAAAATAGCAAGAAAAACGAATCTTTGTTGGCTCATAACTTTTTAATGAAAAACCATTAAAAAGTTGTCAGCCAATAAACTTATTTTACTTATTTTACTATTCTGGTTCCGTACAGACAAAATATAATAATAAGTCAAAACGATATCATGTTTAACTTTGGATGCACAGTGCCAAACAGTGGAGTAATACTCACCCGAAATTTGTATAGAAAAAATATCGACAGGTGGCGCCTTAAACTTGAGATTTACAAGTTTGCCCATAACAACTGCTCGTAGTAGATCCAGGGCATAAACTATAGTGTATATCCAGGGTATGCAAAGTCTTTGATGCACTTACCTTTCGATGTTATAAGATGGATAAACTTGCACCAATAATCACATTTTCCATGCTCTGCACGATACACTACAAAAGCTTTTAACTGCAATGTTGATGGCGCCTAATCTAATGTGTTCCTCATCCATCTGTCGTTATCAGAAAATGGATGACATTATACTGGCAACATGAAGTATTTATTGGCGATTATTCAATTATTAATAAAGGTCTACTAATATTCAAAATTCTATTTTCCTTTTTATTCAATAAAATTCATACCATTGAGTTTGAATATCAGTTCAATATTCTGTTTTTACAGGAGATCCATCTTGTTTTCCTTTAGAGCTTGAATGAGGTAGTAATCTTTCAAATCAACGCGATTTCGGCTGTCCAAAGACCACTCATGATCGGCAAGATATGTATTATCAATCAAGATATATATGAATCGTAAATACACTACAGTTAAGTATTTTACATCTTCGTCAGTTTTCAAATTAATTCCTTTATCAAGTCAGACATTACCATTTGAAGTTACGGCACTGAGCAGACTAATGAAGAGAAAGCTATATTTCATGATAACAAAGATCGAAATAGCATGTATACACGTTCGAAAACTTTTTAATAGCCTGGCCATTTTATGAAATATAATATATATTTTTAACCTTTTAACCGCCCGACTTTATATCAATTGTCGTGCCCATGCCCCCAGCACCCAGCACAGTGATTCGAAAAATATTTATTTTTCGAATAATCTGATAGAATAAAGCGTAATTAATAAAAAAAGCAGAGTAATCGAGCTGTGGTATTTGGTCGTAAATATACGACCATGGCGGAATGGACACGAAAATGTTTTGTCGGATTAATCCGAAGTAAGCGGTTAAAAGGTTAATCTGTCTGACATGTAAAGAAAATGGCTGAATATCATTATGCTGGTAATCTCGTCCTCATTGTGTAGTTTGCACTCGTGCACAATTACAAAGTAGAAGTAGGTACACAATGCGAACGAGATTACGAAGCATAATTTTATTAAGGATCGGACGTTACTAGGTAAGTTAGTCCCATGTTAGTCCGATCTATATAATTCTGCGGTATTGCGGTAAAGCAGATTATATCGTGCAATTAACAGACAACATTAGCCCTTATAGTTCTGCCGCACTAATTAGAAGTGCAGTAAGGGGGTTATTCGTAGTTTCGAGTAAATGGCGCCAAAATTTTTTTACTATTAGTAAAAATTTTTTGGCGCCATTTACTCGAAACTACGAATAACCCCCTTACTGCACTTCTAATTAGCGCGGCAGAGTTACGAACATATTTTTTCTAGAGACTGTACAAAAAAAAAAGCTAGATGCCAATATAACAAGTAAAGACATCAACTTATTTAAACGTCCATAGTTCTGTAAAACAATTTCATCATACGGTAAAAGATATATTAGCCTAGTAGCGTACAATCCGACAGTGGAGGTCCACTGAGTCGAGCTAATCCGCCTGCACAAAGCCGAGCTAGCCGTACCTATAGCCTTCAGCGAAAGGCGCCTAGATTCGCGTCAGTGAAGGAACATAAAGTTTAGGTATAATTGCAATGTACTGGACATTGAAACTTGACAATGGGATATCGCAGGCTAGATTGATGATGCAGTCAGGCCTGTAATTAACCGGTTGAATTCCGTAATTACAGAAACAATTAAAAAGCTATCGTGTTTCGCGTGGATCTACGTTCGATATGAAGGGTTAAGGAACATTTTGCAGTCGTGAGTCTGACACTCCCTCCTGCTCCACCCTGAGCGGGAGGGGTCATTTGATGATTTCCCATCCACAAAAAAAAAAAAGCATTGACTTATTAGTCGTTGTCAGTCTTGTGAAAAGGTTTTTCCGTGGGAAATACAACAAATAAATGCATTTTCACATTTGCATTCGAACAAAATTGCCGTTTTTTTTCGTTTGTTTGTTTCGCTGTTTCTTTTGTTCCTTTTCATCTATACTTATAATAAATCTGTAGAGAGGTCAATTCTGTACATGAAATATATTTCCAAAATAAGTATCAGCGGGTGATTAGTGATCGATACTGACGCCAAAAATGCAATCAGTAAAATTTTTGTCTGTCTGTCTGTCTGTCTGTATGTTCGTTATAGAAACAAAAACCACTCGACGGATTTCAACGAAACTTGGTACAATTGTTCTTCATACTCCTGGGCAGGTTATAGTATACTTTTCATCACGCTACGATCAATAGGAGCAGAGCAGTGAAGGGAAATGTTGGGAAAACAGGATTTCTTTTAAGGTGAAGTAGTAATAGGTTAGTAGTAGTTAGTTAGTAGTAGGTAAGTTTTGGTTAATTTATGTTCAGTTTTTTTTAATATTAAGTAGGTAAAAGCGTAGGTACTTTTATTAATTATAGGTACAGGTATTATTAATTATAGTAGTTATAGGTATTTAGTTTTAAGTGAAGTAGGTTTTATTATATATTATTTTATATATTAGACGTAGTTATATATTTTTAGTTATTTAAGCCCCAAGCGGACGCCGGCGTCCGCCCGCTATTGTCTTGAAAAACGCGTTGAATGAGAAATACGCGTTCTCAAGAATCGGCAGAAGAAAGAGCACATCGGTTAAACTCTATGAGAGTTAGTGCCTCAATTTCCGGAAGTCATTATTCCACGCGGACGAAGTCGCTGGCAAAAGCTAGTATTAAAATATTTTCATTTAATTTTTTGGCTATCATTCTTGGATCTTTGAAAGTCGTTACTGGTCGTCAGAAGCCCGAAAGTCTGGCAACCGATCTTACCAACGGGTAACGTATTACTCAGTAACTGGGTTGTAGAAGTCAGATAGGCAGTCGCTTCATGAAAAAACTGGTATTCAGCCGCATCCCGAATGACTGGATGCCGATCCCAAGACAGTTGGGAAAACGCTAGGCAGATGATGATGGCGCTATGCCCCAGTTTGATGCGTATACGAAACTAGTCCACTGGCACTGGTGAAAATACAGGCACATACATAAGTTACCTTAGCGACGTCATCCGTTGCAGAGCACAGAACAAAACCGCAATGTCCACAAAAAAATATTCGATAAGTACTGTGAGCCCTTTACGAGCTCGTGGTACCAGGATGAATAAAATAAACGAGGGTTTTATATTTCTATGGTCGAATGACTTCCATAATTACTCCTAAGACCGGTTCTACTTTTAATACATTTTATATCTTTCTATGATTGACTTCGCTGTCAGCTAATGAAATGGAATTGTTTATTCTGTAAATAGGATAACGCGATCACCACACGTTATAAAAAAAAAATAAGACAGATGAGGTCGGCGTTTCCGATATGACTATTCTAAAAAAGAAAGGTCGAAACAAACTCAGATGTCAATCTCTTTTAAAGTCCAGGTAGTCCAGCGGGGTGATTGCGTAACACACTAATAGTAGCAATGGGTTTCATTTTGACAGATCAACAACGTTCATTGCGTTTTTTCACATTGTTGAGCAGACACATTTTTCCAACATATGAAGTAATGGATTAGCAATATGCTTCAAAATGATTCAAATTGAGATCGATAGTGTGTTTCGCAATTAGGATGCAGGTATCTTGGTCCGATCACGTGAAAACCATGTAGATTGATGTCTGCAATGGTATTTTGAAGAAATTACAGATTTGAGTGGGCCAGTCCAGTCATTGCAAGCATTTGTCAGTAATTGTGCAGCTCAACTTAGAATTGAATCTGTCTCCTAGCATTTATTCTGCTATTCTTTAAATAAATCAATGTTTTTTCTATAAACTTTTATCGGACTCGTGGAGGTTGCATGTAAGCACCAAATAGGTATAACCTCAACAGTATACCTAGAGATCACGCCCCTTTAAATTAAGAGAATGAAAGAAAGAGAAAAAGGCGTAGGCATAAATCTTTGTCCTCGAGTTGACACTGATTACATTTTACTTCACACAAAAAGTTTGACTATAAAATTCAGGTGTTATCAAAGCTGCTGAATTTCCTTTGTCTTTAGAGAGGTGCCTTGAAACAGTGTAATATTTCGACAACCTTCTATTTGTCCTGATTAATTTGGTCCCGCCCTCGGGTTTCAAAGATCTAATGTCTCCCAAAGGACATCGGAGCTTTGATTTATTAGCGCCGATACCGTTAAGGACCGGAGCTACTTCGGTATCTATCTGCTATTATTTTAACAGGTTTTTAGGAGCATTTGATTTAGAACGACTAATTAGTGAGTTCTAATTAAAGCGTAGTCTGGGTCTTATTCAAAGATAGTAGGTAAAAACGCACCCAGGATTTTGTAATAGGTACCTAACTTGATTTAATAGTGTCCATTGAGTATCTTGCCGTTCTTCTCCATAGATATCTAAATTTTGGAATGGGCAACTAGATTCAACTTTCTGAGTAACTGACAGACTCCTTGACAAATCAAAGGGATACAATATCAAAGGTACGTACATAAATAGTTTGACTGAAATAAATGGTTTGTATGGTTTGTAGTTTGAGTTTGATTCTGAATTTCCAGAAAGCCTCCAAACGAAGTAGCTTCCGACCCCTGTGATGAAAAGGGTAGGTAACAATCCCGCAGTACAAAAGTCTGCCTAATATAACTTAAGTACACATAACCTATACATGTCCCACATTCAATTCGTTGAAAACGGCATTTCACTCTCTATTACTATTTACCGAGCACAATTCCAATTAAGTGTCTACTGGGAATTTTAAAAGAATTGCACGTAATAACGTACTCAACCAATCACAACCGTTGCATTATTTCAACCATTCTTTATTAAGTCAATGTTCTTCTTCTTTTCTTTCTTTGTATTATACGATAACACAACATCTCGCCTGTATTCGCCGTAGGGTTAGACTGAGGTGTACGGGACACCTACATTGTGTTTAAGTGCTATATAATAGAATAGGGGGCGAGCATTTAAAGGACACATTTCAACCAAGTCCCATGTAATGGGATGCGAGCGAGCCATTGCCATGAACCGGACACAAATCCAGATGAGGTATCATGTCGTTTGTATGTACAGACACCAGCACATCAAGCTACCCGAAACTGTCAAATTTTCCCAATCAACTTTGCACCTTATGCTTTATCGATAAAGCGGAAAATCGATTAATGTAATTACAGACTGTAGTAACTTGATGAGCTGGCGTCTGTACAACCAGTACGTTGAACTCCTATCTTTATAACTCCTTAAGGAAACCACGTTCAACATAAAACGTAGACTATAAAATTCACACATTCCCCTTAGTACGTACGGCCCTCATCGAGTTCTAGGCATCGTTATAACCAGTTCATAAAACGACAATTTAATCTCGGCAAGTCATCCTTTCTACGATCGAAATCGGTAATCGAATCGGTTGGGCGAAATCGACTTTGTTCCGAATAATGTCGAATCGAATAAGGTTTTGGTGTTAAGGCGATTGATGTATCGATATGAATTTCAGGGGTAACGAATAGGTAAGGCTTGTGAGATAAATGAGGGATGGGGAATGGCGAATGAAATTTTTAAATGAAAGGCTATGTCGGCGTGGATTTTGGACAGAAAAGTGTAATGGATCCGTCATGTCCAGTCCTTAGTTTAGAAAGAGCAGTGAAACAAATCTATTTTTAGATTGACTAGTTTTTAAAAAAAAATAAAGTAATTGAAATCGGTCAACGTGGTAAAAAATTATAACTGAACATAAAACGTACAAAAAATTCGACGAATTGAAAACCTCCTCCTTTTTTTAAAAGTATGATGCCTTGTGCCAATGTTAAATAATTATTTTGTGGTCTGTTCCATTTGTAATCACGAGTCATAATACAAGCCAATAACGATCGATACTTAGGTACCTAGTACAAAAGTGACGAGGTATGTGGGCAGAGCATCTAAATCAATCAATCAATTAATGACGTATCACCCTTTGTAAGCCCATTAGCAGCTGGCTGTGTCATAAAACTGATTGGACGTCTGCTAACGAGTGCACATATATCATCCGATAGATGTTGGAACAAGAACCTTTATCAAGGACAAAAAAATCTTAAGAAAATAATTTCTGCATTAAGGTTTTGTCATGTTTTTAGCCAGAATATTCCAGATTATTGCAGGGCTTTGTAGCCTTTAGTTACCCCAGATCTGGACTTTGTGGAAATTCGTGTTGTTCCGTACATTCGTAGAAATTCGTGTAAAATCTAGTTTTCGGGGTATCACAATACCCGGAATATTGGCCAAACCTCTGTGGCTTAGGGGTAGATATACTTACGCCGAAACCGCAAACAGCAAGGTCATTTTAAAAAGTTTTTCTTTTGTACATTTATTTATATTTTTACTAATATAAACTTCATAAATGTATCTATAAGACTAAACAAAATAAGAAATATCTCCCAAAAATCGAATCTACCGTTTCAGTGCGGACGACCACACAAATCAACTCGAGTAACATTGTACAAGACGTCTGCAGTGCCTTAATAAAAGGCAAGCTAAATTGCTAGGGTGAAAGTAATTGTCCGAATCCGAAATGTAGTTGAAGGTGTAAAAATCCGAAAAAAGTAAAACTTAAAATGCAGTACTTTCGTGCAAGTAGGTATCATTAAATCCGAAGAAGTGACTAGAAACTAAATAAAGTAACCTTTACTTTTAAATTATTGAGATAGGTCTACACATTTACGATCTGACATTGAATGCATTCCGGCATGATAGCCAATCGATGCAGGTTAGCGCGCAGTACATCTCAATAGCTAATATCATAGCAAAACATCTGCTAGACATAAGTAAGTAGGCATATAACATCAATAATAGGTAACAATTATGTAACCGCAGACCACTCACGATCAAACCGGTGTCTAGGTCATGTGTGGGCGAAGTGTGCACGGATCGCGGGCGCTATGCAGACGTGTGCGCGCGGCAAACGCTGCGGCGCAACTGGCAATTGAGAGCCAGGCGAGACTGGGTGGCGCCCCCCTCCCACCACCCCTCGCGCCCCGCGCCGCCGCAAAGGTATGTTGGCGCACAACTGGGACCTCGGACACTGTTGCGGCTACCCAAATGTTTGCATGTTTTCTTTGCTCTTTATGACAACTAATTGAAAACATCGCAATAGAGACGAGAATTCACGTTTAACGTAGAGTTGATACGTAGAGTTGTCGAAAAGGTTTTATTTTTCAGCCGAAAACAAAAGTGAAATTAGGCCTGATTTGTATTTTCGACCGATTTTTTTTTTTGTCGATTGGTATTTGCTGTCGATCTTTTAATCACTAAGTATATTCAACCGTTTAAACTCAAATCACGCGAAACTTTATACTTTTTCCAAAGACATATTTATTAATATTCAAACAATCTGATTTTGTATGCGACAAAAAGCATTTCTTTTCTTTATTACGGCAATTTGGTTATTGTGCGTAATTATCGATTTTCTCTGAATAATTGAATTGAAGGTATTGATTGTCGGCACTTGTTTTTTTCTCAGCCATGGCCGAAAATAACATATTTTTTTCGGCCGAAAATAGAAAATGGAAACTAATTCGGTCGGACTCTAAGGCGACATAAAAGGGGCATTTATTATACATTTGTTTTTTTTTTCGTTTGAGAAATAATTATGTTGACAAAGTATTCGTGAGGGAAACCCCGTTCTAAACTTGCTTGAATGTTCGAATGGAACCCGCGCTAAATTATAGACTTTGTAGCCTGCACTACATATGGTTGAATTTAGTGAACAACCTTAAGAGTCCCTATCAATTTATTATTTATTTATTTATTTAATACTTCAAGCACATAAATGTACAGAGGCGGACTTAATGCCATAGGCATTTTCTACCAGTCAACCTTTGGGTGATGCAGAGACAAACAGTTGTAGGTGCAAAACAGAAAATCAGTTTTTTTAGCGCAATTTTCTCAACAACCTTAAGTTAACTAGATTCTTTTTTTAAATACACAGTTATTTATCACCTATTTATCTAGTAAGTCTAAGAATTTAAATTTTAGTACACGAACGATCGAATTTAAGTTTATAAGGCATTATTTAGATATTTTACTACAATTAAATAAGTAGTCAAAATAAAAATATAAATATTGATTTTGGTAGATACATACTTACCTTAAATTTTAAAATATTTAACACTTATTATTATTTTCAATAAATTCTTACGCGTAGACAAGGGTTTTGCACATGATTTTATTGGGTTTTTTCGGCGTGATCAACATTTTTTTACAAGTACTAAATCATTAAACTTTACAAAACAAAATTGTAAACTTACTAATATAATATATGCCCAGTATTTATAATTTTTTTTTCAGATTGTTATTTTCTGCCAGTAAGTTATGAAAGCAATTGAAAAACATGGTGTTTCGTGCTTACGTAAAAACGTGTGTTAGATTTTTATTTTATGTAATTTATATTAAGTACACACATCAAAAGTGTCTAGGGATCAAGCATTTTTATGCGGATTTCTTGAGATTGAGATGTGGCTTTGTAATAAATTTATGATTTTATAAATTTATATGGATCCTTTTTGGTGCATTTCATAATTTGAATCAGGAACTGTGAATCAAATTCGAGTAAAAGATGAAAATCAGCTGTCAATATTTTCCCTATAAAAACATACAACGCATTGAAGACATTATTAGTGCTACTGTTTCCCTACTACTGATTAAAACCAACGTTATTATGGAGCGGCGACGTCATTTAAGCAGGGAAGAAATGCTCAGAGCCGTGGGAATGATAGAAGCTGGTTCCCGGCAACGTACTGTGGCTTTAGCTCTGAATACAAGTCAGAGTGTTATCAGTCGACTTTGGACACGTTACCGAAGCACTGGTACCGTGGCTGAGCGCCATGGAGGACGGTATCGCTGCACCACACGGAGACAAGACCGATACATTCAAATCTTAACTCGAAGAGCTCCAACAATAACCGCCATGATGTTAGCCGTGAGGCTTCATCACTCTTCAGGGAACTTAATTAGCGACCAAACAGTCAGAAACCGCTTGCATGAAGTGAACCTTCATTCCCGAAGACCGCTACGGGTACCACCTATAGCAATGCACAATCGTAGGATTCGATATCAATGGGCTCTTGAACACAGAAATTGGGCAGAAGAACAATGGCGTTTCGTGTGATTTTCTGATGAGTCTCGTTTTGGTATGAGACCGGATACAAGACGTATACGACACTGGAGAACCCCTGGACGCCAACAGCGATTAAAATCCTGCCAGGAAGTCCATCCTTATAGTGGTGGAACCATCATGGTATGGGCGGGTATTTGGATCGGCGGAAGAACTGAGTTGATTTGGATCAGAGGCAACCTCAACGCTCAAATTTATGCTGAGACGATTGTATCAGACGTCATCGTTCCTCTACAAGTGCAAATCGGTCCCTTATTTCAGTTAATGCATGATAATGCACGACCGCACACCGCAAGAGTTGTAAGACAGACTCTCGCCGCAGCTAACATCAATGTCCTGCCCTGGCCTGCTCAGTCGCCAGACTTGAACCCGATTGAGCATGCATGGGATATGCTACAGAGAAGAGCTCTGCCGAATATGGAGGGTATCCAGTCGCAAGAAGACCTTTTTTTGTTGTTGCAACGAACATGGGCGGCCATTCCACAGCGTGATTTGGATGAACTCATTTTGAGTATGCCAAACCGATGTTCTTGTGTTGTTAGTGTTCGCGGTAGAAACACGGATTATTAATTGTTTAAGTTACCCAATAAAATTTTAGAGAAAACTGTTATTTCAGTCTTTTTTTCGAACTTTTGTGTTAGTGGTTCAAATGTCAAAAATCCCTTTATTAGGAAAATGGCAAATTTCTTTATTAATGCAAAGGTGACTTGGTTTATCGTTACTGTGACAAACGAAAACACTTTATTTGATGAATCCTTAAAGAAAATTTTAATTAATATCAATCAGGAGAAAAATATTGCAAAAATATATGTTGATCCCTAGACACTTTTGATGTGTGTACTTAGTTATCAAAATTTAAAATTGTACACTTACTAGATAAATAGTTGATAAATAACTGTGTATTTAAAAAAACTAGTTAACTTAAGGTTATTGAGAAATTTGCGCTGAAAAAACTTGAATTTTCCGTTTTTAGACCGCGAAATTGATAGGGACCCTTAACAGTACTGTACGGAAAAAAAACTCGAATGTCTGTTATTCGGGTAGCCGTGAATTGGATGCCAACATTCTGTAACAAACTACTTCGGAAGTTATTGAATATCAATCGGGAATATTCAGCAAAAATGTTCTATTTCCGAATATAAGTAGATTCAACGGAAAAAACCGAAGCACAAAATGATAAATTGCCCTCATTTTTTCATCGCGGGTTATGGAAGCAGAAATACAAATAACATACAATATCGTCTCGAAAATAATGCTTGGTTCGTAAGTATTATGAGGTTTATTTGATGAGGAACACAAGGGCAAATAAGCCTCGACTGGGGAATAAGATCATATCATCTTTAACGAAATTCGGCACACAAGTATGAAGTATTTATGTAAACAGCGTAAACATTTTTAATATGCAAAACTACATGGCGGCGTTCCGCCATGTAGTTTTGCATACATTTTGATCAAGTAGGTATTGAACTTTTGTATTAAACAGCAATTTTTTTTATTTCAGAGTTAATTCCATAGTCCCTGGAAGTATGGATCAAATCGAATAGGGGCGTGGGCAAGGTCATTTCCAAACTTTTTGATCCTGCGAATGATTGATGATTGAGAATTATTTTACGGTTCAAAAGTTGTGACCAATTTTTTTCAAACGTTTCGCATAGTGCTCAAAGAAAAAAAATAATTAAATAAAACTATCAGTTCCTGGTAGTTTTTTTAAATGATTTTGTTCTTTGAGCACTACCTATGCAAAGTGATTGAAAATAACAAAAGTTGGTCATAACTTTTGAACCGTAAAAAAATTCACCAACATCCTCAGGATCAGTAGGCCAATTCTGCTAATTTAAAACGGTCAAAATCTAGTCGGTCTCATCTCGGCGACAAACAAATGTCAAAAGCTTGTCAAAATGTAGGGAAATTTGAAGTATTTTTGACAGATTGAGACTGAGATCAGACTGTGAACGTTCTTAAAAATTACGAGAATTGCCCCTCAGAAAGTTTGGAAATGACTGCCCACGCTCCTATTTGATTTGATCCATACTTCCAGGGACACCCTGTATATAGCTGTTCCATACATTTTTAGCGCGAAGGTATCGCACTTTTCTATAAAACAGCTGATTTTTTTTATAACAGACGAATCCTTTCTACTCAAGGGGGTCTAGTATTATGTGCTGAATTATTGTTTACAGTTCATGTCCTTGCCACCCTGTGTGTATACCTAAGTAGACCAAATGACAAAAGTCGGCGAACAATGAGGGATACTAACACTAAACGACACTTAAATCTATGCCTTAATAGTTGAAAATCCAACAGCACGCGTCGCAGTCGGGCATAAGCATAACAAAAACGAGGTGCACGCTGAGAATAATTTTGCAAATCTACACCTGCACGACACTGGCCCCGATTCTGTTGTTCACAAACTAAACTAAATTTAAGTTCAGTGCATCTTTTTCTTTCTATTTCATTATGAAAAGGACAGAAGATAAATCTTAGTTTAGTCCTGTCAAATTAGATAATCCATAGACAAGTTAGACGAGATTAAAAAATTGGCTACTAAAAATACGTCAATTTACGTCAGGCGCTGACTAATTTGACAGGACTATTATTTTACTTACCATATGGTAAGTAAAATCATTTAAGATTTGCGACAGATATCTGTCGCAAATCTGAAAACTATTGCCACGATTATATTGAAACGTGTAATATTATATAGTCGTAAGACAGGATATATATAATTTTCTCTGGGTCTTCTATTGCCCCCTTGAACTGAAAGTCTCAAACGCCCAGGAGGGGGCTTTATCGCCCACGTTGAGAACCTATGCTTTAAGACGCTGAAATCCAATATTGAGCTCCGATGTTTAGGTATTTTTAGCCACGCCCACTATTTCTCCGATATCCTAGCGCCATTCCTATAAGGATGTGATACAGCGAACTACCAAGGATGAAACAAAGTGACGCGGTCAATAATAATTACCAATGAACCAATAGAGGGCGCTCTTATATATTTATTGTTCTGTATGAAGTGCTAAAATCAAATTAGACAAGGCAATTAAAAAAACAAATGAATATTTTTACCCCTTTTTTAAAATTATTTTAAGTAGGTATTTACACTGATTTTTTTTAACTATTTACACTGAATTAGACGCTGACAAGAACCAAATAGGCTTGTCTCAAACAATTTTTTAGCCAAATCTATACAGTTTGTGACGGCGAAAAAAATATATGTTAATCTTGAACATATTTCTGAGAACCCTGTTGTATTCAAAACAGGTTTTTGAAAAGTTTTCTCGATACAATAAAATGGTAAACTAACCTCTTAAAATGATCTTTTAACAAAAATATCTCTATTAATTATCAACGTACATTGGTAAAATTTATAACAATAACGTATCATATTTAAATACAGAACTTGGTTGTTTTTTATTTTTGACTACTCGACCTATTTTTAAGTAATTAATTATTTTTTGGTTTGTATAAAGTTACGAGCGTCGCGTCATCGCGCTTCTCTTTCTTATGTTTCATTTAATATTTTGTTTTTTGAGAACTTATTTTATTTTGTTCTTTTAGCTACAATAAATTGTAAAAATATTAGCATTAGCACGTAGACATTTGTATAGGTGATTTTATAAGTTGTACAGGTACATATTGTATAAGTTATTTTATAAGTTGTACAGGTACCTACATATAGTTCTAAGTTGTGTAAATATTTTCTGTGTAAAATGGGAAACAAACAAAAATGCCGGAGGCCAGCAAAAAAGCGCTTCTATAATAATAAACAAAAACATCTCATGGAAGTAGTAAAGTAAGTAATTTTTATAATGTAATATCACAGTATAATTATATACAGTATTGTAACTCGGCTGTATCTTGGACATAAATGCCTACAGCCGCGCGGTACGTAAACATGCGATAGGGCTGCCCGCCTCCAGCATTTGAATTACATTTGCCTACTTTGCGTTTCCATTTAGTTTTGTGATTGTAATATACTTTATTTTATATAAAAAAATAAAATAAGTACTTTGTGAATTGAATAGGAAGTGTTCAACAAAAATGCATGTTGTTTTTTGATTGGTAGGTTTAATTAAAAAACCATGTTTATGTTTGAATAACAAATCGGTCTTATAAATTTGCGACCGAAAAATATTTGCGCCTTGACTGAGACGTACGAAACGCTTTATTATCAAATTTTAAAGTATAAAGAATCCGCATTCTAATATAGAGCTTAATTAAAAATTGTTTTGGGAAACATGGACAAGGTGGGGAACTCCAATCTTTACAAACTTCAACACCTACCTACTCAACTACAATGCAAGAAACAGCTGACGAGTAATTTTAATAACTTTTTATCTCAGCTTATTAACGTCTCTATAAATTAGATACCTACAACTCGCAACAACTCAAAACAAAAATTCTTTGGTCACCAATGCCAAGCTGAACAGCTGGCTACGAATGTTTTAAAATCACAACCCTCTCAAACATCTAAATATTCTGTGAATATCTCATGAGTCTAGCTGTTGTTGTCGTTATTAATACCGAGAAAAAAAAACGGTTTTTTGTGGTATAATTGTTGTTATAGCAGCAGCCGAAATTCTTAATCTGAGAAAATTTCAACTATTTAGTGACAGACAGACGGTCAAATTTATTTTTTTCTAGTATTATTCATACACACAGTACAATAAACAACTATTATTAATAATAAAATACCACGTCTTTACTTTGAATTATACAAACTAACAAAACAAAACACACATGCCCCGAGGTTTCTAACACAAGCATAAGTACCTACCGTATCATGATTCATGAACCGCCTATAACTACCTATTTCACTCTTGTCAATCACTTTCCTTTACACTATTCACTTTACACCAGACATCGATTTTTTCGGGAGATAAAAGGAAATACTTATCCATTAAAAAGACACATTATGTACCTACCTACTAGTAAGTAAAATTATTTTATAGTCTTACCTTTCAAAGTTTCCAGATAATCTAAAAAAAGTTATCCCTGGACGAATTCATGCAACCAAAAACAGCACAATATATCCTACTCGTCATATTAAATATGTACTTGAACTTATTTGTAGTGAAAAAATCGCGCGGTTATTGTTAAAAAAACAACACACCGACCGTTCGTCACTGCGGCACAGTCGCGACTGTCTGCCTGCCGAGCGAATGCCGAGATTGAGGCGCGTAGTCATAGCTCGCGCATCGTCCGTTTGTATGAAGATAGAATACTGCATATAATTATACCGTGGTAATATTGACAAAATAGGTATGAGAACAAAAATTAAATTTTTGTACAACCCATAGCGTAAATTCGACTACAATGGTAACGCTAGGTTGGTCTAGAGGTATTAGCTTAGGTTCAAAAGAGCAAGTTCCGAGTTCGTAGCCAGGAGAATTTTTAGCAAATTTGATATGGTTTCTTTTTTTTATTTATTTGTAATTTTGAGGAAATTTTCATTTTTTTATATTTATTTTTATATAAAAAAATATATATATACATATAAATATTTTAATTATTAATTTTCTTTACAGTAAAAAGAGACGTTTGGCGAACAGTTTAGAAGCAGGTGAAGCTTCGGAAATTGTTTTTGACCAGTAAGTTTGTAATAATTACAGAGGCCAGCATATCAAGCTACCTGAAAGTGTCAAATTTTTCCAATCAACTTTGAACCTTATGCTTTAGTGATAAGGTTCTAAATGTATTAAATAAATTTTACAGATTATAGTAGCTTGATGTGCTGGCGTCTGTACATACTTATACAGGTTGAAATTGAAAACATGTGACTAAACGAAATGGGAGATTGTACTACTCAACATTATGAACAACTTTAGTAAAGGGACGAAAACTGCAGTCGCGAATAAAAAAATCAGGTGTTCCTTATATTTTGACGAGTTATGCAAACATAAATGTAATGTAATAGATTTAGAACCTTATCACTAAAGCATACGGTTCAAAGTTGATTGGGAAAATTTGACACTGTCGGGTAGCTTGATGTGCTGGCATCTGTACTTATTACAAACTTACTGGTGAAAAACAATTTCCGAAGCTTCACCTACTTCTGAACTGTTCACCAAACGTCTCTTTTTACTGAATAAATATATATTTTTTTTTAAATATAAAAATAAAACAATGAATTTCCTAAAATTACAAAATAAAAAATGGATCCTATTCAAATTCTGTAAGACTTGGGTTGAGTTACGAACTCTAAACTAGTTCGCCAGAACCAATGCTAATACCACTAGACCAACCATGCATTATCATTGTTGACGAATTTGCGCTATGGGTTGTACAAAATAGCCTTTAAAGTACCTATTTAATTATAATTTCATTTTTGTTCGTGTACTTGTTTTTTCAATATTACATTATAAAAAATTACTTATTTTACTACTTCCATGAGATATTTTTGTTTATTAGCTTAAAAGCGCTTTTTTTGCTGGCTTCGGCATTTTTGTTTGCTTCCCATTTTGCACAGAAAATATTTACACAACTTAGACCTATAATTATGTGCAACTTATAAAATATCCTATACAAATATGTTTACGTGCCAATATTTTTACAATGTATTGTAGTTATAAAAACATAATAAAATAAGTTGTCAAACAACAAAATATTAAACGAACGGATAGCGGGACTGCGGGGCTGCGGGGCAAAGCGACATACGTCCGTCTAGCAGCGCGTCTATGCGATCACTGTCGAACTGCATACATAAGAAAGAGAAGCGCGATGACGCGACGCTCCTAACTTTATACATATCATAAAATAATTAATTACTTTTATATAAGTTGAGTATTCAAAAATAAAAAACAACCAAGTTCTGTATTTAAATATGATACGTTATTGTTATAAATTTTACCAACGTACGTTGATGAGTAATACAGATATTTTTGTTAGAAGATCATTTTAAGAGGTGAGTTTACTATTTTTTTGTATCGAGAAAACTTTTCAAAAACGTGTTTTGAAGACAACAAGGTTCTCAGAAATATGTTCAAGATTAACATATATTTTTTTCGCCGTTACAAACTGTACAGATTTGGCTAAAAAATTGTTTGAGACAAGCCTATTTCGGTCTTATCAGCGTCTTAAGGGAGCAGTAATTTGCACTCGGAAGGCAACGTAACAAACCTACTATCTCTTTGTACAGTGGGTAGATGAGATCACCCGACGATGTAATCACACCGTCGTCTTTGACAACGCACTTTGAGTCAACCTTTTATCTGCTCTGTGATGTCAACTACGTGATTACAGGATGATCCTACATGTGGAGGCGTAGAGTGGATTGAGCGTATATCCACGTCACGTTATTAGTACCTCTGAAGTAGACATTTACTATTATCTTAAATTCAGTCGTCCACTAACGGGCAACGCACAATGTAAACCATTGGGTCTAGAAGCACGAAATTTTGCACTCTCGTGCAAATTCTTTGCGAAAATGAACACTATCGAGTTAAATAGGGGTTCAATAGGGAATGAAAGTTTGTAAGGAAGTTCGTCATTCACGGCTTGTCACCGTCAGTTTCATAAAACAAACACAACAAAAGTCAAATACACAACAATAAACTTGAAAAAGCGAACTTTTTCTACGCACGTTTGAAAGTGCTCGAATGAAACGAATTGGAACCGGCACTACATTACATGTTGGTACCATTGATATATATGTTACACTAGATCAGCAATTACCGCACCAAGGCGTTGCCACTAGTCGTTGTCACTAGTTCAAGGCGTTGTCACTAGTTCAAAAAGAAAATGTCTTAGTTATTTTCATTATTTATAAACTTCTATAACACATCCAATAAGAAATACATAATTCAAATATTTTAAAAATAATTTAACTTAACCTAAAACGCTTTTTATGGCTTAAAATGTTGGGTAAAATTTCGCATGGGTAGGCAACCCCATCCCGTCATTGCATGTTTATACTGCGGTCTTTGTCTAATCTAAGCGACGGTATTATTCTTACGACGTGTGTAAGTGAGACAGATATATGTTTACTTTTAAATGTTTAGTGGTTTCAAAGCTACGTCGTCGCCTTTATAAAGTGGCTACACTTTTTTGACACATTTTATTGAGGTTTGCTTCTCTAGTTATATAGCTCAATGGTTGGTACTATTTCCCATTCGTTTCAAAAATTTATTCGCACGAAGGCGTTTTTTCTCGGCCGTTTTTTATCGCGTGTTCTAAAAGCGCCCGCTGCGCCCCGAGGTTTCACCCATATAAGTCACTACCCCGTGGAAATATGAGGATAAAAAGTACCCTATGTCCTAATCCAGGTCATGGTCTACCCATGTGCCAAATTTCATCCAGATCCGTTCATCCGTTTTAGTGTGAAAGCGTTATTAACAAACATACAAAAATCAAATATTTTCTCTTTATAATATTAGTTTAGATAAAGCATTTCTATCTAGGTAGGTAGGTGTATCTATATATATTTCTAAACTCAATACTTTCTTAAACATCCACACCAACATAATCCAGCACAAGGCATAAGCGACACGCTTACGTATTTTCTAGGTCATGCTAAGACGAGCATCCCAGGAATTGGCCAGGTCAAGATGTATAAAGCCTGGATTAACACGACTTATGTATTATTCACGCTAAATCTTCTGGGAGAAATAGCGGTCTGTGTGTTAAACATTGACCGATAAAGTGGCAACTTAGCAAGATGTGAGTTGGCTATACAACGGTGAAAGTTCATGGAATCATCGTGATAATTATATAATTTCTAGGTATGACTTCTAGAAAATATTACTGATAACTTCAGCCGGTGTATTCTGTAGAAGTCTCACCACAGAGTACTTTTTTATAAGAGCCTTACCACAGACTACAATATACACACATCAAAAGTGTCTAGGGATCAAGCATTTTTATGCGGATTTCTTGAGATTGAGATGTGGCTTTGTAATAAATTTATGATTTTATAAATTTATATGGATCCTTTTTGGTGCATTTCATAATTTGAATCAGGAACTGTGAATCAAATTCGAGTAAAAGATGAAAATCAGCTGTCAATATTTTCCCTATAAAAACATACAACGCATTGAAGACATTATTAGTGCTACTGTTTCCCTACTACTGATTAAAACCAACGTTATTATGGAGCGGCGACGTCATTTAAGCAGGGAAGAAATGCTCAGAGCCGTGGGAATGATAGAAGCTGGTTCCCGGCAACGTACTGTGGCTTTAGCTCTGAATACAAGTCAGAGTGTTATCAGTCGACTTTGGACACGTTACTGAAGCACTGGTACCGTGGCTGAGCGCCATGGAGGACGGTATCGCTGCACCACACGGAGACAAGACCGATACATTCAAATCTTAACTCGAAGAGCTCCAACAATAACCGCCATGATGTTAGCCGTGAGGCTTCATCACTCTTCAGGGAACTTAATTAGCGACCAAACAGTCAGAAACCGCTTGCATGAAGTGAACCTTCATTCCCGAAGACCGCTACGGGTACCACCTATAGCAATGCACAATCGTAGGATTCGATATCAATGGGCTCTTGAACACAGAAATTGGGCAGAAGAACAATGGCGTTTCGTGTGCTTTTCTGATGAGTCTCGTTTTGGTATGAGACCGGATACAAGACGTATACGACACTGGAGAACCCCTGGACGCCAACAGCGATTAAAATCCTGCCAGGAAGTCCATCCTTATAGTGGTGGAACCATCATGGTATGGGCGGGTATTTGGATCGGCGGAAGAACTGAGTTGATTTGGATCAGAGGCAACCTCAACGCTCAAATTTATGCTGAGACGATTGTATCAGACGTCATCGTTCCTCTACAAGTGCAAATCGGTCCCTTATTTCAGTTAATGCATGATAATGCACGTGATAATGCACACCGCAAGAGTTGTAAGACAGACTCTCGCCGCAGCTAACATCAATGTCCTGCCCTGGCCTGCTCAGTCGCCAGACTTGAACCCGATTGAGCATGCATGGGATATGCTACAGAGAAGAGCTCTGCCGAATATGGAGGGTATCCAGTCGCAAGAAGACCTTTTTTTGTTGTTGCAACGAACATGGGCGGCCATTCCACAGCGTGATTTGGATGAACTCATTTTGAGTATGCCAAACCGATGTTCTTGTGTTGTTAGTGTTCGCGGTAGAAACACGGATTATTAATTGTTTAAGTTACCCAATAAAATTTTAGAGAAAACTGTTATTTCAGTCTTTTTTTCGAACTTTTGTGTTAGTGGTTCAAATGTCAAAAATCCCTTTATTAGGAAAATGGCAAATTTCTTTATTAATGCAAAGGTGACTTGGTTTATCGTTACTGTGACAAACGAAAACACTTTATTTGATGAATCCTTAAAGAAAATTTTAATTAATATCAATCAGGAGAAAAGTTATTGCAAAAATATATGTTGATCCCTAGACACTTTTGATGTGTGTAGTATAAGGGACTCCCCTCACCGTAAAAACTTTGGTGAAGGGAGCTTGACGTCAACCCCAAGACATTACATTAAATCTCTTTGACGTCAACTGTCATCCTATCTATCGCTAGGGAATCTGGAGTTTGACAGTTTTTTTTTATTTTCTCACAATGAAACCTAATTCCCCCCTTTAATAACATACTCGAAGAGATAACTTTCGAGGTTTAAAGTTTAACATCATTTTATTCCGCATTTGTTGATAAGTGTGTTATTTTGAGAGAGGTGGAAAGCGAGTAGGGTGGCCTTTGCCCAGCAGTGGGACATTACAGCTAAAAAAATGTTATAAAAATAGAAAAAAACTAAAAAATATTACAAAATAGTATATTTATTACTAAAAATTAAATACAGGTCAAATATTGATCTTAAAATAATATAAACTAAAATATTCTATCACAATTTATTTGCACTTTACACCAATAGTGTCAGGTACTTACCATTTTAATAATACAAAATAAAAAATTATAATAAATACATTTTTTTCTGACTATATTATAATAATATAATGATTTATTAAAATTAAAATATGGCTTGATTTTTGGATAAAGGATTTGTTTTTGGTATTTTAAGGGGTGATGATACAGAATTTATGTAACCTATAATATTGACATCTTAGGGCTGATTTTTCCATCGCCAGATAACTTTTAATCGAGGAATAAAATTGACGTTTGACAGTTTTTGTACAGTAAACTTCAAAGAAAAGGACCCCCCCCCCCCCCGTCATTACCAACGGGGGGGTCCTTTTCGTTGAAGCTTACTGTACGAAACAACTGTCAAAATTATTCCTCGAAGTTATCAAGAGATTGAAAAATCAGCAATTAGTTTTATATCAATTACCGACCCCCAGCGCCCATAATTTACAATAAAATCATAAATAAAGTCATAAATTAACAAATAAATATCTACGACGAATAGGGTCGTGCAAATAAATAAAAAAACGAACATAGGTTCTCAGTCATATAAAACCGACCCAAGGTGGCACGGTCACGAAAACATTTGTCGTATCAAGGTCATCAGTTCATCACTCATTAAAACCACACTGCAGTGCTATTCTGTAAAAATCTCACCGTGAAAAATAAGGTGAAGTGAGCTGTCATTCCATCTGATGTTAGGGATTGCCCCTATTGATAGTTCACTTCACCTAAGTTATCACGGTGAGATTTTTACGGAATCGATCGGCTGATCCCGCGCAGTAACCGCTTGCAAACGTATCTTAGCCGGGGAGCGGGCTGCTGACTTGAAGCGCGCGGCCAGCGCGACGTGCACTATTCTGTATTGTCATCGTAAAATTTACTCTAAAGCAATTGATTTAAAATCTTAACTTGTGTAACTGTGCTGTTATAATAAATGATGACCTTTAATCCGACTGGGGCAGTCGGTATGTTAAAGATATACAGCATTCTTAAAAAGTGCGATCGATTTTCAGTTTGTCAAGTGTGATTCAGGCAGCGATCGTTTTTTTCTTTACAGCAGTTGCCAATATTCACCATAATGCGTTTACCAATGTTACCAAACACTGAGGAATGATTACGAAATACAACCAAACTGTTGTTTAATTTAAAGAACCTATTATTTTCTGCACATCGTTATTGTGCATTGTGTAAAATCTATTAAGTGCGCTATTTGCGTTGCATTTTGTGCAATTTGTCGATTTTGTGCTAAACTATGTGTTTGAAAACGTTCACTCTTTAGCTAAGGCTAAGCACGCTGTGGTAATACCTGATCTTCCATACTGTACCAGTAATAATACTCTAAAGGGACCACTGAGAACTGAAACAAAAAGAAACAAAATAAAATAAAAAATAAGGAAAAAAAAACACGATTTTCTTTAGCTACAAAAAAGGTTTTATTCAATTTTTTCGCTACAAATATTTTTACTAAAGGATATAAAATGTGCAAGAGTGTAATCTGTAAACGATCATATTTTAAATCCTTTAAATTCAAGATTGATTATGGCATTCTATCAAGGTGGTTAAAGAAGCATCTATCTAGAACCGCCATTTATATATACCTAACTAAAGAACTAACTCAATTGACACTCACAATCAAACCTTCAAAAAAAGAGAAATAAAATAATCAATCATGAAAAATAAATTTACGTATTTTCTGAAAAAAAAAACCCCTATCATACGCAATTTTCTTTATTGAATTACGTATTTTCTGCATAGAATACTGTGGGCATTTTATGCCGAAAATAGTATATCGACGAGCAACATGTTACCATGGTTACAATACATGATTCTGGACCCATGCGTTGAACTGTACTGAATCCATGGTTGTGCGTCGATGTTCCTTTCATCCTGAATACGCAAGATTCGTCCTTCTAAAGGTCCGGGACCCCAGGATACTGAGATATGTCAAAGACTTTTAAAATATACAAAATACATCATTTAACAGACATTTTAAATCAACCATTATGAATTGCATGGACACCTAAAGCGGGTTACTCACACACATGACTATCGCTAAAATAAGGAAAAGGAGACACTGGGTGAAGAAGTGGCTACAGAAAAGAAGTGAGTTCTCACTACATGAATATTACGAAAGAATCGGAAGTAACCTTAAAAACTTTTTACGAATGCATATTGCCTCTTTTGAAGAGCTCCTTGCAATGGTGAAACCACCAATCAATTGATTGAGAAATTGCCCCGATCGCGCTACACACGCGGCAAAGTAGCAACGTAGCGGGACGATCTAGGAAGTAGGAACCAAGGATGGTCCCGCGCCCCTGCTGTCCTGCCGCAGGGCCAATCTAGGAAATGGCCCCTGATTGCCTATACATATCTGTTGTCTCGCGTTTGGGCACAGGTAGTTTAGAATAAAACACAGAAATCAATCCCTTGGTGCGTGCGCGGCACGTCGTTCGCCCCGACGTCTGTCAACATAATGCCGGGAGCGGGTGTCGCAGGCGCACATATTTAATTATAATATCTATACATCACATTATCACAATCAAGGTGGCAATTAAGGGTCATCCCCACTTTTACACCTAGGTTGCCTTCCTGCAGATGTGAAAGTAACCCGCTTAACGCTATTTTAGACTTCAAATAAAACGCGAGCCGTCAAAACGACATCAAGGTCGTCTGAGCATGTTTGCATGCGCTCCGCAATGTCAATACTTCACTTCTAACGTCCGGTGTCGGACGCCTTTTTCCGGCAGTCGGAATGAAACCCGCGCTATAATTTAAATTGAATGCTACGATCATTTCCTGCTGTTTTAACGGGGCGGTAAATCAAAATGGTGTAATGGAAACCTGCCTTATGTAGGCAAATTACCATTATATTTTAGATTGTTCATTAATTTTTACTTTTTGAAATGGTTACTAAAGCAATTTATGGCTGAAAAGGGAATATTATAAACATATTTTTAATAGAATTTGTTTGAAGTTCACGGATACCATATATTTTCGATACGTAAGTCCCGATTCTGGAAACCAGATCAAGTCTGATCGAAAAATCTGCTGTCAAGTCGGATGACAGCTGTCAAAAACAACCTTTTTAAATCCGGGGGTAATCCGGTTTCACGTAACGACATTTTAACATTGCCTAAGGGAGTACTCCAAATAAATTGGGTTAGGTAAACTTGAACTTACGTACTTATTTCTTGGTAAGATTTTTGTCAAACACGCTAAGACTTTTGGGACGCGTCAGAAACCCTTAATATTCGTCGAATTTAAATATTAACTTCATTTTTGTAATCGCCTCAGGATTTTATATTATTAAAGAAAACTGTGAGTTTAAACCTTTTAACGCTGTGTAGACGATCCTAAAGTAATGGATTCTGACCTGCCTCTTCTAAAAGACGATGAGGTGTCCAAATTAGACCAATTTGTACATCCACGCGACCGGTTAAGAGTTCTACCAAATATAATAGGTTTTTTGGTTTACGTACGAGTTAGTAATGTGTTTTTCGACTAACATATCCTGCGTTAAAAATAATAATAGCCTCCCCGACCGATCTCGGTCACGGTGGCCAATCTCAACGGAGATTAGCCAGGTACGCAGGAGATATTATAGTGCACAAGTATGTGCGCAGACACAGGTGCACTCCCTCCTCACTCTCATAGTCCGATGGGACGGCAATCCGACACGACCGGAGAGAGATCAGGCGCAGGACCAACAGCTTTACGTGCTTTCCGAGGCACGGGGGTATTAAACCGCCAACTTCCAAACTCCGGACTGTTACTAAGAAATTCCTAATGGAAAAACTCAATAACACTTTGTCCGACCCGGGAATCGAACCGCGACCCCATGCTCAGCAGTCGCGCTTGCAACCACGAGACCAACGGGGCTGGGGGTGTGTATTAATCTTATATTCTGCGTTACCTAGGATATAAGATTAATACACATCGTTTACCTTAAGAAACGAGCGTCTCTTGCGGTATGGATCGTTGTGGCGAAGCAGGTTACTGTCGCCACAAGCCAAACAATTGATGCACGTTCCACTAAAAACCTTTGCGATAGACAACAGGATTTCAAAAACTTCGATAACTTACCGTGTCTGGCCACATCTTAGTTCTACATTCCTTGACTGATCCTAAAATATTGCGATGCAATATCAAAAGTTTTACGAAGCAATATACAAGCTGATCCTAAAATTTTGCAATGTTATCCCAAATAATGACGACGCAATATACAGAATGATCCCATAGATCTCGGATAACTTTACCTTCAATCATCATAATAATTATGTTCTACATACCTTGGATGTGCAGACTTGCGATAAGGCCTGGCGTTCCGGTACACATGTCCGCCCTGAGAGACGAGCGTGCCTCGCGAGCTGGCCGCGCTGACGGCCGTGTGTAGAGACGCCGGCGAGCCGGACGAACCGGATAGCCGTTGGATGTAACGATCGTCTTGTTCCTCGTTTGTAGGAGTTCTGTCACCTAATGTAAAAATAATACCGGAAGTGATAAATATTTTTAGGTATATTACGAGGATGCTCGAAATGTTTTATTTATTTTGTCACCAATTTCTAAAGACTTTGCTCGGATGACTTAAGCGTGCGGTACTAAGGCGTCGATGGCGAGAGCGGTAACAGCGCGGGGTTGGGAGGGGCCGGGAGGAGCTCAAGTTAACTCTTTCGGGATGTACCTAATATAATAGCCTCCCCGACCGATTTCGGTCACGGTGGCCAATCTCAACGGAGATTAGCCAGGTACGCAGGAGATATTATAGTGCACAAGTGTGCGCGCAGACACAGGTGCACTCCCTCTTCCCTCACTCTCATAGTCCGGTGGGACGGCAATCCGACACGACCGGAGAGAGATCAGGCGCAGGACCAACGGCTTAACGTGCTTTCCGAGGCACGGGCGTATTAAACCGCCAACTTCCAAACTCCGGACTGTTATTAAGAAATTCCTAATGGGAAAACTCAATAACACTTTGTCCGACCCGGGAATCGAACCCAGGACCCCACGCTCAGCAGTCGCGCTTGCAACCACGAGACCAACGGGGCAGTCCACCTACCTACCCTACCAGTACCGAATATAATACTTATCCAAAACAAGAAATGGAAAAAAAAATTAAAGACGCAATTAAAATAACTTTAACAAAAAACACGTCAAGATCATTTCGAAATTTTAATTGATTTTAAAGAAATAGTAAAAAAGCATCAGCATCTGCCTAGCCTTTTCCCAACTATGTTGGGGTCGGCTTCCAGTCTAACCGGATGCAGCTGAATACCAGTATTTTACATGGAGCGGTTGGTCCCGGCTATCATTCTATCTGGAATGATAGCCGGGACCAACGGCTTAACGTGCTTTCCGAGGCACGGAGGGGTCTAGGTATGTAAAGATGGTCACCCATCCACTGACCAACCGCGGCAAACGTAGCTAAACCTGGACGACCAACCTGTCCAGCTGTTATTATTTAGCCACAGGCCCCTCCTTAAGATAAGACCTATGATACTGTAATCCGTGGATCTTTGACAGTCGTTACGGGTCATCATAAACCCGAAAGTCTGACAACCAGTCTTAACCAAGGGGTATCGTATTACTCAGTTACTGGGTTGTGAAGGTCAGATAGGCAATCGCTCTATGTAAAATACTCTAGTATTCTGCAACCGGTTAGACTGGAAGCCGACCTCAACATAGTTGGTAAAAGGCCAGGCAGATGATGATGATACTGTGGACCTATTTACGGGAAATGGATATTCTTATAACATTTATAGACTTACCATCCAAACTGCCTATAGGAGTTCGTCTGGTGAGGTCAGGACTGCTACCCCAAGGACTTAAAGCGCCCAGTGGACTTGAAAGACCAGCCGTCACCAATGTATCATCTTCATCTTCAGACTCTGTTTCAAACAAATTAATAATATTAATAAAAGTCCTCCAGACCAAATTTCGGCCATGGCGACCAATCTAAACGGAGACTAGCCTTCGACGCAGGAGATATTACATGAAATCGAGAAAATAAAACCAGCCGCTCTATAACAGCCCTTTAACCGATTACGTCGGATTAATCCGACAAATATTTTCGTGTTCGTTTCGCCAGAGTCGTATATTTACGACCAAATACCACAGCTCGTTTACTCTGTTTTTTTATTAATTACGCTGTATTCTAACAGGATAAAAAAAAAATTCGAATCACGACGCTGGGGGCACGACAACTGTCATGAAGCCGGGCGGTTATAAGGTTAAACCAGTTGGCTGCGAAATATATACAAACTGTGTCTTTAATTTCTGTAATTGGTTTTAAAACGTTTAAATTAAAGAAAAAATAAACCCAGGACCCCGCGCTCAGCAGTCGCGCTTGTACCACGACACCAACGGGGCAGATATATTTAGGGTTGCCACCCGTACTTTATAAAAAATATACGTCATTTCGGGGTAATTGTACTCTATACTTTATGAGGACAATAAAGTACGGGAAAATACTTTATTTCACATAGTTTGTTATTTCTCTAGGATTAATTTTATAAATCATTATATAAAGTTGGTTGATAGAGATGGAGTTGCAAATGACAAGCATTTGTTAAATATTGACAAAAGCAATAAAAAGTATGTTTCTAAAGATAAAAATTAGTAATACTTTATTTCCATACCATGTAAGTACTTTTTTTTCTACCTGTAGCAACCAATATACTTTATTAGCACAAAAAAGGTGGCAACCCTAGATATATTATTAATATTATAATACCAGCCTATTATTGTCCCATTGCAGGGCAAGATTCGACCATTGATAACCACACTGTTTTCTTCACGATGTTTTTCCTTTACCGATGTCTGTTATGTCAAAGATAAACTCAAAGTTAATTTGAATTCAGAAGGCACATTGGTACCTACCTACGGATTTGAACCCACAACCTCGTGCATGAAAGAAAGAAAGAAAAAAAAAAAATTTTATTATGCACAAAACAAAATGCACATTACAAATAAAAAAATACATAAAATGAAGTCAAAAGCCTCGCACTCAAGCATATAAAACGTTGACAATAGCCCCGAAACTGTTGTTCACAAACTAAACTAAAAGACATGTTTCATTTTCGGCCATAAACTGTACGGTAGTGAAAAAATAGGAAATAATTCCACGCATTGTGGAAAAATATTCTTTTCTGAATATTCCCCTGATTAATTCGGCACAAAAAATAATAGTTTTTCAAACTATTGCCATAATCTATTGAACATGGCGTCGTCTTACTTGCATACTGCTTTCGTCCAGAAATCATGTAACTCATATTACATTATTACATAATAATATCACGTAGACGTGATTTATTTAGTTATAAAAGGCATGTATTTCTTTGCTATTATGGTGAGATATCTATGTTAAACAACTTTTTTGACTAATTACAAGAAAGTGTGACGATTCACGACGACGATTTTGTGGATTATAGATTTGTAGGTACTTCTGGACGAAAAATTCTAGGTTTGTATTATTGACAATGACATTACATCAGTCAGTCTGTCAGTCTCGTTGTGGTCTCGTTCGTTTCGACTTCGTGGCTTTCGGTGTTATTTTGCGTTTCATTTCTTTCTTTTAACTTCTTACGACTTTGGCTTTTTATAACGGAAAACAACAATCACAGTTTTGACAAATTCTAGGTTGTGTAAACGTCATCTCTCCAACCTGTCATGGCTGGCTGTCGATGATCATAACAAACGTCAAACATTTTCAGTTTTTATTTAGTGCCTAAAGAATATTAATTATTATAAAAAAATCATTCTTTAATGTATTCAGGGGTTCGTTTTCCGAGTTTTCTAAAGTATACATGTTATGGCCGGAGTCTCATACAAAAACGAAACGTCTCTATTTAAATTCAGTGTATCTTTTTCTTTCTATTTCATTATGAAAAGGACAGAAGATAAATATTAGTTTAGTCCTGTCAAATTAGTCAGCGCCTGACGTAAATTGACGTATTTTTAGTAGTAATTTTTAATCACGTCCAAACTTGTCTATGGGTTATCTAATTTGACAGGACTAAACTAATATTTATGTTCTGTCCTTTTCATAATGAAATTGAAAGAAAAAGATGCACTGAACTTAAATTTAGTTTAGTTTGCGAACAACAGAATCGGGGCCATTTTTGTCCATTGCTAGATGTCAAGCCAGCGACCAAAGACAACACACATAAATTGACATTGACAAAACAAATTAATCCGTGATGCGCCCGCGACGCTGGCAGATGACAAAAAAAACAACAACAATGAAAACAAAATGCCAATTGCAAAGTGGAAAAATAACTCACGACATTTACTATCATTTATTTGAAATAATCTTTACAACAAGCAGAAATATTATGTATTGTAAGGAATAAAGAAATCCCGAAACATACCATCAAAAACGTCAAAGAAATTTTCTTTGGAGTCGTTTAGTGTTGAGGAAGACTTAGACTTTTTCTTTCGTTTGCTCTGAAAGAAAAAAAAATATTTAACATTTTTTTCTGTCGCACTTTTGTAAAATAAATCGACACCATCATCATTTCAGACGAAAGACTTCCACTGCTGAACACAGTCCTCCCCCAAGCACCGCCATTTCGACTTGATCTGAGCATTTCGCACATGAAATTAATATATTTTGTTATTCAAAATGACACTTTATTTCCATGAACCCAAGGTTCAAAATCCATACCTTAGTAAGTTCCTCTGCAACTGACATTTCTAACGCATGATGTGTTCTTGCTAACGCGGCCAGCGCCTCTTCTAACACGCGGTTACGTTCTATCTGATAAGGATAACGTTGATTAATTAAAAAAATCCCTTAAAATTACGTGTTATTTCGCTAATTTTATAAAAATTGTATGTTGCATACAAAGGTTGAAAAATTGCAATACACGTGAAAGGAATAAGATATATATTTGTGTATTTCGTTCCTCGATTAACATTTAGCTTTCACTTTTAAAATATCGAAAAACATCTATAGGCCGACCGCCTAACTGAAACGTTGCCTGAGGTTGCTGCGCGGTGCGGGAGGGGTGATAGTTGTCACAAGTTGACGAATCACTGAGCTCTCGCATCACGTCACCACACCCCTCCCGCACCGCGCTGCTAGCTCAGGCAACGTCTCAGTTAAGCGGTCGGCTTATAGAAGACAGTAGACTTCAGATTTTGTTTAAACATCATAATAATTACGCAATACACAAGTAAATAGTTTTATAGTCATTAATCCTGGTACAGTTTAGCGTCCCCCGATGCTAACAGTACTGCATTTCTTTATTGTTTCTACAAAAGATCAATCCCGATTATCTTCGTCATTTCAATACCTATATTATACAGGATATAAGGATAAACACCGTTATCCTTGAAACCAGTGGTTTGGTTTAATTTATAGAACTTAAAGGCAATGAAAAATAACAACCCTTTTTTTAAATAAAATTTCATAGTTTGAGTGACAACGCTGTTTAATTTGTATTTCTTTATTATTTTCACAAAAGTCCAATTCAAATGATCGTCTTGAATATAATTGAGATAGATCAGAAGGCAACTTCTCGTAATTTAAAACCTTCAAAATCTAGTCACAGTCTCATCTCGGCGGGCAGCGGGATTGTCCGAAAGGGTTACCGCTGCCACGGAACATAAAGGGCTAAGGAATGAACACGGGCGGGTATTAGTCAGTAAGAGTCTGACATTCCCTTCGCTCCACCCAGAGCGGGCGGGGGGGGGTCATTTGATGACGACCCAGCAAAAAAAAAATTCTCGGCATAAGGAAATTAGAGCGATTTTTGACAGATTGAGACTGACTAATTACCGCGAAATTCAAATTTTCTTACGTTTTTTGCAATTAGCTGGTCAGTGTCAGGTTGTATCTTGATCAAAATATGATTCGCGACTGTAACAGGTACTTATTCACAGAATTATAGTCATTAGAATCATTGATACATCTTCCTAAGTTACATTTGTACCACAAGAAGAAATCTCCTAGCGATAAGTGTTTATGGTACAAATCTCACTTATAAAGATGTATGAATGTTTCTTATGATTATAATTCTGTAAATACGTACCTGTTATAGTCGCGAGTAAAATTTTGTTCAAGATACAAGCTGACACTGACCGGCAAATTGCAAAAAACGTAAGAAAATTTGAATTTCGCGGTCTACCACTTCCCGTTCACCTTAAGAGAATTGCCCCTCAGTTACCTCTCTGTTGAGCTTGGCGGTGTCTCCGTCCCGGGCCTGCGCGACGAGTGCGGCGCAGTGTCGCAGCGCTGCCAGCGCTTCGGATCCCGTGCCGCACGCGTGCTGGAACCGCTACAGGACGTGCCATGTGTTTCATTATTATGGTTAGTCAAGTACTTACTTACTTTGTTACAGGTAGTCAGAAGCCCGAAATGCCCGAAATGAGGGGCCCGTAGCTAAATAATAACAGCCACACAGGTCGATCGATCAGGTTAAGCTACGCTTGCCGCGGTTGGTCTGTGGATGGGTGACCGTCTTTACATACCGAGACCCCTTCGTGCCTCGGAAAGCACGCTAAGCCGTTGGTACCGGCTGTCGTTCGTGGATCTTTAACAGTAGTTACGGGTAGTCAGAAGCCCGAAAGTCTGATAACCAGTCCTACTAAGGGATATTGACTGGAAGCCAACTCCAACATAGTTGGGAAAAGGCTATGCAGATGATAATGGTTAGTCAAGTACTTACCTATGAGGTTACCAATAATTTCAAGTTTTGGGCAATACAAGATGCCATTCTAAAAAGCACCATCATTACACGGGGATCGTTAATCAGTCATCAGACGTTTAATTTAATATCTAATGTCACTTGAGCAAGTAGTAAATATAAATCAACTTTAGCATTCGGTAGACATTTTGGTAACATAATAAAAAACATACTGGAAACTTTAGAGCTTCATATTTTTTGTTTTGATAGCTCAATTTTAACTCAATTTTAACCCTATCACAAAATCTTAAAGTCGATTTGTATTTACATCTCCACGGGAGATATCTATTATGGAAATATTGTTCAAAAATATTTATGTACCATATAAGCAGAGTGATGCAATGAGTTCCCAACATTAACACTTTTATCCAAAGCCGCAACAATGGCGGCACACTCGCGTAGTTGCGTGTCTAGTAGGGCCAGGCTGTTCGTCGCCGCTGTTAGTGCGTCTTGCATTGATCCTAAAATAATAATCGATTGTTTTAATAATCTCAATAAGGAGTTATTGCTGAACTGTATGAAGAATGGGCATCGGGAGGTCGACGCAGAGAATTCCAAGAGTCCAAACATGCCCCCCCCTACACCCCCCCCCCCCCCCCGCGCGGCCCCAGCCGGGATCGTGCAAAGCTTACAAGTCCTCATGTCCCCATGAATCGGGGCCATTGTTAAACTTTTATCTTTCAGCGGTAATCCTACTAATATTATAAATGCGAAAGTTTGTATGTATGGATGTATGGATGTTTGTTACTCTTTCACGCGAAAACTACTGAACGGATTTTGATGAAACTTTACAGTAATATAGCTTATACATCAGAATAACACATAGGATACTTTTTATCCCGATATTCCCACGGGATCAAAACTTACGCGGGTGAAACCGCGGGGCGCAGCTAGTATAATATATAATCTTTATATACCTTACCTAAAGGTTTACATTCATCTTCCAAATCCTCTGTGGCCTCTCGCGCAGAGTCAGGTGAGGCGCCCGCCCATAGGTAGTGACCGGAGTACGCTATGTGCTCGTTCAGTGCTGTCACCCATTGCTAAAACAAAATGGCGGACTTCAAACAGTAGCCGAAAATGTAGATATCATACTCCTTAGCAAAACTAGAAAGTTACAAAATTGTTTGCAATTAAAAAAGCACATTTCCAGTATAGATATAAATAAAGTGCGGAATAACTAATATAGTATTTGTATCTCACGAAGCGGCCCGCGCTTTACTTGTAGTAAGCAGCGTGTTAACAGCGTGTTTGTACATTTGGTGACCACAAAGAAAGTACGCGTCGCTTCGTATTATAAAAGTATTGTATAATATGATATTCACGTCAAAGGCGGAATTCTACTGCTGTGCGCATACAGCAGTAGAAATCCGCCGCGCATGCGCACAGAGAGGTAACGCTTGTTTTTTGCGCGGTTCATTTGTTTGCCAGCGACGCATCCGTACGTAGCGTGGTTGTGCGTCGCAGTGAATTATCCAGCCTAGATGATACCGTAGAATACTATGGAACAGTGCAAGCATATGTAATTGATGCCGTGGCGTAACTTGAAGAGCACCAGTAATGGGTTGCAAGGGCGCCAAAAATCTTTAGTACGAATAGGTACAGATAAATGATAAATGATTTATTTCTGTAAGTAGGTTTGTACAAACACTTTTACACGTCAATATTATTTTTTTTTTTTTAAACTAGATGAGGTCGGCGTTTTCTATCTGACTACTCTGAGAAGGCCGAAACAAACTCAGAGGTCACAGTCTCTTTTAAAGTCCAGACAAAATCTCAGATCAATCAATCAAATCTCAGGTCAGATCATGTGAAGACCATATAGATTGGTGTCTGAAATGGTCTTTTGAGGAAAGAACCACACAGATTGAGCGGACCTGTCCAGTCAGTGCACGCATTTGTCAAAAATCGTGCAGCAGATAGTGCAATCCACGAAGACGCGCCCCACTCTTTTTCCTAATGCTTACAGCAGAAGTGTGCAACATTCTGCTAGTGATTTAGTTTTGTAAATAGACACTAATTATTATTAGTGGGTAACTAGAGTGTATCGAAAGAACTAAAACACTAATGGAATTAACTAGCGATAAACACTAACGATTCGCAAGAAGAGTGGGGCGCGTCTTCGTGGATTGCACTATCTATAGATTCCTTTATTTTATAAACTTTCGGTCTATTACTGACCTGTCTACAAGCAGCCAAGTCCTTTTCCCCTTGCACAGCGAGTCTATGTGTGTCTCCGTCACTGAAGTGCAGCACTATGAGGGCGGGCTCAGTGTCTCCAGCAGTTAAAGTGGCAGCATCGAGGTACTTTCGTCCGCGCCAGTGTGTGCCGCCACGAGCGGCCTCGGCGCGAGAGCCGTAGTATAGGAGCACGCCGCGTTGGAGGACGGCCTAGAAATATAAAAAAATTAAACTGAATGCCTAAATAATAAAAACTACCTAAACAATATACTAGTCAAATAAAAATAGGCTAGTTTCCACCACCAATAAATTGAAAATCTATTTAGTCCGTCAGTTAGAATATTAGAAAATAATGGACACGTATTTTTTGTTTTTCAATATCAATATCAATGAATATTGACAAAGATAAAACGCATAACGTGGGGGCTCGTGACGTCAGAACGCACTAAAAATTATACCAAGGTGTGACGTATTGAAAATTTTAAAAGCGATGTATCTTCGTTAATTTTGGTTTACGTAACAAACCAAAAAATACGGGTCAAATATTTTTTGATAATCTAACTGAGGGACTAATTAGATTTTTTCAGGTTGACAAGCCTATTATAAAAAAAACTTAAAACACGTGGAGTTCTCGAGTAATAGCCTACTAAAACATAATTATACGGACTTACGGAGAGAATAACATTTAAGAGAAAGTTAAAAATCTGAAAAATCTGAATTGTAACATCGAAACTAGGTACAACGTTTAGCGATTTGGAGTAGCGGAGAAGCATCTAATTCGATATAAATTGAAATTCAACTTTAGTAACTTTTAAATACTCTAAAATGCATTTATACATTATACAATAATTACTCTTGTGAATTTCGGCAATAGTATCTAAAGAAATAAATAAAACAGAAGTGTCTATTTGTAACGTCAAAATAACAGCTTTTTATTGTTTGGGGCTGATTTTTCAATCGATAGATAATTTTTTTCGTAGAATAAAATTGACGTTTGACAGGTTTTGTATGAAAGAACTGTCAAACATTTTAAATTATCCCTCGGATATAATTATCTGAGGTTGGCAACATTAGCCCATAGTAATAATACAAATAAAATAAAAACTATTAGCATATAGGAAAGAATATACAGTACTTATAACAAAAAAACTATTTTAAAAATGTTTGTCTGTCTGTTTGTTCCGGCTAATTTCCGAAACAACTGGACCAATTTTGACGGGACTTTCACTTGCAGATAGCTGATGTTATATTATATACCTACAGTAACTCAGGCTACCTTTATTTTAGAAAAATAATGAGTAAATAACCCTCCTGGCGCAGTCGGGTAAAAAGACACCTTATTTTTTTCTGACATCAACGCGAATGAAACGCGGACACAGCGAGTCAGTAATTTCACAAACAATTCTATTTCTGTTATATACTGTGAGCACAATGATATCTTCTATCTAGACGTATGTTATATTAGACCTATAAGTTATATGTGTAGTATTAAACTGTCAGTATAAGTTGATTAATAAATAAACAAATAAAAAAATTGGTTGTGTATAAAGTCGGTTTACGGACCATAGTTTTACGTGATAACGTCATAAAGAAACATTGTTGAATAAATGTGTCACAAGCCAATGCTTGGGCCGATCGTGCCTCTCTATCGCATGTTCCGCGCTCTCGCTTGCACGCTCAGGCTCAGGCGGAACGTGACACTTTTTCGTGCGTGCAGCCGGTGTTCATCGATTTATAAGAAGTTATCACGTCAATAAAAATTATATTGTCTGCTTACCCAAACAGGTCTCCACCCTAAGAACCGTGACCTCTTCAGCAGTGGCCCCTCGAACCTGGCAGCAGTTCTCTGTAGCCGCTGTACCGGTCTTACGCTCAATACCTCGCGCATCTCTGTGTCTTTAGCCATGTCGATTGCCAGCTGTCCTGCAGGTTGAAAATAGGTTTAGGGTTAAAAGAAGTTCTGTAGAAAGAAGAAGTTTCTGAGATTGATCGAAGCTTCATCATCATTTTGGCCGAAAGACCTGCTGGATGAACTTTTAAAATACGGTTACAGCCGTTACCGCGGCGGAAGGTGTTGAGAACAGCTAACTGAAAAGAAGAACGCATTTTTACGTACCACTGTTATTCCTGAGTGTAGTATCGACACCATTTTGTAGCAGTAACACAGCAAGTCTTGTGTGTCCTCTGTACGCAGCACAGTGTAGGCACGTGTTGCCTTGAGCATCCACGCAGTTTATGTTCGGAGAGTTTGGACTGCTTAGCTGAAAAGCACAGTCAATATTTTCTAAGCCAGCTAGAATTTCGAGCAACTGACATAAATCTCGTATGTGTATTTTGGTGGTAGGAAACACGCTAAGAACATGATGCCACAGAATAGGCTTGTCAACTGAAAAAATCCAATTAGTCCGTCAGTTAGATTATCAAAAAATATTTGACCCGTATTTTTTTCTTTTGTTACGTAAACCAAAATTGACGAAGATAAGACGCTTTTAAAATTCTCAATACGTCACAACTTGGTGTAATTTTTAGTGCGTTCTGACGTCACGAGGCCCCACTCCCGAGTTTTGATGCGTTTTATCTTTGTCTATATTCATTGATTTACAAAAACAAAAAATACGTGTCCATTATTTTTTAATACTCTAACTGGCGGACTAAATAGATTTTCAATTTATTGATGGTGGAAACTAGCCTATTCCACTTATTACAAACCTTGTTTTATCCATAGACCAACACTATGGATAAAGCAAGTTTTGTAAGGAGAAATATTATAATAATAATTATTATTAGAAGAATAGAGGGGCCTGTGGCTAAATAATAACAGTCGCTCAGGTCGATCCATAAGGTTAAGTTACACACCAAGACCCCTCCGTGCCTCGGATAGCACGTTAAGCCGTTGGTCCCGGCTGTCATTCGTGGATCTCTGACAGTTTTTACGGGTAGTCAGAAGCCCGAAAGTCTGACAACCAGTCTTACTAAGGGGTATCTGGGTTGTGGAGGTCAGGTCAGATAGGCAGTCGCTCCATGAAAATACTGGAATTCAGCTGCATCCGGTTAGACTGGAAGCCGACCCCAAAATAGTTGGGAAAAGGCTAGGTAGATGATGATGTGATGACGAGTAAGTATTAGAATTGTAACAGTCTGTTATGGAGGACGCGAATTATATTTAGAGCAACATAGAATCAATTCTATTTTTTTATTTTAATTTTTGACGTTCAAAAGTGCCTTTTTAAGTGCCTATTTGAAATAAATGATTTGACTTTTTTTTTTCATACAACCAGCAACATAGAAGGCCAATTCTTGTAATTTAAAACGTTCAAAACCTAGTCGCAGTCTCATCTTGGCGACAAACAAATGTCAAAAACTTGTCAAAATGTAGCGAAGTTAGAGGTGTTTTTGACAGATTGAGACAGATCAGACTGTGAACGTTTTTAAAATTACGAGAATTGCCCCTCTGATCAATGATCTATATATATAAAAAGAGAAGTCCTGACTGACTGACTGACTGACTGACTCATCAACGCCCAGCCTAAACCCTTGGACCCAGAAAGCTGAAATTTTGCACAGAGGTTTTTTTTATAATGTAGACGAGGAATAAGGAAGGAATTTTCGAAATTCAACCCCTAAGGGAGTTAAATAGGGGATGAAAGTTTGTATGAAAACTCTTATTCCTTGGGTTAATAAACTTGAAACTTGGCACGAATACTTATCTAAGTAAATTATGAAAATTGTTCTTTTTATTTTTCTAAACTACCTTCTAAAGGGGGATGGGGGGGTGTCAAAATTTGTATGGAAGAATTTTAATGCACGGTCCGATTAACTCAAAACTCAGTATTTATACTTAATACCAAAAATAAAAAATTACGTGTATCAGGGTTTTTCGAAAATCTACCCCTAACGGAGAGAAAAGGGGTAGTTAATTATACAGGGCAAATTTTACTGCCTGGCTTAATTAACTCAAAAATTGGTATAAATAATCTGTGAGTCAAGTAATGAACACATTCCAAACGATTTTTCAAAATTCCACCCCTGTGGGGGTGAAAAGTGGGGATACAGCTTATATGAAAAATCTTATTCCTTGGGTTAATAAACTCGAAACTTGGCACGAATACTTATCTAAGTAAATTATAAAGTTTGGCATTTGTTGTTTTTCTAAACTACCCCCTAACAAGGGAATTGGGGGGTGTCAAAATTTGTGTGGAAGAATTTTAACGCGCGGTCCGATTAACTGAAAACTCAGTATTTATACTTAATACCAAAAATAAAGAATTACGTGTATCAGGGTTTTTCGAAAATCTACCCCTAACGGGGAGAAAAGGGGTAGGTTATTTTACAGGGCAAATTTTACGCCTGGCTTAATTAACTCAAAAATTGGTATAAAAAATCTGTGAGTCCCAAACGATTTTTCAAAATTCCACCCCTGTGGGGGTGAAAAGTGGGGATACAGCTTATATGAAAAATCTTATTCCTTGGGTTAATAAACTTGAAACTTGGCACGAATACTTATCTAAGTAAATTATAAAGTTTGGCATTTGTTGTTTTTCTAAACTACCTACCCCCTAACAGGGGATTGGGGGGTGTCAAAATTTGTGTGGAAGAATTTTAACGCGCGGTCCGATTAACTCAAAACTCAGTATTTATTTATACTTAATACCAAAAATAAAGAATAACATGTATCAGGGTTTTGCGAAAATCTACCTCTGACGGGGTGAAAAGGAGTAGTTAATTTTCCATTTTACTGCGTGGCTTGATTAACTCGAAAATTGTTGGACATAATCTTTGAGTCAAGTTATGAACACATCCCAAACATTTTTCAAAATTCCTCCTGTATGGGGTGAAAAGTGGGGAAAAACTTTATACGAAAAATCTTATTCATTTGGTTAATAAACTTGAAACTTGGAAGGAATATTTGCCTAAGTAAGTAATAAGAAATGGGTCTTTCGAAAGTAGACCCCTGACGGGTAAAAAAGTGGTAATTCGATTTTTAAGGCCGGTATTATAGTGCGTAGCTTCATTTACTCCAAAAAAATGGTATGAATAAATTTAAGCTTCAAACTTGGCACAAATACTTATCTAAGTAAATTATAGTTTGTCATTTTATGTTTTTCTGCTCTAAAGGGAGATTGAGGGTGTCAGTTTGTATGGAAGAATTTTATCGCGCGGTCCAATAATATAAACCCGGAACTCAGTATGTATACTTAAGACCAAAATAAATAAAAAAGTGTGACTGGGTTTTTCGAAAATCTAACCCTAACGGGGTGAACGGGGGTAGTCCATATCACAGAGGAGTATTTTATTGCGTGGCTCGATTCAATGGGAAATTGGTATAAATAATCTTTGAGTCAAGATATGGAAACGTCCCAAACATGTTTTCAATATTTCGCCCCTATGGGGATAAAAACTGTGAAGGTGAAAAGGTGGTCTTATTCCTTTGGTTAAGAAACTTGAAACTTTTCTTCAACATTTGCCTCAGTAAATAATAAAGATTGTCACTTTTAGGGGTTTACTACTTACTTACTTAAAATAAAAAAGTATGAGTTTTAGGGTTTTACTTATTCGACTCCTACCGGGGTGGAAAAGGGTAATAAAGTTTAAGGAGTAGAAACTTCAACTTCCATTAACACGAAAATGGGTATAAATAATCTTTATATCATAAAAATGGAAACGTACCAAATGCAAAAACAAGCCCTGTCGTGATGAAAAGGGAGGATAGTTTATTTGAAACATCTTAGGTAGTTTAACTAAAATATTGGCCCGAATACTTATTTCTTTAAATAAAGTAAGTGTAAAGATCGTAATCAATAATTTTCGAAATACCTTTCAGGGGGAGGTGGAGAGGGTGTTAAATTTATTTGAGGAAAGTACGAAACCCACGCGGACGAAGTCGCGGGCAAAAGCTAGTATTATATACAATAAAGAGGTAGATAGGGCACTAGCGCGCGCAAATTGTTGCAGTCAAATTCAGACAATTGTCGTAATTTCGTACAGCTCAACGTATTTCATTATATCAATTAAGCTAAATCCCTTCCATGATATATTTGAGGAAGTGTTCTGTTGATCTGTTCAACAACTAGATCGGTCACAAGAAGTTTGTTACGCAATTAGGCTTTCGATTCTACGATAAAATTGTGACTTATTCCGATTAGACCTTATCATGAATAGTCTCGCGTCATGGTGTTATAAACAATAACATAACTTTACATTGCATACTGTATTCCATAATCTCAAACTTTATCACACTTGATGAAATGAAATGCAATGATATTTATTCAGTAAGGAGATGTTCTAAGACACTTTCAAAACTCAATTAATTGGTCAATATTTTAAACTCGATGGCGCACTTACCAGCTCCTGTATATCATCAATCCTGCCATTCTTAGCAGCGGTAAGCAGCCTGAGCTCTCTTTCGTGTCTCTCTGCTCTCCCGGCCGCCTCTAGTAGTCTCTGAACGTCCCTTGTCTTTGACATGTCACACGGCGTTCGACCTTCCCCGTTCATTATGTTGACGTCGGCTTTGTGTTTGAGTAGGAGGATTACTAGTTCCTGTGGGAGAGAAAGGGATGCATAGATTTAAGTATGTTTGGTTTTTATAGCTGGCGTCACGTAAAAAGAACACTGAGCGACAGTGGAGGGGGTGTGTCTGCGCACGGCTACTGTCGTTACTACAGCATAGCTATTCACAACCACTCGATACGCTTCCGTACCGTATCGAACATCAATCAATGTTATCGTAGGAGTCCTCTAAACCCTGTTCACAAGTCCAAAACCCGAAAATTTTGTTAGTTTAAAAACAAATAGAAGACCACTATTCTTCCGACAGCTGTTTGCTGTCGGGGGCAAGGCAAATCAGGATATTGAAATGCGTCATTTTCGATACGATACATTGTCGTATGGTTGTGAATTAGGGTGCTGTACTACGCTTTTGTTTTATACAGGGTTACTTTTCAATGACCAGCCAAATTTAAGGATGTGGTACAGACCATCAAACTAAACAACTTTCTCTTTGGGACCAACATCGTAATCGCGAATAAAAATTCAGCCGTCCCATACGTTTAGGTCGAGTAGGTATTGAAGTTTTCTATGGGACAGTTGATAAATTTTTCGCGATTACGATATTGATCCCATGGAGAAAGTTGTTTCATTTGATGGTCTGTACTGTACCACATCCTTAAATTTGGCTGGTCATTGAAAAGTAACCCTGTATACAAGGTGTAACAGAATAAACGCAAGTCTTGAAAGTAGTTTGTTCATAATTGACTACCGAATGAATTTCATAACTTTTGATATAAGTAGGTATTTTTTCAAAAATTATTAATTTTTTCATACTAATGTCGATTGAGGTAAATAAAATTATTTAAATTTATTTCAAGGAAATAAGACTCAATTTTAAATACATAAAGTAATGCTAGTGTCAACACGATTTTCTTAATAAAAATAAAAATAAGTTTTGATCATTGTATTATGGTTTTAACTCACTACTCTAATTGGGGTAGATAAGGTCTTGCGTTAATTATGTTACACCTTGTATATAAGTGTATTTGTTTTATTGTAGAATCATAATAGTTACTTTACTACCGTCGCGCTCCCTTCATACATCCGATTTGATCGTTAAATCGCTCAGTGCGCAGGTGAACGCCAGCGTTCTTTTTATGTGACGGGACCAATAGTCGAAATAAAATAAATGAGCATCTGTGTGCGTGGATGTTAAAAGTAGCGCCTACGGGTACTCGAGTTTAAATTTGTCACAGGTTGCGCACTGTTAAATTACAAAAACTACTTACCAAAATTGAATAGAGCTAAACTCCAATTACAATAAGATTACACATTTAAACAAACCTTTTTTACCGTTAATTCAACCAATTTAGACTTCTATTCCGTAGGCATAAGGATGGCATTAAAAGCAGTAAACAATTGCTACTGTAAGCACTTTTTTTGCTTTTAATGCCATCCTTGTGCCTACGGAATAGAAGTCAAAATCGGTTGAACAAACTATAAAGAAGGTTTGTTTAAATGTCTAATCTTATTGTAAACGGAGTATTAAAAAAATGTTTCCTTCTTAGTTTTTTTCGGCATATTCCTCAAGAACATCCCAAGTAGGTACCTATATGTATCAAAGCCACACCACTATATTATTATTTTCTAGTCTATTGCCAGTAACTGGGAACAATTCCTGACCCTAGTCTAGGCTGCTATTGAGAATCTCCATTCAATTTTTCCTTATGACATTTTTTTTCTTCCTTACCTCATTCCCTATAAAAGAGGCCTTATGTAGTGCAGAGTCACCAGTGTCATTAACCTCATCAACACTTGCCCCAGCTTCCAATAAAGCCTCCACCACATCTGTGTGACCAAAGTATGTAGCCAAGTGGAGCGGAGTCCATCCTAGATTGGTTTTACTTTTTCCTGGACAAAATACAAGTTCTGTTAGGAAAAATGTTACAGAATAGTAAATGGTTTGATGATTCATCATTAAGCAGTACTTCAGAGCTAAGCAATGCTTGCCGAGGTCGGTCCGTGGTTGGGTGACCATCCATAACATACCGAGACCCCTCCGTGTCTCGGAAGGCACTTTAAGCAGTTGGTCCTGGCTGTCGTTCGTAGATTGTATACAATCATGAAACAGATTGTTTACAATCATGAAACCGGAAAGATTGTGTTACTCGGTAACACTCCATGTAAAATACTGGTATCCAGCTGCGTCTGGTTAGACTGGAAGTCGACCCAAACATACTTGGGAAAAGGCTAGGCAGATATAGATATACCTATGCATTTTTCTCAAACTTAAGTGTTTTGTTGTGTGTACATAAATCAGTATACAGGTTCAAATTAAATTAGCTAGCGAAACTGCGCAGACGTGATGGATATCGATATCTAAACATAATGAAACAAAAAAGACTTATTAATTTGGTGATATTTTTTGTGGGCGTCATCAACTACATCAGTTTTTTTTTTGGTGTAAACTTTACAGACGTGATGGCGTGATTTTCTCAACTGCCGCCGCGGTGTGTTTTTGTGAATGTAAACAAACAGAATGAAAGTGACCTTATTACTCTATGCATAAAGTATATTTTTAATGCTGCCACATATTAGACGTTCCCTCCTTTGATAAGTGCCGCTGCTGTTGTCCTAATTTATGAATTGATCCATTTATGGATCAAAGTCTTATTTTTAAGAGAAATTATTGCTAATGCCGCTGCTGAATATCAGTCTGAATTAAAGGAGCTTTTAAAAACTGCCAAGTAAGAAAAAATGACAAAATTCTTTAAACCATTGCCTAAGCCTGACGATAAGGTCAAAAACTTCAATAAAGTAAATTGATTTTTTTTATATAAATATTTGTATATTTTGTAATCTAGGAACATATCCCCTATAATCCCATATAAATTACCTTTCCGTATTCACTGTTACTGTATTTGCTGCATATTTACAGAACATATACCCCGCGAATAAAGAGCTTTTACTGTAGTGGACAAACACGCTGTAAATGTGTGGGTGAAGATGAGTAGCTTTAGTACATAACACTCACACACACTTCTGGCTTTGCCATTGTCTCGGATGGTACCGAGAACTCCTGCACACATTTAGTCTGTATTCACACTTAGTACTTCATGAGATAATAATACTATAAAGGATTATGATGTTAGCATCATAATCTAATATATAAAATTCTAATGTCACAGTATTAGTTACCATACTCCTCCGAAACGGCTGGACCAATATGTATGAAACTTTGTGTGTATATCGGGTAGGTCTGAGAATCGCCTACTATCTATTTTTTTTTTTTTGCAAAAAGACATTTGCGAGGTCAGCTAGTCTGTTATAAATATCATGTTTACATAATTAAACTTAGTTTATTTTGACCTTGATGAAAATATGAATTCCAACCAAAGTTTGAATTAAATTCATTATTTCATCACTTGCAATAACAATAGATGAATAATAATGCAATGACTCAAAGTGATGACTATATATTAAAACAAGTTGTTATATTAACTTGAGATTTGAAAAGGTTACTTACAGACAAACAACGACAACACAACACAACAACATTTTAAATATAAGTACCACACAATGTTACTGGCAGGTTAGGCATAAGATATTCAAGATGATAATACCTTTGCAATTGATATCCAAAGTAAGTTTTCCTTCATTCTTCGCTTCCAACATTGCCTTGACCACCGACAGTTCTCCATGTCTAGCAGAATACAACAGAGATTCCTGTGCCTCACTCCCAAATTTATTGTCCTTAGACATTGTGGTATCTATCTGGTACGGTAGGTATGCGATCCACTATTATGTAAAAATGGTGTTTTATCCCAAATCTACGCTTTAAAGCGTCACTTTTCGTTTTTAATTACGCCCAAACACATCCTACCGTGATTTTATTTTAAAATACTCTAAAGTCCGGTTTAGATAATTTGAATTTCGTCGCGTCTAACGCCCGCGACTCTATACACGATAAAATTAGTCACACATAAATTACGAGCCCGTTATTAAAGTAATTAATTCGCAAATCTCGATTCAATCGAGGACCTGCCCACCTCAAGGCTTCCAATGTAATGTCATTGTCATTGTGTCAAATTGTCAATCAAGTCAAAACATGATTGTCAAATGTCACTGTCAAACCGTCAGACGGTCAATGGTCAATCGATCGAGTCCTTTGGTTCCGTAGATAAAAATAAAGATGGCAATAAAATTATTGTGAGAAATGTGTGGAGTGTACAGGTGCGGTCCCAAGAAGAATTATGTAGGCCATAACCCCCCTAAGCCATTTAAGCTGTCGTGTGACTGTATTTTTTTTTATTGCTAAATAGGCCCGCTCTTGACTCCGATGACGCCTGATGGAAGGCGATAGATGAATTCTATGATGGAACGAGCGTGCCCAGAAGGTGCCGGTTCACTATTGATTTGAAGGCAGACGGGTTAAATGTGCGCCTAATAAAAGTGAAGAAGAAGCACTGAGTACGACTCGTCGGGATATTAACCAAGTGTGGATGGTAAGCAGCAGTACGTCTGGTTGTCCGGTGGTAAGGGCGATGGTGGGATCAGGTTGTGGAGCTCCTGCGCACACTCTCCAAAGTACAGTCTGTAGAACACCGACAGGCAAGCAATATTACACCGATGAGCCAGGCTGTGAAGCGTAGCTACCAACGTCTCATCGTCTATAAGGCTTTTAGCTCTGCGTTCCACCGAGTCAAGTGCTGCAAGCTGGTATTTTGCTGAGCCATCCCACAAGTGGCTGCAATACTCCATACAGGAACGGACCTGTGCTTTGTACAGACTTAAAAGCTGTCCTGATGTGAAGTATCAACTCACCCTATTTAGGATGCCCAGCCTCTTGGCTACAGTCTGAGCTTTTGACTCGACGGTTGAGCCGAAGTTGAGATCAACTCCATGCCCAGAAGCTGTAGGCGGTCGGTGACCGGTACAGATGTACAGAGGCCAGCACATCAAGCTACCCCAATCTGTCAGATTTTCCCAATTGAATATGAACCTTATTCCTTTGTGCTAAAGTTGAAAATCTATCAAAGAAATTTGACAGATTGGGGTAGGTTGACCTGCTGGCGTCTGTACCTCGGAAAGTAGGATATAACTGAAACTGGCTCCTATTCGTAGTGAAAAGACACGCCTGTGATTTCAAAGCATTGAATTTGACCAGATTGTTGTCACCCCACTGGGACACGAGGTGAAATTCATGATTATAAGATTCACTCGTTTTGTTTGGACCTTGAGATTGTATGTATGTACTTGAGAAACGGTAGACTTCCGTTGGCGTCAGTATACAAAAACAAAAGGTTTTTTTTTAAAAGGTAATTCGAGAATTCGTGTACCCCACTTGAGGGCTAAAGTTCGAAGGGCTAGGGATAAATTCCAAAATCCAAACTTTCACAAAACGAGATTAAACTTTACTGCATCATCACATTATTTCTTCATGTTCTTCAGTACAAGTTGACAAAATAACTTCTACTTCTGATTGAATGATCAACAGCTGATTGAATGAGCTCGCTTCGATGACTCTTGTTTTCTACATTCTCATAATTCTGAAGCTGTTCTGCTTATGTCGACAAAACAACTCATAATTCTAACTGAATGATCAAAATAAAATCTACTAAACCTATCAGACACAGCGAGAGACAGCGAAACTGGGTTCAAAGGTATTCGAGCTCACTCTTGGGCTGCTACTCCACCTGGGTGGGCATGTGCGAATTCTATCAGCGGGGCAATTGCGTAACACATTATCAATCGGAATCGGTTTCATTTTTACAGTTCAATAACACTCATTGCGATTTTACGTTTTGAGCAGACAAATTTTTTGAACTTAAGAACCAATGGATTAGCTATTAGCTTCGAAATGATTCAGATTCCGATTGATAGCGTGTTACGCAATTAGGATATTGATCAAATTACGGTTTTACAAAGGTACTTCATTATGGGCATGAAATAATTGAAAAAGGTTAGATAAGTAGTGTTAAAACATTGCTCAAAAATTTTACATAGCTATAACAATAGTGGCAGGACTGTGCTTTAACTAGATCATCCTGGCGCTCTACTGTTTACAAAAATGTAAGAAACTGTGGAACAAAAGCAACTCAAAAGAAAAAATGTTAATTAAGAGAGATATAGGCCCTTTTATACGTATACTTTTGACACTGCAAGCCAACTGCAATGCTCTGTTATAACCGGTTATTTAAAACGGAATTCGGTCAGGCGAGTCATAGTAGGGCAGACGCTAGGAAATAATTTCAAAGAGTAGCCACTATCCAAATCGATAGGGAGGACTAAATATAGTTAATTCTGTTTAAACGGCGCGGCAGGCAGGCGACCGGGCGTGATAATGGATCATTTTTAATTTGATAGCCCCTTGGTTAATAGTTTTAACATTTTTCTAGCGGAATCCTAATTTCAACGACCTTGGCCTCGAAGCATAACTCTTCGTTCTTATAATAAAACGTTTTTCAATATTTTTAATGAAGTTACAAACTTCGTTTACTATTAAAGATGACTAATAAATGCATAATTATTATTATTGTATCAATCTACGAATCAGTTTATAAAAACAATGAATAGGAGCAGCTAAATATCTTTAAAAACTATACGATTTTGAACGAAATGATATAAATCAACTTCATTGGTACCTCTGTCAAAAGTGTCAATTGTGTCAAAATAAAAAATATTATGATTCACCGGAGTTGTACTTTCTATGTAAATAAACAAATACCGATAGTAGATTGAAGAAAAATGTGTGACGACGTCCAAAATTGTTGCCGTATATGTTTGGACGTGGAGTCGGACCATGTCTCCATACTCGGGGATCCTACCATCGGCCTACAGATGAAAGCCTGCCTCGCAATGACTATATCCTCAAATGATCATCTCCCAAAAACTGTATGCTTGTCCTGTGTGTCATTATTGACCCAATTTTATAATTTCCAACTAAACGCTCGTTGTTCACAAGACTGGCTTGAATCTTCAGTGCAGGAGAAGACAAAGAAATCAACTGAAAATAAAATGATGATACAACCATTACCAGACTCCGAATACAACTCGGATTCGCTCCTGGAATTTCTAAACAACACTGCGAACATTGAAGAGTACCTAAACAACCTTGGGAAGGAAGATATACCTTGTATTGTAAACATGTTGGACAAAAATGAACATTCTTTCGAAATAAGTAAGATGAACAATAAAACTATTAAAGTACCAAGTCCTAAAAAGAAAGACATAGCAAAGAAATTTAAAACAGAAAGAGATGTGATAGACATTGAGTTCCAAATAGCAAAAGGTCTTTTAATGAAGGAAGCAGATCCAAAAATCAAAGCAAAGATAGAAAAAAATGCCTTCATATGTTTTGGCTGTAAAATTAAATATGAAACAGTACAAAAACTATTACAACATTTGAGCATTTGCGACTTAGCACTCCGAACTTGCATACACTGCGACATGCTGTTCAATTCTAAACAACAAATGCAACAGCATTCAATATCACACAATACACCGGGTCTCTTTACTTGTAACTGCGGTGAGGACTTCCCATCAAAGGACAGACTGACACAGCACCACAAAACTTGCCACACTGACTATGCAGCAACCATAGGATGTGTATACCGTTGTAAAGAATGTGGAGATACGTTTAAAGAGAGGTTTCAATTATACAAACATGCTAAAGAACATATTATGAAGGCTGACGAGAGGGTGTGTGATATTTGCGGTCACACTTTTCATGGCAGTGATGCAATGAATAAACATAGGAAGGAGGAACATGAAAAGCCCGAGAACGTTATGTACAGGTAAGAAGACTATGGTGTAATTAAAAACAATATATTAATAAATTCCATACTTATTTGTCAGCATTATTAGCCACTGCTCTCAAAACGGTGAAGGAAAACATCCTGCGGAATGGTCCTAGAACAAAAAATTTAAGATGTGACATCCGTGTGTGACCCGTGGTCCCTCCCATAGTCCCTGGAAGGTACCACAGGGATTTTCTTTACCCATGGACCCTCCAAGAAATAAAATGCTGCCGAATTAAAATGGTTGTCTCTGCCGTAGTCTCTGGAATGTACTGTCTATCCGAGAAATACAATGGTGCCGAATTAAAGTTGTAAAAAACAAAACAATCAAAACAGATTATGTTGACTGAAAACGCAATTCAACATATTATTGTACAATTAATCAGTGGTGAAATTTTATTTAGGTCATGCCCATGAGAAATTAAAGTATTACATAAGACTTAAGTGACTTTAGTGTTCTTGAGTGGAGACCGCGAATCGGTAAACGTAGGGTGGGATGCCCTCAGGCTAGGTGGAGCGACGATCTTCGCAGGATGGCTGGTAGCAGCTGGAAGAGAGTTGCCGAAAATCGAGTTGAATGGCGTGGCATAGGCCTCTCCCATTGGAGAGGCCTATGTCCAGCAGTGGACTGCTATAGGCTGATGATGATGATGATGATAAGACTTAAGATGATGCTGCAAGGTTTTTGTTGAACAACTTCTTGTCTATGTTACAAAATATATTCGTGATTTTTTCATCCTGTGATTCTTGATTTATATCCTTTAACTAGCTTCCGCCCGCGACTTCGTCCGCGTGGAATTGTTACTTTGGGCTAACGCTAACTTTAACCCGCGACTTCGTTTATATAGGTGAGTAAGTACTGGGTCTTATAATCTAATATCATGTAGATTGTAGGTTATTCTCAAAAAAACTAAACTAATGTTATTTTAAAGTACTTCTGCGTACACTATATTTTTAGTTTTGTTTTCTTCCTGCTGCAGTAGATATTGATTTTCACCAGAACCAGATCTCGATAGAGCAACATATAGTTGCCCGTGCGAAAAACACTCTTGGCGTAAATCTACGTGCTTAAATGTTTGCCTCTGGGCCTTATATCATGTTTATAAAAACACCTTCGCAAATAATGCATTATTTTAGAACAAATTTGGTTAGCATAAAAAAGGTTCTATTGAGTTAACCTTAAAAGATAGACTTAGGCTGTCGCGGACTTTTTTTGAATTTTTAAAGGGGAACAATTCTGTCATACATGATTTTTGCGAAACTAACCGTTTACGCAGCGCACGCAGCGGAAGCTCTCAAAAGGAAAAAAATCCCCCGATTTTGAAACATTCTTCATTGGTGCTCCGCTCCTATTGGTCTTAGCGTGAAAATATATAGCCTATAGCCTTCCTCGATAAATGGGCTACCTAACACTGATATAATAATTTTTCAAACCGGACCAGTAGTTACTGAGATAAGCGCGTTCAAGCAAACAAACAAACAAACTCTTCAGCTTTATAATATTAGTACCTATAGATTATGAATTAAATCTTTGACTGTATTATGACTTGACCTTGGTACAACTTCAATTCGGCAGCATTGTATTTCTCGGAGAGACGGTACCTTCCAGGGACTACGGCAGAGACTGCCACTTTAATTCGGCAGCATTGTATTTCTCAGAGAGACCACGGGTAAAGAAAATCCCCGTTGTACCTCCAGCGACTACGGGACGGACCACGGGTCACACACGGTAACATCTACCCACCCACGCTGGGCCACGTATTTTCTCGTGGACCTACTATTTTGTCCTACCAGTAGGTTCACGAGGGTATGTTATTGCTGTTGGTCCTACGTCCTTTACTTTATTAATGATTTTGATTTGATTGTTACAGATGCAAAATTTGCAACACAACATCAGCAGATCGCAACGAAATGTACCTCCATGTAAAAAAGCATACTGCGAGACCAGAACCCACCCGTCACTTATGTGAGTCCTGTGGTCGTAGCTTTGCAACAAGAACTTCTTTAATCCGCCACTCGTTACTACACGGAAGCAATAGGACTGTCTGTCATATTTGCAACATGCAGGTTACTGATGCAAAGCTACTAGAGCAGCATATAAAGGAGCACATTGAGATGGCAATCTGTGAAAAGTGCGGACAGAGCGTCAACAGCTATAAGCTGGGAATGCACGGTTGTGTATAGGATGGTACAGAGGCCAGCACATCAAGCTACCCCAATCGGTCAAATTTCTTTGATAGATTTTTAACTTTACTACAAACAAATAAGGTTCATATTCAACTGGGAAAATTTGGCAGATTGGGGTAGCTTGATGTGCTGGCCTCTGTACATAAGTATCAAAGACAAAGACAAAGACAAAGACATTTATTCGTAGGATATGGTAGGTACAAAGTTGGTTGGTATAAATAGATAAGTTCGACACATCCGCCGCTAAAAGCGGCATACGAATATTTACAATGCACAATGTGAACCTAATGTGCACGTGGGTAGGTATAAAACCTAACTTGTGTACTACTTAAACTCTAATAAACAATAGGTACAAAACACTTATACGAAACACTTATTTTATACCTATTTTTGTTTTTTTTTTTTTAAGTTGATTTATTGAATTCCATTTCAAACATGTAGTGTGAATGAGAATCTTGGGAAAACAGTGTAATGTATTTGAACTTGGAGTAATCTCTCTAAGGCCAGATTTTCCAATAGTCAGATAATTTTTATCTGAGCAATAAATGTTGCGGTTTCACAGCTTTTGTATAGAAAATATGTCAAACTATAATAATTATTTATTCTTCAGTTTATAATTGAAGAATAAATAATTATTATAGTAAGACATATTGTAGTACACACAGACACATTAACACACATACACACACATAACACACACACACACATTATTGTAGTATTAATTACTAGCTGCGCCCCGCGGTTTCACCCGCGTAAGTTTCGATCCCGTGGGAATATCGGGATAAAAAGTATCCTATGTGTTATTCTGATGTATAAGCTATATTACTGTAAAGTTTCATCAAAATCCGTTCAGTAGTTTTCGCGTGAAAGAGTAACAAACATCCATACATCCATACATACAAACTTTCGCATTTATAATATTAGTAGGATTATAATAAGTTATGTGAATGTTGAAAATCAAACCTGAAGAAAAAAAATCTTCAGCCTGTACCTATTAAATATTATTATGTATTAACTACTCAAGTCTTGTTGTGGACTCTAAAATGTAGGATTAAGCATTCCAGAATGGAGTAAGTTATGTACTATGTATGTGTCTCATTAGATTGGTTTGTCCACCACCTGTCTAATTTTATGTAACGCACACAGTTATTAATGTCCTTCAATTAATGCCATATTATAATTCTGGGGCAGAACTGATATTAATTCCAAATATTTTCAGAATGTTTTCAATTGTATTTTTTATAGTGTATTATTTATTTTTATGTACAATAAAGTATATAACATAATCAGCCTACAACATTCCCACTGCTGAGACACAGGCCTCCTCTCTGAGAGGTAATGGGCCATTATCAAAAAAGATGTCAAATGTCTTCGAATTTTTGGTTCTAGGCCGGTTTTGAGATCAGTGGTGATCAAATAAATTACATATTAATTATTAAGTAAAGCCCCTGGCTGGATTCGAACCCACGGCCTACAACTCAAGTCGAGGCCGTTACCATTGAGCCACCACTGCTCTCAAATCAATTAAGTATATATAAATAAATAAACATCTTGTTAGTTTTAAATAAAAGTCAAATAAAAAAGTTAATGATTTATTCAAATAATACCTAAGTCCGGCCCAAACATCTTTGTAAAAAGTCTACAAGATGGAAACTATCTAGAATACATTACAGCTAAAAACACGAGTATAAAAACACCTAATACACAAAAATTTTGTATAACAGGAAATTCGAAGCGTAAAATCACTTTGAGAAGGGTTTCCTACTTGAAATCGAATGACGTGAGATTAGCTCGAAAACTTGATACTTGAAATCGATAAATCATGATCGCGTCAATTGCGCAGTGGCCTTGATGCATCAAAAACCTCGAATGATTATTTGATTTGATTTTTTTTTTTTTGAGGCTTTTGATAAAGTATGACATGATGGCCTCGTATATAAACTAAGAAAAATGCTGCCTCAAGAACTTTCAGACATCATCATAGAGTCGTGTATATCACACAGATTGTTTAAAAGGTAAGGGAAAGAGCCTTTTTCAGATCTTAGGTAAATAAAAGCTGGAGTACCACAAGGGAGTGTACTTGTTCCAGTCCTGTATCTACTATACAACTGCGATATTCCGGAGCTAGAAAATAATTTCATTGCAACCTTTGCGGATGACACAACTATCATGGCCTTTCTAGATAGTCACTAGAAAGCTGTAGAAAAGGTTGAAAAGTCCAGAAATCGTGACTTATGAGTGGACTACGACATGACGTATCAAACTCAATGGAAGCAAGTTTATACACATTTACTTAATACCATACGCGAATACTGCTATGTAAGTATGTATGTATGTCTTTTGAGTTAGCTCAGTGCAGTGTGAATGAAATTAAAGCTAAGCTAATTAAAGCTAATATTATATTTTCTAATAATTACGATTAAGTATAGTTGATTGATATTTAATATTTACACTCGTAAACCTACTTATTTTTTCATTTATACCTATTGTTCTCAAATAAAAATCCTTGAAAACTATTCTGTAAATTCGCGTTCAAGAAATGATGTTTCAAGTTAAATGGGCTTGACTCTGCCGATGATTGAAGTTTATAGTTTAGTTTAGATGTATCAAGGCAGTATACTTTAGCGCTCAAAAATGTATTACTTACTTACGATTTTTCCAGTAGGTACTATCGATTTAACGTTATCGAGCAAACGGTTTTCCATCTCAGGTCATTCGATTTCAAGTAGGGACTTTAAAGAACCCAAAATAGGTAGGTAGGTACTACCTAGAATACTTTACAGCTAAAAAAAACATATACAGAGTTGATACGACAGAGGGGCATTAAATTACACTACGTATACTATACGTGTTTAGTATTAATTCGATACGGTATAAAAATAAAAAGCACCATAAATGAGATTTTTTTTGTTTCAAACAAACTAAATAGCTTACAAATCAGAGTAAAACGCAACCACCCTTTGTAAATAAAGGAGAAACCCAAACTTCATAAAAACTTGGGCCTGGTGACTGACCTTGGATAACTATACAAAGTGGCAACGTCCAACGTCGCGCGCGGGCAGTAACTCGAAACACACTGTGGATTTTCCAAACTGCAGTACCGGAGATTTTGCCGATTTCAGATCGGTCCGAGTAAAAGTACTCTCATCGGTCCATATTAAATTAGTTAAGAAATGACGGTCTTCGGATGTTTTATTTAGTATTGGCAGTAACTGTTGCTGATCGGCAAGTCTCTCGATAAAAAAGTTTGCACCTTCCGATATTTAGAAGGTTTGCGTTTTTTACGTTTTAGAACCTTGTGGATAGTTCTATGGCAACATCTAAACTGCCGGGCGGCTCTGTGGAGACTCGTCGGGCTGCGGGAAATATTGTCTAAAATTCTTTCGTCCCAAGCAGTGGGCATTTACCGCGGTGGCACTCCCTCCTGTTACAGCACTATACGTTTATTGACCCGTAATCTTTGTACTGCCAACTGTATGGTGCGGGCATTCCTAGGGCAATTGCGGCTATCACCATACCTTTCTCTGTAAGTTCGTAGAGCTAACGTTGCGTTTCCACGGCATTCGCCGTAGAATAAAATCATGTCAGTGTATTCTGACGCCGTGTCAGTTACACGAGGTATTTTTGAACACTTTAATTATACACACACACAACCAAAGTTTAACTATCACAATAAAAACAGTCAATTACAAAAAAAAAAACACTAACACTAAATAATAATAATCCCAAGTTACGTGTCCTGTCACAATAAAAAAAAGGAATACTGTCTTAAACTTATTTAGTGTCCTATCACAATAACAAAACAAATTCACAATTATTGTCAGCCCACAAGTTCGACTAAACAATAAGGGCGCAGGAGCTTCCGCGTACGTACCTACGTTCCGGAAGGGTAGCGTCGGCGCACTGAAAAACCAAGTTTTTTGGAAGCCCCACTTACTGATCGCAAGCACAAAATACAGAGAGTACAGAAGTCAATCTACATACAAAGTGCGCTCGAGCAACGCACACATAGACACCGCTCACGGACACGATATCTCGGACTGGTTGGGACTAGTGCGAGCGCAAGTGCCATCCGCTTGAGACATGCGTCTATGAAGTGCAAAAATGGAGCAATAAAAAAAAATTATAACTGTTCAGTGGACGGTTGTTTAAATTCAACATTAAACGGTGAATTGTCGTTTTTTAATCTATCAGTTGTTTCAGAGAGGTAAGTAGGTATTTGCTTGTATTTCGATGGTTTGTATTAACGTAACACAGTAGTTAGGTAGGTAGGTAAGCGCCCCGGCCCCCGGTCCCGCGCCGTAAAGTAATACCGAACATGACTTTGTAGCACTTTGTGACAAATTTGTAATGTAACAATAACATTAAAATTAAAATATTTTAGTTATTATTGGTTTTTTCGTTTCTCATCATCATCAATAAATCAAACAACTAGATGCGAGTGCCACTACCACGATAGTTTTTTGTGCATAAGCCAAAGTTGACAACCATAGCGCGACCGCCGAGCGTAGACTTCTGTACTCTCGGTATTCTGTGTCGCAAGGATCTAAGATACAATAGCAACACACTGACCTATTTCTATTTCTTTTACGCACGTGATGTTTTGCCAATAGGATTGTCACTCTCTTATGTACTACGTATTGGTTTATGACTTGCGTAAGAGCGGCAACAACGTATCGTAGATTTATCGTTTTAAGGTGCATGACCTATGCCTGTAGACATAATCAGCTGTTAGGAAAAATACATCGTGTTCAAACGGTGCAAAAACTTAAAAAATCATTTGCGACTAAACTACTGTTTCAATTTAATTGATTTTTGGTAGAGAGCTTGATAATGATACCTAGTATAGGCAGTTTAAAGGAAAGCCCATCTGTCGTATCAACTTTGTATATATATAAAAATACATAAAAATTTTGGAAGTATTAATATTACCAGTGAGAATCTTCGGAAGAACAAACTATTCCTTTGAGAATATTTCGAACTTGTCAGTGAGAATGTGCGTCTTTGCAATTATTTTATCAGCATCATCACAAATCGCTTGAAGCCAAATGAAATTTACAAACCACAAGCGAAAGGCATAACACACCACTATTTTTGTTGAATCCAATCCAACATTAAATCCGTCGCTGCAGTTGCTGATGTCGAGCTATTTTCGCGCATATTTTCACCGTTACCTATATTATTGAATCGAACTTCTTGTTTCCAGGAATGCTTACTATCTTAAAGCCCTGAGCATTTCATTTTAGAAGTTTTGAGAGCATCTAAGCTCAAGCTTCTATCCGTATAGGATATTTAAGCTTAAACTAGTGAGCCGAGAATAACTAAAGATTCCCTCAGCAAAAACAAAACCATCCTCTGTGGTGGATATTGAAAAAATCAGTAAAAATAACTCTTATTCTGTACGGCATAAGGTTGTTGAGATCAATCAGGAACTTCATGAATGAGGGTATGCTGATAATGCGATGGTTCTTGCGTATTCCTGAAATGTTAAAATAGAAGTAGAAAGCCATATTAAAAATCAAGAATGGGGGGAATGAAGCCAGTATCTTCTGAGTGGAGCAAAACGATGTTAAATTCGCCAGTAGAGTTTGATTATTCTTAAAGCATCAACATCCGTCATCGATGCTTCGGACAGGAGCTTCACGTCGACCTGTGGCATTCTCAATATCACCAGAACAAACCAAAAGTAGTAGGTACCTAACTATTCAACTTATCATTCTTCCTATAAACTTTCGGACCCTAGATGGTGAGACAATGTCCATAACATCACGTCTGTAATGCACGAAGGGTTGGGTCTGGTATCAGTAATGGTTATAAGACGCAATCACATTGAAGAGAAAAATAACTGAATACGTCATCTATGAAAATAGCAAAGGTATCGTTCGCAGTCATACCTTCAATAATAGTCTTCGCAGCTTGTTTAGCAGTGATCTCTGAGTACCACGAGGTAAATCGATGCGAAGGCATGGGGTACATGCCGGTGGCAACAGTTCCTAGGTATACGGAAGTGGTATGGATATTCTTGGTCCAAGTATCCAGACGGAGCTCCTCTGTTATCGAGTCCATCAGTCCTGGTAAAAAAATAAAGGTCTGATTTTTGGCAGAGCAGAATTAGGTTCGACCCCTGAACTTCTTTGACAGCAGGTCCTATTATTTCTACCTATTATTTAACCCCTGGCAGTCCTGTAGTAAAATGCTCTAAGATTGCTGAACATACTTAGGCCAAAAAAGAAGGTAACATAAAGGAGGTCTTTATGACTGAATTGTAATTACATATCACACCGCGTGACCCTTACTGACCACTATCCGATAGTAGGAAGTTCAAATAGCCCAGCCTTTGATAATTCAAATTCGATTGTGATCAATCAGAATTATTTTGAGGGAATAAGGCTAATCCATTGCTTCATATGTTCAAAAATTTGTCAACACTCAACGATAAATAACGCAATGAATCTTGTGTGAACTGTCAATATGAAAGTCAAAACTATTTTTAGTGTATTATGCAATCACCGCGCTGTTTTGAAGTGGTTGATTATACCTTTATTTGTAGGTTTATCTTTACCTTTTAGTCCAAATTTTGCGGCACAATATGGAATCATATCGGCACACGGCATTAGACCTGCACTCGAGTTGATTGCAACTATATGTCCATGCCGCCTCTCTATCATACTAGGCAAGAATGCTTGGATGATCTGAAGGCAAACAATTAACACATTATGTACAGAGGCCAGCACTTCAAGCTACCCCAATCTGTCAAATTTCTTTGATAGATTTTCAACGTTACTGCAAAGAAATAAGGTTCTTATTCAATTGGGAAAATTTGACACATTGGGGTAGCTTGATGTGCTGGCCTCTGTATATTATTTCGTTGGCGAAGAATAAATTCAATCGAGACAGTCCGTAAACAAATCATAATCATTGCAGCCCGGAATCACCTACAGCTGAGTATACCTACGGATACGGTATAGTCCTCCTGTCAATTCAAAGTTTCGTGCTTCCCTCGTCTGGAGGCTCTAGCAAGAACACGCGACGTAAACGTACCGTAAATTAGAACGATTTTTAATCGAAAATACAATCCCATACCATTTTGGTTTAAATTTTTGCAATATACAATCATTCTCTCCCTCTCCTACTCTACGGTTCCGCACATTTGAGCCAGGCATACGGGTATTTGCCGCTACTTCGACGTCATAAAATGCATCGGTATCAAGCAATGTCGCGATAGTGAAAACAGTGTGGAAAACAGGCTGGTAGCTGGTTTCACCGATTACTAATTTAGGTACCTACTTATAAAAAAAAACAAAATTCTAGAAGGTATGATTTGGTTAAAGGTTACCCAAAAGTGTGCAAGCAGGTTGGTTTCAATGAGCCTCATGATGGAGTCTTGCCGCAGATGACTGATGGGTGCACAGGACAGGACTCCCGCGTTGCTCACTATCATAGACACGTCGGAGAGCTGCCGTCGCATGCGCATTGCTATTCCTGCTACTTGTTCGCGAGCCGTCACGTCTATTGTGTAGCCGTAACACTGGGAAGGTGAAATTGTTTGAAGTTAGTTAATGATAACTTTGTGAGCATCAAAATGTGTAGGTATTATTGTTTAGTTAAATGTAAAAATCGTCCAACGGTCACCTGGCAAAAAATGCCAAACGCATATTCAGTTCTCCTCAAAGGACGATATACAAAGATTGTTAGTGATAGCATTGCTTAAAGTTGGTCTTTCACTCATTAGCAGTACCTAGGTAACGCTGTGCATAAGTGGACGCTGAATTTCGCTTTACCGAATGTTAGAAGTAGTGAATGTCACGTTGTATTGAATAAGGAGATACTTGAATTCGTCGAAAATACGGTTTTCCTGGGGATCACGCTTGACTCAAAGCTGCAGTGGGGTCCTCACTTAACATCACTTGCAGGGCGGTTAAGTTCAGCCGCTTACGCTGTTTGGAAAATCCGTCAATTAACAGACGTGGATACCGCGAGACTGGTCTATTTTAGTTACTTTCATAGCATCATGTCTTACGGTATTTTGTTGTGGGGACGGGCTGCAGATATTGAATCTATCTTCATTTTGCAAAAGAGGGCTATCAGAGCTATCTACAACCTCAGTAGACGTGAATCTCTAAGGGAACTTTTAAAAAAAATTAACATCATGACGGTTCCTTGTCAATATATATATGAAAACATTATGTAGGTACGTTCGAAAAAATCTACATCTTTTTAGTAAGATATGTGACAGGCATAATTTTAACACTAGAAATAGGAACAAATTAGATCAACCTCGTTTCAGATTGTCTAAAGTAAAAACTTCTTTTATGGGTTATTGTGTAGAGTGTTATAATAAAATACCACTCGATATTCTTCAACTAAATGAGAAGAAATTAAAACATTTATTAAACGCACACTATGTAGACAAGCATACTATAAGTTGGATGATTATATCGTAGATAAAAATGCTTGGCTAAATGCTGGTCCTGCTCCACAGACACTTGGGCTCACTAGTTAAAATTTCAATATTTGGAAGACATGCTTCCCTTTTTTTTTTCCTTTTCTTTTTTTTGTGTTTCTGACAATCGAACTTAATGTGTATTTTTAATTCAATCAAGTTTTAATTGTTACTTTAATATCATATACCTCTTTCTAGTAAAATTTTATTCATCTCGCAAATAATTTGGAAACTATAGTTTTGTATAATTTAGAAGCATTTTTTTTTTAAATTTTGTAATGTAAGAACCATGGATCCATTTATTATAATTTTTTTATATTGACTTGAAAGAGCATGGCAGTTGAGAATGTGTCATGCTCACTTAAATGTCTCACTGATGGTGGCGCGTGTGTTGGATCATTCGGTTCCCTTCAAAATGGTTGAGCTGGATGGTGCTGATCCATGCGTCATGTTCGTGAACGGGCGCTGTCAGTTGAGACTGGTCACCTCTTAGCTGCCAGGGCTTCTTTTTAATCTTATACCTACCTATTTTGAATTGTTTCTTCATAACATTGTTCTCACATATAGAAGCAACAAGAATACTGTACTCAGGATTTTGTAATATCTTAATTTAAAAGAGTGTCCTTGGAGTTTCGTGCCCGTTCTTCTCCAAGAGATCTACGTTTTGGAATGGGCAACTAGCTTCAACTTTCTGACTAACTGACCGACTAGTTAATTTTGACAATTCAAAAGTGCCTGGAAATGGTTTAATTGAAATAAATGCTTTGAGTTTGAGATTGTACTTAAATAACGCAATGAATATTGTTGAACTGTCAAAACGAAATACATTGCTACCTACTGTTAGTGTGTTACACAATTACCCCGCAGGTTTTTTCAACGAGGACACCACGCAATAGTTCCTTGACTCTTAAAAATTAAAGGTGTCGGATAGGATACCTCTCCATCTTTAAGACGTATTTCATCGACGACGGCGTTGTTTCGCCGGGAGTCCTTGTCCCAGCAAATCACAGTGGCGCCGAGCTCTGCAAACTGGATGGCCAGCTCCCTTCCGATGCCGTGTCCCGCGCCCGTGATCTGTCCAAAAGGAAGTTTGAAGGGGAATACTTATATGACTCCGCTCGAATATCATTCGGGCTTTCCAAGTTTTGGTTTTAGTTCTGTAGATGTTTGAACTTGTATTGGTTTTTGCATAAACCGAGTTTGCAAAAAGTAACTTGTAACTGATTTCGAGATCAATAAAAGTCTACATAGGTATACCGGCTGACTTTTATCTGAACAAAAAACATGGTATAAAAGGTGAACGGAGCAGAAGCCTATAAGCAAAGATTTTCTTTTTTTTCGGTTTGGACGCAACTGTCGCCAGTCTATTGGCTGTGCAAGCGCGCGTACGGCGACAAAAATGTTGCCGCCGGTTGCCGCTCAACCGAAAATTTAACAAAAAAGTAGCTTTGCTGTCGCTCCCGTGTACGCCTCGTCCAAATCTCGACGAGGAGACAGCGAAAGAGACAATCTAGTTGCTGGGCAACTAAGTGTCTCGTGGGCGCCCTTCCTTACAGTTCTGTGTGTGATCATCAAATACTTAGTTGATGGTCAACTATTAGATGATCACTCACTCATCGGCCTTTACAGGGTAAGGCCGTATAAAATTGTACTAATTGGTTTTTTTTTTGTCCGAAGAAAGTATTTGTTAATAACTCATTAAATACTGCGCTGATATCGATAATATTGTGACAACTGATTATATGAATCATGAACTAATAGTGATAATCATTAAATATACCATACCTTGCAATTTACTATTTCTTTTTGTATTTTTAAAAGTTGAAATTTTTTCTTCCCATACAAAAATAGCATGTCCGAAATACACCACTTGGGCATTATGTATAAAATATTTTGGAAAAAAGGTCTTCTAGCGCTAATAAGTAGCTTTTAATGAATTTATTACTAATTTTCCTCTACAATGCTCGTATTTTGTTAATTGAACTATGTTTCTATAACATTTTATTTGAACATATATATGTGTCCCGGAATTTCATGTCGCAAGCGTTACGCTAAGAGAGTTACTAAATACCTACTGGCTCAATACGCGTGATCCAAACCGGAAAAAGATTTTTTGGCGCGTTAATAATGTTGCTCATTATGTCAAAATGTAAAAAAAAATATTTTCGTTCAATCGTCCACGGGAAATCGGCTTCTTCAGTGAGTTGAACGAGTTGTCCAGGTTATTTTGAGGCATCAAAATATCAATTTCGAGGTTCGTATTGCATGTTTGCGTTATTTTTCTCCGTTCAGCTCGTAGCTACATTATTACTTTTTAACAAAAGCTTGGGTTGTGGTAATAATCTGCGTTTCTTTAAGAGATACTTGATGTTTAAGTTAGCTTCGCAACGTTTTTGTGTCGCGAGTGATACCGAACGTTACTAAGAGAGTTACGTAACACTCGGGACATATTTTAGGCAGAGTTTACATTCACGGGAGATTTATTCACGAGAGATTTTAAGAATTTAACCAAAGTTTTGCTTATATTATGATAAATGATGAATTTTAGTCTGCTCTAATTAGTTAATTACATTGTAGACCTAGCTTTAGATGGGTCGCGAGCGTTACTGCGTTACCATCTATACATATAATAAATCTGTAGAAAAGTCATTTTTGTACATTGAAGAAATTGAAACAAAAAATAGCCAGCGTGTGAAAAGATAAGTAACAGAACCCATTTCCATCATTTTTGAAATTTTTGTCTGTTTGTCTGTTTGTCTGTTTGTCTGTTTGTTTGTGCGCACATCACGTAAAATCTACGAATTCAATGCTGACAATGTTTATATACAAAAATTATACGCAACTTGAGGTTTAACTTGGTTTTTGTTTCATCGAAATCGGTTCACTCTATCAAAAGATATGATTAATTTAGTGAGTTCAAGAAGTAAAATATTACGTTACGCAATTAAGTATAGTACTTGCAACGACATCTTAAGACTAAAAATAGAACTAATGTTGATAGTTGAAATCTAAATCCGATAGATGGCGTTGTGCAAATGACGTCATTTTCTGAATCGCGGTGTTAAGATTTTCCGCGCGAGGATGACGTCCACCGTGTTTACTAGGCAAATTGGGTTTCGTTAGGTGTCTTAAAAGTTCTTGCGTGTGTCGTAAAAGTTCTTTGGTTGCTTGGTTTATCGATTTTCTAAATTGGTCGAAAAAAAAGTATTTGCTTATCTTATTGGTTTCGTTTGGTCAACTTTGGTCATTGGTTTGAAGTACGAAGTAAAGATTGTATTTGATTTACTTCGTAGTTTGAATCCAATAGTGCCAATCGTTATACAGTAAGTTAGTGTTGCCAATTCGTTGAGTCACGACCACGAACAGACGATACGTTGTCACACTAGACTGTTCGACGCACCGTTCTTTTAAGTTTGTAGGCTATTCAGTCATAAGTGTTGTTAGTTTTGTTTATTGCTTTAATTTTCCTTGAAAATGCCTCAAAGAAAAAAAACTAACCTTTCGCTGCGTAGCCGAAATGCGAAAAGGATGAGACTTTGTAGGTCTCAGGAATCTGAAGAAGATCGTGAAGCACGGTTATCTGCTAACCGAGAGCACATCGCTCTTTCACGTGAATCGGAAACGTTCACCGAAAGGGAGTCACGTTTAAGTTCACAAAGAACACGGACCGCGACTTTGCGGTCTCAAGAGAGTATCCAGGAACGCGAAGACCGGCTGTCTGCTGATCGGGAGCGCCACTCTCTCTCACGTGAGTCAGAGACATTCACAGAAAGGGAGTCGCGCTTAAGTTCGCAAAGAACTCGGACCGCGACTTTGCGTTCTCAAGAGAATATCCAGGAACGCGAAGTTCGGCTGTCTGCTGATCGGGAGCGCCAGTCTCTCTCACGCGAGTCAGAGACTTTCACAGAAAGGGAGTCGCGCTTAAGTTCGCAAAGAACTCGGACCGCGACTTTGCGTTCTCAAGAGAATATCCAGGAACGCGAAGTTCGGCTGTCTGCTGATCGGGAGCGCCAGTCTCTCTCACGCGAGTCAGAGACTTTCACAGAATGGGAGTCGCGCTTAAGTTCGCAAAGAACTCGGACCGCGACTTTGCGTTCTCAAGAGAGTATCGAGGAACGCCAAGCACGTCTGTCATCTGACCGAGAGCGACACGCTCTCTCGCGCGAGTCTGAATCTCTCTCCCAAAGAGAAGAACGATTACAAATAGCTAGACATAACTATGTAGGTGTACAAAGAAACAATGAAAGTTATCTTGCATCTGAAAGGGAAAGAATAGATGAACTAAGACGAGCAGAAACAGCAGAACAACGTCAATCTCGCCTAGAAATAGAACGAGCTCGATACCATATGAATAGAGAAACAAATAGCGGAGCTGATGAGTCCATGGAAAATGACGATGCAAATATTTTATTACCTTGGGACAATAGGGAAAAATCAGGGTTCACATATTCGTCTAGAATTAATTATGCTGGCTTTACTTTCGTGGGTGACATGAGAGAAATTTGTAATTTTTGTCATGCTTTGAAATGGAGGAAAGAGACAGATGGAATGTGCTGCTCAAATGGAAAAATTGTTCTTCCAAATTTCCAAGATCCACCACACTTACTTAAAAGTCTCCTGAATGGCGATCATCCCCAGTCGAACCGTTTTTTGGATAATATTCGTTTATATAACAGTGCTTTCCAAATGACTTCCTTTGGGGCAAAACAAATAACGGAAGGACCGTTCATGCCAACCTTCAAAGTACAAGGTCAAGTTTATCACCTTATTGGATCTTTGCTGCCAGAAAATGAACCCAAATTTCTCCAAATTTATTTTGTATCCGATTACACGCAACAGCTCAATGTTAGAAATCACAATTTTCCCCAGCTCAATGCTGAGCTTTTGGGTCAACTTCAAGAATTGCTGCATCACGTTAACCAGTACGTTCGTGAATTCAAAGCTGCATTGGAGTCAATTCCACAAGGCAGCAATGATTTCAAAATTGTTATAAGTGCCGATAGACGTCCTGTGGGTGAACACCGTGGAAGACACAATGCACCCGTCGCAGATGAAGTTGCAGTTGTTTTAGTCGACCAGGAGTGTGAGAGACGTGATATCGTGTTGCGTACACGCGACGATCGCCTTCAACGCATTTTGGAAACCCACCGAGCTTACGACGCCCTGCAATATCCACTAATTTATTGTCATGGTGAAGATGGGTACAATTTTGGGCTGTACCAAGTGAACCCTACTACGAGAGTCACTAATTATCAAAAAAAAATATCTGCTCAACAATACTATTCCTACCTTTTACAAATAAGGCAAAACAGTTTCGTATATTTGCAACGATTTCGTGGTTTGTTCAGCCAATTTATTGTGGACATGTACGCAAAAATAGAAACTGAACGTTTAGTGTATATTCGCACTAACCAGCGACGGTTACGCGCTGAAGAATACGTGCACTTGCGGGACGCCATGCAATCAGATAATAACGTCGAAAACTTGGGTCGATTGGTTATTTTGCCATCCAGTTTCACAGGCGGTCCGCGGTATATGCACGAACGAACGCAAGATGCTTTTTGTTACGTCCGTAAATACGGCCGGCCGGACCTTTTTATAACATTTACAACAAATCCAAAGTGGACGGAGATTTGCCAGGCACTTCTCACAGGACAGGCGTCATACGACAGACTAGGATTTTTATTGCTAGGATTTTTCATTTAAAACTCAAAGTCTTGATTAATCTACTTACAAAGGAGAAAGTTTTCGGTTCAACTCTTTGTTTTATGTATAGCGTCGAGTGGCAAAAGCGTGGTTTACCCCACGCGCACATTCTTCTGTGGCTGGAAGAAAAAATTCGTCCCGATGCTATAGACAGTGTCATAAGTGCAGAATTTCCGGACTATAATGCAGATCCGATTTTGCATGACATAGTAAAAACACATATGGTTCACGGGCCATGTGGCCTCTTAAACAGGGAATCACCGTGCATGAAAGATGGTCAATGCTCAAAAAAATACCCCAGAGCACTGAAAGAACTAACTATGGCTGGGGAAAATGGGTATCCGCAATACCGGCGAAGATCACCGTCACAAGGTGGTTTCACAGCTACTGTCAGATTCCGTGGACAAGAAATAATTCTAAATAATAGTTGGGTGGTACCGTATTCTCCAGTTTTGTCAAACGCTTTTCAAGCACACATTAATGTTGAAAGGAGACTGGTCATCTGAGCCCCAGGCCCGGCACAAATGAAATTATGTCAGAATTTTCGTAAAATTAGATAAAGTAAATCTAAAAAGTCCGCATGTCCGAAATCAGTGGCGAACATATTAAAATTGCCCAGTGTTTATGATAAGGCGCAGTATTTTAATTTGCATACTTATATTTTTTAAGTTTTTGTTATTTTTTATGCTTTAACATTGAACACAAGTAATGTAATGTGTGTATTATTTTTCTATACAAACAAGCAAAGCATTCTACGCGGCGCGATGATTCCTGGAACTCGTTTTGTACTTTTTTACCTGCTTGTTGTCGCGGTCTCACTTGCGCTTAGCTAAAACGAGCGACAACGATATAATGACTAGGCAGTCATTATGGCGTTCTCGCTCGCACACTCGTAGGCACAATAGGATCCATCGGCAGGCCGCAGCGCGCGCGCGTTCACTCTTGCTTGCTTTGCTCGTTAAGTGTGACCGTGCGTATTTTTCTCTTCCTGATTTATCTAACGACGATTTAGCTTACTCTTACCGGACTTTGTACTTTAATTGTGATTGGTTTTGTTGATATGGGAGACCGAGACAGTCATTGTGTTGTGTGTGAGCACTCACTTCGCCGTCGTCGGAGACACGTACTACATGAAGGGTTATTGGAAACCCGGAGAGACTTAGTGGTACATCTGTTACGTGCTATAGAACCACCACAAGAGGTACGTACCGCTTTATATCTTACAATTGTTCATATAAGTAAAATACTAGCTTTGTTAGGATCATTCTCACGGAGATAATACCTACTTACCTAGATCAATTATTTTAATAGTAATGTAAAAAAATGTAGTATTAAAACAAAGTAAAATAAAGATTAAGTTTAAAAAAAGCTATATAGTAGATGTTGTGGTGAGCTACTGCCGCACTGTGCTAAAAGACCAAAGTCGTAGTCAGAAAGTAGTAACCGGAATTTGTTAGAATAACCGTCATGGGGAGATGTTTTTCTACCTAGGTAGTGGTATTTATGTAGTGATAGGCGGCGCAATCGTGTTGCCCATCAATCTTTATAGATTGATAATTGTTATTTTTTAATGGGATTGCTTATTTTAATAATTATAAGGTTAGGTAGGTACTTTAAATGTTTTTGGATTTGTTTTACATTCTTTACTTTTTTTACAGGTTTCATTCGATGGTTCCAGGGCAATATGTCACGCTTGTTGGCATAGGATTGACTCCGAGGCCACCCAAGACCGAGCAGGCCCACAGCCTGCGCCCGCTGTTGTAGCTGTCGCAAATGTGGTTAATCCTCCTGGAATGACGCGAGCTGCTAACACGTCGCGAAGATGTATGTTCCACAATTGCAACAGAACAGAACTTCGACACGTCCCTAACAGTATAAAGGTGCATTTGCTCAATTACTTCAACTTCTACATTCCCATTCGCGCCCGTATATGCCATCAACACCTATTACATACGACTGTAGAAGATATTCCTGGCAATGTAAGAAATCATCAGTCTGGATTTAATGGAGAAAGCATTAATGATATTATAAATATATATAGAACGGCTATGGAACACAGAACTTTTTTAGACTTTGAAAATATTCAAGAAATATCGGAATACGACTTCCATTTTTGGACTGGTCTTAATCGAGAAAAGTTTATGACATTTCTTAATCAAGTCCCGAATCTCCATCAACAGTCGGATACACCGCGGCGAGATTTGGCTCTATATTTAAGTAAATTGAGAACTGGTGAGCCAAATGATAGACTTGCCACTGTTTTTAATATTTCAAGAAGAACTGTGGACAGAAAAATACACAGCGTTATAAGATGTCTCTTGGAAGATTTCGTTCCAGTACACCTCGGACTGGATCACATAACTCGGGACCAAGTTATAGAACGTAACCGACTTCTACCTAACTATTTCTTCGGAAATGATGCTACACCGAAAGCGATAATAATCTTAGATGGTACTTATCTATTTATTGAGAAATCGACCAATTTTTAATTTCAACGTGTAACCTACAGTACTCATAAGTACCGGAATTTGATCAAGCCATTTATGATCGTGTGTGCAGATGGGCACATACTGGACGTGACAGGTCCATATTCTGCAAGAACGTCGGATGCCAACATAATGGAACAGATTTTAAATAACCATAGTGAACCCATGGAGGAAGCAGCGTTCCATTATTTTTTTGAGGAAGGTGACGTTTTTATATTAGATAGGGGATTCCGGGATGCAGTGCCAACATTGGAGTCACATGGCTACGTACCGCATACGCCTCCATCTAAACGCCGAAATGAAACTCAATTAAGCACAGAAAATGCAAATAAATCGAGGCTAATAACACTGGTGAGGTGGGTTGTTGAAACAGTGAATGGCCGCTTCAAACGCGACTTTAAATTATTCAGAAACAGAATTTTTAATCTCCACGTACCTCACATCTTAAAAGATTTTAAAATCGCTGCCGCAATAATAAATGCCTTCCAGGAACCATACACCGACAGCCCATATACAAATGCTTTCATAGAAATCATTAACGCAAATATGAACCGACCAAATCTTTTGGCTGAGTATGTGGAGAATAATAACTTGAATAGACAGAGAGCAATATTCACAAGACTTGTGGCCGATAGCCCAGAAGTGGCAGATTTCCCTCGCCTCACCATTGAGGAGTTAATTCTCTTTTCAGTTGGTACGTACCATGTTAAAATAGCGCGCTCCTATTGTAGTGAGCATCTGAAACGCACTGGCGTTTACGAAATGGAGCTTTACAGACATCCAGAAATAAATGATAACGATATTTTATTAAGGTGCAGGATACATTCAAGGCACACCACTTCAAAAACCTACTATACGTATATTTTGTTCAATGCTATGTCGGAAGGAAGAGACGCTATTACAGGATATTACTGTTCTTGTATACACGGCAGAAGAACATTAGGTAGTTGCGCCCATGTCATAAGCATTATATACTATTTGGGGTGGGCCAGACACCACGAGGAGTTTGACCACCCTGCATTAGGTATGGATGATGTTCTCATTATAGATGAATAATATTGTCAATTATTTATGTAATAAAAATAAATACCTACTACAATTTTTTTTATTTTACGTAATTGTTATATTTTATAGATTATTTTTGATAGTCAAGTGTATATTTCATAATTATCTATCAAAAAAAAAAAACTTTCTAAAGATATGATAAAATGAAAAAAGTCACCTGAACAAAATCTGTAAGCAATTTTTCAAAGTGTTCGCCTCTGATTTCGGAGTTGAGGACTATTTAGATTTATTTCACCTGATTTAACAAAACTTCTGAGATAACTTTCTTCAGCGCCGGATCTGGGGTAATTTTCTATGGGTCATGACCAGTCTCCTTTGTAATAGCGTCGAATCTATAAAATATATATGTAAATATGTTAATAAAGGTAGTGATCAAGCCATGATAGCACTAAGAAATAACAACCAATTTGATGAAGTGACAAGGTATCAATCTGGCCGATACATAAGCTCTTCGGAGGCAGTTTGGCGCATTTTGAGTTTCCCTATTCATGAAAGGTATCCGCCAGTCATCCATCTTGACGTGCACCTGGAAGGCGGGCAGCGAGTTTACTTTCAGCCAGAAAATGTGGCAGAAAGAATGAACAACCCAAGACAAACCACCTTGCTCGCATTCTTTCGCCTTTGCGAAAGAGACAATTTCGCTAAGTCTCTGTTGTACAATGAAGTGCCACATTATTATACTTATAACAAGCAGCAAGGTGTTTTTAATCGCAGGAGACGTGGAACTGCTGTAGAAGGCGAGTCCGGCATTTTTAAAGAACACGTGATTGGAAGAGTATACACGGTGTACCCAAATAATGCAGAGTGTTATTATTTACGCCTTCTTCTTCACACAGTGCGAGGACCTACTTCTTTTGCTGAGCTCCGCAAAGTGGACGATATAGAATATCCCACATTTCAAGCTGCTTGCCGCGCACGGCATTTATTAGATGGCGATCAGCATTGGGATGATGCTTTAGCCGAAGCATGCGTCAGTGATAGTCCACATCGTTTGCGCCATTTATTTGCCATTTTGTTGACATTTTGTGGCCTATCGGACGCTGGGCAGTTGTGGCAAAAATATAAAGACGCGTTTGCCGAAGATTTTTTGAGACAGCATAATATAAATAGTGAAACTTCTGACCAAGTACGTGAAAGCTGCCATAATAGGGCTTTGCTGGCTATACAAGATATAGTTACAAGTATAGGAGGGAACCCCCTCAGTCAATACGGCTTGCCGACACCGACAGTTGGTGGGGAACGAATTAATAGGGAGTATACATCTGAAATAAATTACAACCCCGAAGAGTTAGCAGAAATATTGCGAAATGGCTGTTCAAATTTGACGTCAGAACAACGTCAAATCTTTGATAGAGTATGCTGTAGTGTAGAACATTCATTAGGAGAAATGCTGTTTTTAGATGCACCTGGTGGAACAGGTAAAACTTTCCTCACTAAAGTTATCTTGGCTCAAATAAGGAGCCAAAACAAAATTGCCCTTGCCGTCGCTTCCTCAGGAATAGCTGCCACTTTATTACCAGGAGGAAAAACTGCACATACAACATTTAAAATACCAATCGACTTGGACCGCACAGAAAACCCTGTTTGCAACGTGTCTCGCAATAGTGATAAAGCAAGGGTTTTACGCGATTGCGCCCTTATCGTTTGGGACGAGTGTACGATGGCAAATCGTAAAGCTGTGGAAGCTGTAGATAGAACGTTGCGAGATATAAGACAAAATGACCGACCGATGGGAGGCTTAACGGTGCTATTCTGTGGAGACTTCAGGCAGACACTCCCTATAATACCCAGAGGAACGAGGGCCGATGAAATAGGTGCCTGTTTAAAGAGCTCTATTTTATGGCGTAGTGTCATATTAACTAATTTGAGCTTTAATATGCGAGCATATTTGGGAGGTGACGCAAACGCGCAGGTTTTCTCAAATTTACTACTTCAAATTGGTAACGGCACATACCCGACTCAAGAAGGAGGTAAAGTAACTTTAGTCGAAAGCCTGTGTTCTTCTGTTGCCTCACAGCAGGAACTCATTTCCTCTGTATACGGAGATCCATCAGAGATCTCGAACCATGACGCTGCTTGGCTATGCCAACGAGCTATTTTGGCACCTCGCAACGACCAAGCAGCAGCAATAAATTCTCAAATATTGGTACATGTTTCTGGAGAAAGTAGGGAATATTTATCTATTAACACGGTTTTAGAAGAAGGAGATGCCACCCACTATCCAGTAGAGTTTTTAGACTCTCTAAATACACCAGGTCTTCCAGCACACAAAATTTATTTAAAAGTCGGAGTACCAATCATTCTACTCAGAAATTTAAGCCCACCAAAACTATGCAATGGAACTCGGTTGAGAGTAACAAATCTCCAACGAAATGTCATCGAAGCCGAAATCTTAACAGGTTGCGGCTCCGGTGATGTTGTTTTCATTCCCAGGATACCCATTATCCCCAATAATTTTCCGTTTACTTTCAAACGTGTGCAATTTCCTGTAAGCCTCTGTTACGCTATGACTATTAATAAAGCCCAAGGCCAGACGTTATCCGTTGCGGGTGTAGACCTTACTTTTGATTGTTTTTCACACGGCCAACTCTATGTTTCTCTATCACGTGTTAGCAACCCAAACAACCTTTTTGTATATGCTCCGGGTAATTCCACCGCTAACATAGTATATAGAGAAGCATTAACGTAATCAACTATACCAAAGTCAGGACTCTTATCTAAATCATCAAAAAGGTGATATACTCTTATCTAAACGACGTTGTTTTGTTCTCGACAACCACGCGAACGAAGTCGCGGGCACAGCTAGTGTGTTACTAATTTGTTCATGTCTCAAGAGTTACTATGTACATAATTACACGGCCCTACCCTACATCGTTACCTACTTCACCTAATTTTGTTATAGACCTAGATTATACATCTATAGTCAAGATAAACAGGTTCATGACTCACCAAAACAGTCTCTCCATGCAGACTCTTCATCGTCGCCGGGATGAACACCCTCGCAAGAGCCACAGTACAAGTAGAAAACAGTTTGACAATCAGCACCAGAATGTCTAGGGCCCACACGGGCGCCGCCGCCAGCCCCCCACTGCCCCACCACGGCAGGATCCATACTTCTTGCAAAACCCTGAACTTCCTAGCCAAAGAAGCTATAAAACCCACGAATATATTTTTCATGCGTAAAGGTAAAATAATCCTAAAAATATGGTGACAGTTCAGATTGAATTGACAGTCTCGGTGTTGTTTTTTGTGGAACTGGCCACAAAAATCAACAACGCCACTATAAAAAGCCAGTAATTAGGTGTATTGAGGGAACATGTTTTAAAAAAAATCTAGTTTTTGCTATTGTCGATAGATACGAAATGATCGTATTTTAGACTTGAGGAACTTTTATTTACTTAACCATAACATATTAGGTACCTACCTACCATACGGCTTATTTGCATACGATGGAGGCTTTAATAGAACTCACATAAAACCTTTTATCGCTTACTTATTTGCCCGTAGACACAACGCAACAAGGAACATTTATTTACTTTATGGGAGACACAACGTCAGTCTTGACATGAAATTTGCATGAAATCAAAGTCGAGGTCGAGTCCAAAAATATTCCAAAATAGTACTAAATCCTATTGAATTATTGTAAAAATGGCGAAACCTTTGCAAAAAGAGCGTGAGAACCGGTCTGCGGCGAAGAAGGACTTGACGTTCCATCCGTACACTATATCCCCAGAGAGTGCACACACATCGATCGTATTGCTAGAGTCAGGGGAGCCGGAGATAATATGCCAGGTAACGAATATTTGGTCAAAGAAACTTAGGTACTATCATACTCGTGCCCTTATCCCAATGTAGCTGTGATCGTATCTTATTGGATGGCAAACTGGCCGATTGGTCTCCGCCGCCTAAGACATCTGCAGTATAAGACGCATCAGAGATGCGTTACCTTGCCATTCCAAATACTAAGCTGAAGTATCTGCTGTAGTCACATTGGCACCGATTCCCTTTAAAAACTGGAACACAGCAACGCTGTTTGACGCCAGTAATGGCATGGTGGATGGTGGTCTTGCTAGGACGAGCTCCTTCACAATGAGCTTTACTATACCTACAAGGTACAGAGGCCAATTTTTCTGTCAATTTTTTTGATAGATTTTCAACTTTACCACAAGGGAATAAGGTTCATATTCAATTGGGAAAATTGAATTGACAGATTGGGGTAGCTTGATGTACTGGCCTTTGTACAACAACTTATTTTTTTTTGTCAGACTCTCAGAGCACTAACAAAGTTCTCAGCCCAAGATATGCAGAATCGCTTCGTTCTCCACGACCTCGATGCGATCAAGTACATTCTACTTCACGTAGAACATCCGGAGATAAACATTCGAAGGTTTGCGCTGAAGGCCTTGGCACAACTCTGCCAGCTACCGAGAGGACCAGAGCAAGTGCTCGAAAACTCACAGAACTTGAGGAAGATTGCTTTCATGCTTGTTAAGGTGGGTATTTTTGTATTGTTCCTTTACGTGCAGCCTCAAAAGATGACCCGACCTTACCGTCTTAGATGGTCGACCTTATGAGTCGACCTTAGGTGATTTTATAACAGAGCAGACGAGGCCTCGCTTTTAAAATTTAATGTCGTTAAATTACTCGGAAGTTTTTCAAAATAACCTATGAAAAATATGTTACCCAATAATAATAATAGCCTCCCGGACCGATTTCGGTCACGGTGGCCAACCTCAACGGAAATTAGCCGGGTACGCAGGAGATATTATAGTACACAAGTGTGCGCGCAGACACAGGTGCACTCCCTCTTTCCTCACTCTCATAGTCCGATGGTACGGCAATCCGACAACCGGAGAGAGATCAGGTGCAGGACCAATGGCTTATCGTGCTTTCCGAGGCACGGGGGTATCACACCGCCAACTTCCAAACTCCGGGCTGTTACTAAGAAATTCCTAATGGAAAAACTCAATAACACTTTGTCCGACCCGGGAATCGAACCTAGGACCCCACGCTCAGCAGTCGCGCTTGCGACCAACGGGGCAGTTATTATGTTACCTAATCAGGGTCAGTAACTATAGTATCCTGAAAGTAGTGGCGGAGAGTTCTTGCTCCTCTATTTTGAGGCATTTTTTGGAAAGGATGGCCAGCTAGGTAGCTGATGGCAGCGGGATTATCCGAAAGGGTTACCGCTGCCCCGGAACACGGGTGAGCGGGGTGCTAAGGAAGGAACACGGGTGAGTTTTGGTCAGTAAGATTTTGACACTCCCTTCTGCTCCACCCAGAGCGGGAGGGGTCATTTCTTTGAGCAACCTGCCTCAGACACTTAATTCGTATGTGTTGTCGGCCTTATGTTTTAGGGCGTTCAATTTGCCCAGTTACCCTTCTATACAAAGTGTAACTTTAATTTCCAAACTCCTCTCCTGCAGATGGAAGACGTCTTTGTTCTAGAATTCGCATCATTAGTCCTCTCAGAATTAACAAGAGAACCTTTGGGTTGCGAACAGTTGGTGTCTGCTAATATATTGAGCAGTTTGTTTGCAAGGATGAAGAACAGCTTAGATCCTGACATCCAGAAGAATTGTCTTCAGGTGAGTTGTCTTGGTCTCCTGTGATCTTAACATACCGTTTTCACTACTGAACGCGTACCTTACGGCTAGAATGCACGATTGCACATTTATTGGGATGGGCTACAAGACAGATAAAAATTTTAAAAAAAATGGTTGCAATCGGGGTATTTTAATATTTTTTTCAACCTTTACGGTGGTGTATTTTATTTTTGGGATAGTCTCCTCAAGCCCATTATTTTGATACCCTACATGGTTTTTCCAGGCTTTTGGACGTCTATAAATCCGCCATTTTGATTTTATAAAAATAAAACCTAGCCTTTTTAACCATCACATCGAGCACCTAGACTAATCGATAAACACCTCCTTGATTGAAACCATCCAGCCGTTAGGATGCTTCGGTGTATTAAATCCTACTGACAAATATGAAACCCTGACTTTCTGTCGAAAAGTCGGGTAAAAGACACCAAGGGCACATACGTCAAGTATTTCAAATCGCACCGGCTGACTCTCTGACGATGCAGCGGGATTGTCCGAAAGGGTTACCGCTGCCCCGGAACATAAAGGGTGGGTTTTAGTCAGTAAGAGTCTGACACTCTCTTCTGCTCCACCCAGAGCGGGATGGGTCATTTGATGATTTCCCATCCACAAAAAAAAAAAAATGACTGACGATACAGACCTACCCTGTACTTAAATAATGTAGTGCGTTTGACCGTAAACCACATAACGACAAATGTTTGAGCTCGCAAACTCGTCTTCTACACAGACAGCCTAAGATGTTCCCAATGCTGGGACACAGGCCTCCTTTCTTCGAGATGGCCATAATCCACCTCGTGGGCCCAGTGCATATAGGTAGATGTCACATGCACCCCCTCTATAGCACAGCATCATGCTGAGTGGAAGCCTTCTTGTAACAGTCATGACATGTAGCCGTCGACTACTTCTGCTTTGTGCTCGTGAATATCGTCGTCATTAGAATTAATTATCTTTTTGTTTGCACGTGTTTCTGTGACAAATAAACCTATTTTTCTTTCTTTCTTTACATGTCTTCGAATTTTTGGTTCTAAGACATGCCGGTTTCCTCACGATGTTTTCCTTACTTTTACTTATACTTTGCAAATTTAACAAACATTATAATCGTATCATTTTACTTACTTATGATTTAATAACCCTTTACTCACCTCAAGACTCTAAGCAATCTCCTGGACGATCCAATATGTGCTGCTGAAGTGACAAAGAACGCCCAGTTCAGCTGGCCATCGCTCCGGGCTTTGATGCAGAGCAAGTACTTAGCCATCCAACATGCTGCTTTGAGGACCGTGGATCAGCTAATCTGTAGGTATAAGGACATTGTTGTCCAGAAGACTTTTAGGGCTTCAACTGGTGTCCTGGACCTTTGTGATATACTTGAGGTGAGTGGAAATAAACATAATTATGCTTTAAATATTTTTAGGTCAATCAAATGTCGTATCGATCTGTTGATGGTTTTAAATTGAATATTAATATCTATAATTTATTGCTTAGTATTTAGCTAAACCATTATGGTACCCATGTTCCCGTTTCGTAGGCAGTAGGACCCAGGGCGTTTTGCCATCGCAAACCTGGATAAGACTAGCTCGGGATCGTAAAAACTGGCACACCCAAAGAGAGGCCTGTGCCTTGAACCAGGTGATATCAGATTTGTGGATGTTGATTACGAAGCCGAAGGACCCATTATTAATTATAGGCAGAACGATATAATTGCTGTACTACTAAACTTGATTATGAGTTATGACCTTCATCGATCAGAAAAATATATAATTAGCTTTACTTTCTAAAATCTTTAATAGCAACCATTCTAATGTGCCTAACTCTTACAGTCTTACGAATTCCGGGACGTCCACACACTAGTCCTGGGTGTTCTTCGTAACTACGTGGAAACAGAAGAGAATGCTCACCATCTGTATCAGTCAGGGTGTATACTGCGGCTTATTGCGTACCTTGAGATGGCACTGCCGGCTATGAAGCCGCACTGTCTGGCTGTGCTGACAAAAATGTCTTTCAATTCTAATGGGAGAGATGTGAGTGAAAATATTCCAGTATTCCTGCATTATAACACAATAGATCAGTTTTCTACGTATTTTTGTATCTCCTGCTTAAATCCACTGTTTCATTTGACCGTATCAGAATGGTTTTATTTAATGGCAGCCTTGGTGTATTTGGAAATCTATGAAATTTGGGCTAGCGACCAAGATAATGGAATGAAGCACAACCATCTTCTGGCAAGATAGCAAGGTTATGAACGAGGACAGACCATGTGATCATGTGCATGTGTGTGTGTGTGTGTAGAAAGCAGGTGTTGAGTTCAGAATTTGATTAGATATCGCGTAGGTACCCCCATCGATGAAACTGGACGACCAACATGTCAAAATCAAATCATTTGTTCAAGTGTCCGAGGCTGAGAATCAGCACTTTTTGAACGTCAAAATTACATAAGACAGTCCCCCAAAGCGCCTGCCCTTCACAACTTATTATTGCCTTTGCTGGTAAGAAAATGTGGTGTAACAAGCCCCCCAGCAACACAACTGTTTGTTAAGTAAGAAGAACTCTGAACATGTCTAAAGATGATGGATGATGATAAAAAATGTAAATGAAACAAAAAAATAAAATAAAAAAATCTAAATGTTGATGATATTTACTTCTGTAAACTAGTTAAAAAACAACACTTTTGCAAGTTTACCGAATTACCGAAACAAACCCAGAGGATCCGTCTCGGAAAACTCGGAAGATGTCCACAACTCTACCATGCATTTACATTTGGTTTTTGGCACGAGTTTTATGACCATCCCGAATGAATGAAAGGCGAATGAAGAGTGCATGAATCCAGTCCATAAAGAGGCAGTTATTCACACAGTTTCTTTACCTAACTCATCATATTCCAGGCATTGTTCGCGACGGATACCGACCTGGTGTTCTGTCATCAACTTATCAGCTCCAACGTGGAACTTCTATCTGACGCAGCAATGGGCGTTGCCAACATGACGAAACTATTGCCTTCAGCTGTGCGCATGTCTGATACCAACATTATAGAGGCTCTTAGTGGTATGCTTTGTTTACATTTACATTACGTAGAGGTGTACTTCTGCCCGACATCTTCTGAAAAACGAGGTGCTGAATAAGCTTTAAGTACTTACTGATATCCATACATAAATAGAAATGTGATAAGAGTCAAGTTAGGGAAAAAGAATCGGTAAGTGGAATTATCGGCTTCTCGGATAAAAGTGTTCGGTTATCTAGGACGCCGAGTTCAAAGGAAGTTCTTCAGTTGTTATTTAACCTCCTTGCATCGTAGCTTTTAAACGGATGGACCGATTTGAATGCGGTTTTATCTTTCAAGTGTAACATAGCATTACTAACTGTCAACATCTTCCTCCCCTTGTTCCATGTTACTCGAGTTAGCATTGCTGTTCTCGTTATATTTCTAGCAATCCTCGGCGACGACGCGGCAGTCTGGTTCTACATCAGGATAAACTCGCTCCGAGCACTAGCCGAGCTCTGCCGAATAATTCCGAAGGCTGCCTTCAGCCTCGTTGAACCGAAGACGTTCTCAGCTCTTGGGGCTATTAATAAGAAATGTAAGTAAATTGTCAATTAATCTTATAGTATTCGTTGAAAAACAGTAGGTAGTAGAAACTGCATAGGTGCATATACAACGTGTAACGTTAAATGCGCAAAACCTGAAAATAGTTTATTCATAATTGACTACTGAATCGATTTCAGTAATTTTTAATAAAAATTATGTATTTTGCCATACTATCCGCCGATTGAGCCAAAGAAAATTAAGTCTTATTTTAAGGCATTAAGACTGAATTTTAAATGCATAAACTAATGCTAGGATTAACACGATTTTCTTAATAAAAATAGTTAAGCTTTAATAAAAAATAGTTTTGGTCATTGTGTGCTTTTAACTCAATGCTCTAATTGGGGTGTATGAGGTTTTGTACATTTAACGTTACACGTTGTATACACGAGCGGCACGCGTCTACGGCAGGGGCAACTAGGGTTGCCAACTTTTATTATATCAAATAGGTATAGTATTTGTGAAGCCATTGCCTGTAAAAATATAGTAGATGGCGAAAAAATAAAAAAATATAGCAGGTATGTTTAATTTTTTTTATATCTTACAACCATTATTACACTCTAAGGTTACCATTAATTCAGCTTTTATTAGATTATTACTGGCCATATTGCGCTCATCTCGCAATTTTGTATTGAAATGAAAATACAGTAGTTTCGCCTACTATATATTTTTAAATAAATATAATAGTATTTAGGCCTCTAATATAGTAGGATACTATATTATTATAAAGTAGGGTTGGCAACCCTAGGGGCAACTGCAGCCGACGTCTCACGTCGACGACCACCGTCGCCTCACGTCGAGTACGGTGCTCTTTTCTCAATCGTATCCAGTAAGCGGAACGAAATCTTATTGGTTTTTCCCAACACATCTTCCCTCTCGTCTCTTCTCCGCTACGGGGGAGTTCGGGCCTGGCAGTCTCTTTCTAAAGCTCGATGGTTTGTTCTCAACAGTCAAAGACACTCCGATCGAGGCTCAGCGGCTCGCAGTGCAATGTTACATCAACCTGCAGAATTACCACGTTAGTATGAGGGCCATGCTCAACGGAGATTTCATGGCTGAGCTGCTAAATATAATGCAGGTAGGAACAGTCCTTTAACAGTTATTTTACCTTTGACGGCAACCCACCAGCAACCTTATATCAATGAGCGTAAAGATCAAAGTGATTTTGGCAGTGATGCAAAATTGGAGGTTAAAGAACTGAAAGTACTGAGAGTTAGTAGGTAGGTACCTACTTACAAATACCTACTGTTCCGTGCAAGAATGAACCTGCATCACGAAGCTTATTGTATTAAAGTACCTTGTTGGACTTCATTTTTTTTTCTAAGGACAAAAATGGCCCAGACCCTAATTGTGTAACACGCTATCATCACAGTCTGAATAATTTTGAAGGATAATTCTAATCCATTGCTTCATATGTTCGATAAATTAGTCTGCTCAACAACGTAAATAAAGCAATGAATATTGTTGAACTGTCAAAATAAAAGCCATTCTTATTGTAGTGTGCTCTAAAGGTGTGCGCCGATGCTAAAATCTCCGGCGGCGAGCGCCGCCGCATCGGTCAAAAATCGGCGCTATGGCGGCGGCGTGAAATTGGCGCGAAGAATTTTCATTAAAAGTGCTTGCTTGCTTGTAAAATAGTATTTATTAAAAAAATTGATATAAGTAGGTAATTTAAAAAAATCAAGATAAAACTATTTCAATTAAACGGCTGTTTTACAACGTCTGTAATTGTCGTGAACAAAAATAATTTTGTCGACCCGTGTCGGACTTAGGCGAGGTTTTCCGGGCCTGTCAAACGGTAGGTACCTCCGCCTCCCCTAAATGCAGCGTAACGTATTTATTTACGATGCGCCGCCGAAAATTTCGTGGAAAATCCATGCCACAGTACCTATAATAATACATTTGCAGTAGATCAACTGAATTAGTTTTTCTTAGATTCGAATTTTCTCAATAGGTTTAAAATTTTGAACTAAAATGATTACCTACTTAAATAAAATATCCTGTGTACCTTATGGGAGTTTTTACCGATACTGATATGTCGGCAGCTGTAGGTACCTACCTACCAGGGGCGCGCCGACCCCATACAGCGCCTGTGTACGAAACCTATGTAGCGCCTATTTTTTTCACGAACTTTCATGTTTCTACTTATTTTTTTTTATTATTTGTTAATTTTGACCGAAATACATGTTCTCCAGTTTTATATACTTAAATAATATTTTCAAAACTCAAATTATTTTTTTACATACTTTACGAGTTATAATGCTATATCGAATGGTGACTTTTAGATAAGTAGATGACTTTTTTTTAATAATACTGATTTAACTAATACGTTGTAGTGTGCTATGTTAAAAAAAACAACAAGACTGTAAACTGTGTAAGAAATAAACATAATTAACTACTTAAATTATTTCCACTCTTCTCGCTTTTCTATTTGCAAAATCCTTAATAATTTCGTTATGTCTATATGGTCTAATATGGCCTCCTCTATGGATGTTGTTGCTAAATTTGTTAATCTTTCTTGGCTCATTGGGTAATTTTTTATAAGTTTTAATTTAGAAAACGATCTTTCCGCGCTTGCTACGGTAACTGGCATAGTTAGCAAAATTCGTAATGCAATGGTGATGTTACCACATAGTTGATTATTTTTTTGAAAAAAGACTGACATGATATAATTTCTTCACACAAATCATCGGCATTAATCGAATTGAATAATAAATAATCATAAATAATAATAATTTAATTTTTTTTTATTGAATCGTTTGTTGAACGTTTTCCTGCAACCGATGACAGCTACTTCTTAATCGATTTCGATCTTGGTTATCACTTAGTTTAAATAAAAAATTAAACACGTCCTTGTGATTATTCGATAAATTAAATCTTTCGTCTACGAAGGATAAAGCTTGATCTAATATATAAAAAAATATATTAATTTTAAAAGCGGTTTTCGGATCATTTATAGTGTAGTCTTTGTGTTCATAATCAAAACTCTTTGGAGTCTTACGACGTCTTAAGGGTCTGGATCTGGAAGTTTCAAATTCAGCCTCGACATCTAATTTTCCGGCAATTTTCATGGTATTATTTACAATATCCTCAAAATTTGCGTCGTTTCTAATTTTTATCAAAAACTTCTTTGATTCCGTTAAAGCATCTAAAGCAACTTGCATGTTCATATCGATGCACTGTAGAATTTTGCTCACAAAATTTACTTTTGTCAATATTTATATTATAACTTACTCTTATTATAAAAAAAAATCAATGCGCACCTTGCACACACTTTCGATTGAATGCTTTTTCAATTGGTTCAGCAACGAGAGATCGTTCCTTAGAGTCGGGGAACCCCCGTGAGTCCCGTGAGCCTACCCCGCTTACGTCGCACGCATCGCACCGGTCGGGTTGCGTTCAAAAACTCATTCAAGTAAACACACGGCGCGGGCGCTTCTTTTGATTTTAACGCTGAGCTCGTAATTAATGTAAACTAAAACCCAAAGCATAAAATTAAACCACAAACGTGACTATTATCTTGGAAGACTTGTACAATAAGCGCATTATATGTTTGTTATTTATAAGGCATATGTTGCGCCTATTGTATGGCGCCGGCGCGCGGCGGCGCCCCTGTTGCCTTGGCGCCTGTGTGCGCCGCACACTTCGCACACAGGGGCGGTGCGGCCCTGCTACCTACACCGATTTATAAAGCATCGGAAATGCTGCTCGTCTATCTTGCCAGTATTTAATAATGATTCCATCCTTTTATATCACTGACATCACAGGATATTAGCGGCATTGTTTTCCAATGTCTTCTTGCCCATCATTATCATCAAATGCAGCCGACTGTTTTTCTACTACTTTCATGAGAAAAGAACTAGTGTCTTTGTCACTGTACTGCAGCGACTGGCTTGAGTCGCTATTTCACTCGCTATAATATATAAAGTATTATAAGCGTTAAAGTGATGATCATTTCAAAATATTATAAGCGTTAAAATGGTAAGCATTTTAACGCTTATAATATTTTGAAACTTTGTCACTGCCAATATATTATTAACTAGCTTCTGTCCGCGACTTCGTCCGCGTAAATTTTTTTTGTTTCCCCGATCCACCCCGTCGCAACGTGTCGCCGGCCTGTGCTATTACTTCGTTTTCGCTTGGCGAAAACTTCAGACTTTTTTTCTTTTTGCTCAACTCCTAAGGGTCCTAGCGTCAAGTTTAATAGAATATAGCCTTCCTCAAGAACTGGGCTATCAAACGCAAAAATATTTTTATATATGCGACCAATACTTCCAGAGATTTAGAGCTTTCAAACCGTGTTTCAAACAAACAAACTCTTCAGCTTTATTATTAGTATTATTTTAAAACTATGATATCTCCTAAGATATGCATTGAAATCAAATGATGTCAGAAGCAATTTTGTTCAAAATTAAATACACGTGATGAATAACGTATTTATTTGGATAAGGATTAATACCATGTTTATAAAAACACCTTCGCAAATAATGCATTATTTTAGAACAAATTTGGTTAGCATAAAAGAGGTTATAGTGAGCTAACCTTAAAAGATAAACATATGCTGTCGCGGACTTTTTTTTTTAACTTTTAAAGGGGAACAATTCTGTCATATATGATTTTTGCGAAACTTTAACCGTTTACGCAGCGCACGCAGCGGAAGCTCTCAATAGGAAAAAAATCCCCCGATTTTGAAACAATCTTCATTGGTGCTCCACTCCTATTGGTTTTAGCGTGATGATATATAGCCTATAGCCTTCCTCGATAAATGGGCTATCTAACACTGAAAGAGTTTTTCAAATCGGACCAGTAGTTCCTGAGATTAGCGCGTTCAAACAAACAAACAAACAAACTCTTCAGCTTTATAATATTATAGTATAGATGAACTCTACTGTACAGCACTGGACATTTGCGGTTGACCACTTTTCACCCTTAAGCCTTTAGTAAAATAAGGTTACAAAAATATCATAATCTTTCAAATTCCAAAGGGAATACCTACTTATAACTATCTGCATCCAGCTTATGTAACACCTACTTAAAAAAATATGTATTTTCCAGCGTATCGATATAAACCTGAAGATAATGACGTGCACGGTGCTGACCGGCCTCATGACGGAGGAGGTTGGCAAAGACTTGTTTACGCTCAATAAAGGCGAAGATGTTAGTATAGTTATTGCACCTACTCATCATCCGTATCATCCGCCCTGCATTCCACACCGCATAGGTACACAAATTTGCATTCAATGTAAATGCGCATATTCCAAATTGCAAACGCACTAATTTTGCTTCAACTGGGCCGCAAGCCTTAATTTCTATACATACATACATATACATTAAATTTAAGTGACTGTTTTTATTGTCAAAATAGCTTTTTATTAAATGCGGAAAGTTTAAACGGTAAACTGTTTGTTCGGGCTAATCTCCGAAATGGCCCGATTTTGACGGGACTTTCACTGGCAGATACAGATGTTATAATAAGTAATAACTTGGGAATTTATTTTAGAAAAAGAATGAGGGATCTGCCTAAAAAAATTAAAGCAAATTGGATTTCTTAAATCCAATTTGGTTTCCCGACGTGCACGGGAACGAAGTCACGGGCACAACACAACTAGCATTGTTATATTGCAAAACTCATGTGACATAATTTCACTTTAAGTGCGCCGGCTCAAAAATGTGCTGAAGAATCCCTCAACACATTTTTTGAGCCTCTCACTCATGAAAGTAATAGGTATTACACCTAGTATAATTCTTTCTAATCTTGCCGAGCTCCCTGAAAGAAACCATTAGCTCACCGTTTCACCTAGTTTGTTCCAAAAAGAATTAATAAAATGCATGTGTTGTTAAGGTGGTGTCCAACAATTTAATGATCGAGCACATCGGTCTGCGCACTGCACTGTGTACGCTGATCGCTGCCAGCGTCAGCAATGAGGGAGCTGACGTGTATCTGGATCTTGGGACCATACACTAGTAAGTAATAACTATGTTTAGCAAATAACATTGGGAATATATTGGCCCCGATTCTGTTGTTCACAAACTAAACCAAATTTAAGTTCAGTGCATCTTTTTCTTTCTATTTCATTAAGAAAAGGACATAAGATAAATATTAGTTTAGTCCTGTCAAATTAGTCGGTGCCTGACGTAAATTGCCGTATTTTTAGTAGTCAATTTTTTAATCACGTCTGAACTTGTCTATGGATTATCTAATTTGACGGGACTAAATTAATATTTATTTTCTGTCCTTTTCATATTGAAATAGAAAGAAAAAGATGCACTGAACTTAAATTTAGTTTAGTTTGTGAACAAAAGAATCGGGGCCATTGTCTAGTTTTAGTCAATTAAATTGAGAGTGATTGGGTATGATATTTTAGAAATAAAATAAAAGTGAGAACAGTAAAGGCCCAGTGGTAACAGCCGCGACTTACTAGTTGTGGGTCTTGGGTTCGTAACCAAGCAGGCATTTTGTGTTTATCACCACTGCTTTCAAAATGGTGAAGAAAAACCAAAAATTCGAAGACGTGTGTCATCCGCCAACCCGCACTGCCTACTCCCTCTCACTGAGAGGAGGCCCTTGTCATTATAGGCTGATTATAATGCTAGAATAAAAGCAACCTGCGAGTATAGAGAAAGGTTCAAACAATAAACAGCATAAGTTAGGTGAAGTGAGCGTGAAGTGAGCTATCAATAGTGAGAATCCCTAACATCAGGTGGAGTGACAGCTCACTTCACCTAAGTTTTCACGGTGAGATTTTTACAGAATAGCACTGCAGGTTGTTGATCTCGTGGTAGATTCGGCTGAGATTTGTAGCAGCGTATCCTCTCCACCTTGAAGGTCAGGCCCGTTGCACAGATTCAAAATAGACACGTCATGTCCATCACATTTAGATTCAAACCGAAAAAATTAAAGGTGCCATGCGCCGCCGAGGCCGGCCCAGGAAGAGGCGGCGTGACGACCTACACGCGTATCGCAGGGTTTGAATTGAGTGAGGCGGCTCTAGAAAAGGATTGGGGAGGTCTTAGGTCAGCAGTGGGGCAGTGTAGGCTAACTTAAAATAAATTGCCATATAAGTTAATAGGAACTAAATCGTTATGAAACTACCACTACCGCGTTCAACAGCGGAGTGAACATCTATAGACTACTTATTTTGGGGTATTCCTCGAAACGCACCAAATGAAACGTCTATCGATGTCATTTATTATGAGTCTTTCATGCTCTTCTCTATGTTTCATCGTTGATGCATTTCGAGGAATAAAATTATAATATTTTTATTTTATATTTTTTTTTCGAGTAGCTAATACTTTTGGTGCGTTTCAGAGTTGGTGCGTTTCGAGGAATACCCCCCATATTTTAAGTAGTCTAGGTATCATTAATGCTCGGTTCCCATAAACAAAAACGAATCGTTTTGCTTACCAATGGTAACATTTATTATTGCCAAACTGGGCATATAAATAGATTCGTAACCTAATTTTACCTGTGATAGCTACTTCCATATGGGACGATCTACTATGCAAAGCTATGAGGTCTTTGCCTAATTATTGGTAAAGATACAAGAGTCTTAATTTTAGCCAATAACGGTCTGCAAATTATAGGAATCAGCCATTTAAGGATTATCACACAGCTGAGAAGTTCCTAAAACTGTCTCATATGGAAATTACCCGTTTGATTCAGATAATATTTAAAGGTATGAATGACTGTTTTACAGTATGGTGGAGAACAAACAAGCGAGATATGTGGTTAGCGCTTGGGAGCCGGCGTTGGAAGCCATCTTCCGTCACCATCCGTCTGCTAAGCTGGCGTATACTGGTAGACTGGACATCAATGACTTTACTCAGGTAACAAAACCCTAATCTATTGTTAGAACAGACGAGCCAAGGGTACAGAGGGGCAATTCTCGTAATTTTAAGAACGTTCACAGTCTGGTCTCAATCTGTCAAAAAATACTTCTAATTATCCTACATTTTGACATTGTTTATCGCTGAGATGAGATTGCAACTAGATTTTGAACGTTTTAAATTACGAGAATTGGCCTTCTGAGCTATGATTTGGCTTTTGGGCCCTAGGTAATTGCGACCTCTGAGACAGTTGGTGCAGTGTTGTAAGTTGCTGCAATGTTGTAAATAACCGAACTCTTGTTGATCCTATGAACAAGATTTCTATATTTTGCTTGGGGTCTCAGGTGCGGCCATGATCACAGCTGAATTTAAATTAGATTCCACCCGCGTGGTATGTCGATAAAAAGTCTATCAAAATCGGTCCAGCGTTTCGAAGATTATCCAGAACAAACAGACAGATAAATTTGTTTTATATTGTTTATTTGTTATTATTATAAGTATCGTATCGTCGGCTTAGAGTGTAAACCTGTCAAATCCATTTTTTGTCTTTATGACGTTATTCATACAATTCGAAAATTTTCTTTTCTCACTTTCGAATGTTATGATGAATAACGTCAAAGTCAAAAAATGGATTTGGCAGGTTTACACTCTAAGCCGACGGTATGTACTTTCATATGCATTTAGTAAAGAGTTGTTATTTTGACATTACAAATAGACATTTTTTATTAATTGGTATGTTTAAGTAAATTGGCAACCGTCCCCATAAAAGTACGATGCGACTTCAGAAAGGTCATTATCTACCTTAACGAACCAGAAAACTAGGCTAAGAGCAAATAACTCACAAGGGAGGCTGAAGGGCTTATCCCTCGAGCCAAGTTGTCAATCCCCCTCCAAAATGTAGGGCTGCGAATCGATCAAAGCAAAACCTGCTGCAGAAATGATGTCGAAAATGTAACAAGTCTGTTCATCTAGGAATCGAGTTGTGAGAATTTTAATAAAGTAGCATGTAGTCTGAATGCAGCTTTATCTATTGCTATTATCTGGACGGCCTGAGACTTGTTATAATTTCGACATCATTTCTTGCCTAATCCAATTTTCCAGTGATCTAATTTTCTAGGAGGGTTTCTACTGCCTGAAGTGCCTCGGCAACCGTTTCCCCAGCATGCAGACGGTGATGTCGGACTCGGGGCGACCTTACTCGCCCGTGTACCTCTGCATGATCCAACAGCCACCAACCGATGTGGGCTCTAGCCTCGACATCAGGAGTCCTTGTAAGTATAAAGTATGACACAATGGACACTGGAGTCATGTGAAGGAAGCACTCATGTTCATTTCATTCAAAAAATTAAAGCCGTCACGACTTTTCCCATGGGGATAGGGAGAAACTACAAAACGCCACCTGCTACGATCGTTACAACATCTTTTGCTTCATTTACATTCATACTTGCTCCTACGCACGTGACCTTTTTAGAACATCACTAAAAAGGTCAGAATTTGTACGTAAAGTATGTGTTTAACCATGCATAATAATATATCATCCAGCCTTATGTTTTTGAATGATTTCAAATTTAACCTTTACTGAAAACATCCCACAGAAATAACAAAGAAGTAGGTACTCACAGTTAGGTGGGGTCAAACTGGTCAAAGGCACTCCATTTTCTTCAGCCCAGCCAACAGTGTGTATGTAGGGGGAGGCGGGGTCCACCCAGAAGTCATAGATCAGATTTAGGTCTACTTGCACCACAAATCACTACATGCATTTAACGTTAAACGTATTTAAAACATCATCTCTCTCTGTCACCTTTTTTTTCGATTTTTTTTTTGTTTTTCAAATAACCTGATAGAATGCAGCGAAGTTAATAAGAAAGCAGAGTAAACAAGCTGTGGTATTTGGTCGTAAATATACGACCCTGGCGAAATGGGCACGGAAATATTTGTCGGATTAATACGATGTAGGCGGTTAAAAGGTTAACGTTGAAAATTTTACAGTTTCGGGTAGCTTGATGTGCTGGCGTCTGTACATATAAGTGTTCATATAATATACTACATTTATAGTGCACGGAAACTGAAAAAAATTAAAATGGCGGCGGGTCGATATGACACAAAGGTTCATGGTCCTTTACATAATATTCTAGCGACTTCAAAGTCTTGTAGCAGCTTTCCTAACGTCTTATTCTCCTATTAGACAATGATCCCTCGGAAGCAAAGCTGTCGATGACCCTGTTCGCTCGCATGCGGTTCCCGCCCGTGCCGGATGATCACGACTTGCGGGAATATCTCCTGAAGATGAAGTTGTGGTTCGGCGAGACGTTAGTATAGATTCATATTAAAAAAAAAAACACACAATATTCTAACAGAATGTATAAGATTAAAATAAATTCTCAATGCAATTACAATAAACGATTGAGAAAAAAGAACAAAAAGGGGAGGTTGATAAATGCGCAAGTAACTCTGTCTGTGTCACCTTTTCATGCCTTAACGGCTGAACAGATTTTGATGAAATGGCACATAGAAAGACCATGACATGCGACTTTTTTGTATTATAACAAACATACAAAAAAAAACAGTCGAATTGATAACCTCCTCCTTTTTGAAGTCGGTTAAAAATGCAAAATACTCGCAGTCGAAATCGCGAGTAGTACCTAAACTAAAAGTTTTTTTTTTTCAGATCCAAGTCCTTGCATTACATTGAGATAGAAGACGCACATTATGAAGTAAGGTGACTTACCTTAGTAATTATATTTTTATTTTTACATACCCTTAAAAATAAACTTCTAATAAACTGACAGATATTTTAGTGCAATTTGAGATAAAACGGGATTGGGTGAAAGTCGTGGGAATCCACATGAAGCACAGGACTCAAAATCAAAAGTCATTTATTCAAACTAGGCTGAGAATCAGCACTTTTCGAACGTCAAAATTACAAAAGACAGTCCCCTCCAAAACGCCCGCCCTTCACCACTTCTTAGTGCTTTCGCTGGGGAGAAGAAGTGGCGCAATAAACTCCCCAGCAGTACAGCTGTCCAGTTAGAAAATACTTGATTGTATTTTATCAATGAACGACGCTTTGTCCAGCAGTACACGTCTTTCCCTCAAATGATGATAATGATAGCTTAAACCGTTGTCTAGATACCGAAAAAAATGTGACGAAGTGACGACGTCACTAAAGGAACGAGCGCAGCTTCTGGCAGAGTTCGTCGCTGAACAAATGAGCGGACTGTCGCAAGACAGAGATTGCTCCATGCCTAGCGTCGACTTACATCTGGCTGATCTGATGGTAAGTTGACGCAAGAAATAACACCATCACCGCTGAAGGAGTGTAGGTAGTTTTTGACATAGTTTGTCGCTGAACAAATGAGAAGACTATCGCAAGAGAGAGAATGGTCCATGTCTAGCATTGACTTGCATCTGGCTGATCCGATGGTAAGTTGACGCAAGAAGTAACACCGTCATCGCTGAAGGAGTGTAGCTTTTGACAGAGTTTGTCGCTGAACAAATGAGCGGACTATAGCAAAAGAGAGACTGCTCCATGCCTAGCGTCGACTTGCATCTAGCATCTGTCGTAAGTTGACGGAAGAAAACCCAAAACTGATTGAGCAAACCTTTTCCAACAGATGGCACGTATTAACAGCTATCGTGAGCTGAAGTTCATCTTTGGGAGCTCGACGATCCGACACAACAAACCGCCTATGGGGGCATTAAAAATAGGCATACTGTCCCCCATACCTGTTAACACTGTAATTTGAACACAATTATTTTAAAAGAGTAACCGTGGAGTTTCTTGCCGGCTCTTCTCCATAGGAAACGACCAATTGGAATCGTGCACCTAGCTTCTGACATTTCATAAGAGGTCTATGTGAAGATTTTTTTTGGATAAAAATTACCCAAACCGCCGAATATTTGTATACTAAAAGCATAAAATTTGCATGTTTCAGAAATATCAATTACCGTTCCCAATATGCTTTTCCCAGTCCGAGCTAGCGTCTCCAGTGATAGGCCTGGGCTACGTGAAGTGCGGCGGCGCCCTGGAGCGGGCGCTGCTGTACAAGGTGCTGGCCGACCGCCTCGCGCTGCCCTGTGCGCTGTACCGCTCCTCCAGCTCTTACGCCTGGTGCGAGATCGCTGTGCCAGAGCTGGATCCGGTTAGTAATATGCAGTGTAACTTCACGCCTGTAGGTACTGATTTCTGTTTTCTCGCTCTGACTTACGAAAATATTTGTTGGTACCGGTAGTGCCGATGATTGGTACTGATTAGAACTACCACTAACGAACTACTATTACTAATTAGTACAGGAACTACTGTGTGGTATTGGTTCCCAAAAATAACCGTATTTCAAGCCAAGGCCAAGCGAATGACTTGCATCCAGTTTTAGTAATTTGTTGCTTAAATTGTATTGTATGCCATAGGCAAGAAACATCGTGGAAATGGGGCTCAAGCTTGCAGGATCTTTGATTTCTTTTTAGCAGATCAATAGAGGGACAGTCTCTGCCTTATTTTCAATGCTAACAATTCTATAAATTGCTAGCTTCTGCTCGCGTCTTCGGTCCGCGTGAAATTTCACCCTCCCCCATTCACAAAGAACACACCCTCCAAATTTCATGTCTCTGGACCAGCGGTTTAGGCTGTGCGTTGATATCAGTCAGTCAGGACTTTGAATTTTGTAATATATATTTTATCTCCACAGGAAGAAGAATCAGACAAGCCCCAGAACTTCCCAGCAGGCCTGCTACGTAATAACTACGTAGTGGACCTAATACAGCGGCCAGGACGGCTGATAGCGCGCGGCGGGCGAGAGGCAAAGCTCATATGACCTGTGTGTAGATATAGCGCTACAACGTTCTTTTGGCGTGTGGTCAAAATCGGAACTAACGTCGCCATCTTGGTTTTTCAACAATACATTTTATAAAACAATTGCACATATTTTACCAACAGCGCCCCCCTGACGACGTTATTTGAGCACCAAAGGTGTAGCAGTGTAGGTCGAAAACTTGAAAGTAAACCCAAGTTTATTATTTTGTGAAACAGGCTGGGTAAGGAATCTTTCCTGAAGTGTTTAGTTGCGAGACGAGTAATGGATTGTATAACAAGTGATTCATTGAGATCGTTACACTATTGGGATAGGCTACTAACGAACCAGTTTGTTTGACAGAAAAAGTGGTAGTGCGCAACTCGTATAAATAGTCATCATTTTTACTAGTTTATCTTAAAAAAAAAAACAACAACAATTGCTCTTTCTTTTTTCTTATCATCATAATTAATTCGTTATTACGAAGATATCCTAATATTCAATTGCGAAAAAAATCTGTTACTTAGAATCAACATTTATCATAGTTATTAGTATTACTTATTTAACTGTTATTATAGAATGATCTAACCATTCCATTTCTATCATTTAGTTGACGAATTATTATTGTTATTAAATTGTAGAAAATTATAAATGAAACTGATTTTTAAATTAATTATTGAATTTTATTTCAACTTAGACACAGCATTATTCGTTCGATGCCATGAGAATACATTTCTATAATAAATATAATATTTTGTATCAAAACTCTTAAAACAAGGCACTAGGTAGTACTTAAGACACATTGCACATAATTTAAGATGGACGGACAATTACGATCACAAACATTTATGCTTATAACTAATTATATTTCAAGGTGATACTGCAATGCTTCATGTTTCTGATATAGGCGACTATAGTTAAACTGAATGAATACTAATATTGTTCCTATTTAATGAAATGGCAATCGAATGTATGGTGGGATACTCAATAGATAATTAATGTGATTATCTACGAGAGTCAAAGTTAGGTAAAACTTGTATGGACTGTGGCGGCATCTACATCGCCACATGCGAACTACGCATCACACTGACGTCACGCAAAATCCTGCATCGCGCAAGCAGAGTTTACCGCTTAACTATAGCAATTATTATACAAAGACCCGACATCAATCGTTGGGCAGTTGCCCACCAGACACAACACCCGTTTGGTCGGAGGATCCTGCCTTTTCTAAGGAGGATGAGTGAACTTTACACCCTATTCCTCATACCTCTATAGTACTATCTAAAAACGCAAGTGTGGATGTAGTAATTAATAGTGTCAGAAATCTATGTTTTACAAAAAAATATTGAAAGTGGTATAGATCTAATTTGTGAATTGTAGTGTTTGTATCGTATAGTGTAAAATGAGCCATAAATACTTCATATTACAGTGCAGTATCAACTTTACATCATTACAAATTAAAATATATTTATAGATAAATAAAAAGAAATAATTTATACCTTTTAGGTAACAAAACATTGCGCTGGTGATAAAACTTACCAGTTAATAATAAAAAGAATTTGTTCAAATAATAACGAAAATATTCGTTGGAAGAATTTTAAAACTAATTGTTGTTTGTTACAAATTACATAATAGTGAAATACACAACCTGTGAAGGTAAGATGGAAGGAATATGACTTAAAATAATTCAGTCTAAATAAAATGTGAAAATGGCATCTTAGATAGAAAATATATAGTTGCAATAGATGGCTATAATATAGATGACAGAATATTTTGTTAATTCTCATATCATTTTTTCTTTTAGACATCCACTCACAGTGGATTACATGAGGTTTGACTGTCGGTAACCGGCAGTTAAGCTTTGGCTTCCTAAGAAAGTGGTGAACGGTCACACAATAACGGCTGTCCAAATACAGGGTGATATTTGACACCTTAAGGTGAAACTAGTCGCGAGCTCGAATTTACTGGTGGTCATGGCCACAAAGTACGCTGTCCCACCTGGCTTCCTGTCCGACAGAGATAGTAACAGTGATGAGCAGTTTAATGAGACACTAGTCTACTCGCACCTCACGCACAGAAACACGGTTACAAACTGAAAGGCGCGTAAAAAAAACCGAAAAGTGCTTTGGAAAATCAATTTTTATGTAAAAACACTGTATAATAAAGTTTATTGAGCTCTTCGATAACTTAGCTTTGTCGGTACCGACTTGGTTTTGAAGATTTTACAGTACTTTTATAGTATTTTTATTTACACCCAAAGTTACTTTAAAAATAGCAAAAAAACGATTTTTTGTTGGCTCATAACTTTTTAATGGCTTTTTAATTTACTGTTCTGTTTCCGTACAGACAAAATTAATAATAAGACAAAAGATATCATGTTTAACTTTGAATGCACAATGTCAATCAGTGGAGTAATACTCTCCCGAACTTTGTATGGAAAAAATATCGACTAGTGGCACCTTAATGTCAAAAACCGGTGAAAATTATAGATTTTCATGACGACTGTTAGAATAATGACGAAACGTCGCTTTTAGGAAACCTTGGCTTTAGCTTTACTAACATAACGAATGAATACGCAATCAATGAGCGGCTCACTTGAATTTCATCAGTCGACTATTTACAGCTACATAATGTGTAGGCGTATGGGCAGTGTGAACAAGAATTATCTGCAATATCACTCAGTGCACTCAGTTATATGATAAGCATTATAGCGCTTTTAGCAGTAAAGTTAGTGAAGGATATTAAGAATGCGCAAGCGGCTGTGTTTAAGCTAGTATATTTTTCCTTTATGTGGAACTACTGAATACTCCCACTATAGTCCCCGTCACGAGAAGCTATAAATATTGTAAATAAAGAACTACGTTAAGTAACGTAGCTAAGTTACGTAGCTACAATTCAATCAACAACAAATAATCTTAAATGCAATCAACTCAAAGTAACATACGTGTAACCGAAACTAACGAGCAATTTCACTTGGTCGGGCTATATTTTAGCGATATAAAGCTACTAAATAAATGTTTTGTGGTACTGGAACGCGTCTGACACATGGAACGTAAAAACTTGGGCCACCATTTTGAAGTAAGTTCAGGCTGACGCTATCAATGCTGCAGAATGCAGATGCAGGATAGTCGGAATCATCTGACGACAGTAATTTGATGTGTGTGTTAACATAATTATTATATCCCTATATATAAAAATAAAAATCATTACAAAACGGTTTTTTTTAATTTGATCCAAAGGTTGCGAACCCTTGAATGTGTCTTTACAAAATTTATAACTTCTCGTGACGGGGACATTAGTTCCATACACGGAACTAGTGAGTTGCAATAGTTCCATGTGGAACTAGCTACATGCTTAATATTACAAAAGCTGCACTTATATTTAAAAAAAATGTTAAAGCTGCCTTCTAACTTCGATACCTAATCTAAAATGTCATTTAAATAGTATCTTGAACATTACGGTGGTCAGGAATGTCATAATTATTATTACTAAAATTACGAAGTATATACGTCATTAACAAAGTATACGTACTCTTCACATAAACGACTTACGGCTGATTTTTCAATCGACCGATACTAATATTTGTTCGTGGAATAAAAATGACGCCTGACAATTTTTTTTATGGAAGAACTGTTCGATAAAGTTATCTGGTATTGGAAAAATCAGCCCTTACAAGTCTTTATATCTACGAACCACAATAGAAATTCATTATCTTTAAATAGTGGTTCATCTCCTTTGTTAGCAATAGACCCATATATACATTAAAAACAATTTTCAACATAAAATATGCTAAAATATTCCCCTAAACAGTGATCTTTATTTTGTCCCGAGTTGCAATATGGCAGCTGGACATACAGGCCGTCATTTTCAAATGCTGTTCTAGCACAACGATACCAACTAATATAAAGTTAGTTTCAGACTTGTATTATTCGAACCTTCTCTAAAAATGATAAGAGATCGATTATAACGTATTGGTCACTGAAAACTCTGTCTTATGTATAACTATGGACGATGGCCTGAAAATACTATCAGCTACCACAGTACAATATTATATCGATATTACTGGCCTCACAGTCGGACTTTTAATTAGCTGCAGTAAAATATCAGCTTATGTGTTACCACTTTTTAACAAAATTTAAATAGTGATGTGACAAAATAATTGATTCATTCAAGTAACAATCAGTTCAAAATCGATCCATGTTAAATTGATTTTATAAACGAGGATTATATTATTAGAAGATGATATTTATAATGAAATTCAGGATACAACAAAAACATTGAGCAATGCCTAATTACTGTTTTGTCATCACATCGGTGATCGGACTGGATTTATAAAAATCATTAATTCTAACCACAAACATATATTTTGAATATTCCTACTTTTGATGTTTTGCAAATAATCCTGTATAGTAAACATTATTCCTAATGAAAAAATTAATTTATTTAGATTTCTTAGATCGAAATAGTAGCAGTTTTAGAGTAAAAATTGAAATGAAATTATCTTTAGTAGACTATGTATTTACCCTGCTTGATTTGAAACTACAACATATATTTTTATCTGATCAATACAAAGAATATTTGATTGTTTACGGTTTAATCAAAATTGGTCATTTTCGAATATATAAATTAAAACGATGTTTCATTGCGTTTTAATTACATCACTAGTAGAGATATTGAAGCAACATTTTTTAACGAAATGACAATAAGAAGTGTAATTTTACTGCAGTTAATTAAAAGTCGGACTATAGGTTCTGTTTATACAGTAGTCTGTGGCACTCCATGGACTATTTGCGTCCTAGATCTTGACCGCGGCAGAGGTTCGGGCACGCGGGATACGGAACTCTCTTTGAGGGATAGCGCTGATCCTGTTGATGCTTCAGAAGGTGGTCGGGATGATTGAAGATTTGCTGGCTGGATTATCTGTAGAAGAGGAGAGAAATGTTTGTCTTTTGTTTTCCGACTGTGCAAGTGTAATATTTTCAAAATATCAGAGGGGCAATTCTCGTAATTTTAAGAACGTCCACAGTCTGATCTCAGTGTCCAATCTGTCAAAAATACCTCTAATTTCCCTACATTTTGACAAGTTTTTGACATTTGTTTGTCGCCGAGATGAAACTGCGACTAGATTTTGAATGTTTTAAATTACGAGAGCCCTCAGATGCGTTTGATTAACCCCGTGTCCTAACAAAATGCGACAGTCGCGCGTAGTACGTGATCGACGCCATCTTTTGTATGAATTGTGATGTACAAGCGCGGCTTGGTCGATTGCACTTTCGGTTAGGACGTGGCCCAATGCTAATATTTATAACGGGTTTGAATACGACTAATAAAATTAACATAAGATAACTTTCAAACAAGGGAGTGACATAACATTAAATAGTAACTGTTGCGAATTAAAGTTAATAGATATTATGACGCGTATCGGAGATTTTTTTTTTTGTAAATAAGTTATTATTGCTTGTTTTTTTCACTGGCATATTTATGAAGTTGTATAGATTTACTTACAGTCCGACTTATAGGTTGTGGCGTATGGGGTTTCTTGATAGGCACGTCTCTATACTCGTAAATATTGTCTCTGGACCGCGTATTGTTGTCTATGCCGCTCTCCTCAACTTCCGGTACCATGAATACGTCTCCATCGTAGTAACGGTCTTGTTCTCTGTACAATTGTGTTTTTTAAGTTAATAATAATATGTTATCGCTTACAGATTTACTAATGTACAGACGCCAGCACATCAAGCTACTCGAAACTGTAATTTTTTCCCAATCAACTTTGAACCTTATACTTTAAGGGATAAAGTTGAAAATCTATTAAAGAAATTAGACACATTGTAGTAGTTTGATGTGCTAGCGTCTGTAGGTACAATAATGAAGCATTACTTTAAGGACGACCAGTATTTAAAACTATATCCATAAGAACCCCTTAAGTTAGTTTGCCATATACCAAAACTAAACTAAATACAAAAAAAAAAAACACAGACGAAACAAATTCTACAAGCGTTCAATATGAGACAGTTCACGATTTCTATTTCTTTGTAAAAACAAAATAGCTTTTAAAGCACGCGGTATTATCAATCGATAATATCGGATGCATTATTTTGCGTGCCTGTGGGAGCCTTTAATCTTTTTTTTCTTGTCCATTATTGTAAGTGGTGAACTGACTCGCAAAAGCATCTTTAATAATAACAAATGTTATTTTCACCTACTTCGCCGGTACCATTTTCCATTTTGGTGGTAAAGCCCTGTTAAAAGGATTTCAGAAACAGTTAGTACTATGAACGGGTTAATATTGTTAGTAATGAAGGTGTTAGTTGTCTACAAGGGAATATGGAGACACATGTTGACTGTAGCCATTAAAATTTGTGTACAGTCGACCTCGTAAATGCCACTTTTGATGAAAAATTCACGAGTATATAGGAACTTCACTAAGGGCAAATTCCACCAAACCTTTATAAGTACCTAGAATAAGTCTTATCCTGAGAATAAATTTAGAATTTTTTAACAGATTTTCCGTACTAAAATTGTCAGACATCAATTTTATTCCACGGATAAAAGATATCTGATTTTAGTGAAATCAGCCCAAAGGTTGAAAACTTGAAACTATCTGTCACATAGACATTTTAATTGCAATTGACAGTAAACCTTAGGGTGGTAAAGCAATTCAGAGGTCGACAATACACAGGTATCTCAAACACAAATACTATTTTTTATACCGGCTGACTTTTTTTTTACCGTTTGGAGAAAAACAAGGTATAAAAGGTGAACGGAGTAGTAGAAGTAGTAGTGCCTATGGCACTGCAATCAAAAATCAAAATCAAAATATTTTATTTCACATAAGCCTACAAGGGCACTTATGAAACGTCAGAAGCTAGGTGCACGGTTCCAATTGGTCGTTTCCTATGGAGAAGAACCGGCAAGAAACTCCATGGTTACTCTTTTAAAAATAATTGGCTTTTACAATGTTTTCTAATTACAGTATGTATGGGAGGACAGCGTAGGCCTGTCAACAAGTACCAGGTACTTGATAAAATAACAAATGGTCTACAGATCTAAAATCTACAGGGTCTACAAAGTCCTCACATTTACAAAATCAAAATCTCAAAAAAAAGATAAATAAAATATAAAAACCTATTAAAACCAAGAGATATGATTTCCATTACAACCACTAAACTGATTTTTCTTTTCAAAATATTTTAAATGAATAGTATTTATTGATTGGTTAATTTAATGTTAGCTTTTTGAAAAATAAAGACGAGATTTCTGGGCCATAGGTTTCTACTCTGTTCACATTTTACACCCTGTTTTTTTCCAAACGGTAAAAAACAGTCAGCCGGTATAAACTTTAATGTAAAACCTTTAGTTTTTAAAAGAGTTCATACCTCTTAGCGTTTCTCCACAACATGCAGCATACGACTAACAGCACGATAAGTATGAGACACGCGCAGGACACCGACCAGAACGCTATCTGTAGAGGCTGCTTGGGTTCCCACCAATACTGGAAATTTAAAAATACTTTTAGAGTTTTCAAACTCAAACTCAAAGCATTTATTTCAATCCGTTAGGCTACCGACACGAAGTCAGCGGGCGCGGCTAGCGGCGCGATTCAATGCAAAGATTTATATGGAACAGGCCTCCAAGGCAGCGTCTTACGAGCGATACGCACCAGTCTAGCGGTGCCGGCGTGTCTGCACTGACATAGTGTTGTGTTTGCGACCGACCGACGTTTCAAAATATTGTATCAAAAAGATGTTGTCGTCACTGTTTAGACATTTCGTTTGCAATCAAAGACACTAAGAGTGTCTTCACACTAGCGTTTGTCCAGCGTAGGCGTTCGATAAACGTATGCGCAGCGCAGACGCCGCGACAACGCGGCGCAGGCGTCGCTTTGTGCTGCTAGTGCTAAAGTAATTTCAAGTACAACTTACCTCAGTAATAGGCGGGTATGTAGGCACAAGTCGACCTACAACGGTGGGTATGTACACAGTCCAGAAGGCGAGCTCGGTCTGCCTGTAGTTCAGTTGGATGGTGGAGTTGAAAGTGGTATTCAAGTTGAGATAGCGCAGTTGTCCAGCCTGAGCCACCTCGTAGTGGAGGCCTAGGACTTGGGAGCGAGTCGGGTTACTAAAAAAAAGATATACAAAGTTGATACGACAGAAAGGCTTTCCTTTAAACTGCTTATACTAGGTACCATTTTCAAGCTCTGTACCAAATATCATTTAAATTGAAACAGTAGTTTAGTCGCAAATGACTTTTTAAGTTTTTGGCCCGTTTGAACATGATGTATTTTTCTTAACAGCTGATTATGTCTATAGGCATAGGTCATGCACCTTAAAACGATAAATCTACGATACGTTGTTGCAGCTCTTACGCAAGTCATAAGCAAATACGTCCTACAAAAGAAAGTGACAATCCCATTAGCAAAACATCACGCGCGTAAAAGAAATAGAAATAGGTCAGTGTGTTGCTATTGCATCTTTGGTCCTTGCGAGGGGGGCCTCTAAAAACTAAAAAACTTGGTTTTTCAGTGCGCCAACGCTATCCTTCCGGGACGTACGTTACGTAACACGGAAGTCCTGTGCCGCTATTGTTTTGTCGAACTCGTGCGCTGACAATTGTGATTTTGTTTTGTTATTGTGAATAGGACACTTCTTTCTTTTTTTTTATTGTGACAAGACACGTAACTTGCTATTATAATTATTTAGTGTTAGTGTTTTTTTTTGTGATTTACTGTTTTTTATTGTGATAGGACACGTAATTAAACTTTGGCTGTGTGTGTGTGTATACCTAATTAAAGTGTTCAACAATGCCTCGTCTAACTTACACGGCGTCAGAATACACTGACATGATTTTAATTTACGGTGAATGCCGTGGAAACGCAGCATTAGCTCTGCGAACATACAGAGAAAGGTATGGTGACAGCCGCAATTGCCCTAGGAACGCCCGCACCATACAGTTGGCAGTACAAAGATTACGGGACAATAAACGTGTAGTGCCGCAACAGGAGGGAGTGCCACCGCGGCAAATAAACGCTGCATGGGACGAACGAATATTAGATCATTTTTCCCGCAACCCGACAACGAGTCTGCACAGAGCCGCCCGGCAGTTTAGATATTGCCATAGAACCATCCACAAGGTTCTAAAACGTAACAAACGCAAACCTTATATATATCGGAAGGTGCAAGCTTTGTTATCGAGAGACTTACCGATCAGGAACAGTTACTGCCAATGGCTATTAAATAAAACATCCGAAGACCGCCATTTCTTAACAAATGTAATATGGACCGATGAGTGTACTTTTACTCGGAACGGCATCTGGAATCGGCAAAACCTCCGGTACTGGAGTTTGGGAAATCCACACGTGTTTCGAGAATCTGAGCACCAGTACAGATTTTCTCTCAATGTGTGGGCTGGTATCCATAATAATAATATTATCGGCCCTGTTTTTATTGACGGCACCCTTACAGCGGCGAAATTTTTAGATTTATTAAGTGGTCCTGTGGCCGAGTACACTGACCAACTACCTTTAGCCGTTCATCGCAAGTTGTGGTACCAGCTGGACGGTGCGCCTCCACATTCTGTGATGGCTTCCAGGGAGCGGCTCACAGAAATGTTTGGGCAGCAATGGATCGGTCGATTCGGACCTGTTCGGTGGCCACCACGATCTCCGGACCTCACTCCCATGGATTTCTTTTTGTGGGGATACATTAAGGGTGAAGTGTATGCCTCCGAGGTAAATACAATTGTTGAACTAAAAAACAGGATTATTTTAGCATTTCACAAATTAAAGTGCTTAGCGACGGACAGTGATTTAATTAGAAAACTAAATAACAATATTCTCCGTCGGTATAATTTGTGCATTAATGTGAATGGAGGACACATAGAGAATTTAAAAATTTAGTGTTTTTGTTGTCGGCGTACTTCAAAACTATCTAACATAACAGCCAGCGCGAGCGGAGGCCTAAGCCGCCGCCCGCGCCACCGCCGGCCGCCCGCTTCGACACGAAACACATGCCGCGCCCCGGCGCGCGTGCGACGACGTTGCCACTTTGTAAGGTCAGTCGCCAGGTCCAAGTTTCTATGAAATTTGGGTTTTTCCTTTATTTACAAAGGGTGGTTGCGTTTTACTCTGATTTGTAAGCTATTTAGTTTGTTTGAAAAAAAAAAATTCTCAATTTTGGAGCTTTTTATTTTTATACCTTATCGAATTAATACTAATCACGTATAGTATACGTAGTGTAATTTAATGCCCCTCTGTCGTATCAACTCTGTATAAAAAAAATAATAAATTGGGATTTTTATTGGGAGTGTTACTGCTCAAATCCGCAAACACCTATGCATGTAACAATTCGGAAATCAAGTGCTCCTAACTATCTTAACTTGACGACACGCTAGGGGCAGTCCTAACTAAGACAATTATGTTCTAGATTCTACGTGCCTGCAGATGGAGCACCTAGGTTAATATTGTCTTTGTCTTAAAATAGCCGGATGTACAGAGATACGATAAATCCTACTTCCTACTAATATTATAAATGCGAAAGTTTGTGAGGATGGATAGATGTTTGTTACTCTTTCACGCAAAAACTGCTGAACGGATTTGGATGAAGTTTGGCACACATATAGTTTATAACCAGGATTAACACACAGGATACTTTTTATCCCGATATTCCCACGGGATCGAAACTTACGCGGGTGAAACCGCGGGGCGCAGCTAGTAATATCTACATTTGAAACGCCAATCTGCATCGAAGTATGAATTTAATTACTTTGCGATTGGTGAAATAGCGTAGCATTGGCGACCACTATACCAGACGCTATTACTGACACTTGTGTTAAAGGTGCCACTAATCAATATGTTGTTGTTTCTTTTGATTTTAGTGTTAGAAGTAATTTACTTAGGGACTGTCGGGAGACGAAAACTTTAGAAAATTCGTAAATATTTTAAATTTCCAATGTCGTTCCTAATAATCGATTTCAGTATAAAATCAAATCCGCCAACCCACACTGGCCCCGCGTGGTGGATTACGGCCCACTCCCTCTCACAGAGAGGAGGCCTGTGTACCAGCAGTGGGAACGTTAACGGCTGATTATGCTTATTATCACACTAATATTATAAACGCGAAAGTTTGTGAGTGGTTGTGTTTGTATGTTTGTTACTTCTTCATGCTCAAACGGCTGGACCAATTATGACAAAACTTTGTACGTAGGTAGCTGACACCCTGGATTAACATATAGGCTACTTTTTAGCCCGATATTCCCACGGGATCGATATTTATGCGGGTCAAACCTCGGGGTGCAGCTAGTATAAACGAAGTGTAAAAAAATTGCCGGAGATGCAGTACATTTATGCATATAACTTCGTACATAAGAATAATTACCTAATGTATTATATACTCAAACCTTCCTGAAAGTATGTAGATCATTTTAGTGAAAGAAACATCACAATCGATTCATACATTTTTGAGAAAATCGCGGACATGCAAATATACATACATACGGGTCGAATACAGAACCTTCTTTTTTGAACTCGGTTAAAAAGGCTGCTTAGATAAAAACAATCTTATTCTGAAAGACACTTACCCAAACCTAGCAAAATCAGCATAAGTCTTCATAAAGAAATGGCTCATATTCCGATCATTATTTGTCCACATTTGGTTGTCAATCCTCTGCTTCGTTGGGAAGAACTCTTGGTCCATAAAGGGCGCTCCGGTAAGGAAGTAATGTTCCGTGTCATGGGCATATCGTCTCCATTCAGGCCATCTGAAGGCTTCGACAGTAGTATTTAGAACGTACATGTAGACTGGTACGTTTTGTTCCAGGAGTAGTTTTACCATCTTATCTGTTGGTGCACGGTAGAGGAAGTCTGAAAGGAGCTGTTGGAAGAAAGATTTGTTCTAAAAATAAAGTTAGAGGGCGCATTTGAACAAGGGTCAGTTGTGATGAGGGACGGTTCTAACATGGGTCAGTTGAAACATGGCTCAGTTCTGCCAATTCTACCATAGCATAGTTAAACAATAGTCAGGTGTAGCATGAGACAGTTAAGACGTAACGTTTTGTGGCGTGGAGAAATCGTATCAATTCAGGCCATCTGAATGCTTCTACAGTATGAGTAGTATTTACAACATACGTGTAGACTGGTATGTTTTGTTAAAGAAGTTTTACTATTTATCTGTTGGATCGCGCTAGAGAAAGTCCGAAAGGGGCTGTGGAAAGATATACTTGTCTAAGATAGTTGGTATTCATCGTGACATGGGTTATTTGTAACATGGGGTCAGTTGTAACAAGGAAAAATTCTAATATGAGACGAGTGTAACACGGGACAGATGTAACACTAACTAAAATGATAATAACTCACATGTATGTACTGGTCCCTGATAGCGCTAACGTTGTGCGGATCGGGATGATAAGTGTACATATAGTGGATGGCTTCATATACTCCCCGCGGGTTTAAAGTATAGTTGTACCTTTGAACCAATTCGAATACTTTTTCGTTGAACCAATTTTCGGTGATCTCGTAGTTAGGGGCTAGGGATTCGTTTTTATCTGGAATGGAATAAGTTTAAGATTTATTTTTGTTGAAATCTGACAAAAATAACAAAGATTAAAGCCTGATTACACGGTGCGATTAAATTGCCTGTGGCATATCGCAAGTTCAATCAACAATAAAAGTTGAAGTAAAACACAGTTTAGACGATGCAAGGCATTTGTTGCTTCAATTGGCAATGCAAGAAACTTGCCAGTGTAAATCAGGTTTTGATATGCTTAAAGCAATTCGGCGGTAACAAACTACCACTGACCACAACAATTTAGTTTGAAGCCAGTATTTATTAGAATGACAACACTGCAACGTTGTAGATTGCTTATACAGCATATATCAGAAAAGTGCGGGCCCGTGTGGTAGTACGCAAAGATTCAGCCGATCGATTCTGTAAAAATCCCACCGTGATAACTTCGGTGAAGTGAGCGTGAAGTGAGCTATCAATAGGGGCAATCTTTAACATCAGGTGGACGTGGAATGACAGCTCACTTCACCTAAGTTATTACGGTGAGATTTTTACAGAATAGCACTAGTTTTCATCCAGTACTATTGTCTTGTAGGATCAAAAATGGACCTTAGATACTTGGCCAGAGGCTAAGCATTGCAATGCGCGTGGCAATGCCGCCAGTCTCTTGGGTTGTACTCAACTAGTATTTTTTTTAAATACTATACAATGTAGGCAGGCCCTGAATGAGATGGCGGGATGAACTCGGTTCTTTCCACAGGGATTGGCGTATAACAGCACTGGATAGGGATAAGTGGAAGGAAGGAAGTGAGGCCTTTGCCCTGCAGTGGGACAGAAATGGCTGATAATAATAATAAATTAGCTCTTTATTTATATCCTACTTATCCTACTAATCCTACTAATATTATAAATGCGAAAGTTTGTGAGGATGGATGGATGCATGGATGGATGTTTGTTACTCTTTTACGCAAAAACTACTGAACGGATTTTGATGAAACTTTACAGTAATATAGTTTATACATCAGAATAACACATAGGCCACTTTTTATCCCGATATTTTCACGGGATCAAAACTTACGCGGGTGAAACCGCGGGGCGCAGCTAGTGTATATATAATGAAATAAAGGAAATAATAATAATATACAATGTTACTCACACAAATAATACGCAGCTTCTTGCGTAGTAACCCCCGTCATATACCTTAGCGAAGGATTAAACTGCCTTCTCTTTATCATTTCTTCAGGCATTACATTCAAGAAATGCCAGTCTCTCTCTCTCCAGCCGTCGTACCATTCGTCTCCCGGAAATGTGAAATTGCTCTCTAGGACTGGACCCCATGGCAAGAAGCCCACGTGTGGCTGTAGAAGAATAATTAAAGTTAACGGTAATAATCCCCGATTCCTGTCAAAGTCACATCATTAATTTCAAGAAGCCCGTTAAAAGCCACTTTTGAAAGTCAAAATTTACAAGGAAATATAATTGATTCTAGTTGCCCCTTCTAAAAGGTAGTTTCGTATGGAGAAGAATGGGTAAGAAACTCTATAGTTACTGCTTTAAAATGTTTTACTTTAAAACATCTGAAAACCTGAAGCTTTATCAATAAATTAATATACTCGAACATGTTTGGTTGGCTAAAATAACAATAGCCAATCATAATGTAGAAGTTGAAACGAGACTAAAAACAGATTTAATTGCGCTTTCAAAATCCGTTGTTATTTTTATCACAACGGCACCCTAATTGAGGAACACACTATCAATCGGAATCTGAATCATTTTGAAGCAAATTGCTAACCCATTGCTTCATATGTTCGAGAAATTTGTCTGCTCAACACGTAAATAACGCAATGAATGTTGTTGAACTGTCAAAATGAAACCGATTCCGATTGATAATGTGTTACGCAATTGCCCCGCTGTTTTTAATGCATTTTATTGTTGAACAATATTATAATACTACAATGATGTTATAATGCAGCTTTGTTGTGTATGCAACGAAAGTTTTCGTCGTGAACTGAATCATTTCGTTTTTCATCGTTTCTGAGCAAGCTTCACTGCCAAAATTCTAACATTATAAAAACTTCACATAAATGACTACTAAATACTTAAAGACTAATTAGTCTAATACTTTTTCTTCGGTTGATGTTTTCAGTCCTAATACTCGTAATTCTACGATTTAAAATATAATGGCTGCCTCTTACCCGAAACTCAGCATTTCCCAGCTCATAGAAGCTCCTGCCTTGCCTCAGACAGTTGACCAGCTTCCACGAGGAGTCGATGGGACATCCAAGCAGTCGCCCGAAGACTAACGACGTGTTCTGTACCCTGAACTTGTCTTCAATTACCGCCCAGTCGGCTAGGGCTGAACCACTCTGTTTAGGAAAATAATATATATTAAATGAATAAAACTAAACTGAACATGTAGTTTTTTGTCAGAAATGAGAGGTATTCTCAGTGCTTGCATTCATGATGTTCTAAGCGGTACTGAGCCAAATCAAGAAGAAATAATGGAATACCATCTATTTTTTATTGAGATACTAGCTGACCCCGCGAACGTCGTTTTGCAAAAAAAAAAATAGATAGTAGCCGATTCTCAGACCTACCCGATGCACACAAAATTTCATAAAAATCGGTCAAGCTGTTTCGGAGGAGTATGGTAACTAACACTGTGACACGAGAATTTTATATATTAGAACATTAATATAACTAAACTGAAAATGTAGTTTTTTTCAGAAACGAGAGGTATTCTCAGTGCTTGCATTCAAGATGTTCTAAGCGTTACTGAGCCTAATCAAGAAGAAATAATGGAATACCATCTATTTTTGTTGAGATATAAGTAAAGGGGCCGGCAATTCTTCAGCTGGAATTATGGCTGGCGTGCAATTGAATCGTCGCCAGTTAATCAATACTGTCATAAAGACCGATTTATCTATTTATTTAATACCATTTTTTTTACAATTTTGTCATAAAGACCGCTTTATTTATTTATTTAATACTTCAAGCACATATGACTTAATGCCATAGGCATTTTCTACCACTGAACCTTTGGATGATGCAGAGACAAACAGTGGTAGGTGCAATCATGAAAATTGAGGAATAAATATTTTAAATATAAAGATACGCATAATTTAAATAAAGTATAAAGATCGTAAACAATAATTTTCGAAATAACTACCTTTCAAGGGGAGGTGGAGAGGGTGTTAAATTTATTTGAGGAAAGTACAAAACCCACGCGGACGTAGTCGCGGGCAAAAGCTAGTATAATATATACCTAATTACATACCTATAAATATAAGCAGAAAAAAATATACATAAATACATGATTAAACTTACTATATAGAAATAAGATAAACAAAAAGAAAATATTACCGTTGTGATGATGCTGCCTGTCTCTTAATGATTCATTATGCCTTTTTGTTTTTATTTCGGTCTTCCGTAAATTGGGTGATCTACCACGGATGATATCAAGTCTTACCTGAGCTATGACCCTGGTGACAATATCTCTGGTCTGCGGCGCTATGGCCAGTAGACCGGCTGACGCGGCTCCAGCTCCTGGACCAAAAAGAGTGATAGAAGACCGGTCGCCGTTGAAAGGGGTGATGTTGTCGTAAACCCAGCGGAGAGCCATCGCTTGGTCTAGGATGCCGTAATTGCCGGGGGAGTTCTCGTCGCCGGTTGATAGGAAACCTGTGAACAAGGAATTAATATGGATTCCCGTATGTCCTTTCGAAATTTCATTCAGATGAGGGTGATAATCAGTGAGAAAAAACGTACAAATGGGTCTTGGAGCGACATAGTGGGGTAGTTTCGTAACACGCTATCAGTAGCAATGACTGTATTTTGACAGTTCAACAACATTTACTGCGTTATTTACCTACGTTGTTGAACAGACAAATTTAACATATGAAGCAATGGATTAGCAATATCGTTCAAATGATTCAGATTAAGATTGATATGCCATTAAGGTCATAGCACACATATCAACACGGAAAGGGATCGCCAACATATCACCTCGAGCCATTGAGTATTCTTTGTATGAGACTCCCTACTGCAACACACACTAATCGGAACAGGCTTGTCAACTGAAAAAATCTAATTAGTCCGTTAGTTAGATTATAAAAAAATATTTGACCCGTATATTTTATTTTGTTACGTAAACACACACCTTGGTATAATTTTTAGTGCGTTCTGACGTCACGAGCCCCCACTCCCGAGTTTTGATGCGTTTTATCTTTGTCAATATTCATTGATTTAGAAAAACAAAAAATACGTGTCCATTATTTTCCAATACTCTAACTGACGGACTAAATAGATTTTCAATTTATTGATGGTGGAAACTAGCCTATTGTAACGTAATCGCCTCGCCTCGGGACAAGCTCACGAACCGCGGTGCGGGGCGTTACGGTGACGATCCCTTTCCAAGTTGATATGTGTGCCTTTAACCCTGCAGGTCAATCGTGAATTAGGTGTAATAATTCACATTTTTGGTAAACCCTTTCATGTCGCCTCGGCGGCGTCTAGATATGATGGCATTTTGATATCTGAAAGCCTGTTATGATTTCACCCAACATTTTTAAAAGTAAAAATTTAAAAATAGTTACGAGACAAGCACTGTTTAAATAAAATCTCCCGTGGCACCACTTTAACGAGACCCCTCCGTGCCTCGGAAAGCACGTTAAGCCGTTGGTCCCGGCTGTCATTCGTGGTTCTTTGACAGTCGTTACGGGTCTTACCGAGTCTTACCAAGGGGTATCGTATTAACCAGTAACTGGGTTGTAGAGGTCAGATAGGCAGTCGCGCCAGGTATTCAGCTGCATCCGGTTAGGCTGGTATTTTGAGGTGACATTCTACTATCACTTACCGAGAGCACCAAGCCTATAGTTAATAGACACGACAATAACATTGTAGAAGGCTGCTAGCATGTGCGCTGGGAACAGGTTCGATGCTCCGGAGGTGTACTGTCCGCCGTGGATGTAGACCATCACTGGGTACCGTTGCGCCGTGGAGCCAGCTTCCGTCTGGTTAAAAAAATAGTAGTATAATCTGTGTTCGCGATTTATTTTCCAAAAATGTAAACAAATATGAATTAATGGAAAAATAACTTTAATTCCTACACAATAAACTTCAGTTTACGCTACAATTTCAAACATTTTTATAACTTTTTCAATAGTGCTAGTCACTCTGAAATCAACTTAATCGTCATTAAAATAAAGTTGATATTTGTTTAACTTGAAATAAGTTAGGGGTGTGCAGCATTTGCGCTCTTTTACTATAGGTATTTTAATTTGATGTTTTTGGTTTTATTTAATCGCAGCAAATCGTGGTAACAGCGGATTCCAGCTTAATTACTAGGTGAGGATAAGTGTGTGTTTTGAAGGTCTGCTTTTCGTAACATTGGCTTTAAAAGGTTATTTTTGCACCCCTGAAAGATAATACTAATTGCTAATTGCTCATTATTCACTACGAAGCGAAATCAGAGATAATTGGCGATTTTCTTACTTTAAAACTTTACTTATGGCTAATTTTCCAATCATCTGATAACTTTATTCGAGGCATAATTTTGAAATTTTGACAGTTATTTCATACAAAACCCCAATAACTTTTGGGGTCAGCTTCCGGTCTATCCCGATGCAACTGAATACCAGTATTTTACATGAAGCGACTGCCTATCCAACCATTCCGACCTCCACAACCCAGTTCAGTACTGGGTAACACTAACCTCTTGGTAAGGCTGGTTGTCAGACTTTCGGCCTTTTGACGACCCGTAAAGACTGTCAAAGAACCACAAATGACAGCCGGGAGCAATAGCTTAACGTGCTTTCCGAGCCACGAAGGGGTCTCGGTATGTAAAGATGGTCACCCATCCACGGACCGAACGCGGCAAGCGTGACTTAACCCGATCGATTATAACAGCCACACGGGTCGCGTGTGGCTGTTATTGCTTAGCCACGAGCCCCACCTAATGTTCGTATGTGCCAGTCTTTATGCGAACAAAATAAACATTTTGCAATTTTCGTTCGTAGGACGGTATTGTGCTCAGCATAAAGGTGTCTAATGAAGCAATGAGCCAGTTAATTAATTCAGGACAGCCGGCGGCGACATCAATAGTCAGTTCATTTGCTAATTGAAAGAGAAACTAGATACAGAGCTAGAGGACATTGGAACGCAGTATTTTGGTCAGTCCGATTCATTTGGACATTCTGGGGAATTAGCAATAGTTAACACTCATTGAATTTAAGTAGTAAGTAGGTACCTATTTTCCTTCCGCAAAAATGTCTTCAAAGAAACAAAACAATTATATCTTTTGACACTGAGGGGTGCTACACACGTTTTCGGGTCGGCATGATTGGACTCGGTTGGGTGGCGAAATCAAATGTACCTAATCTGCATTCGCGATTTATTTATTTATTTATTTAAACTTTTCGCACAAAAAGGTACAAAGGCGGACTTAATGCCTTAGGCATTCTCTACCAGTCAACCAAGGGTGGTGAAGAGATTAGATGGCAGGTGCTTCAGTTGAGAGGAACAATGATTTATTTGCCAAAAATGTAAACAAATATGAATTTATGGAAAAATAACTTTAAATCCTACACAATAAAGTTTAGTTTACGCTACAACTTCAAACATTTTTATAACTTTGTCAATAGTGCTAGTCACTCTGAAATCAACTTATTTACCATTGAAATAAACTTGATATTTGTTTAACTTGAAATAATAATAATTTGAAACATAAGTTTGAATAGACTATATATACAGATTGGCAGGGACAAACTGTAAACATAGATTCAGCAAATTATTCAAGACCTTAACGTAAAAATTTTCCGTCGTATAACATAAAAATTAATAATAATCTGCTGTTTCATAGAAAAGTGCAAATACCTACGCGGTCAAAATGTATGAAGCTAATGTTTTTTTTTTTTAATAACCGACGAAAATTTTCAACGCACAACAGCAGAATCAAGTATCCTATCCATGGTAAGTCAGGTTGATATGATTCGGAAAAACGCCTCTATTTTTGTTGGAATTTGTCTCGAGCTATCCGAACGTGATTGAGTGAGCGTAGATGCCGAAAGAAGTTTGCCGATCGAATATGTGTAGTAAATTGCTTGGGTCGGCTTTGTTGTTCTACAAATACTGCCGAATCAAATGTGCCGAAGATGTATGATTAGGAAAATCTTTTATTGCGTTAATAAGAACATTTTTATTTCTTATTGCGATCACAAACCTATCCGTCATGCCATAGCTTGGTTATGACGCTAATAATAATCATGGACTCGATATTGTGAAATACAGCTCTCTTCAAGGTGACGTAATTCTGTGAAACAAGGTTGGAGTGCCGCATTTCTTACAAATTAGCCTTTATTTCAACTGTAATAAGGTTCAATAGTTCTATAGAGTCGGAGACAAATCGTACTAATTAGAACCGATTAGTCGGTAGTTAATGAATGATTGTCGGATGACCTCTGTGATATAACTGCTTCTGTTGCAAATGGTAATGGCGTTCAGTGAACTTAGAATGTATGTGTCATGAAAGTACGTTTTTTTTTATGTTGTTGGAGTCACATGAGTAAAACATGTTTTATTAGGCCTCTGTGTAGACATAAAACTTTAAAAAGTAAGCCTAAGGTAAAAAACATTGGTAAGACTTTGTCTAAGACAACCATGGCTTATATGGTTCTAAATTGTCTGTACTATCTTCGCCTTAAAGCTTTGCACCCACCTTCCAAACAATTAAAAAGCCATTGTCTCGCGTGGATCCACGTTATAGATAGTGCAATCCACGAAGACGCGCCCAACTCTTTTTCCTAATGCTTACAGCAGTAGTGTGCAACATTCCGCTAGTGTTTTAGTTTTGTAAATACACACTAAATATTATTAGTGGGTAATTAGAGTGTATCGAAAGAACTAAAACACTAATGGAATTAACTAGCGATAAACACTAACGATTCGGAAGAAGAGTGGGGTGCGTCTTCGTGGATTGCACTTTCTATAGATATGAAGGGTTAAGGAGTAATTTTATTACTATAAGCCTGTGTTGTCCCACTGCGGGTCAAAGTCCTCTTCCCTCTTCCCGGTCTACTGCGATTGTGGGCCAATCCTTTAAGGAGTCCAGTTCATCCCACACATCTCTTTCTGGGCCTGCCGCGCAGTCGTTTCCTGCCATTGGGGTTCCACTGAATGGTGCTTTTTGCATTGCTGCTATTAAGAGTAAACTAGTCGCGAGCTCGAACTCGCTGGTGGTCACGGCCAAAAAGCACGCTGTCTCACCTGGCGTCGTGTCCGACAGTGCTAGTATCAGTGATGAGCAGTTAGACGCTAGTCTACACGAACAACGTCTAGTTCTCACGCACAGAAACACCGTTACGAACTGATAGGCGTGTAAAAAGATTCGAAAAGTGCTTCAGAAAATCGAGTTTTATGAATAAATCACTGCATAAATCAATTACAAATAAAGTTTATTGATTTATTCGATAACTGAGCTTTGTCGGTACGGACTTGGTTTAGAAGATTTTACAGTTCTTTTATTACTTATTTACACCCAAAGTTACGTTAAAAATAGCAAGAAAAACGAATCTTTGTTGGCTCATAACTTTTTAATGGCTTTTTATTTTACTATTCTGTTTCCGTACAGACATAATTAGTAATAAGTCAAAACGATATCATGTTTAACTTTGGATGCACAATGTCAAAGAGTGGAGTAATATTCTCCCGAAATTTGTATAGAAAAAATATCGAAAAGTGGCTCCTTAAGGGGTAATATTGTGCATTATATAGTTTAGTTTTATGAGTAACCGAAATAGGGATGGCTCACAATAGACACTAAACAAATAGCTCACAATAGAAATTACAAATTGATAATTTGATCCGATGTCAAATAAACCGTTCAACATCATTGAGTGTCGACCACATCGAAGACAATAGGCCCCGAATATGTAATGTAGTCGTTGTAATAATTTAAAAGCTAAAACAGAACAATATTGTTAATTAATCATTCGTACAATGCGATATCCATTGTTACATTTGCGGTTGACGGTTGATCCGAAAGGGATCGTCTTTCTTGAATGAATCCTGCCAGTCCCCTTCAGAAATTAGGTACAGACGCCAGCACATCAAGCTACCAGAAACTGTCTTCTCAATCAACCTTGAACCTTATGCTGTAGCGATAAAGTTGAAAATCTATTAAAGAAATTTGACAGATTGTAGTAGCTTGATGTGCGTATTGCTAGTCTTCACTGATTGGTTGCATGTAATACCGGCGCCCTAATTGCGTAATACACTATCAATCTCAATATGAATAATTTTAAAGGATATTGCTTCATATTATGCTCGAATTTGTCTGCTCAACAACGTAAATAACGCAATGAATGTTGCTGAATTGTTAAATTGACAGCCATTCCTACGGATAATGTGTTACGCAATTACACCGCGGGTTTATTCAAATAGTTTTTGACTTAGCAGTTGATCAACTAAAATGGAACCGTAGGTATGTACAGACCAGACCCAGAGCGGGAGGGGTCATTTGATGATTTCCCATCCATACAGTAACTTACTTAATTGTTTCAAAATATTTGTTAATTTGGGTAATGCTCGTCTAGTGGCTACCTCTGATCTTTTAATATGTCCTATTTGCGGATAATGCAGTGGACTGCAACATTACTTCCTAAACTTTTGTTAGCATTATGTATTATATATGTTGTAATTGTTTATTATCCTTAATAAATAAAAAATAAAATAAAAAAAAAGTATGTACAGACGCCAGCACATCAAGCTACCCGAAACCATCAAATTTTCCCAACCAACTTTGAATCTTATGCTTTAGCGATAAAGTTGAAAATATTCATGAAATTTGACAGACTGTAGTAGCTTGTTGTGCTGGCGTCTATACCCCGTAGTATAAAATAAAAAGAAGCTAAAATTACTCAAAAAAATTAAAAAGGTTTGGTGACCGCTGTTTGGAGTTTAGTAGACAAGAATCTCAATCTAGCGTCCGATTTCTTGACGTTATTTTGTAAAAAAAAACCACGGGCTTATTTTTGATACTATGTGCGGTCCTTCCACATACATATAACACAATACCTTTTTGCTTACGAAACTCATAACTAGTCAATTTGTGATAGGTACTCGCTACTTCACTTCATCGAGCACCTTTTTCTGAATCATGATGCAGTATTTATCCGCTACAGGAATGACTAATTACCTACACATCAGTTACATCACAAAACCAGCATTATTGTTCTATAAATAAATTACGTCCATAATCAGATGGGCCGGCTATTCGCAACAACTATTCGCTAGGTACAAAGACTATACATTAGCTATCATGATCCCTCACAAGCCGACCTCGTTTGTGGCGGCTTTTTGGTGCAAATATAACGTGCGTGCAGTTTGATGACAATAGTGCCGTTTCTGTTGTTCACAAACTAAAGTAAATTTAAGTTCAGTGCATCTTTTTCTTTCTATTTCATTGAGAAAAGGACAGATTATAAAAATCTAGTCCTGTCAAATTAATCAGCGCCTCGGAAAGCACGTTAAGCCGTTGGTTGGTCCGGGGCAGCGGGATTGTTCCGGGGCAGCGGGATTGTCCGAAAGGGTTACCGCTACCCCGGAACACAAAGGGCTAAGGAAGGAACACGGGTGGGTTTTAGTCAGTAAGAGTCTGACACTCCCTTCTGCTCCACCCAGAGCGGGAGGGGTCATTGGATGATTTCCCATCCACAAAAAAAAAAAAAGCCGTTGGTTGGTCCCGGCTGTCATTCGTGGATTTTTGACAGTCGTTACGGGTCGTCAGAAGCCCGAAAGTCTGACAACCAGTCTTACCAAGGGGTATCGTATTACCCAGTATTTATTTTGCTGAGGTCAGATAGGTAGTCGCTCTATATAAAATACTGGTATTCAGCTGCATCCGGTTAGACTGGAAGCCGGCCCCAAAATAGTTGGGAAAAGGCTAGGCAGATGATGAGTAAAGACAGGATGGAAAGATGCTTAGAAATGAGGATAAGTCGTTAACTCCATAGTTGATTATTATCAGACATACCTATTACCAAACACGCGTACCTACAAATTTGTCAACATATCGTTTAGGGCGGCGCGGGCGCTCTCAAAAAGTCACGACACAACATGGCTACGTGCGCGATCCTATATGGCAGCGAATTATAGCAACGCAAGTCGTTAATCTCATGCTTAGTTGAATTGCAGGTTGGCGTTGCAAAAAGTGGCTTCATTCAAACGAGCAGGTCTTTTAAACATTGATCCTTATCTGAAATTAAACCTCAAAAGGTTTAATTTAATTTTTAAAAAATGTATACAACGTGTATCGTTAAATGCGCTAAACCTGAAAATAGTTTGTTCATAATTGACTACTGAATCGATTTCAGTAACTTTGAATATAGGTTTTTTTTCAAAAATTATGTATTTTGCCATACTATCCGCCGATTGAGCCAAAGAAAATTAAGTCTTATTTTAAGACAATAAGACTCAATTTTGAATGCATAAAGCAATGTTCGGATCAACCCGCGGGGCAATTGCGTAACACATTATCAATCGGAATCGGTTTCATTTTGACAGTTCAACAACATTCATTGCGTTATTACGTGTTGAGCAGACGAATTTTTCGAACTTATGAAGCAATGGATTAGCAATTTGTTTCAAAATGATTCAGATTCCGACTGATAGTGTGTTACGCAATTAGGGTGCCGATTTTCTTAATAAAAATAGTTCACTTTAAAAAAAAATAGTTTTGTTTATTGTATTATGCTTTTAATTCAATGCTCTAATTGGGGTGTATGAGGTTTTGCCTTAGAGTATTAAACCAACCGGAGACGCCATTGTCAGCGCCGGTCATATCAGTCATATAAAACTAGTTGCCGCGCGTTCCACGTCATTCAGCAAATCACACTAGCGCGGAACGAACGTAAGAGAAAAATGCCGAATTGCAGTGTTTTTTCGTGTAAAAATAGATCGGAAACATCTAGTAAACAAAAGGATAACCTTATTTTCCATCTATAAGTATTATTTTGTCTTAATAATAACATAAAATGCAATAAATTTGCAAAAAACCAAAACATATTGTCGGTCAATGAATGTTGCCACTAAATTGTACAAGACCTAATTTAGTGTAATTTTTAAAGTTGTAATTTATAAATATTGACAATTATTTCAAACTTCTATTTCGTATTTGTTATTCTTATTACTGTTTACAACTTATTTTGTTACTTTATAAGATTTTTTTACTAAAGCCTTTAAAAAATTGCTATTTATTATCAAATAATTGATTAATGATATCAAACTTATGTTCCACAAATCTCTTACAATTTTCTCATATCGTTATTCTTCATTACTATAAAATATTTACGGGTCAAGTTATCACGAAACTACGCAATTTTTATATTTAAAAACAGGCCACACTGTAGCAAAATGAGGGCTGTGACTGCATAGAAACAAATATCGATATCGACTTTATGAGTATGTTATTCCAGGGACTGAAAGCGGTTACGGTTAAAGGTTAAGATACCTCAAAAATATAACGGTACCGATTCAATATAGAGGTTGAGCTATACCGGTACCTATATAAATAAAGGTTAGGATAAATTGTTATTTAACCGTTATACGATTTCGGTACCGAAAAACATGGTGACGGCGCGGCGCGGGTGCACGGGGGTGTCTACAACAACTTGCTGCAACTTGACCTTATGTTTGTTGTACTAGTGGTAGGCAGTTAGCGCGTGAAGGACATGGAGTGATTTAACAATCGCTAACGACAGAAACAGACAGAGTGGCGAGGCGATGTGTCAAAGAAACCCTTAATTAAAAAGGTTAAGGTATTGGTACTGATATTATTAAAAAGGTTATGTTACTTCTACTGAAATATACCGGTATGAATTTCGTACCTTAAAATACGGCTACTTTAAAAAATAACGATATCGTTATATTTCGGTTATCGTTATTTAACGGTATGACGTCATACCCAAATTCAAAGGTACCTTTATTTTTGGGTAATTCAGTCCCTGTGTTATTCTATTAATTTTTCAGATTTCCAAAAGATGCAATGACTCGGGATGTTTGGATTTGGGCTTGAGCAAATCATGTTTCGTGGACTCCTAAACGTACTAGTACAATTTGCTCACAGCATTTTGAAGCTTCATGTTCTAGAATACATTCTAATATCAAGAGACTCCGTGCTGCTACTGAGAAATTCCTAATAAGAAAACCAATAACACTGCCCGACCCGGGTATTGAACTCAGAACGTCGTGTTCAGCATACATCCTTGCGAACACTAGACCATCGAGGCAGCGATGATATTCTGTGAAAATCTTACCTTGAAAACTCAGGTAAAGTGAGCGTGGAGTGAGCTGTCAATAGTGTCAATTCCTAGATAAAACAAACTCACTTCACCTAAGTTTTCATGGTGATTTTTACAGAATCGACCGGCAGTTCTTGTACCGTGGCAATGAATCCTTATAGACTAACTTTAAAATCTAAATCCTATATTACCTATTTAAAAAGAATTGATCTGCATTGAAGATCAATTTGATAAGTAAATATGAAAAAACAATTAAATAAAGAAGAGCCTTTTTTATCACAACTATTGGCTGAACTCATCGACAACAAAATATCGATAGTGTCAAGCACTTTCATCGCTTACACAAAAATGACGTCATGCCGTATCCTGACAGGGCGTCTCTGTGTGAGTTAGTACATGTGTGCGTATAGTTTATGCTTGTGTTCGATAATTTTTCGTGTGCGTGAGTAACAACGCGATCGAAAATGCATTAGTGTGTTATCACTATTTGTGTGCGTTGCCTCGTCCCCCGCGATGAAAGTGACAGACTTATTCGCATAGATATTAGTGCTCGTTGCGTCTCCGGTTGGTTTAATGCTCTAAGGGTTTTGCGCATTTAACGTTACACGTTGTATACAGGGTGAAATTGAAAACATGCGACAAATCGAAATGGGAGATTGTACTCATCATTATGAACAACTTTTACTATGGAACCAAACCTGAAATCACGAAAAAAACAGGTGTTTCCTACATTTATGTTCGCATTACACGTCAAAATGTAGGGAACAGCTGATTTTTTTTCGCGATTGCGTCTATGATCCCTTAGTAAAAATTGTTCATAATGATGAGTACAATCTTCCATATCGATTTGTCGCATGTTTTCAATTTCACCCTGTATACTTAAGTATACAGAGTTGATACGACAGAAGGGCATTAAATTACACTACGTATACTATACGTGTTTAGTATTAATTCGATACGGTATAAAAATAAAAAGCATCATAAATGAGATTTTTTTTGTTTCAAACAAACTAAATAGCTTACAAATCAGAATAAAACGCAACCACCCTTTGTAAATAAAGGAGAAACCCAAACTTCATAAAAACTTGGGCCTGGTGACTGACCTTGGATAACTATACAAAGTGGCAACGTCCAACGTCGCGCGCGGGCAGAGTAACTCGAAACACACTGTGGATTTTCCAAACTGCAGTACCGGAGATTTTGCCGATTCCAGATCGGTCCGAGTAAAAGTACTCTCATCGGTCCATATTAAATTAGTTAAGAAATGACGGTCTTCGGATGTTTTATTTAGTAGCCATTGGCAGTAACTGTTGCTGATCGGCAAGTCTCTCGATAAAAAAGTTTGCACCTTCCGATATTTAGAAGGTTTGCGTTTTTTACGTTTTAGAACCTTGTAGATAGTTCTATGGCAGCATCTAAACTGCCGGGCGGCTCTGTGGAGACTCGTCGGGCTGCGGGAAAAATTGTCTAAAATTCTTTCGTCCCAAGCAGCGGGCATTTACCGCGGTGGCACTCCCTCCTGTTACAGCACTATACGTTTATTGTCCCGTAATCTTTGTACTGCCAACTGTATGGTGCGGGCATTCCTAGGGCAATTGCGGCTATCACAATACCTTTCTCTGTAAGTTCGTAGAGCTAACGTTGCGTTTCCACGGCATTCGCCGTAGATTAAAATCATGTCAGTGTATTCTGACGCCGTGTCAGTTACACGAGGTATTTTTGAACACTTTAATTATACACACACACAACCAAAGTTTAACTATCACAATAGAAACAGTCAATTACAAAAAAAAAAAAAACACTAACACTAAATAATAATAATCCCAAGTTACGTGTCCTGTCCTGTCACAATAAAAAAAGGAATACTGTCTTAAACTTATTTAGTGTCCTATCACAATAACAAAATAAATTCACAATTATTGTCAGCGCACAAGTTCGACAAAACAATAAGGGCGCAGGAGCTTCCGCGTACGTACCTACGTTCCGGAAGGGTAGCGTCGGCGCACTGAAAAAACAAGTTTTTTGGAGGCCCCACTTACTGATCGCAAGCACAAAATACAGAGAGTACAGAAGTCAATCTACATACAAAGTGCGCTCGAGCAACGCACACATAGACACCGCTCACGGACACGATATCTCGGACTGGTTGGGACTAGTGCGAGCGCAAGTGCCATCCGCTTGAGACATGCGTCTATGAAGTGCAAAAATGGAGCAATAAAAAAAAATTATAACTGTTCAGTGGACGGTTGTTTCAATTCAACATTAAACGGTGAATTGTCGTTTTTTAATCTACCAGTTGTTTCAGAGAGGTAAGTAGGTATTTGCTTGTATTTCGATGGTTTGTATTAACGTAACACAGTAGTTAGGTAGGTAGGTAAGCGCCCCGGCCCCCAGTCCCGCGCCGTAAAGTAAAAGCGAACATGACTTTGTAGCACTTTGTGACAAAGTAATGTAACAATAACATTAAAATTAAAATATTTTAGTTATTATTGGTTTTTTCGTTTCTCATCATCATCAATAAATCAAACAACTAGATGCGAGTGCCACTACCACGATAGTTTTTTGTGCATAAGCCAAAGTTGACAACCATAGCGCGACCGCCGAGCGTAGACTTCTGTACTCTCGGTATTCTGTGTCGCAAGGATCTAAGATACAATAGCAACACACTGACCTATTTCTATTTCTTTTACGCACGTGATGTTTTGCCAATAGGATTGTCACTCTCTTATGTACTACGTATTGGTTTATGACTTGCGTAAGAGCGGCAACAACGTATCGTAGATTTATCGTTTTAAGGTGCATGACCTATGCCTGTAGACATAATCAGCTGTTAGGAAAAATACATCGTGTTCAAACGGTGCAAAAACTTAAAAAATCATTTGCGACTAAACTACTGTTTCAATTTAATTGATTTTTGGTAGAGAGCTTGATAATGATACCTAGTATAGGCAGTTTAAAGGAAAGCCTATCTGTCGTATCAACTTTGTATATTTTTAGATAATAAAAATCTTTAATTCATTTATTCACTCACTGACAGACATCGCACATCCTATACCTGCGGCCGGGTTTAGTAGAACCATGAGTTTAACGAAAGTGAGCGCTAAGTGGCTACCCGGTGAGTAAATAATTTCATCACCACCGCTGTCAAAACTGTGAAGGAAAACATCGGACTCTATCAACCCGCACTGGGCACGCCTGGTGAATTACGGCCCACTCCCACTCACCGAGAGGAGGCCAGTGTCCCGACAGTGGGAACATTATAGGCTGATTATGTGAGTGCTAAGATTTTGCCAATGGGAAATCCTATAGGACATATTATGGCTTCTTTCGTACAATAACATCCAAAAAGACAAAATCTACTTACATTAGGCGAGAATATATTCAAGTATAGGCAATCTTCATCCATGTCCCTGATGCCTTTAGTTGCGCCTGTGTACTTGACGGGTTGTGGGCACGCGGGGCCCCAGTCCACTGCTTGCATCAGCTGCCAGCCGGGGTGTTGTCTTGGAGGCTGGAAATAATTTACTTGATTTAACTTTACGTAAGGTAGTATGGAGGTAATAATGCATGGTGATGGGTGATTGTAATGAAGCAAGCTGCTCTAATGTGTGTAAAAATCCCTACTTCACACCCGTTTCCCCGAACGGTTAGGCAGAGTCACAGAATATATACAGGGTGGAATCGAAGTCATGGGCATTATTTTAACCTAAGGCACTACTCAATCGCCCGGGTGTCACCACTGCGAGGGTCGCCCGGAGGACACGGTGGAGCATACGGTGGCGGTATGCCCCAATTGGGCGGAGCACCGCCGTGTCCTCGCAGAGGCGATCGGCAGCGGCGGCGACCTCTCGCGCCCGGCCCTGGTTCAAGCCATGGTCCGGGGCGAGAGGGAGTGGGAGGCAGTCACCTCCTTCTGCGAAGCAGTCATGCTAGCGAAGGAGGTGGCGGGACGGCTGAGGGAGAGGGCCTCACGTCCCAGCCGCCGCGGGAGACGCCCCGGGCGTCGGGAGCCGCGAGACGACTCCCGGCCACCGTAGGCGCGGGCCTGCGGGCGGAGAGTAATGGGTAACTCTCCGTCCGATCAGGACCAGGCCCGTGCCGGACGGCGCGTACGTGTTCCACGCGCGCCTCAAAGAGATGTCAGCATAAGGAAGGGGCCCGAAAGGGCCGAAGCCTGCCGGGGCAGCGGGATTGTCCGAAAGGGTTACCGCTACCCCGGAACACAAAGGGCTAAGGAAGGAACACGGGTGGGTTTTAGTCAGTAAGAGTCTGACACTCCCTTCTGCTCCACCCAGAGCGGGAGGGGTCATTGGATGATTTCCCATCCACAAAAAAAAAAAGGCACTACTCACGATACTGATTGCATTAGGGCTATTAATACGCAAATCAAAAATATTATTAATGCAAGTAAGGAAAACCTTAAAAATGTAGTAAGTCAAATTGCACAAGGCTTATTATTGCAAATAAACACTTAAAGTAATTAAAACAAAATACTTCGTTAACGCCAATAATTGTTGAAATATCAAAATCTTAAAGCGCAGTACAGCGCAAAGCGAAATGTAAACAAACATCACCTGCGCGCGCGCGGGTTTTTCCTTACAAGTAATAATAACAATGGGCTACAAGACATTCCGTCCGGCGGGATTCCCTGAACTCTCTCCGTCCCACTCCCTCACTCGCAAAAATACGAATATCACCCCCGCGCGGGGTATGCTTCCCGCCGCAACACGAAGTCACGAACCCGGAACCAGTGTCATAACGACTGCGCAGGTGCATTGACGCGTAATTGATTTATTGATCCCGTGACGTAATCGCCGTACTCGCCGCTCGCGTCATACGGTGCTTGGATTGCAGTGTATTAAGTGTTAGTGTAGTAGTTGTGTGTTGTGTGTGTGTTTGTGTGTGATGCCTCGACCGCGTAATGTGCAGGCTAGGTACACCAACCAACAATACCCACAAATGGTTGTAATTTACGATCGCACAAGAAATTTAGTATGAACTCGTGAAATGTTCCATCGGCGCTACCCGAACGACCCTATTCCTTCACGGGGTCTCATTCCACCAGAACCACTCAGAACCTGTTGGATTTTTCGTCTTTTCACGTGCCAGCACATGCACAAGCTCGTGGAAGAGCACCCGTTTACCCTCTGTCACTTTACCGACAAATAAGGTTTTTTCAAAACAATCCACAAGCTAGGTACGTAAATGTTTTTTTTTTAAATGTATGTTAGTTGACGTAGTTTTGACCGTCCTAAGCCGGCAAAGTACGAAGGGAAAATTGGAATTTATTATGAATCAATTCATTGGCAACTTACGAATGTCACGTGAGTCGGGCGGGGTCAAAGAATTCACGCCCAATGACGCGCGTACGGCGTAGTGTACCTACGCATTTGCTATCGAGAAGCGCAACTAATTTGATACTTTGTATGACTTACTACATTTTAAGGTTTTCCATACTTGCATTAATAATATTTTTGATTTGCGTAATAGTAGCCCTAATGCAATTAGTATCATAAGTAGTACCTTAGGTTAAAATAATGCCCATGATTTCAATTGCACCCTGTATAGATAGACCTAAATAACGCAAGTATCACGATCTGTACGAAAACCATACAAGCCATTTTTGACTACCTACTATGACGTCACAAGCACAATTTAGTGATGGGAAAATCAAATCAATTCAAAGACGCCCGTCTCGCCCCACCCCCGGGGCCTAGCGCCAGCGCTCACGATCACCTAGCCAGCAGTATTCAGGAATGAGCGCGAAAGTTGGTCATTTGAGTGGTTAGCATGATCCTCCGTTATGTCGAAAATACTGCAGCATTAATTTTGAAATAAATATATGGTAAAGTTGAGGATTAATGTTAGGTCTTATGTTAGACGAAAACACGATTTCATATAATTTTCTCTATAGAAAAAAATTCCAAAGTTACCTCCAAACCGAACAATAAACCGCTGGTATTCAAAAAATACTTCAAATTAGGTCATTAAACTTTGTACACTAAACGAACTAACTATAAAACAGGTCTTATGTTATTTACTTTTTTTAATTACCATTATTTTCACCGTAAAAAGCAAATACCTAAACTATTGGCGCTGCCTACCGCCTAGTACCGCACTCTGTCTCGCTCTCACTCAGTCCGCGAGCAGTATCGTGCGAGCGAGATAAAGAGTGAATTTTAGCTGAGGTACTGTAGGCTCTTAACAGGGCACAAATCGTGAATCAGAGAGTTATTATAAATCTATGTCGGCTGGATTCTTTTATTATTTTTGATTTTCCACCACCCCAAATAGCAAAAACTATGAAAACAAGGGAAAAAAAAATATGAAGATAATTAATTTTCTCATACATTTTGTATGGAACAATTGTTGGCGGTACGAAGTTCGCCGTGGTAGAATGTAGTTGCAGAACCGCAGAACCTTTACTTTTGGTACCGGTTCCAAGCCTTGTTTTGCAGTTATTTTTACCTCTGACAGCAACCAACTAGCAGCCTTATTGCAACAATGGTAAGGCTCACTTTGATTTTGACAGTGATTCAAAACCAGAGCTTACATAACAACCCCTTTGATTTTGACAGTGGTGCTAAATCAGAGCTTTAATAACTGTGAAAGGACTGTAGGGCTTCCATAATAGCTGGTGAAATTTCCCAACCCTTTCTGTGTTGATCTTGAATATTAGCTCAACTGTGGCTAATGAGATACAATTGAATTTCTATTGATATAAATCAAACATAAGAGATATAAAATATATTTTTTTATCAATAAACTCTTACCTTGAATCTCCCTTCCAACACTGGTGGCCTAGCATATGGTATGCCCAAGAACACTGATACTTCTCCCTGTATCCTTTCCACAGGAGACAGCCATGGTCTGTATCCTGAGTTGGGGTCTGGATTGTCATACACATATACCTGTTAGACAAAAATATTAATATTATGGTAAAGCTGGTATCAAAATCAGAATATTTTTTTTTCACATAAACCTACAGGGGCACTTATGAAACGTCAGAACTTATAGTTTGACCAAAACCGTTGTACCGCGCCTTCGGTATGTGCGCGGCGAGACGGGGGGGCAGTGCAGGCAGTTCATTCGTCAACGCTCACGGCGTCCCGCCCCCCGCCTCGCCGCGCATTCCTAAGGCGCGATACAGTGGTATTGGTCAAACTATAGGTGCACGGTTCCTATAGATTGATGGTATGGTGGGCTTACTGCAATCAATAAGTTGGTGAATAATGGAAATGGATGTGTAACATGAAATAAATGAAAGTTATTATGTTGTGATGAGTGGCTACTACACTCAATTTTATTGGATATTGTAGAAAGTTTTATTTGTTTCAAATCTGTAACAACAATCTACTAGCAATATTGCTTCCATGCTTAGAAAGAGAAAACTTTATCTTAGGAAACTTTTGAATTTGTAGTTTTGGACTAAGCATTTGAACGTTTGTACATTTGAAAAAGTGATATACTTAAATGACTTTTAATATCAAAGCTCTATTTTTCCAATGGAATCTATGGAAATCATTGAAATATGCCATTGTACAGTCCGCGAGGTCTAAGCTGAGCTTTGCATTTGTGTGAGTGCACCTCAGGCCGATTGCAAAAAAGCAGTACAAACCGGTTGAAACCAAGCAAAGGATGCGTCACTCTCTAGGCCGACGTCACACCTACACTATCTACGTGCACTCACACAAATGCAAAGCTCAGCTTACGCCTCGAGGACTTTACCTCTATTGCCTGCAATTGCTCATTTAACAAAGAAATGTAACTCTTATTATTATTATTCTCACTCACCTTAAAGCCTTGCACTTGTCCATAATTAGTAGTAACAAAGACATCTCTCTTCAGCTGCCTCGAGTCCCTTCTCTCTTTCCCTTGTAGGTCCTCTCTCCATCCTCCCAGCACACCAGGGAATAATGCGTCTGGGTTGTTTGGGTCCCGGTTCTAAAATAGGATCGAAGATTATTATGTTAGCCACTGACCACTTGATTCCAGCTGACCAAAAAGTGAGTCTCAGTGATAAAGGTTTTTAATTTGCGCACTCATGAGACACACAAACTCAAGATTAGTTTTTTTTTATGTGTGGGTCTCTACCGTTACCAAATGATGCTGGTAGAATATTTGACATTGGTTCAGTTGCCAAAAGGAAGAAATAAAAAATCTAGGTCATATAAATTTTTTTTATTTCTTTTTAATTGTGTCTCATTAGCTGGGGTTTATTTGGTTGTATTTGGATAAAGGCTTGGCTAACAATTCTGATTGGAATTCTCAGTTTAACCTGAGAATGATTTGTTTTTACATTTTGGTCTCTCATTTTAACCAACTTCCAAAAAGAAGGAGTTATATGTTCGACTTTTTAAAATTCTTTGTAGCTCTAATAGGTGCTGTAAAGCTGAATAATCTATATAATATTGCATAATCAGTACATTATAAAAGCTTTAAATGGTTAAATACTCATTGAATGGGGTGACTAAGAATGTTTACAAAACAAAGAATTTATTTCATCTCTTGAAATCAAAACTGACTCATAGGAAGTTGTGAAACATGCAGTAAGTAGCTAGCTAGAAAGATAATAATAAGTAGTAAGGTATTTTTTTAATAGACTTAATTGAACAGAAGCATAATATCGTCGACCGTAGGTTCAATTGAGGTAAGGGACAGGATATCCAATGTCCCTTACCTCAATTGAACCTACGGTCGACGATATACTCACAATATTATACTTGAACTGGTCATCCAAAGGGTTTGTATTGATAGGATTGTATGGAAACCCTCCAGGCTGGTTTATATTAGGGTTGTACGGGTTATATCTCGCTGGGTCTGTCCCATATCTCCGGTTATTGTACACATACGTCCTGTAGTCACTGTCCCCCGGGCTGGGCAGTCTTGAAGACCGAGTACTCTGCTCACGAGAATTGTAAAAATCACTGTTAGCCTGTCCATTATACAGGTCTTTATTCGACTGGCACTCAACACTGACGTATAGAAAAAACGTTATTAAATACTTCTTGTACATTTTCACATCACAAAACACACTTCAAAATTTTTAAAGTATATGTTTTCGGATGAGTCACCATAATACACTTGTGTACGAATCTTCCCAGTTTAAATGCAATACGAACGAACTTTATGAATTAAAACTAGTGTAATTACAAGTTAATTCACCGCGAATCTCTGTAATTAATTTTTATACACTGTAACGAAGAAGATATTATTATGTGGGAAAAAATCTGAGAACAAAGTTTTATAAAACACAGTAGCCTAGTAATAATGTATCACATTTTTATCTCTGAGGCCCTAGTTTCGATTTAGTACAATGTCGCGAAAGTACACGAGGGCTTATCTGTTTGTAATCAACGAGTTATCGGTATCAAAACGTACGGCAACGCCCATTTAATCACAGTTTGTTTATTTCAGCTTTTGTCGTGTGTGGTTGAGTTCAACTGATTTCGACATATTGGTAGCACTGACATTCTCTGTAAATCGCTGAACTTATGACTGTTTGTTTTGTTGTTTCTTAGGTTTTTTAAAACAATAAGCCTCTTTTACCTACATTATTTTTTTCTGTTACAAATATGTAGTACGTCTACGTTGTCATAACAATTATTTTTCTAACGGATTCACAATCTGTGGATTGCCGAGAATGTCAGCCCGTCAGCCGTAACGTCGTGAGGTCATTGACTTTTACTTCGTTCGGAAATTTGATATATTTTGAATGAATTCATATTCTTATTCTTAAATTTATTTGCATTCCATAATGTAGTATAGGTGTTACAATGGCTTAAAGCTAAGGTACAATTATGGACCCTGTAGGGCACAGCAAGAACTAAAGAATTAAACACAAATTAACAAAAAATTTAAAATATGTTATTAACATTAAAATAACTAAATAACATTTTGTTTTATTGAGATCAGCCTGATAAAGGTTGTGGTACCTACATAATAATTATTTGGTGAGGTTATTAAACATAATTATGCTTTCGTTTTCATAATCCTTAATTCGTTTTCATAATCTTTTGTTTACACTATTTATAGTCTCAAATAATGTTATTTCAAACTATACCCGTTGTATTAAACATTGGGTTTCCTAATGCAGATAAAATTAATATTGAACGTTGCTCAATAGATTCTATCTACTACCGCGGCCACGAGGCTGGGGAACTCTAGATAATCCACGTTTGTGGAAATTGTGGGATGGACTTACCGGCCAGGCTGTTGACCGTTGCACATACTACTTAGAAGATTTGAACCCTGATATTTTAGGTATCGTGTGATCATTTCGATATTAGATACAGTGTACAGTCTCAATAACAGTTTTTGGAAAACTTACAGCTTAACACTTTTGCACGATTGAGAGTAATATAAAAAAGGCCAATTACAAGTTTTCACAGATAGAAGAGAGCATATAAACAACAAGAAAAAATATTTGAGAAGGTGTACAATACCTACCTTTTCACTCAAAAACTGTCTATGTGATAGTTTTTGAGTGAAAACATTATCAAATAAGTAGAAAGGTGTTTCAAACAGCGTAAATTGTTATCAATTACCTAGTTTACGTGATCAAAAAAAAAAAAAATCACAAAGTGTCCTTTTTAATTTTGAGATGCTGGTATTTAAAACATCTATGTCAACATATATGTTTTTATTTAACAGGATATACTTCCCTTGGTTCCATTTCTGTCAAAATCCACTTCTGATGATGGGATCCTGGAGAAATCGAAGGAACTCTTCAAATATTGTAGGCACATCTATAGCGATTTGGGTATTATTCACAGTACTCGTAACTCGTGCATTTGCTCTCGGAAAGCACCATTTGGTGAAGTGGAACTGATGATGAAGACCACAAATGGCCACCGGAACTACTCAATAATAAGTATTTCACGGGTTGCGAACCGATTACTTTAATATGGCTGCTAAGCAATTTATGCTCGCCACAATGCGAATGGTGAAATGGAGCTGATGGTGGAGTACCAGGATAACTCCTCAAGAATTAACATCCTTGCATCGGGAAAATCAATATTTTGAAAAACGCGATGAGCAAGTTGACATTAGGCTATTGTAACTTACATAGGTAGGTACATTATAAACAGACCCACTAAAAAGCGAAAAATAAAACCTTTTTAACAAAAAAAAAAAACCGACGTCCAAAAAAAAGCACTACAAGTGAAAAATAACTTTAATTTCGGAAGTCGGTGGCAATAAACTAAAATATAGATCCAAAGACACACCGGTTTTTTTTTGTTAAAAAGTTTTTTTGTATTTTCAAACTGACTTTCACAACAGCTTCAGTGGTGTTATTAGGTTGTATGAGTTGTATCCAACACTATAGTTTTACAAGTTTAAAACAACAATGTTTTGTCTAGATATGCGGCTATCTGCTTGACCTAATTAAACTTATTTGCATTTCCATTACAAAGGGTTCAGCGGGCAGGCAACGGTGACAGCAACCGGGATATAGCGGGACTGTTTACATTACTGAAATATTTTAGTGTTTCTTTTCATCATGATTTTGATTTAAATAAATGGAAACTTGTCGGAAAAGTAACACAAATTAAGAACAGCTTAATCGTAATTATATATGAACAGATTTCAAATAATTACGACGAATACAAAAAAAAAAACAGATAATTATCTACTTAGGCATATCAAAAAGCATTGAAGATAACAAAGGATGTTTGTTAAACGCCTGTTCAGTTAATCATAGCTATATCACTGATTGTATGAAAAAAGGCCTATTGCTATATAACTACCAGTGGCGGTAGCTAGCAATCCGTGTGGAGCCTAATCGTTGGCAAAATGCATCAACAATGCAACATCAGACCGTATGTCCAGGTCACCTATTGTTAATAACTTTTGTGGAACATTATAGTACCTACGTAGGTAAAATTGTGTACGTTTAAATGTGTGTACGTTTATATAATAAGTTACCAAATGATCTCAAAAATTTAAATACTAAGTTATTTAAAAATAAAATGTACGAATGGTTAAATGTTAATAGTTTTTATAGTATTAAAGATTTCATTGACAAACAATGTTAATGTCAGTTACATACTGAAAAATTTGCATGCCTATTATATTGGCAAAACATGTTTTTGTTCTAAAATTGTACCTTTTACCATCTTTTTATACCGTGTTTTTATGCAAATAAATATATTATTATTATTGATTTATTTTATATATCTCGGGACCATGGGGTCCCGGTCCTTTGGAAGGCGTACGAGGGGCCGAAGCCAACTCGCAGAGGCCCCTTAGAAAATTTTAATGAAATGTGGCACCAACCGACGATTATCCCTATATGCACTATGAAAGTGCACCCAAGGATAACCCTCGGTTGGTGTAGGACTATTGCAGTATTGGAAAAATAAAAAGTTGTACTATGGGTTTTTGAGGTTAAAGTGGATTGGTTACCAAGAACTATGGAAGAACTATGGCCCCTGCCTGATCAATGTTTTATATATACACGGATAAAATGGCAGGGGGTGACTTGCACACTCAATAATGGGCCCCCGGAAACTGTCGCTAGCACATAGTGACGTAGTGACAAGGGGGCAACATGTCCTGAGGTGCTTGAGGAGTGGAGAGGTATTCCACGGCTTTCAGAACAATCCCAGAGCCCGGAAGATGGTCAAGATCCCTACGAGCACTTACTGGAATACTTCCTTCCCCCGAGCACGTTTGCTCTTGCGAATCTCCACTCAAGCCGGCCAATAAAGGTAAGAATGAGGTGGGAGCTCTGTTCCTCATCAGTGTTCACTCCAGCCAGCCAATTAAGGCAAGCCAGAGGTGAGGAGCAAGACTTCTCCCGGGAGAAAGGGTCCGTGGGGTCGCTACTGCCCAACAGCTCGTCACATGCTGCCCTGCGGGTTTCTGTATCTCTCTTGGTCTGGCTCCTCACCTTAGACCTGTTCCGGCAAAGTAAACTCTTCCGGCACAGGCCTAGAGTTCGGAGCGCGCAAGCCCCACCACGACATCAACGTGGAGATACGACGATGGGGTTATTATTATTATTATTATTGCTTCCGTATCTTTCTCTACCTCAAATGGCTTAGCATGATCCTCCGTTATGTCGAAAATATTGCAACATTAATTTTAAAATAAATATATGGTAAAGTTAAGGATTAATGTTAGGTCTTATGTTTGACGAAAACACGATTCCATAAAAATTTCTCGATAGAAAAAAAAATCCAAAGTTACCTCCAAACCGAACAATAAACCGTATTGAAAAAATACTTCAAATTAGATCATGTAATTTTGTATACTAACTGAACTAACTATAATGCAGGTCTTGTTTTTAATTTTTTTTTAATTACCATTATTGTCACCGTAAAAAGCAAATACCTAAACTATTGGCGCTGCCTGCCGCCTAGCACCGCACTCTGTCTCGCTCTCACTCACTCCGCGAGCAGTATCGTGCGAGCGAGTTAGAGAGTGAATTTCAGCTGAGGTACTATAGGCTCTTACGGGCCTGAACACACGTAGGTACCACACCACATCGCAGCGACAAAATGTGGGCAAGCAATGGTTTCGTGTAAATAGTGTCGCTGCAGCTTCTCACAGTTGCGTTCTGGTACATAACTACAAAATTTTGATGTGGTTGCGTTGTTGCTAGTAGTTGGGATGTAGGTACGTTATGGCTAGTGTTAGCAGACAGACAGATCTACTCCTGCTTTCGTAGAGGAAGACGTCGATGTAACGTTGTGTTTGCGATGTGGCCGGCCGCTAGTGCGCGGTCTTACTGGTGGTTGATGTGTGGCTGCGATGTGGTCTTTAAGTGGTCGGTATCGCTCACACCATTGATTTTGACGGCCAAATGTGTTCCTTGTGAATAAACTATTCTACGTAATTATTGATGTGTAAAAGTGATTGTACGAACCTACTTAAAAGAATTATAATCATTTATCATTTTCATACAAATTAGCGCCTGTTCATGTTTTGACGTTGTGGTGTGGTTGTGTTGTGGTACGTACGTGAGATCGGGACCCTAGTCGCCAAAATTCTCTATGAAATATGGCCCTGACGGTACTGGTACAAAATTATCGTGTACAAGTAATTCCATGTAATATGTCATTAGGAAAAATACGAATTTCCCTAAATGATACGAAGATTGAATTCAAAAAGACCCAATCAGCCCGTTTCTACTCACGAAAAAGTCGTCCAAAAAATTCCACAGGGAGTTTTCAGGCGCTACTCGGAATTTCAGTCACGTACACCTTTGGTTACACTAAAATCTGGCACCTGTGAAATTTTATCAAAATCGGTTGGAAATTGAAGCCTTTCTAGAGCGACGGACAGATGGATTTAAACATAATAATTGAGTTTAGATACATGGCATACTTAATATTGTTTGAACTGGAGAACAGCCGGTCGATTCTGTAAAAATATCACAGTGATAACTTAGGTGAAGTGAGCGTGAAGTGAGCTATCAATAGGGGCAATCCCTAACATCAGCCGATCGATTCTGGAAAAATCTCACCGTGAAAAGTTAGGTGAAGTGAGCTTAGAGTGAGCTGTCAAGAATATCAATCCCTAGCATCAGGATGATACTGACAGCTCACTCCGCGCTCACTTCACCTTTGTTTTCACGGTTAGATGGTTACAGAATCGCACTGCAGGTGGAGTGACAGCTCACTTCACCTAAGTTATCACGGTGAGATTTTTACAGAATAGCACTGCAGAATATCTATTTTAATAGAATTCACGTAAATAATTATTAGCTATCTACTGTCTAAGTTATTAATTACAAATTTCTTTAATATATTTTCAATTTTATCGCTATAGTATGAGGTTCAAAGTTGATTGGTAAAATTTGTCAATTTCGGGTAGCTTGATGTGCTGGCGTCTGTACCTATACTCCATATTTATTAGAGCATTAGGCAATTATCGGTAACGAGAGGTTTATTACGATATAAACGCAAGTACCTAATATTTTGGCGACTAGGCGTTATTCCAGCGTATGGCACTCGTGGCTTTCGTGCAGCTGAAAATTAGCGCCTGGTGGTACACCAGTGTTGCTGTGTTGTCATCTGACATTATGCGGAGCTGAGGCCTTTTTGGCATTATAATCTTTGTTTTCAGTTTTTATAGTTTTAAGGTGTATTTATTTTGCTGTAATGCCAATAAACGCATTTTTTTTCTTTCTTTTCTTTGAGTATAAACTTCGTTATTTAATATAGTCTATTTACCATAAAAAAATACTCTAGAATGCAGTCATTTCAATAACATTACACAATAATTGTCATTATTTATCCGTTATTTTTTAATATAAAGTTTTGCTATGTATCTAAGCTTAGAAAGCAGATAAGTATTTTAAAAGTTAATTACACAAAAATGTCCGCTGTCCAGCTTAAAACTTACACGGGCTTAGAATGTCCACTTTCTTTTTACCCTGAACGTAAAAGTAGTTTAAGTACCACGATTTTTGCAGTAATAGGCAAGTATTTACGTAGAGTCGTAGCTGAAATCGTAGCATGGCGTAGGCGAAGCGTAGCAAGGGCGTAGCTCGTAGCAAATTAGTAATTATTCTTTTTGAAGTGAAACTTCTTTACGCACGCTTGACTTGGGGAGTAAGCTGGCGAACGCGTGACGTAAGTGTTACGAAAAGTGTGATCGGGCAAGGCGAACGGAAGTTAAGTGGGGGATATAAGCAAGAGACAGCAGTGCGCGCGCACATTTTCTTTCTCTCTTCCTCTCATAGCCAAATACGTTCCGTATATCTAAGCACACTGCAGGCTTATTGTCTGTATCACAGTGTAGGAGCAAGAGAGAGCAGTGCGCGCGCACATTTTCTTTCTCTCTTTCTCTTATAGCTAGTAAATGAAATATATATATATTTCAGTCAATAGTTCGTTTGCGAGTTTACTAGCGTTACGCGAACGGTGATTCTTTGGTTATTTTTCGTAATTCTATTTCGTTTTGAACAATTTTATGAATTAATATTTTGTTCAATACATTCAATATTCTACGTTTAAAGTGAATAAAACTGTAAATTCATTTTAGAGTTCATGTTTTGTGAATTTTCGGGTAAATAATAACAAATTATGGAAAGAAGTGACACAGACTCTGAGTATGAAAGCGATGCTAGAAAAGGAAAGAAAGAAAGAAAAAAGAAAGAAGTTTCACTTCAGTCGTGTGGTCATAAGCACACTCGTTATTTTTTGGATATATAAAAATATACCGGGTGGGGATACAGACAGCAGCACATCAAGCTATCCGAAACTGCCAAATTTTCCCAATCAACCTGGAACCTTATACTATAGCGATAAAGTTGAAAACCTGTTAAATAAATTTGACAGATTGTAGTAGCTTGATGTGCTAGCGTCTGTACATCCATGGTAACAGGCTGTGCGTCGATTTCCCTGCCAGCCTTTATAAATACCTAATATTAATAATAAAATTCATTTAATTCAGGCAAGACCACAACACAAAACATAAAATATCACAATGCCTACTGATATATACTTCTTACTCATAGCTCTGATATACTTTCTTAAAGCTAAAGGCCAAATTAACCTATACCTACAACGCATGTATTAAAAATTCGCGCCAATTTACTTAAGCGCACGTGTGCCAAAGTCGCAATATTAACATGAAAGCAGGCAAAGGCGCGAGCGTGTTCTGCCTCTGCCCACAGAGTGTTCAATCTCTTAATTACTCCCCGGTGATTGGGTTATGGATAGTCTCGATAGCCAGCCTGATTTATCTAATAATCGTAAGACGCTTGGGGATGTGTATTTAAAGAGAAAAATGTAAAAAAAAAACAAATGCAAATGGAAAAAAAAATGAAAAATGAAAATGAATGAATGAATGAATGAATGATGGAATGATGGTGCAAATGGAGTTAGAAAAATAATTTGAGTGGGGCAGTTAATAAGTTCAGACTGCATAATTAATTTGGGTTTACCACTTCTTTTAAAAATTTGTAAAGAGTTGGCTCGAACTTTTGGTATTATTATTAAATCGAACGATTTTTTTTTTGAGGGTGACAAATCATCAAATCGAACTGGAAATCGAACGATAAGAATAAGAAAAGAAAGAATGAAAATATTTTGATTTTCGGCAAACATGACGCAGAGATAGAATACAAACACAAAAAGAAGAAGTTGGGGAAAACACTTATGCTTCACACGCAAAACGGCCATCGCTCAGCATAATGCTGCGACCCAAAGCCAGACAGAGCCATGGTGCCGTCAACCGGTGCAGTAGGTATACGCTGAGATACCTGAGGGGCAATTCTCGTAATTTTAAAAACGTTCACAGTCTGAGGGGCAATTCTCGTAATTTTAAAAACGTTCACAGTCTGATCTCAGTCTCAATCTGTCAAAAATACCTTTATCTTCCCTACATTTTGACAAGTTTTTCACATTTGTTTGTCGCCGAGATGAATCTGCGACTAAATTTTGAACTTTTTTTTGCCTACTGTTTCTAAGTTCTGCAATATTAGCCAACGCATTGCTTATACGAGTTATTCCTACTGCGTTGTAAGGTATCCTGTGACATGCTCATGAGTTCCCCGCCAATCAATCAATCTTGTATGAAAAAAAAAACTCGTCGAATGCATCCTACTTCTCTCTTTTTGAAGTCATTAAAAAAATATCTCGATAGACAAAACGTGATTTTGATAGCTTATCCTTGCCGCATTTTATGAGCAAAGGGGACTGGTCAGAGGGTAATATTTATCAGCGAAAAATAAGCAAGTAAATAACAAGATAAACTTACAAAGAGCTTACTTAAGTAATATAAAACTTCCAAGGGTTCGCTATAATAACATACAGGGCTTAATAAAAATATGAAGAAAAGTAGAAGGTCCAACTCTAAGAATATCTCACTTTTGAACTCATATCCCATCCACAAAAAAAAAAGTCTGTAATAACGCCGTCAGCCGTCATGCTACACGATTACTGACAAATGCTTGCACTAACTGGTCTGATCCACTCAATTCTGTGTGGTTCTTTTGTCAGAAGACAACTTCAGGAATTAATCTACATTGTCTTCACTTAATCTGTCTTGTACCTATTTTTCTGTTCTGTTTTTTTCTTGTCTGTTTATATAATTATGTGTGTACAATACATAAATGGTAAAATAAATAAACATTATGTCTAAAAGAGAAGAAGGTCAGATATAACGCTAAACGAAGTAATGGCGTGGCGCGGGCGGGCGATGCGATGCGGTTGGTCGGGGAAGGAAAACAATTTTCGCGGTCAGAAGCTATGTAAATATTGATTTAATGTGAATACCAAAAAACGCAACCTTAAAAACAAAACCTAGCTTCTAAAGTCTAAACTAAACTTTTTTGTCTCGTGATCCCACTGGCCATTTTTTTCTGTTTTCGGTAAGGCTGTTTTAAAGTTGATGATTTCTTATAAATAAACGTATGGAAGATTTATAATCTTCTATGTTGTGCGGGCTTGAATGGATCTTGATTCTTGAATGGATCAAACCTTCTGTGGTAAAATCTTTCGTGTCCCAATAATTAATCCTAACGAGTTCGTTGTTTGACGTTTATATCAGTTCAGCGTCCATTTTGACTTGATCCTTCTCACAAAATAGGAATTTTGTAGAAAGAGATCTGCTTTTTCTGGTTCTTGGTTTGTTAGGAAGCTTTTGTTTAATAATTAAGGAATGTTGGAGCATAACGGAGTTATCAAATGTGCTTAATTATCAATGGGACATCTGATCTGTTTAGACATCTATCATTCATTGTTTCACCCTTTAAATTGTGTCTGTTTTGAAGTGTTTTGTAATTAATTGCTTATGTTACTGTTTTAATTGCGTTACTTTTCTATGCTTCATTTTCCTTATCACGGAATTTAATAACTCGCAGCAGGTAATTCCCTGGCTACCACTTTGGCACTTATACCCCTTTTTGGAAATGTTCTGTTTTGAAATGTAGTTTCTACCTACCCCAAGGGAAAAAGGCGTGAGCTTATGTGTATATATGTATGTATGCATGTATGTATGATATTTTGAAAACGAATCATTAGGTATGCCTATTATCTAAACTTAAGGAAACTATTTCATTTGAACTAAAGCTATTCTAAACAATATAATATGTAGTTAAGTAATTTAAAAGAAATAGTAGTAGTTAATAAATAAAACTAAACTAGACTTTTTGGATTAGAATACGATGAATCAAACTGAAATCAATCCCCCACTGTACTTATTAAAAATACACATACCTACACCATAAACAACAAATTCATTCAGATCATACTGTTTTCGGGTACGACACGAGGTACTAAATCACTATATAGTATAAAACAAAGTCGCTTTCTCTGTCCCTATGCATGCTTAAATCTTTAAAACTACGCAACGGATTTTGATGCGGTTTTTTTTAATAGATAGAGTGATTGAAGAGGAAGGTTTATATGTATAATGTAGTGTATTTAGTATCAGTATTGCACCCGTGCGAAGCCGGGGCGGGTCGCTAGTAACCTTATAAATGTAAAATAAGCTTCAGTTCTAGTCGCTAAGAAATATAAATAATTTCAAAGGGAACCTCGCGAGCTCGCTACACGGAAAAATACTAATTTAGCAAATGTATACACAGCGATATCCTCATCGCGGTGAAAATATTCAAAAGGGCAGAAAATGTTTTCATCAGATACTATCCATCTACGTTTGAGTTGGCACTGTGAGGAAATGGCAGTAGATAAAGTTGGTATTCAATTTTGTTTTAATATTTGGAAGACGTAGTTTTGGAAAGCCTAAACAAGGTGGACCGATGACCGGATGTAGGACGCAGGAATCCGCTGGATGTGAGAAGTATAGAACAGGCCGAAGCGGCGATGCTTAGGGCCGAAAGATCTCGCAGACTTTAGTTCGTTTGCCTTTCAAGGCCATATGTGGAATGAATACAATAATAAGAAAATCTACTCGGAAGTAGGTACCTATGTCACACACACATTACGTGGGTAGATAGATGAGTACATAAGTAAAAACACTGAAATGATTCCATAATGTCCGTTTCAATATTACCGTCATTATTTAATATTTCTAGTCCATAGGGCCTAAACACATATTCAAATATTTTAATTACTAAAACATGCATCGTTTATTTTATTGCTTCATTGAATATTCAAATCAAATAAATTATTAATTTGTCAGCATTGGCATTCTGCGCATTTCCATGACGAGTTACTCGGTAGCATTGAATGTGAAAAAAAAATAAGGTTGAATGAATAAAATGTGTACTACGGTGCGAAGGTTTTTAAACGCGTTCGATTCATTCTTTACCGTCGTCAAATTTTTATGATGTATTTTTTTCTTTAATTTTTTATTCGGTTTTGCATAAAGGGGAGAGTTTGCGTATTTTCTTACAAGAATGTGCCTTTTCTAAATTTTTAGAGAAAATATTCGATTTTTGATGTTTGTATGTTGGTTTGTTACGCTTTCATGCTAAAACGGCTGAAAGGATCTGGATGAAATTTGGCACGAGGGTAGTCCATGACCTGGATTAGGACATAAAATACTTTTTGTCTCAATATTGCTATGGGATCGAGACTTCTGCCGTGAAACCGTGGGGCGCAGCTAGTCATCAATAACTATAGGTATCATTCTAAAAGCGGTATAGGAAAGCATTTTGTAACTTTTCTTAGACAGCATTACTCAATTAATGGTATTCAACGTGACACGTATGTATACCTACCGAACAGGTACGTAGCTCACGTACACTGCATTCCCAATGCCAGAACCGTAAACAATGCCAAAATCTTCTACAGACCGATCATTGAAAATTCATTCAGAAGCCAGCTCCGGACCGTCATTCCTTGTCACACTACCCACATATCGAGTGATCCAGTAAATTATCAATGGGCCGGGTGCACCAAAGTCATTGGTTGGTGCATTCGGAATGTAAGCCAGCTGGGCGCATACCGCTTGTATTGAGCATGCCGGAACAGATTGCGATCCAATTGATCCAACATTGTTTTGGGACTGAGAGCTAGGAAGTTTTAGAGGTGAATTCTGCCCAATGGTATTTATTTTTTCGTGTGTAATCACCGAATTTTGACCTTTGCACAACAGTTGCGTATAAGGGTCCCCGAAAAGATCAACTACCGCTGTCAGTATTTACGTGATTGACGTGCAAATTGATCGTCTTCCAAATGCAATTGAAGCGATAAAACGTAAGTTATGGTGCAGTTACCAACATCAATGGTGTTAATTCCTATGCCGTTCTCGTTTGAGTACTTGGTGGATAGTATGCCTACGCCGGGAGCAGCACGTTACAGGAACTGATGGACGCTGGTGATGGCGCCAAACAGGTAGCCGAATTCTGGGCCGAGTCCATTTAGATTGCTATCGACACGCTAAGAAGAGGAATTGAAGCGATTGACAATATTACTACAATGCAATAATTGATCGTCTTGAGGAGCCTTAACAAAATTTCAATCACAATCCGAAGGACTTTGAAGGAAATTGCTAATCCATTGCTTCATATTTTTGAAAAACTCATCTGATCAACAACGTAAATAACGCAATGAATGTTGTTGAACTGTCGAAACGAATGGCTTTGGCAATTAATAGCTCAAAAACAGCACCACAACTTCATTTTTGACAGTTAATGGTTTTGTTTTATATCTAGCTATTTATTACTTGGGCTCAGCAGGTGGCACCGGTAATCACAACATCGATGGAGCTTCATAAGCTTTTGTGATAGGTCATCATCATCATCATCTGCCTAGCCTTTTCCCAACTATGTTGGGGTCGGCTTCCAGTCTAATCTTTTGTGATAGATATTTTATTAAATAAAGTATATCCTACTTCCTACTATCCTACTAATATTATAAACGCGAAAGTTTGTGAGGATGGATGGATGTTTGTTACTCTTTCACGCAAAAACTACGGAACGGATTTTGATGAAACTTTACAGCAATAATGCTTATATAACAGAATAACACATAGGATACTTTTTATCCCGATATTCTCGCGGGATCGAAACTTACGCGGGTGAAACCGCGGGGCGCAGCTAGTTTTAATATATTTGAATAAGTATAATTTATCGTAATAAAGTTCTGCTACATCAAAGCCATTTAATTGAATTCCATTACACGGCGAAACCGAAAACATTTTACACGGAAAAGCTTCCAATAAATTGTAATATAATTAACTTGGAACGAGGAAAAGGGATTTCCGCCATCGTAATCAACTTGTATAATACACACATCAAAAGTGTCTAGGGATCAACATATATTTTTGCAATAACTTTTCTCCTGATTGATATTAATTAAAATTTTCTTTAAGGATTCATCAAATAAAGTGTTTTCGTTTGTCACAGTAACGATAAACCAAGTCACCTTTGCATTAATAAAGAAATTTGCCATTTTCCTAATAAAGGGATTTTTGACATTTGAACCACTAACACAAAAGTTCGAAAAAAAGACTGAAATAACAGTTTTCTCTAAAATTTTATTGGGTAACTTAAACAATTAATAATCCGTGTTTCTACCGCGAACACTAACAACACAAGAACATCGGTTTGGCATACTCAAAATGAGTTCATCCAAATCACGCTGTGGAATGGCCGCCCATGTTCGTTGCAACAACAAAAAAAGGTCTTCTTGCGACTGGATACCCTCCATATTCGGCAGAGCTCTTCTCTGTAGCATATCCCATGCATGCTCAATCGGGTTCAAGTCTGGCGACTGAGCAGGCCAGGGCAGGACATTGATGTTAGCTGCGGCGAGAGTCTGTCTTACAACTCTTGCGGTGTGCGGTCGTGCATTATCATGCATTAACTGAAATAAGGGACCGATTTGCACTTGTAGAGGAACGATGACGTCTGATACAATCGTCTCAGCATAAATTTGAGCGTTGAGGTTGCCTCTGATCCAAATCAACTCAGTTCTTCCGCCGATCCAAATACCCGCCCATACCATGATGGTTCCACCACTATAAGGATGGACTTCCTGGCAGGATTTTAATCGCTGTTGGCGTCCAGGGGTTCTCCAGTGTCGTATACGTCTTGTATCCGGTCTCATACCAAAACGAGACTCATCAGAAAAGCACACGAAACGCCATTGTTCTTCTGCCCAATTTCTGTGTTCAAGAGCCCATTGATATCGAATCCTACGATTGTGCATTGCTATAGGTGGTACCCGTAGCGGTCTTCGGGAATGAAGGTTCACTTCATGCAAGCGGTTTCTGACTGTTTGGTCGCTAATTAAGTTCCCTGAAGAGTGATGAAGCCTCACGGCTAACATCATGGCGGTTATTGTTGGAGCTCTTCGATTTAAGATTTGAATGTATCGGTCTTGTCTCCGTGTGGTGCAGCGATACCGTCCTCCATGGCGCTCAGCCACGGTACCAGTGCTTCGGTAACGTGTCCAAAGTCGACTGATAACACTCTGACTTGTATTCAGAGCTAAAGCCACAGTACGTTGCCGGGAACCAGCTTCTATCATTCCCACGGCTCTGAGCATTTCTTCCCTGCTTAAATGACGTCGCCGCTCCATAATAACGTTGGTTTTAATCAGTAGTAGGGAAACAGTAGCACTAATAATGTCTTCAATGCGTTGTATGTTTTTATAGGGAAAATATTGACAGCTGATTTTCATCTTTTACTCGAATTTGATTCACAGTTCCTGATTCAAATTATGAAATGCACCAAAAAGGATCCATATAAATTTATAAAATCATAAATTTATTACAAAGCCACATCTCAATCTCAAGAAATCCGCATAAAAATGCTTGATCCCTAGACACTTTTGATGTGTGTATATAAGAACACAATTTAATATTTTTGGAAAAGGGTAGACAGATCATGATAATTATTATCAACTTAACTCAGCTCAAAACATTTACTTCAATGAAACCATTTACGCCTGTAAATGGTTTAAGTAATTGAAATAAATGAGTAATGGCTTTTGAGTGGTCAAGGATGTTCGTTCAGTTAGTCAGAAGTTGAAGCTAGTTGCCCATTCCAAAGCGTAGCTCTCTATGGAGAAAAACGGGCAAGAAACTCCATGGACACTCTTTTAAATCAAGATGTTACATGTTCTTGGGTACTAATAATAGAAAAAAACTACAGTAGGTACCTTAAAAGATAAATTGTTTTTTGATTCCTTACATTAATTTCGATTTAAATGACACATTCCATGCTCATCTCAAGATATTAATCGAGTTCTAAATCAGGATTCATGTTTGAAAATTGTTCTATAATACACGTCTGATTTTGCAAAGATATATTTGAGGCAGCCATACAGGGGTAAGAAACCCCCAATCCGATGCTATCTTACTTCTATACCTATCTATACTATCATTATACAATATACATAATATAATAATAATAAGTACTGCCTAATTGTACTATAATTATGCAGCCTGTGGGCAAAGTATACTCGTGCGGCATACAGCGCCCTCCGCGTCCAGATCAATAACGCGTTCAGGGCGCTGATGGGGCTGCCCCGCTACTGCAGCGCCTCGGGCATGTTTGCGGAAGCGCGCTCCGATTGCTTTCATGCGACGATGCGCAAGCGGTGCGCGTCTCTGGTGCGTAGAGTGCGGGGCAGCGCCAACACTGTCCTGGCGATGATCGCCAACAGACTGGATTGCCCTTATATCCGGCAATGCTGCAGCAGACATATTGTTGTTACCCTGTGAGTGTTCGTTTCTGTGTGTATATGTGTGCGTGTATCTGTGTGTGTGTTCGTTTTAAGTACCATCCGAGGACGGGCGTATGAATACACAAGGCACGACCGAGGACCTTTTCAAAGCGAGGACCTTTTTGTGGGTCCTCGGTTTGACTTGACCAAAGATTCGTATTCTGCAAGCAATTTTGAGCCTTTCTGTATACTTAATACGAAAAAGTTGTCTGAACCTCGGTTTGATCAAGATTATTCATAATCTTACACAAACATTGTGTATCCACCAGATGGTGCCACTTCGCCTCATACACAGGCTCTTTACACTCATTTCACGTTTGCTGTATTATCCGAGGACCTATGTGTTAACTTTAACACAAAAGACCTCGGTTTGGTAGCTTTTCCACACAATGTGTATTTAAGACCTCGGTTTGCTAGATTTTCCGAACAGTGTGTATTTTAGTCCTCGTTCCGATAGTTTTCCTTGTGTGTAGAAGACGAGTTATGTGCTATCATTTAAATACAATTATGAAGGAGAAAATCGAAGGTAGACTGAATCTTTAAACAAATTGTTAGCAGCTAATAGGTACACGAGGAATAATCAGGCTTCTTCTGCAGTATGTGCTAAGTACCTAGGCTTGCTTAGATTTATACAATTTTATCATTTGCACCATAAAATATTGTATTGTCATAGGAGCTGAATACGTGTGCTCTTCATAAATTATCTAAAGTAAATGCTTTCCTAGGTGAAATGTCGGCTGCAAGATTTGAAGCAAACATCGTGGTGAAGGAGGTCATTGCTTCGAGGACACTGTCTTTTGATCTTCAAGTGATACTGTAGTGTAATGTCCTGATTTGCCGAAAAAAGAAGCAACCATTTTTTTACCAATGCTTCGACTTAACTTTCGTCGGCAAATATTCAATAGGAAAGACCCACTCTGCCGACTGGCTTTTTCTTTCGGGTTCAAAGCAGTACACTCACCTGTCACGATATTATAGACAGCCAATGACTGTCCTCCGTTAAAATTGTTTATCATTTTACGGCACCACTGGACTGGACACGCAGTCGTTTCTGGTCCTCCGTTAAGTCATGTGGTATCTATCGAGTGCAAAGCTTCTGAACCTTCAGGTTCACATGTAAAATGTTTTGCACTTGGCTCATTCCAATGCCTAATAAAGCACGAATTTGCTGGCAAGTATTTTTTTTGTCAGTTTCAATAACTTATCGGACGGTGTCAATATTAGAGTCTGTAACCACAGTCGCCGGCTGACCTTCATGTATCTCGTCATGGAAATGATCACGTCCACGTCTAAATTCTCCACACCATGTATACACAGAGCTGCGACATGGTGTTTCATCACCAAATGCCAATTGAAGTTTCTGGCAACTCTCTTGTTGACATAAGCCACAACGAAAATCATAAAAAAATCATTGAACGGAAATGTTGACGAATTAAATCCATTTTGATAGCGACACAATTTTCTTAAGGACGTCACAATGAAAAAAAAATTAGTCTCGCAAATTAAAAAGTACTTAACATGTTGCCAAAGTGTTCCATTTTCGAATTTCATATTTTTTTCATTATTTTATTGTAAGTGGCCAGATCCAGAAACTTTATGACCCACGTATAAGCAGCACTATTAGTTACATCACGATTGATAAAAAAAAAAAATAGCAAACATTCTTTGGCATAATCAATACCAGCATCTTTGGGATCTAGAATTTAGACTTCAATTTCTCTTTTTATCCCGGCTTATCTGAAAGAAACTAAATAATAACTTGATATTGTATTGAATATCATGAAACTGAAGTTTCGGAATTATCATTTTTCTACTCATTTTAAATCTGAATTCTAGTTTTACTTTATTTTGAGTTTTTTTAATTTGGTGTCAGGTATTATTTTATGGGGAAAACAGTAGGATACCAGTAATAAAAAACTAAAGACAGAGAGTTAACAGTATGAGAAAATTAATAATATTAGAAGAAAATTAACTGTTCTTTTTTATTTCGTTGAATTATGTTAATACGATGTGGAGATGACCAAACAACAATAAATTAAACTTGGTATCCCTAATGACGTTCCCAGTCTGCATATAAAAATTTAATCAAATATATTCAATAGTTTAGTAACTGGACATTATTTTTCGTTTTTTAAATTTTCTGCAAAATTTATCTGTTAACAAGCCAGCATTGACCGGTTAAAGACATCTACAGTTAAACACAATATATTGCCAGTTCGCTAGTTCAATAACCTTCGCCAAATTTGTTCTTTTTATTTCCCGTTTCACACTATATTATACCTTATGCATGAGACATAAGGGTCATGCATGCAGAAGTTATTACTTACTTACTACAAATGTTAAATTTTTTGCAAGCCTACAAAAAATGGGGTGCCCGGCACACTGACCAATGCCATTTTTTCATGTTTTGGTCATATGTTTGTTGTATCAATAACACCTCACTATTGCCGCAATATTTAAAGTGTTTTGTTTACACTTTTATGCTATTTAATATATTAGAAAAAATCACTTTTTTAATTTCAACATTAGGATTTATTTGATGCTTCTTAAATACTCCTATGCATTAGTATTGTTAGTGTTTTCATTTATTGTTGTATTGTCAGCTCCACTTTGTATAAGTAATACATTAACCAAATAAAGCCGTTATTTTCGGCTCTCTTTTATTCTAAATAATCCTTTGAGAAGCACCTACAAACGTAAAAACATCAACTTGTCCTCGTTTGGTACTTCATTTTAGAAAAAGTGTGTAAGAAATAAAATCCTAACATTGATATGTTATCTTTCTTACACGTAAAATGGTTTAGTAGGTAGATTTTCCATGTCCTCGGTTTGTACAAGTTCTACACGAAAAACTGTCCTCGGTTTAGTGATATAAAGTCTAACACAAAGTCCGCACTCTGTACAAGCTATAAGAAATATTGTGTGAAAATACGTCCTCGGAAAGACGTCGCAGGGCTTACGTAACGGGTCCTCGGTTGGCTTACACAAAGTCCTCGCATGTGCATCGCTGGTCACATTTAGCTGTGTATTTCAGGTCCTCAGTATGATAGCCGAAATTCATACAGAAAAATGTTGAGATAGCATTATCCCAATAAGTTCATCACTATAGATTTACTCACCTGTCTCTTTTTATCTTATTCTAAAAGTCCTACGAGGTATTTAAACCAGTTTTTTGGAGGGTCCTCGGTTCCGTCAAGAACTAACAAGGTCCTCGTAAGGGTGTCTGTACAAACAAGGGTGTGTGTGTGTGTGTGTGTGTGTGAGGGTGTGTATATGAGTTTTTGTTACTTGAATTAAACTAAATTTAATTTAATTTAATAATAGAACTGAAGAGTTTGTTTGTTTGAACACGCTAATTTCTGGAACTACCCGTAGGATTTGAAAACATCCCAATTCATGAGGAAGGTTATAGGCTATTTATCACGCTACAACTCTAAGGAGACGAGCAAAAAGAAAAAGAAGTCTTAAAGAACGACATACTAGGTACCTCACGTAATCTCGCGGGCGGGCGATGCAATGCTATATTTTTAACCGACTTCGAAAAAGGAGGAGGTTCTCAGTTCGTCGGAATGTTTTTTATGTTAAGTAAAACGCGACGAACAAAACACGCACGGACGAAGTCGCGGGCAGAAGCTAATAAGGTATAAGGGTAGACAAGTTTCTCGTTATCTATGACAGATATCCTTCCCATAACATTGAAACTTGAAAGGTTCGACCCCTTCCTAACCCCTGACTGAACGAACTTTTGATTTACTAAAGTGTTTCGAACAGTCCTGCGTTTTTCGCGATCCGATTTCCGGACTAGGATAGTAATATATTGGATGTCGGGTAAAAGATATTGAGACTGATCAAACTGGTGACGGTATTTGTTTTTTATTTCAGATAAAACAGCCTTTTAACGACATGCTGTTGAACGAGGTTATTAAATTAATCAGAATCACTCACACATACATTATAAATAGTCAAGCGGGATATTACGGTCCGAAAGGGTTATACCGCTGCCCCGGAACATAAAGGGCTAAGGAAGGAACACGGGTGGGTTTTAGTCAGTAAGAGTCTGACACTCCTGCTCCACGCATAGCGGGAGGGGTCATTTGATGATTTCCCATCCTCAAAAAAAAAAAAACGGGATATTACTATGTCGCCACGGGCGATTATGAAAGAAGGCCTCCATTCGTGATCACAGTAGGTATACCTATATTATATTTAGGTATTGTAGGTAAATAGCACATATTCTCTTAGCATGTTTGCCATGTCGCCTTATATGATGAAGAAGATCATTCTTTACCGGAATTAACAGTATAGAGATGTAATTCACGTAATGTTCTCTAAAATCGTCATTATCAAAACAATAGGAAACATCCTCTAATTCGTACTCGCGGTAGTACCTAATGAATGCATAATGGTCCCGTATGGTGCCGCATCGCCCATTGATATGACTCCTTCAGATGCTCGTTTGTTGTAAGCTGCTTCACGTACATAGAGATAATTTACCATCTATACAACAATTATAGGCGTCAGTCACATACGATCATTAGCCAAATACCTAATGCACCTCTTTATACTGGGTCAAATTAAATTAGCTAGACTTGATATCGATCTAAACTTGATAAAATTTAAATAAAAACAGATTTAATGTTTCTATTTTTAGGGGTCAACGACCGCTGGTAGTGTCGTTACTTAGAGTAAAGACAATCGCGAAAAAAAAATCAGCTGTTCCCTACATTTTGACGAGTTATGCGAACATACATAAATGTAGTGTGTTTTTTTCGTGATTTCAGGTTTGGTCCCATAGTAAAAGTTGTTTTTAATGATGAGTACAATCTCCCATTTCGATTTGTCGCATGTTTTCAATTTCATCTTGTATAGAACTCCGGTATGCCGACAGCGTTTGCATTCGACGTCACAGTGACCTCAGAAACAGTTTAGATACATGTTGTTTGCAATCGTGTTGATTCGGCTTCAATGAAAGCGGCCAACCTCCGACGATATTCCGTATCTATCTCTTGAGTGAAAGACTGGATTGGGAATATCTGGTGGATAATCCGATTCTATAGAAATTTCAGCAGCAAATATTGGTATCTGGACAATATTCTCCGTAAATGCTGTAACTTTGATAAAATAAAGTGGACATATCCTAGTAAGGTCAGCGAGTGAGATAAGCAGATTGTATGGCCTGGTAAACGCAGCTGCAATAACATAGAGATCATAGGACACAGGTTCTTAGATAATTTTAAGAGCTTGCTCATAATTTAAAGTAGTCAACATTAATCATTACACAATTGGTTGATAGTCTAAACAACTTAATAAAGTTGTCTGTTTGTTATGTCAAAATAATAGCTTTTTACTAAATGCATATGAAAGTAATTATACTTACTTATAACAAAAAGCAATTTCGTCTGTCTGTCTATTTGTTCCGGCTAATCTCCGACACAGCTGGCCCGATTTTGACGATAATCACCGCAAATAATAAAAGTCTAATTATTACAAATCATTTCATGATCTAATAAATTTGGACTATTTTTTATATCACGAAACGGTTTGTCATAATCAAAGCTGGGCACCGTTAATCAAATAGTTAACTTCGGTTGCAACAAAAGTTAACTTCGGTAAACGCTAAAGCGTTACATATCGAAAGATTTAACGGAAGATAAAGTTAATCGTTAACTCGAGATAGAAATTGTATGTCGTTGGTCATTGCGTTAGTGATTTTATATAAAAAAAAAAAAAAAACTGTTGTTAAGGGCTATGGAAGTTTAGGCAGGTTATGAAAAATTTATAAAAGAATGGTGTTTCATTAAGTAGTAATAATTATTTAGAGATTTTTATAACAAGATTGTTTCCTTTTGGCAATTATTTTTTGTTAAAGCGGCAATAGAAATACACACTCTGTGAAATTTCAATTATCTATCTACTAGTGGCCTGTCCCGGCTTCGCACAGGTGGACATTTATTTTTTAAACATTTAATTTTTTTCTTGCATTTAAAATAGCCTATATTAATCAGTGATAATGGAGCATTCAAATGGTAAAAGAATTTTTAAAATCGGTCCAGTACTTTTTGAGCCAATTCGTTACAAACATACATACAAATCTTATACGGTTCATGAGATATAGCCTGCTGACAGACAGATGGATGGGCGGACGGACAGCAAAGGCTTAGAAATAGGGTACCGTTAACACCCTTTAAGTACAGAAACCTAAGAAGCAAGTGTCTGGCTTTCAGCAGTAAGTTGTACGAGTACGAATAATAAAGCTGACTTTATATAAATAACATAAAAAGACTTTTTCAGTTTACGTCTAAGCCTTGTGTTACCCACATTTAAATCAATTAATTAAATATTGAATCAGTTCTACATTTAAAATTTCCTTAGGAAATTTGACATCAACCAACTGTTCAAATACCTAACCGCGGTGGTTTGAATGTTGGTGAACTTAGGCCTAAGATCACAAAGCTTAATCAGGGTTTAAGACAAACTTACGACTTAAGACAAACTTACAACTAAGGTTCTAGATATTCACTAGGTAAGTTTATTACCTAGTGAATATCTAGAACCTTATGTATTCGAGGAGCTTAGTCGTGAACCGTAGTTAATGTTGCAAAAGCGATGATTTATTACCGCCCTCATAAGATTGTACTTAACCTATCAGATGTGATGTCATTCAAACTCCATATCACTAACACCTACGGGCTCACATTTTCACTTAATAATAATATTTCGGTATGTATTTGTAATATCTACATAAATCATCTCTTTCGGTTGACGGGTTAAGTAGTATGGGGTCAGGGAACTGTCGAATAGAGGTATGTCACAAGGGGTTTATTTATTACCTTCGTTCGTAGCCATTTCTTCAAAATAAGTTAGTATAGGTAGAGAGGCAAGGTAGGCTCCTTTATTAATAAACGTTGCTATAAGTTTAGTGACTGTTTAATCATAGATTTAGCAATCTTTATAAACAAGCTCCTTATTTTCTAGTGGTTACTTTTCGTAAAACACTTATCATGTAGGGTGAATACCTCGAGATTTAGGGCTGGTTGTCCAATGTAACTTTTTTATTGTCATGTACAAGTAATAAATCGTAAAAATTCTATGTACCGATTCGCCAATATATAATATGCAGCGAGAAAGGCCATTGATCAATGCTTAGTGGACACTTGTCTGCATGCAAAGATTTCGCTTGCACCGGACCAATATTACAGACTGATATTATTAACATACATGGGTACCTATATGCTATATAGGTACTGAAAAGTTCTCCCATCAGTTCAAACTAATATTTCCCTAAACAAACAAGCGAAGTCGACGGCAGAAGTTAGTTTCGAATATAAATACGTCTCTTGCAAGTCGGTATTTCTTAGACATGAAGACACAAGGGTAAAATATGATAGATGTTCCAAGTTTGAAGTGAAGGTTGGATCCTATCATAAGGGATTTAATTACAGTTCATTGATTGGTTCATGGAGGAGGTTAACGTCTTCGTTTACCATGGATTTTGGCAAACGCTTAGTGATAATTTAGCAAAAGGAGTGGACGAATTAGGGGTTCTTCTTTTTCTAAAGAAGCAACCTGAATAGTAAAAATTTCCATTTCAAATGCCCTTTATTAGCAACCTTAAAACAAGTTTTACAATTTACTTAAATTTAAGGTTTTACCATCAAAAATCCACAGTCTAACTAGTACGGGACGGACGGAACGAGTAAGGGGGTTCTTATCTTGTGTCAATCTCCACGCTCCTGTACTAGCCTCATACAGATTTTACTCGCGATGGTAACAATATCGTCCACCCACCTTCCCGCCGATATTGAAGATTCAGACATCAGAAATCTCCAGTATTCCTTGCTCTTTAGCATAGGCCCCGCCAGGCTTTTAAATATGTGCAGCGGGATTGTCTAAAAGGGTTGGTTACCGCTACCCTGGAACATAAAGGGCTAAGGAAGGAACACGGGTGGGTTTTAGTCAGTAAGAGTCTGACACTACCTTCTGCTCCACCTTGAGCGGGAGTGGTCATTTGATGATTTCCCATCCACAAAAAAAAGGCTTTTAAATATCTCACTGAGTTTTTCCCTTCCATGTCTCTCCGGCAGTAGTTTTCGAGTCGAATTCCCATGTTTGAAATGGTTTTTCTCTTTTCGTCTTTCCTTGACTACATGACATTGCACGATATAATTAACTGTATATACGGTGAAGGAAAACATCGTGATGAAACCGGCATGTCCTGGAACCAAAAAATCAAAAACATGTGACATCTATCAACCCTCACTGGGCCCGCGTGGTAGATTATAGCCCACTGTCTCTCGAAGAGATGAGGGCTGTGTCCCAGCAGTGGGAACAATGTGGCTGATTATGATGACTTGTAGTACAGAGGCCAGCACATCAAGCTACCCCGAATCTGTCAGATTTTCCCAATTGAATATGAACCTTTTTCCTTTGAACTAAAGTTGAAAATCTATCAAAGAAATTTGACAGATTGGGGTAGGTTGACCTGCTGGCGTCTGTACATAGGTCTTATTCTTCGTGTTCGTGTCGCTGGCACTGTGTTTTGTACCTTTCGTGGTCCAGTTGGGAGTCTCTGAACCAGGCACAAGTGCGGAGATGTAGCTCCAGCCTGGCAAAGTGGCGGTACTTCGACGGAACGGCAGGAGGGTGTGGTTGTGGTATGTCGCAAATCATCCTCTACCTCTTATCTTGCCCTCTGTGTCCCAAAACTTGCAGTCAAACTGACCTCTGCGCTGTCACCGACGACGCCGTTGAAGTACGTAGGTAATAACTTCTTACATATAGAGGCGCCCCACTCTTTTTCCTAATGCTTACAGCACAAGTGTGCAACATTTCGCTAGTGTTTTAGTTTTGTTGATACACACTACTTATATTAGTGGGTAATTAGTATGTATCAAAAAAACTAAAACACTAGTGGAATTAACTAGCGATTACCACTAACGATTTGGAAGAAGAGTGGGGCGCGTTTTCGTGGATTGCACTATCTATAAATAGTACTGCTACGTCGTCATCAATATTAACAAATTTCAATGTTGTTATAGTAATTTTAGCTCTGTGATTAACTTAAATATGAAATATAGGATTCATAACGTTATTACTAAGTTTAAACTACAATCTACCCTTTCTAGATACCTAAATAATTTAAACTTTACCTAACTAAACAATGGTTAATTATTAATTCATCTGCTAACTTTTCCATCAATCTTTTCAGTTAATTTCGAAGGATTCGCTACCAGATTTACACGAATTTCCTAACTTAATTAACTTCATATATAGTGTACTAAACATGCGCAAATAATATGGCTAAATTAACTAACTTAGGAGAATGCAGCTGAAGTTACAGTGTAACAACAAAGGAATTTATAATCGCTACAATAGAGAGAGCTAATTAAAGTTGCAAATCAATAAGTTGTGACTTACTAACTTGAAGTGAGCTTGCTTAAGTTATAGTGCTTAAGTTAAATTGTTTAGCTTAATGTTATGAGAGCGTTTGTGCTTTGATGAATGCTTGATAACTGTGTAGGATGACTCATGAAATAAAATAGAATATTAAGCACTAAGCCCGCCTCTGTACATCTGTGTGCTTAAATAAATAAATAAATATTATGTACACCATACGAATCTGTACACTATATACAGTTTTGAAACCACATTCAAATTCAAATTCAAATTCAAATAGCCTTTATTAACAAACTTAAAATTATTTTACATATTTTTTGTGAATATCAGATTACGGTTGGTTTGTCTTGCTCACCAGCATAGGCCTCCCCCAGACTCTTCCAAATTCCACGGTCTTGTGCTTTTCTCCTCCACGCGAAGCCTGCCGTCGCACTGAGATCTTCCTCCCATCTACGCACTGGCCTTCCTCGTTTCCTCATCCCCTCTCTTGGGTACCATTCAGTGACGTCTTTGGCCCACTTCTCTATTCTACTTCTGATTGTGTGACCTGCCCACTGCCATTTTAGTTTTTTTATTGTTAGTGTCACGTCTGTAATATGTGTTTTTTTTCTTATAAGTTGCAATTTAACTTTATCTTTTCTCTTCAGGTTCAGTATGCTACGCTCCATGTTATGTTGGCATGTTTCTAACCTTTTTATATTTTTGGAAGTAAGAGGCCATGTTTGGCAGCCATACGTCATAACCGGAAGAATGCACGAGTTGAATGTTTGTCTTTTTAGTTTGATAGGTATAGATGGGTTTTTAAAAATTTCTTTTAACGACCAGTACCTTCTCCATGAAGAGTTGATCCTGCTTCGGATTTCTTTGTTTGTGAGTTGCGTTGGGGAGATAATTTGCCCGAGGTATGAATATTCTTCAACATATTCGATGCTTCCATTGTTAATCGAGATTGGTACTTTTATGTTATTGGTCATTAATTTAGTTTTTGTTGTGTTCATTTGCAATCCAACTTTGTTACTTTCTCTTACTAGCTGTTCTAGCATTTCCCGTAGATGTTTCGGGTTATTGGTGATGAGAATGAGGTCATCAGCGAAGCGCAGATGGTTTAATACTGCTCTGTTTATTTTAATTCCGTATCCGTCCCAGTCCAACTTCCTAAATATCTGTTCCAGAGTGGCAGAGAAGAGTTTCGGCGACAGTGGATCTCCTTGTCTCACACTTCTTTATTTCGAACTTCTCTCCCACTCTTTCTGTTTTTACCCTTGCTGTCATATTTGTATAATTTTTTTTAATTATTCTTATGTACTTCTTGTGTACACCTTGATTTAGTAGTGCTTCCCAAATACACGGATGTTTTAGAGAATCAAAAGCCTTGTTGTAGTCTACGAATGCAAGGTAGTACGTCAATCGGTACTCGTTGTATTTCTCAATAACCTGTTTTATCGTATGAATGTGGTCTACTGTCGAGAATTCACTGCGGAATCCCGCTTGTTCCTTTGGTTGGTTCTCGTCTAATACCTTTGTAATTCGGTCCAGAATTACCTTAGCGAATATCTTATACAAGTTCGACATCAAACTTATCGGGCGGTAGTTACCGATATTATCCCTACTACCTTTCTTGTGTAGTAAGATAATCGTTGAAGTTGACCACTGAGGAGGTATTTCTTCTTTATCTAATACTTTGTTGAACAGGTCCCTCAGAGTATCGATTATGGCGTCAGTAGAGCCTTTCAAGAGTTCGTTTGAGATACCATCTTCTCCAGGTGATTTCCCGCTCTTTTGAGAATGTATGGCTTTGTTTATTTCAGAATCTAAGATTAAAGGGACTTCTTCGTCGCCATGCATGTCTATTAGACTGGGTGTTCGATGTGGGTTTTTGTTACTTTCGCTGTAGAGGCCTTTGTAGAATTCCGTCGCTACCTTTAGTATGTCAATTCTCTTTGTCTTGTCTTTCTTGCGTCCTTTATCGAGTAATTTTGGTATCCACTCCGTAGATTCTTTCAATTCTTTCCAAGCCTTTTTCACTCCTCCTGTGGTTTTTATGTGGAATATTATTCTTTCATTTCTTGTGTCTTGTCTATGTTTCCTAATACATTCTTTAATTTTCTTGTTTATGTGCGCTATCTCCTTTCTGTCTCTTGGTATTTGTTGTTGTAAGGTTTGGCGTTTCAGCAACAGCTCTCTTGTTTTTTCGCCCACTTTGTCCCTATTATTTTTGCTTGATGTTAATCTACTTCCTGCTTCTTATAATTCTTTTTCCAGGGTATCATACTCTTCGCATAAACTTGAAACCACATAATATGCAATAAATTATACCACATACTTGATATCACCTATGTAATTTTTATTTAAGGAATATGTGACTAACAGCCGCACGGTTCGATCGATCAGGTTAAGCTACGCTTGCCGCGATTGGTCCGTGGATGAGTGACCGTATTTACATAACAAGACCACTCCGTGCCTCGGAAAGCACGTTAAACCGTTGTACCCTGCTGTCATAAGTGGATGGCAGTCGTTATGGGTCGTCAGAAGCCCGAAAGTCTAACAACCAGTCTTACCAAGGGTATCGTATTACACAGTCACTGGTCAGACAGGCAGTCACTCCATGTGAAATACTGGTACTCAGCTGCATCCGGTCACACTGAAAGCTGGCCCCAACATAGTTGGGAAAAGGCTAGGCAGGTGATGAGGACTTTTAATTAAAAAAAAAAAGAGTTCTACGCATAAAAATTAAAATCCATGAAATCCCATTTCCGACAAGCACTCGATTGAAACCGCGGGCACATTTACTCCTTAAATAAAATTCAAAAACAAGACACAAGTCTTCAGTCAAAACGTGAAGGGCGCTTGTTTATTATTAAATTAACCCTTCAGTGCGGAGGGTAATCTTGGAGGTTGTTCGGAGAGCCCTCTGTTAATCTGTCAAGTTATTGTTTGAGCGCTGTCTTTCTAAGGGTTGACTCCCAAGCGAGCCTTGTTTGAACTTGTATAGTTATGGTAACATCGCCTTTGATGGAGGAGTGACAAAGCTGATGGGAGTTTCCGTAAGTTTTTATTAGGCTGTGACCCTTTTTTTGGATGAATTTTTGAAGGAGTATTTTCAAATTATGGCTGTTTTACACGAGAAAGCGGATAACAATGGTTTCGTTAGTGGAGTCTGTAATAATTTAATATTTTTGGTAAGTGCAAGTACCTATAAGGGGCTTGCATATTTAAAACATCCGCCATGTCTGTGTTTTTATTGGCCCATCTTATTCTTAGCTATAAAATCAGGAAAATTAATTGACCACCAATTTTAATTGTCCGTATATTCAAATCACAACTGTCATTCTATGACAGTACTTAACTTACTTTTACTTAATAGTTAATTTTCATGACTGTAAAATATAAAGTCTAAAGTTTCGGCCATGGCGACTAATCTCAGCGGAGACTAGCCTTTGGCGCGGGGGATACTATAGTGCACAAGTGTGTGCGCAGACTCAGGTGCACTCACCCTCATAGGCCGACGGGACGGCAATCTGACACGACCGGAGAGAGATCAGGCAAAGGGCTAACGGCTTTAACGTACTTTACGAGGCACGGGGGTATCACACCGCTAACTAATCACTGCCAAACAAACTCATTTTCACATTATAAATTAGTAAGAATAAAGAAGCATTTTTTTTCCATTGATAGATAGATAGATAAAACGTTTATTCAGTGCAACAAAAGACACAATACAGGTACTTAAAAAATAAACATCGAAGAAGGTGAAAGAAAAAAAAAACATAGATTAAAAAGATAAATTGAACCATAGATACCTCAACATCTATTACGGTCTCGACCACTACTGGGCGGTGCATTTGATCTACGAGTACCAGACTCAAATTATTTAGTGGGACCAATGGAAATTAAAATAAAATCACTAAATTATTCCCGTTCGTCTCAGTAACAAAATCAGTGGGAAGAACAGGAATACACTTCCCTGACTGTACATTGCAGTTTATATCATTGCAAAGAGGTGCGTGGCTTACTAATAAAAAAAAAAAACGGTCAACTGCGAGTCGGACTCACGCACCGAGGGTTCCTTACTTTGTAGGTAGTATGTTTATCACGGGAATTGTGACTCGACTATTTAGCCGTGTTTTCGGATTTTTTCCTTTACTTGTGCTTCATGAAATTGCTTCTTGCCAAATTTCATGATTCTAGGTCAATGAGAAGTACCTTATAGGTTTTCCCTATAGGTCAAAATATGTGGCATAAACGGAACATAAACGCCCGTATCTTTTGATTGCGTTGACTTAGAAGTTACCTACCTGTATTGTGTCTTTTGATGCACTGAATAAACGTTTTATCCATCTATCTATCTAATTTTTTTATGGCTTCAAGTGATTGCAGCTCTAATTATTTCATATTAATTTCAACTTGATAACTCCATGCGTTTTTGAGAAAAAGGGTCTTGACAGACAGACAACGAAGTGGTCTTATAATGGTTCTATTTTCCTTTTGAGGTACAGAACCCTAAAAAGTAAAATTACAATAATTGTTATTGTATCATATTGTACCATATTGTACTTATTATACCGGCCTAATACCTACCTACCGCTAAACTAAGATCTTAATTGTTATTAGATTAAGAAATTGTTGTATCTACCTTGATGGAAATAAATACTTATATAAAATACCTCTCTTCAAAAACTATCTACTTGGTCACTGAGATAGCTACAAACCAAACTTCTTCACAAGGAGCTAATAAATTTTGTTCACATTCTAGATGTTCTCCTATTCGGTGCTCGCCAGTCAGTGGCACTTCCAAGCACCACGGCTCCTGCAATACCATACAATATTTATTCCAATAGAATCTAAAATTTACGTACATCGGTGTAAAGTACAAACTTTGTTACTCTCAAGTTAGATTGAAGTCGAATTTTGTCCTTCTGTTAAGCTGATATCAGCCGGTCTGTTCTGTAATAATCTCACATTCTGTCATTCATACTAACCACACTTCACCTAAGTTTTTACGATGAGATTATTAACATACATATGGGCTTATGGTTAAATAATAACGATCGAGCAGGTTAAGCCATACTTGCCGCGGATGGGTGAACATCTTCGCATAACAATAGCCCTCCGTGCCTCGAAAAGCACGTTAAGCCGTCGGTCCCGGCTGTCATTCGTGGGTCTTTGACAGTCGTTTTGGGTCGTCAGAAGCCCGAAAATCTGATAACCAGTCTTACCAAGGGGTATCGTATTACCCAGTAACTGGGTTGTGGAGGTCAGATAGTCAGTCGCTCCATGTAAAATACTGATATTCAGCTGCACGTGGTTAGACTGGAAGCTGACTCCAACATAGTTGGGAAAAGGCTAGGCAGATGATGATTATTACATAACTAGCTTTTGCCAGCGACTTCGTCCGCGTGGAATAATGACTTCCGGAAATTGAGGCACTAACTCTCATAGAGTTTAACCGATGTGCTCTTTCTTCTGCCGATTCTTGAGAACGCGTATTTCTCATTCAACGCGTTTTTCAAGACAATAGCGGGCGGACGCCGGCGTCCGCTTGGGGCTTGAATAACTAAAAATATATAACTACGTCTAATATATAAAATAATATATAATAAAACCTACTTCACTTAAAACTAAATACCTATAACTACTATAATTAATAATACCTATACCTATAATTAATAAAAGTACCTACGTTTTTACCTACTTAATATTAAAAAAAACTGAACATAAATTAACCAAAACTTACCTACTACTAACTAACTACTACTAACCTATTACTACTTCACCTAAAAAGAAATCCTGTTTTCCCAACATTTCCCTTCACTGCTCTGCTCCTATTGATCGTAGCGTGATGAAAAGTATACTATACCCTGCCCAGGAGTATGAAGAACAATTGTACCAAGTTTCGTTGAAATCCGTCGAGTGGTTTTTGTTTCTATAACGAACATACAGACAGACAGACAGACAGACAGACAAAAATTTTACTGATTGCATTTTTGGCGTCAGTATCGATCACTAATCACCCGCTGATAGTTATTTTGGAAATATATTTCATGTACAGAATTGACCTCTCTACAGATTTATTATAAGTATAGATAAATCGGCAGATGCCTCACTTTTTGTTCATTTATGACGGCTGGTTGACATTTCCTGTGACCCAAGAGCTGACTTTTACCTTGGTCAGAGGCTAAGCATTGCCATACAACATGGCAATGCCGCCAGTCTCTCGGGTACATTACCGGTCGAAAGCGATGTGGAGAAATTTTTCGACGCCATATTTTAGTTAGTGAATAGTTTTAGTTAGGTTTGTGTCTTTCATTAGGCATCTATCACTCGAAGTGAAGCGTCCGAACACAAAATGAATCAAAAATGAAAAAATCATTCATTAGTGTACCGATCCAACGATGTTGGGTTTAGTCTCTCACTCGCGCTACGAATGATCGAAAAATGAAATGAAACGAGCATATTCACAACAAAAAAAAAAATACGTTTTAAGTATAGACATAAACGTTACATACCTGTAAAATGTAATTTATTTGGTATCATGTGATCGTTGAATGAAACAAAAATGAACCTTCGATCGAGAAAACCAAGAATTCACTCGAGTGTAGCGTGTGATGTCAGCTTAAGATATTTCATGTTCCAATACTTGAGATAAAGTGAACAGACATATATGCAGCAAGTTTCCTTAGAATATAGGTCAATGGTTCGTGTCATCCTGATATTGACTGGCTGTGGTCTGAAGTTTGCAGCACTTAAATATCTAGGTACACTCGTACTTACATACCATATTGAAATGTTTACCTGCTTAATATAGTAAAAGGTATTTTTGCAATATGCATTTGAAAGCATCTTTGAGTTACAATGAACACGTTTATAAAAGAGACTGTATGAATTAATCAAATAGATTGCAATGCTTGACTATATATAATTCAGGGTGACAGGTACGATCGATCGACGACGATCGACGCGCAACCATGGATTCAGTACATGATTCTTAAATCCCCGCTAGAGATGTATATTGAAAAAAAAAAAATGTTATTTTTCACAATCTTGGTAGAAAAACTTGGCACCGTCCTTTTTTCTACATTTGGTTTTTTTTTCTTCAGAAAAAGTGAAATACTTTATCGGTATCGGTAGCTACGACAACGGAATAATTGACATTGCCAATTATCTTGAGACATTTATTTAATATTTAATATGTAATGATAGCTGTACCTGTGATAAATAAATAAATTTAACAAAATATAAATGGTACCTATTAATTTCTTTATTAACCAAAATAAATCCAATATTTTAATGCGGGGGCGCATTAAAATTTTTCGTCGGTTATCAAAAAAATCAGTTGTTGCACAGAAAAAAAAAATAAACACCCGAATTGAGAACCTCCTCCTTTTTAGAAGTGGGTTATAAAGTGAAAAAGCGTGAATTCATTCGTGAATTAATTAAGGAGTATCAACGCTATCTGTTCGTGGTATTATTTCCTGTTTTTTCTGAAGGCGCACGAGGAGGAATGCTTGCCCGAGGGTAGCATTCCCGTTTCCTCTCCGTCATATACTTACAAGGTTGTGCAAAAGTTGTCACCCGATATTCTTCGGCTGTAATTTTTTTATGAATGAAATACTTTGGGTACTGGTGGATTATATTTATTTGATGTTTTAATTTTTTCCATTAAGTTGAGAAAATTATATTGGATCAGTGGCCGTCGCCAGAATTGGTGACCACCTTCTGGCGGTAGGTCTTCGCATTCTTGACGGATATTCTCTTTGAGGGCTTCAAGAGTCTGAGGCTTGTTGACATGACTCGTGACTTTAAAAAACCCCACAAAAAGGAAGTCTGGAACGGTTAAATGAAGTGATCTTGCCGGCCAGTGCAATTGGCCAAAACGCGAGATTATTCGTCCCGAAACAATTATTTCGCGTTCCTTAGGAGTATAGCGATTCATGTCTTGTTGAAGTGTATTTTGTATGTTTAACTTCACAAATATCAACGTAGAATTGCTATTTGTCACTATTTGCAAAAATTATAGCATTTTCCGACAAGGTAAGGCCCGGTATCCACCAAAGCGGAGAGGAGAGGAGACGAGAAGAGATGTGTTTTGAATAACCAATCAGATTTCGTTATTTTCACATCTCCTCTCCGCTTAGCTTCGGTGGAAATGGAGAGGAGAGGAAATGTCTCATTTTTCTATACAATTTTGTGCCGCTAGCGAGCAAGCGGACCGGTAGAGCGGAGATGTGTGTAGTCGGGAGGCCGGGCGGACGGAGGCGCCCGCGCTCGCGCGCCCCGTTCCCCGCTGCCTTCTCCCCGCGCCTCGCACATCCGAAAGAGTTATTCCCATCGCACATCTCCGCTACGCACAGCTCACATCTCCTCTCCGCTACGCATCTCCTCTCCACTTTGCTGGAAATAACCTGCCAGTTGCGCAGCACATCTCCTCTCGTCTCCTCTCCTCTTTGCTTTGGTGGATACCGGGCCTGATGTCTTTTGCGCCACCTAGTTTTATAGACACCTTTTTGAGCTGTCATTTCATCGACTAAATAGTAGAAATGTTGCTTGACCTGTGAAACAGTATTTTCTAAAGATTTTTAACCTTTTCATTCCGCAACTAAACCTAGTGTCGGAATGGAACTATAAAATGTTTGATGTCCAACACTTGGCCCTTTTGTCATCTCTACAGATTTATGTGCGCAATCTCATTTCATAACAGAACCTTTATAATTCGCTCCGTTCCACTGTGACGACATTTATTTTATTGTAGGACTAGAACATTTTGACATACAGGTAAGTTTTGAAGCTTGGACGCAGCGTTTTCTTACAAGATTTAGCAAAGGAAATAGTGCAATTGTGTTGAGAACGCTTAGGTATCCTGACAATACAACAATTCACATGATCTGACCAAGATTTTGTCTGGACTTTAAAAGAGACTGTGACCTCTGAGTTTCTTTCTTCTCAGAATAGTCAGATAGGAAACGCCGACCTCATCTAGTAAAAAAAAAAAATAAGATTGACGTGTAAAAGTGTTTGTACAAACCTACTTACAGAAAATAAATCATTTATCATTTATTTAATAAATAGGTGTATTACACATGGGATTTCAACTTCTCTATCCTATTTTGAAGTGTCTTTCAGCTTCAAAACCATACCCTAAAAACTTTTTTACAAAACAAAAAAAAAACAACCGACTTCCAGAAAGACACTACAAAATAACTTTAATTTCGGAAGCCGGTGTCGTTGGGTTCGCATTTTCGTTGTTTACCACTGACTTCCGAAATTAAAGTTATTTTACACTTTGTAGTGTCTTTTTTGGAAATCGGTGGTTTTTTTTTTTTGTAAAAAAGATTACATTTTTAAGTTGCACTTACCCCACACAAATTCGTATAACACTACTAGCTATGTAAATATCAGTGGCAGGAAGTCATTATAACATCATCAATATAAACCAAGTGGCAAAGAAACGTACTATTGAAGCTAACTCAAAAACTACCCAAGCAAAGTTAGTAAAATTAATTTCTGAAATCGATTTACAATTGTCGGAGATATCACGTAACAAACATAAAATCAGAGTCAATCAGTCGAATTGAGAACCTCCTCCTTTTTGAAGTCTCTTAAAAATAGGCCACGTGAAGAGTCGACTAATCGCTTGGTAATGCATCGAAAAACTAAGGGCCGATTGTTGCAAACTGCTGGATAACGTTACAAACGTACGTCAAATGATACGTCAATAATGAGCACGTAATAGTTTTAATATTTGACACAAATGTCAAGGCCTTAATTTTGTAATTGTAATTTGAAACAACCCTTTTCTTGGTTTGACGATAGTTAGCCCCATTTTTGACGTATACGCGTGCGTCAAGTGGGTGTGAGCAGTGTGGGCATTCTTAGGAACCCATGGCCTAGATTTTTAACCCCAAACGGCTCGAACATATGTATAAATTCCAATAAGATTGGAATATTTAAGCTGTTTGAGGTTTTCCGCACCTGCCAGCCGCCCCATTACATCCCACCGTGCTAGGAAGACGGGATCAACTAATTAATTATTGAATCTGCGCAAGTGCGGTCCAGCATGTGAACTAAATCCGTATGTTTCTACCGGAAGATAACACAATGAGGCGACCCTTTGAAGGATTACAAAGGTATCCCGTAGAAAGTTGGCGACTTAACAAAGTTATGTTAACTTTTAGCTCTGTTCCGACTTCATTATATTTTTACTTTTTATGAAGTGGGAATCGTGTTACCAAGTTTCATGTTCCGGGTGATGGGTTCTAGCTGCAAGTGTAAGTTTCGATCTCGTGGGAATATCGGAATGAAAAGTATCCTATGTGTTAATCCTTGTTATAAACTATATGTGTGCCAAACTTCATCCAAATCCGTTCAGTAGTTTTTGCGTGAAAGAGTAACAAACATCCATCCATCCATCCTCACAAACTTTCGCATTTATAATATTATTAGTAGGAAGTTTATGAGCATCGATCGAACCGTGCGTCTGTTATTTCTTAGACACAATACTTTATTTGTTTTCATAGATAAAACTAACTTATAATACCCATATGAAAAATCATGGGCAAGGATGTCTTTGCAAAGAGTTGACTTGTTTTGGTATATTATTGCACTAAGTTTTTTTTTGCTTCATAAGCTATAAAAATTGTTGATTCCGTGGTTTTCAAATTCCTTACTTTCTCTCAGTTTTACTCGGCTTTTACAAACGATCTTTTAAACCTCAAAACTCGTACATAAATCCGTGACATACGGGTACCAACCTAAGACACTTTATTTTAAAGCATTTCCACGTCTCCCAGATTTGCGAACAGAATTATACGGATTTAAATACGACTGACGTTGAGTTCCGGAGTCCTGGCATGTTAAGTTCATTCATGCCACAGAACATAAAATTAGGCAGATGAAGTTTTACAACCGATTCAAAAAAGAACCCTGGGGCCGTATTACGAAGTATTAATGCAAACAGGGTGCGAAAAAGGGATGGTGCTATCATTCATGTGTAACTCCGTCTCTCTTATATACCAGGGTTCCAGTGCGAATAAAGGATGGTGCTATCGTTCATGCATAGCTCCGTCTCTTAATTACACTACTTGGAATAATGATAGCATAAGCCGTCATAATACGACCACCTGTTTTTATTTAAATCAGTTGGTTCGAGCTGGCTGAACAAACGATCACCACGATTGCGTGTTCTCGCGAAAATAACTTTCTATTGGGACATTTGGTTATGGTGAAACCCGAAACTATGATAAACAGAGTAATGTACCCAAAGAGAAAGAGTTAAATTCAACAGAAATGTCTATATTTTTTATTATTTAGCATATATCAAGAGCAGTAGCCACCCAATGGTAACGTCCCTGACTTACATGTTGTAGGTCGTGGGTTAAAACCTAGCCAGTCAGGCGCTTTCCTTTATCTAATACTAGCGGCCTGTCCCGGCTTCGCACGGGTGGACATTTATTTTTTAAACGTTTTATTTTTTTCTTGCAATTAAAAAAGCCTATAGTTAATCAGTGATAATGTAACATTTAAATGGTGAAAGAAATTTTAAAATCGGTCCAGTACTTTTTGAGCCAATTCGTTACAAACATACATACAAATCTTTCCTCTTTATAAAATTATAGTATAGATATAAAATTCTCATGTCACAGCGTTAGTTACCATACTCCTCCGAAACTGCTTGACCGAATTTTATGAAATTTTATATGCATATTCAGTAGGTCTGAGAATTGGCTACTATCTATTTTTTTTTGCAAAACGACGTTTGCGGGGTCAGCTGGTGTACTTATATAATTTCATTATCACTGAACGCTGCTCTCAAAAGCGGTGAAGGAAAACATAATGAAAAAACCAAAAATTCGAAGAAATCTACCAACCCACACTGGCTCGCGTGGTAGATTACAGCTCACTCGCTCGCGAAGAGAGGAGGCCGCTGACCCAGCATTGGGAACATTATAGGCATATTAGGTTCAAAAACTCTGTCTTTTCTCCCTGGTTTTATTAATCTGTGGTCCAGACGTGCGAGGGATGTCGGATAGAAGAGTGTTGAACTAAATACATAATCAATGCATAAGGTGTCCCTGGTTTTTAAATTAATGCTTCTCCTTTACCCTGTTTGAAATTCAGGTCGGGAAGCGATTATGTATGGATGATGAGAGAAAATATTTTGTGGGGTGAAAAGTTATGTTTTTAGGGTTCCGTAAAACAAAAGGAAAAAAATTAACCCTTATAGAATCACTTTTTTGTCCGTCTGTCTGTCTATCAAGACCCTTGTTCTCAGGTCAGGAATGCGTGGAGTTATTAAGTTGAAATTAATATCAAATACTCAGGGCTGCAATCTCTTGAAGCAGTGAAAAAATCAAAACGATTATAGAAGTTTGATTTTTTCACTTTTTCACATTCTATTATCTATACTAATTATATAATATTTTATAGAGGAAGATTTGTATGTATGTTTGTAACGAATTGACTCAAAAAGTACTGGACCGATTTTAAAAATTCTTACACCATTTGAATGCTACATTATCACTGATTAATATAGGCTTTTATAATTACAAGAAAAAACATAAATGTTTAAAAAATAAATGGTCACCCGTGCGAAGCCGGGACAGGCCGCTAGTTCATAAAAAAAATTACAGATGTCAAAATTTTAAATGCATTAATTATAACTCAAACTAGTCTATTGTATAGTAGCATTTGTCAAGAAGAAGTTTCTGTAATACGTATACCTAACCTTTTAGGGCACAATATAAAGGATAAATGAACATAAAGTTATGTCTACAAACTTTCCTGTCACCTTATCTGAATAGTAAGGGACAAAAGAAAAAAAATCTTAAGTTAAGGCCCTTCTTAACTAGAGTGTAATATTAAATGACGAAAAATAACTTTTAAGCTTTAGAATTTGTAATTCGACATTAGCCTGGGGAATTGAGTTGTGATCCAAAACTCGGTGCCTTAAGAATATGAATCTTAAGACCAAATTTATGGTAAGTACAGTCAGTAGCACAGAGGGCCGTAGATCGAGCCATGCTTGGCATAACTCTTCTAGACCGAGTGCGTAACATCGAAACCCGTCGTCGGTCTAAAGTCTACGACGTCGGGGACAGGGCAATGTGCTTCAAGTGGAGTTAGGCAGGACATTTGGTTAGATGAGGAAGATGTGTTCAAATGATGGCCAAGGTTAGGCCAAAGAAACCAGGGCCGTCCGAAAGCGCGCTGGGTTGATGATATCGTCAAAGTCGCGGGAAACCCCTGGATGAGGGACGCACGGAACCGGGGAATATAGCAGAAAAAAGGGGAGGTCTATACCCAGCAATGGGTGACTATAGGCTTTTTTTTTGAGGATGGGTAATCATCAAATGACCCCTCCCGCTCTGACTGACTAAAACCCGCCCATGTTCCTTACTGAGCACTTTATGTTTCGGGGTAGCGGTAACCCTTTCGGACAATCCCGCTGCCCCGGCAGGCTTCGGCCCTTACGGTTCCCTAAAGCTGACGTCTCTTTGAGTCGCGCGTGGAACACGTACGCGCCGTCTGGCACGGGCCTGGTCCTGATCGGATGGTGAGTTACCCCATTACTCTCCGTCCGCAGGCCCGCGCCTACGGTGGCCGGGAGGCCGGGAGTCGTCACGCGGCTCCTGACACCCGGAGCGTCTCTCGCGGTCGCTGGGACGTGAGGCTCTGTCCCTCAGCCGTCCCGCCACCTTCTTGGGTGAATTTAGGCTGAAATGACGATTATGACAGTCAGGAAAAAAGGATATTTAGCAATTAGACTACCAACTTATCGTATTATTATTTCACAATTGTCATTATTATCTTTCGTAAGAAAATGTCTATAATGCTTTTTTTTTTTTTTGTGGATGGGAAATCATCAAACAAGCTGTTTTACAGTTTTTTTATGGAAAAAATTCAACTCCATTCATGGTGAAATAGATGTCTATGCTGGTTCTGTAGCCTCAGTTAGGAAAACTTAAGAGTCTTAATTGTGCAATTTTTTTTTTTTTGTACAGGGTGTCTCAGAACGGTCCAACTATTTTGAGAGTGAACGAGACGCAAACAAAGCGGGGTGAAGGTGAGGAAGAGGTAGTGTTTGAAAGATCTATCCTTATATTTTTAGTTGACACAGGAGAGCAACGCTCGTTTTGCGTGCGCGCATATTTCGAGAACGATCGATCGCTCATTTGAATTCATCGTTTATTTCGACTTCACTATGGATTGAGCAATATTGGAGAAATTCCTAGTAATGCTACTATCCTCGCGTGAATCCAGGCATTCAACGTTACTGGAAACACACTAGGCGATTCATCATGCTCGTCATCATGCTCGTCCAAGAACAGCAAGAACCCCTGGAAATATCGAGTTGGTTGCGAATTCCGGAGACGGTGGATTCGGCGCGCTATGTTGAGATGATACGCATTTTTTTTGATCCGAATCTTAGAGAAACTGAGCACTATAATTGTCAATCGTGGTTCTAACAAGATGGAGCCACTGCGCATACAACTAACAACTCGCGAGCAGCACTGCAAGAGTTGTTTCCCGAAAAAGTGATTTCTCAAACGGGTAACATTGAGTGGCCACCACGGAGCCCTGATTTAACCCCACTTGATTTTTTCTTGTGGGTTTATCTTAAAAGTGTTGTCTACGAAAACATCCACAAAGTTTGGTAGATTTAAGAAGAAATATTGAAGAGAAGATCAGACTGATTCCTCAGCAACTTCTACAAAAAATCTTCGAGAATGTCCGCAAAAGGTTTGAAGAGTGTCGCCAAAGAAACGGTCGTTATTTATCTAATGTAGTATTCAGAAAGTAAAATTTCGTTCTTTGTATATATTATGGTATCAATAAATAAATAATTACAATTAACATTTTTTTCTTATTATCCTTCGAAAAAGTTGGATCGTTCTGAGACACCCTGTATTTAATTTTTCTTTCCCAAAACTTTTTCATTATCTATGGAAAAGTTTACATTTTCTTTTTTGTTTAATTAGTGTTTTTTAAACACTAATTGTTGTAATTAAGAGTAAACTAGTCGCAAGCTCGAACTCATTGGTGGTCATGGCCAAAAAGCACGCTGTCTCGCCTGGCTTCGTGTCTGACAGCGCTAGTATAGTAGTAAGTATTCTATTTCCGTACATACAGAATTAATAATAAGTCTAAACGATATCAAGTTTAACTTTTGATGCACAATGTGAAACAGTGGAGTAATATTCTCCCGAAATTTGTATAGAAAAAATATCGAAAAGTCGCACCTTAAATTATGCATGCTAGATTCACATCTAGTAGATGTCAATCAGAAAGAATATTGTTTTGTAACTGTTTTAATACATTTGTGGTCGTACATCAGTTTTGTGAATTACTTAGGTATATAAAAAAAAAATAACGGTCGGATTCCGAAATCCGGAACGATATGAATCGGAGAATAAAATCAAAGGAGTAAAAAAAAAAGCAGCTTATTAACCTGTTCAGTAAGTTGCAATACATTTCTTGTATCGGATAGTACCTCTAGTGCATTTCACGCTTGACTACACCGTCTGATACGATTCCCACGTGAGTCGTGACCCAGTCTTGTACACTCGTCCATAAAGATGTATTATATTAGTCTTTATGTCTATTAGCTGACGCTGAATACCAGCGCTGGGGCTCTGCATAATGCTTAGTTCCTATACGAGAGTATAGGAACTAAGCATTATGCTGAGTGATAGCCGTTTTGCTTGGATGTGACGCATGTTTCTCCATAATCTGTTATTTTTTTTTTAACTGACTTCTAAAAAAAGAGGAGGTTCTCAATTCGGATGTTTTTATGTTTTTTTTTATTGTATTTTCGGGCATAACTCCGTCATAAGTATACAGAAAAATGCAAATATACAAAATTCTTTCTTTGTTAAAAAAATGTGTATTCCGAAATGGCCCCATTAAAATTTTGCAAAGATCTGATGATGAGTTTCGAAGACAGACAACGAAACTCTTCAATAAATGCCAGCAAATCAACCGCGACTGCTGGTTTCGCATATGTATTTGTTTACGCAATCACTCAACATAACATCACGCCTGTAGGTATCCGCTAAAGGGGTACGCAGATGTGTTCAATAATAGGAATTTTCCACTTAGTTTATATTGATGATGTTTTTATAGCTTCATGTCACTAATATTTACATAGAAAGTGTAATATGAATTTGTGTGGGGTAGGTACCTACACCTAAAAAGTTATAAATTAAATCTTTTTTTTACAAAAAAAAAAAAAAAAACAACCGACTCCCAAAAAGAAAACACTACAAAATGAAAAATAACTTTAATTTCGGATGTCGGTGTCGTCATTTTCGTTTTTGATACCGACTTCCGAAATTAAAGTTATTTTTCACTTTGTAGAGTTTTTTTTTGGAAATCGGTTTTTTTTTTTGTAAAAAAGTTATTTTAAATTAACTAAAAATAATATGTGGATAATATCTTATTCTAAGATATGAACATCGAAACAGATTTTTTCTTGTAATAACAATCTATGATTTATTTTTTTTCAAAGTAAGATTTCTATGAAAATATAATAGGTATGACAAAAAAATTATGTGAAACGAAATTCTATAAAACTGTAGGCCAATTCTGCTAATTTAAAACGTTCAAAATCTAGTCGCAGTCTAATCTCGGCGACAAACAAATGTCAAAAACTTGTCAAAATGTAGGGAAATTTGAAGTATTTTTGACAGATTGAGACTGAGATCAGACTGGGAACTTTCTTAAAAATTACGAGAATTGCCCCTCTGTTGTCTATAAAACGACGCACAACCGACTACGAAGAAGCCTACGTAGAGTACGTAGCAAATGACTACGGCGTAGCTCTTCGCTACGAATCAGCTACGTCTGCTACAAAATAGCTCATGGTACAAAAACCTGCACCCTAATTGCCTAACATACTTTCAATCAGTAACCTAAATAATTTGAAGTTCATTGCTTCATATGTTCGAAAAATGTGTCTGCTCAGCAACATAAATAGCGCAATGAAAGTTGCTGAACTTTCAATAGTAAAACCATTTCTACTGATTGTATGTTGCGCAATTTCCCTCTGGTTTTTACGCATATTGAATTTTAGTTTCATATCTATTGTGTACCGACCTTTACAAGTAACATTAAGTCCCGCGGGTTTCGCCGCATATTTAGTATTCAGCTCAAAAGAGCGGCCGGACAAAAAACTTTACAAGGGAAACTTGCAAAAGAAACTTACGAAAGGATTAAAATGAAAATAGGACGAAAAATTTTTGAAGACACGATTGTTTTACGGAACAATCGTTCGGAACGAAGTTGTTGAAAATTGGGCCATTGTTGTTCTGAGAGCTCTAATATTTAGATATTGCGTAATTCAAGGATTGTTTCAAAGGGCTTAGAATATTTAGGTCCATTGTATTCTGTATTGTGGAAAAGGGTATCGGGCAAAATATTGATGTACAAATTGTAGGGAAGTCCAGTGGTTTTCTTCAAAATATGTATTAGGATTCTTCTCGGGTGTACAGTCGAGTTCATTAATATATTGGCAGTGAAAAAGTTTCAAAATAACATAAGCGTTAAAATGATGATCATTTTAAAGGTATAATATTTTGAAACTTTAAATGTATGTTAACATTTTATTTATGTCTAAGTTTGTATAGAACTATATGATTATTTTAACGCTTATAATATTTTGAAAATTTGTCACTGCCAATATATTAATGAACTCGACTGTACATTGACACAAGTTATATAAAAGTTTTTTTTAAATTGTTGAGTGGACCCGCTCTTGACTTCGATCACGCCTGATGGAAAGCGATGGATGAGGTCTATGATGGAACGAGCGTGCCCAGAAGATACCTAAGGCACTGGAATTTCCACGCTTCGACGAAAAACAGCAGACTGCTCGTAATTTGTTAAATTAACTGTTTGTTTAGTAATCAGCCTATAATGTTCCCACTGCTGGGATTCAGGCCTCCTCTCTATGAGAAGGAGTGGGCCGTAATCTACCACGCGGGCCCAGTGCGGGTTGATAGATGATAAATGGCTTCAACTTTTTGGTTCTAGAACATGCCGGTTTTCTCACGATGTTTTCCTTCACCGTTTTAAGAGCAATGGTGATTAAATAATTTACACAAATTAAAGCGCCTGACGGGGTTCGAACCTAAGACCTTTACCACTGGGCCACCACTTCTCCCACCCTTGCTGCTGCACCCTTTCTATTAATTAAATTACATTCGAAAACATCTATTAATTTCTTACTAAACTTCAATTAAATCCGACGACCCTTTTTTTTTTTTTGTGGATGGGAAATCATCCAATGACCCCTCCCGCTCTAGGTGGAGCAGAAGGGAGTGTCAGACTCTTACTGACTAAAACCCACCCGTGTTCCTTCCTTAGCCCTTTGTGTTCCGGGGTAGCGGTAACCCTTTCGGACAATCCCGCTGCCCCGGCAGGCTTCGGCCCTTGCGGGCCCCTTCCTTATGCTGACATCTCTTTGAGGCGCGCGTGGAACACGTACGCGCCGTCCGGCACGGGCCTGGTCCTGATCGGACGGAGAGTTACCCATTACTCTCCGCCCGCAGGCCCGCGCCTACGGTGGCCGGGAGTCGTCTCGCGGCTCCCGACACCCGGAGCGTCTCCCGCGGCGGCTGGGACGTGAGGCCCTCTCCCTCAGCCGTCCCGCCACCTCCTTCGCTAGCATGACTGCTTCGCAGAAGGAGGTGACTGCCTCCCACTCCCTCTCGCCCCGGACCATGGCTTGAACCAGGGCCGGGCGCGAGAGGTCGCCGCCGCTGCCGATCGCCTCTGCGAGAACACGGCGGTGCTCCGCCCAATTGGGGCATACCGCCACCGTATGCTCCACCGTGTCCTCCGGGCGACCCTCGCAGTGACACCCGATGACACCCGGGCGACACCCGGGCGTTTCCTCCCGCCCGATGGTGTGCAGGAACCTCTCGAAACACCCGTATCCGGTGAGGACCTGCGTCAGGCGGTAGGTGAGGGCGCCGTGGCGCCTCCCTAGCCACTCCTCAAAGAGGGGTCTTATCGCCACTATCGTGGCGTGCCCTGCGCTGGGTTGCGACAGTCGCTCTTTCCATGCCGCCATGAGATCGCGCCGGAGGTCGGTCCGCTCCGCCAATCTGACGACCCTGCCGATCGATTCTGTAAAAATCTCACAGTGATAACTTAGGTGAAGTGAGCGTAAAGTGAGCTATCAAAAGGGGCAATCCCTAAATCAGGTGGAATGACAGCTCACTTCACCTTAGTTTTCACGGTGAGATTTTTACAGAATAGCACTGCTAGTTACTTATCTCCTTTGCTGACAGTACGTCAGATTATGTTACACGCATACGTAGGTACATTCTCGTTAAGGATAATAGTCCAAAAGCTAACTGACACATGTAGGCGATGATGGATTCGGCTGAAGTGTCGAATAATTGAACCGGAAGCGACGAAAGCCATTGCAACTCCATTAGGGAACAACATAGATGTCTTGTAAATAGATGTGATTTGTGTCTGTGCTTAACAACAGCGCCTATAAAGAGCTTTGTCCATATTTGTGTAGATCTAACTATCCAGTATTATTATTTCACTATAATACATATAAATTATATTTTATAAATATTAAGATATAATATAATAAAATATAAAATAATTTAAAAATATAAAAAATAGTAGCCCACCGGTATCGGGAACAGGGTCCAAGCTACCAGCGATCAGGGCTCCAGAGAGAGGAACCTCCTAACAATGCGGGCCGTGTCCAGAAGAATCAAGCCCTTGATCCAGCTGCCCAACGTGAGCCTCCTTAGGTGTTGGTCGAGGCTCTTGGCTATTAGCCCATTGGACTAGCCAGTATTATTACTATAATACAGGGTTGCAGTGGGCTGCACGGAAAAGGCCTCCCTCAGCCTTTTTACACAATCCTCTTTTGCTAGTGCAGGCTAGTCCTTTCGGTAGGAGTCAAGCTAGCCGAGTCTTCGTCTCGGTCTGCCGCGATGGCGCGTGCGTTTAGTGGTATCCAATTAGTCGTTCTTTTAGCCCATTTGTCATCCGACATGCGGCAGACAAGTGCGACCCAGTCCCAATTAAGCTAATTGGCTTTCTGAGTAACGTTCGTGATCTTGGTTTTGGCGCGCAGTGTTGTGTTCCTTATACGGTCCGAGATTCGAACCCCAAGGATATCGCGCTCCATGGCTCGCTGGCAAACCTCGAGCTTGGACTTCTGCTGAAGTGGAAAAAACCATTGTGTAGATACGTTTGGCAAAACTTCAGTGGTTCTCTCTCTGAGAGGCTGTTCTTTTCAAATACGTAAAAGTATTTTCTCTACCTTTAAAATCTCTTTTTAAACAAATACAGCTTCTTAATTACGAACCACTTTCGTAATCCATTGCTTCAAAGCAATTATGTTTATGTGCTTAAATAATCTATGTCTGATTACAAACTGCGTCGCAGATTGTGGTCGGTTGTGGATAAACACATCTTCTATTTTTCATATTTTTTATTTTATTAATTATTTATTTATTTATAATGAGCACTGTACTAAAACAACACGCAGCGCTTCCGTACAGCACTGAATTTACAAAAAGGAGACGGAAAGATATCGTTTGCCCTCAAAAAAGTACAAAATATGCTTTCACAGCCAAATTTTATATGTACCTCGGGCCGCTACTCTATAATAAACTAAATAATAAAAGAAATATCTACTCCTTAAATCACAGTAACTGCAAGAAAATCCTTAAGGAGGCTCTTCAGACTATGTCCTATGAAGATACAGAGAAGTTATTACATGTGCCAAAGTAAATATTGTTCGTATTAGATAATTTTAATTATACACCTAAACTTTACACTTAAACTTATACACCTCTACATATGTACCAATAATATAAATATGATAACTGAGTGATTATTAAATCAATTAATGTTACCTCCATTCGCCTGAAATACAGGATTACCTAGTTCAGGCACGAATCATGAGTGAACTTGACATAGATTTAAGAAAAACTGTATTTAATGTTAGTCCTTTTAGTTTTTGAATAAATTTTATTATTTATTATTTAAATATATTTGAAAAAGTCTGCTTAAAAACGTAAATAATGCAATTAATGTTGTCGAATTATCAAAGTGAAAGGTTACGCAATTACGTCGCAGGTCTAGTTCGTTCTGTCCAATTCTAAAAGTCTCTACTACATGTAACGTTAAATGCGCAAAACCAGAAAATAATTTGTTCATAATTGACTACTGAATCGATTTCGGTAACTTTTAATATAGGTTTAAAAAAAAAAAAATGTATTTCGCCATAATTTCCGCCGATTGAGCCCGAGGGGCCCTGGTTAAATAATAACAGCCGCACAGGTCGATCGGTCAGGTTAAGCTACGCTTGCCGCGGTTGGTCTGTGGTTGGGTGACCATCGTTACATACCGAGACCCCTCCGTGCCTCGGAAAGCACGTTAAGCCGTTGGTCCCGGCTGTCATTCTTTGATCTTTGACAGTCGTTACGGGTAGTCAGGAGCCCGAAAGTCTGACAACCAGTCTTACCAAGGGGTATTGTATTACCCAGTAACTGGGTTGTGGAGGTCAGATAGGCAGTCGCTCCATGTAAAATACTGGTATTCAGCTGCATCCGGTTAGACTGGAAGCCGACCCCAACATAGTTGGGAAAAAGGCTAGGCAGATGATGATCCGCCGATTGCGCCAAAGAAAATTAAGTCTTATTTTAAGGCAATAACACTCAATTTTGAATGCATAAAGTAATGCTAGGATCAACACGATTTTCTTAAGACTGTGCCGACCGCACAGTGGCGCCCTCATTGTTTGTTTGGTTATTTCATACAATTTAGAATGAAAATGCAGAAAATAAGCACGTTAAGTTGTGCTTCACAAGATTATACGTTAATATTATTAGAAACGGTAGTTTTATATTGTTTAGTTTCATTGTAATCCTTAAAACGGATAAAAGTGGCCACTATATTCCGTTTTAAGGATTATGATAAAACTAAACAATATAAAACTACCGCTTCTAATAATATTAACGTATAATCTTATGAAGCACAACTTAACGTGCTTGTTTTTTGCATTTTTATTCTAAACTAGCTTTTGCCCGCGACTTCGTCCGCGTGGATTTCGTACTTTCCTCAAATAAATTTAACACCCTCTCCACCTCCCCCTGAAAGGTATTTCGAAAATTATTGATTACGATCTTTATACTTACTTTATTTAAAGAAATGAGTATTCGGGCCAATATTTTAGTTAAACTACCTAAGATGTTTCAAATAAACTATCCTCCCTTTTCATCACGACAGGGCTTGTTTTTGCATTTGGTACGTTTCCATTTTTATGATATAAAGATTATTTATAAGTACCTACCCATTATCGTGTTAATGGAAGTTGGAGTTTATACTCCTTAAACTTTATTACCCTTTTCTACCCCGGTAGGAGTAGAATAAGTAAAACTCTAAAACTCACACTTTTTTATTTTAAGTAAGTAAGTAGTAAACCCCTAAAAGCGTCAATCTTTATTATTTACTGAGGCAAATGTTGAAAAGTTTCAAGTTTCCTAACCAAAGGAATAAGACCACATTTTCACCTTCACAGTTTTTATCCCCATAGGGGCGAAATATTGAAAACATGTATGAGACGTTTCCATATCTTGACTCAAAGATTATTTATACCAATTTCCCATTGAATCAAGCCACGCAATAAAATACTCCTCTGTGAAATGGACTACCCCCGTTCACCCCGTTAGGGTTAGATTTTCGAAAAACCCAGTCACACTTTTTTATTTATTTTGGTGTTAAGTATACATACTGAGTTCCGAGTTTATATTATTGGACCGCGCGATAAAATTCTTCCATACAAACTGACACCCTCAATCTCCCTTTAGAGCAGAAAAACATAAAATGACAAACTATAATTTACTTAGATAAGTATTTGTGCCAAGTTTGAAGCTTAAATTTATCCATACCATTTTTTTGGAGTAAATCAAGCTACGCACTATAATACCGGCCTTAAAAATCGAATTACCACTTTTTTGCCCATCAGGGATCTACTTTCGAAAGACCCATTTCTTATTACTTAGACAAATATTCCTTCCAAGTTTCAAGTTTATTAACCAAATGAATAAGATGTTTCGTATAAAGTTTTTCCCCACTTTTCACCCACACAGGAGGAATTTTGAAAAAATGTTTGGGATGTGTTCATAACTTGACTCAAAGATTATTTCCAACAGTTTTCGAGTTAATCAAGCCACGCAGTAAAATGGAAAATTAACTACTCCTTTTCACCCCGTCAGAGGTAGATTTTCGCAAAACGCTGATACATGTTACTCTTTACTTTTGGTCTTAAGTATAAATACTGAGTTTCGACTTAATCGGACCGCACGTTAAAATTCTTCCATACAAATGTTGACATCCCCTAATCGCCCTTTAGGGGGTAGTTTATAAAAGGAAAAAATGCCAAAATTCATAATTTACTTAGATAAGTATTCATGCCAAGTTTCAAGTATATTAACCAAATGAATAAGATTTTTCATATAAGCTGTATCCCCACTTTTCACCCCCACAGGGGTGGAATTTTGAAAAATCGTTTGGAATGTGTTCATTACTTGACTCACAAATTATTTATACCAATTTTCTAGTTAATTAAGCCAAGCAGAAAAATTTGCGCTGTAAGATTAACTACCCCTTTTCTCCCCGTTAAGGGTAGATTTTCGAAAAACCCTGATAAACGTAATTCTTTATTTTTGGTATTAAGTATAAATACTGAGTTTTAAGTTAATCGGACAGCGCGTTAAAATTCTTCCACACTTATTTTGACACCCCCCAATCCCCTGTTAGGGGGTAGTTTAGAAAAACAACAAATGCCAAACTTTATAATTTACTTAGATAAGTATTCGTGCCAAGTTTCAAGTTTATTAACCCAAGGAATAAGATTTTTCATATAAGCTGTATCCCCACTTTTCACGCCCCCAGGGGTGGAATTTTGAAAAATCGTTTGGAATGTGTTCATTACTTGACTCACAGATTATTTATACCAATTTTCGAGTTAATTAAGCCAGGCAGTAAAATTTGCCCTGTAAAATTAACTACCCCTTTTCTCCCCGTTAGGGGTAGATTTTCGAAAAACCCTGATACACGTAATTCTTTATTTTTGGTACTAAGTATAAATACTGAGTTTTGAGTTAATCGGACTGCGCGTTAAAATTCTTCCATACAAATTTTGACACCCCCCCATCCCCCTTTAGAAGGTAGTTTAGAAAAACAAAAAAGACCAATTTTCATAATTTACTTAGATAAGTATTCGTGCCAAGTTTCAAGTTTATTAACCCAAGGAATAAGAGTTTTCATACAAACTTTCATCCCCTATTTAACTCCCTTAGGGGTTGAATTTCAAAAATTCCTTCCTTATTCCTCGTCTACTTTATAAAAGGAACCTCTGTGCAAAATTTCAGCTTTCTAGGTCCAAGGGCTTAGGCTGGGCGTTGATGAGTCAGTCAGTCAGTCAGTCAGTCAGTCAGTCAGTCAGTCAGGACTTCTCTTTTTATATATATAGATTGTATGAAATAACCAAACAAACGATGAGGGCGCCACTGTGCGGTCGGCACAGTCTTAAAAATAATAGTTAGCTTTAAAAAAATAGTTTTGGTCATTGTATTATGCTTTTATACTTAATGGTCTAATTGGGGTGTATGAGGTTTTGCGCATTTAATGTTACACGTTGTATACATTAAATCTCTCTTTGATAACTTTAGTCAAATACTAATAAGTTTTTGTTTTGCATCAATCGAAGGAATCACAAACTACTCTCCAACAGACCGGTCCAATCCAAGAGCCTTACAAACTACGCTCAATGCCTTCATTCCTGGTTCCACACCAGACAGTCACTTCCATATTCCCTAGCTCTCTACCCACCACTTCCATCCCGTCCACGCCAATTAACCAGGAGGGCGAGTCGATAAAATAACCAAATTATATCTACGTTCAAAACCATTACAATTTGTTACATTCACTTAAATTACGGGACGAAGTTGCGGGGCTCGGGAAAGATGGAGGATTTTTTTCTTTAGGAAAGGAGGGATATAGATGAAGAACGTTTAAAAAACTTTTTTACCAAAAAAAAAAAAACAACCGACTATCAAAGAAACAACGAAGTGAAAAATAGCTTTAATTTCGGAAGTCGGTGTCGTTGGTTCCGCATTGTCGTTTTTTAACACCGACTTCCGAAACTTATTTTTCACTTTATTGTTTTTTTGGAAGTCGGTTGTTTTTTTTTTTGTAAAAAAGTTTTTATTTTTCACTTTTTAGTTGTACATACCCCACACAAATTCAATTAACACTAGTGCATTGAAGAATTGAAGGCACCGACTAGAAGAATCATCAAAATTCGCATAGTAATGCTGGAGATGCAGTACATTTATGTATACAGGGAATATTTATGTATACCTGGAAGTATGAATAAAATCGAATAGGGGCGTGGGCAAGGTCGTTTCCAAACTTTTTGATCCTGAGAATGATTGATGATTGAGAATTATTTTACGGTTCAAAAGTTGTGACCAATTTTTTTCAATCGTTTCGCATAGTGGTCAAAGAAAAACAATCATTAAAAAAAAAACTATCAGGGCTGTCTAAAAAACTTAAATTGACAGTTCCTGGTAGTTTTTTTTAAATGATTTTGTTCATAACTTTTGAACAGTAAAAAAATTCACCAACATTCTCAGGATCAAAAAGTTTGGAAATGACTTTGCCCATGCCCCTATTTGATTTGATCCATACTTCCAGGGACATCCTGTATAGATAGATAAATGTCATATATGTAGTTTAATCTTTTAACCGCTTCCGTCGAATTAAAACGACAAATATTTTCATGTCCATTTCGCCAGGGTCGTATATTTACGACCAAATATCACAGCTCGTTTACTCTGTTTTTTTTTTTATTAATTATGCTGTATTCTATCAGGTTATTTCGAAAAATAAATATTTTTCGGATCACTGTGCCGGGCGCTGGGGGCACGAAGTCGGGCGGTTAAAAGGTTAACACTTGTGTGCTCTAACATCTACTTCTTTGACTCTCGGTCTGAATAAATCGAATTATCTACTATGTGAATCCACCTCTACAACCTACTTTAAGCAATTTCCTCTCACCTGACACACTATAACATCCCTTATCATCGTATATTATCCCCATGCCGACATATAAAGAGCTCTTTCTATTCAAAACCATGTTTTCGTTCTACGAACTAGTGCGATAATAGCGCGGGCGTCGCTCGTGGAGACGATAGCATCGCTGTAAGTGTTTAGTGAGGTTTATTTATAGTTAAAGGTGGTATACCAATTTATAGTGGGAGATAAGTTTTAGTTCGTGTATTCTGTGTTGTATTGCTGTTCACGGTGTACTGTGGGTTAGTTATTTTTCTGATCAGAAAGTTGTGAAGACTTTTTGTCATGTTGCAGGGTAACTTTTAAAAGTATAGTAAAAAATAATACTGGCCTTAGTGTAACGTACAGTATTTTTATCTCATGAAGTGACCCGCGGTTTACTTGTGGTTACCAAGTGTAACACGCTGTGAATGTGTGTCACGTGTGTGGAACTGCAGAAGCTATCGGTACGATAGCATTCAAGACAATGGCGCAGTCGGAAGTGTGTGTTAAGTGCCGACGCTATTCGTCTTCACGCACACATTCACAGCGTTTTGTACACTTGGTTACTACAAGTAAAGCGCGCGTCGCTTCGTGAGATAAAAATACTATAACCGCACACGGACCACTCGCGAGCGCCTCTCGTAAGTCCGGTAAAGAAGAATTCTCAACGTCGTATAGTTAGTACCAACTCATCTGTTCCTGTTGTTGTTAGTAACTAAGGAGAACCGAGCTAGAACCGTTGCTTGTGTAAGCTTTAAGTCTTGTTACTTTCTACAAGCAAAGCTGCCGACAGAGGTGGTTCAAGTTGCATACCTACTTGATTTTAAGTCACTGTTAAGTTTCATGCTTTCCTGGGCACTGTAAGGTGTATTGTGGTGACAAAAAATACTTTTCAAGATGGTCCTTAGGTTAAGTGACGTTTGAGTACTTGGGGGTCTGATAAAAAAAGAGATGACAAATGTATGTGTGCTAATGATATATAAATATTTATTGTAAATCCTGCAACACTTAAGTGTCCTTTTGTTTTTCTATTTATTTGTAAGTTTAGTTAGTGTTGATTTTTAAATCGACAGACTTTTTTTTCGTGGAATAAAATTGACGTCTGTCAAATTTAGCATGAAAGAACTGTCAAAAATTCAAAACTATTTCTCAGATAAAATTATCTGGCGATGGAAAAATCAGTAGTAGCCGTAGTATCAGTACTTCAGTAGTATCCTATTGTAAATAGTTAGTTGTGATAAATACTCCTATTGTAAAAGTCATTAAACTAATATTGTGTCCATCAGTTCTTGTTTTAAACATTGTTTTTAGGTTCAATAGTCTACCCATATCGTATAGATATGCAAAGGAATTGCAAATAAATTACCTACATACGAACATTATTTTGCCGAAAAAACTCAATCTGTTTATGTATGTAACGTACTGCTATTTACGGTCAAAAGGTAAATTGCGATAATCCAGGCTTGACACGCAAATTGGTAATGACAACTAGCCATAATTCCATCATATCGATATGTTTGCTTTTTCTGCTGGTAGATTCAAAAATATTGTACTCAAAATACTTAGTCATTAGTAATTTTAATTAAGATTTGCATGCCTTTTGAGTTTTGCTTTATTTGCTAAATTTACTTTTGTTTTACTACTTAACACAAGAAATGTTTTCTTAACTTAGATTATTGTTGTAGGTTTTAATTTAAATAGCATGGTTTGTAAAGATTATTATTTTTTATGTGTATTCCGTGGAAAATGTTGTTGGTTACACATTTGGCCATATCTTTTTTTTTTGTATTTCTTTCTACAAAATGTAATGTGTCACTGTTTGTATTCCCAAATAAATAAAATAAAATAATGAATTAATTAACAGTAGTATTTGATTCCTTTCCTGATGCAGATCATTCACTCAAACACATAAACCACATAATAGATCACTGTCAAACACATAATAGATCTATCATCAGAAATAATCAGAAATCCAATTACAAACATCATTGCAGTACCAATCAAAATGACGTGACGTTACAATAATTGAAACTCGAAACTCGAAATTCAAAGCTTAAACCGTTCGATCGCAGGGCTGGCACGAAAGGGCTGGGAAAAATAAACAGGGCTGTACAAACACCGGTTCCAATCGACAGTTGTTTAATCTGTGCGGGGCACTTATTGATTTCACTGGCCCGTCCCTACCGTGCGCTTTATCTGCGGCCTCTGATCGGATAGTTTCGGCTTGGGGGTCCGTGTAAGTTTTTAATGTCTGTCGGTTGTTAAATAGATAATTATCATGGAATGTGGTTCATTTAATATCGCAAGAGTAGTGTATACCTCATATCTAATCCGCCTATAATGTTTCCACTGTTGGCATAAAGGCCTCCGTCTTCGACAGGAGTGGGTTGTAGGTATGTACCTAATCCAACATGCGGGCCCAGTGCAGATTGTTACATGTCACGTGTTTTTGAATCGGTTTCTTCACGACATTTTCCTTCACAGTTTTAAGAGCAGTGGTGATGAAATTAAATACATGATTAATAGGACCATGCTTTCTTCTATTGCCTTCTATGGCCGTTTAAACCGATTTTTTGTTAATAAAACCTACCTTCGACTTCAGCCTTTCACATATGAAGGCCTTACATGTAAACGGGATCAAGGGTGCCCAGACACGAGGTCGTCTGGCGCCCATGTGATGGTTTGGTCCCTGGGGTGGTCACAGCGTGCTATGTGTTCTGGTGCGGTGCCAGAGCAGGGTCCGGTGACGGACTGCCGCGGCGGGTTCACGGATGAGTGCTAACGCGTGCCCGTGTTCCCGCCGTAAGCGGCAGAGGAGGACACCGTAGAGTTTTAGTGGGTTAGAGTCCCACACAACTGGACTATCTTCCCGTGGTAGAGCGAATGCATGTATGTAGTTCTCCACATTTAAACAAAAAAAGGCCTTACATGTAAACACAGTGAAAGGCAAAAGTTATGTTGCACATACATTACCATCTTACACTCTGATTTTTGATTTGCTAGACCTAACTGACAGCCGAGATCGACTTTATTTGTCAACATGATAATGATCGCAGCTGTCCACTTGGTTTAACAAATTAAAAATCAGAGCTTACATAGGAACAGCGTATTTAGTTGCGACAACATGCCGCTCGTCTAATTTAGCATCGTATTCAAATACATGAGTGACACTTTGTTGACGGCGGGCATCGACGAGTGTCAACGGCTGACGTCGACGACGCGTATCGATGATCGATCACCCGCGCTCGGCACGCGCAAAATCACCATAATATGCATCCAAAGCGTATGGGTATTAAGGGGTACGGGGTGAGCGCGGGGTTGGCGCGAGGCGGGCGCGTGGCGTGTTCGGTTAGACTTCGATTAACGCAATTTGAGATCTATTGATGTGTCATAAGACTCAAATTATATAAAAAAAAAATCAAAGCGAAGTTTAGACGCGGGTGCTGACGTACGTGGCGTGCGCTTAGCGGGCGCGTGTCGTCTGAACGCAGCCTAAGAAGATAAACAGTACCTACAATAACGTATTAGCCAAGTAAACTTCCTACGGAACTCTCTCTCCCCACACAAACTATCTTGCCAGTTGTAGTCCGCGCCGACCTCAATACGCGACAGGTAATAAATGTTTGCCGCTGTCCGTCTGTTTGTAAGTCATCAGTTCTTGTTTGTGCCGCCTCAAATAGTTGAAACATTGCAATTTTCTGCCTCTACTGTTGTTCAGTTTTTGCAATTTTGTTGAACAAAATGATTGAACTGTAAATTGGTGGTGTTGTTGTAGTTTTTGAGTACTCGTGTTTTGTTTATCATGTAGTCATGAGTTTTTTTTACAGCTTTTTTGGTGGCTGGTTGTGGGTTTGTGGTTATTTTTAATTTTATTGTTGTAACTTCTGTTTTATGTTGTGCCTTGGAAAACATGTTAAGCCGTTGGTCCCGGCTGTCATTCGTGGATCTCTGGTATTACCCAGTAACTGTGTTGTGGAGGTCAGATAGGCAGTCGCTCCATGTAAAATACTGGTATTCAGCTGCATCTGGTTGGACTGGAAGCCGACCCCAAAATAGTTGGGAAAAGGCTAGGCAGATGATGATAAACTTCTGTTTTATGGTTTTCAGTCAAAATCAATTCTATTGGAGTCGGAATTTACCAATTTAATGAGCGTTATTATTTTCCAGTATTTATGGTTATAACAATATTAATCAATCTGAGGGGCAATTCTCGTAATTTTACGAACGTTCACAGTATCTCAGTCGCAATCTGTCAAAAGTACCTCTGATTTCCCTACATTTTTGAGAAGTTTTTTCACTTTGTTTTTCACTTTGGAAAAAAAAAACTATCAGGGCTGTCTAAAAAACTTAAATTAACAGTTCCTGGTAGTTTTTTTATAAATGATTTTGTTCTTTGAGCACTATGCAAAGTGATTCAAAATAACTAAAGTTGGTCATAACTTTTGAACCGTAAAAAAATTCACCAACATTCTCAGGATCAAAAAGTTTGGAAATGACTTTGCCCACGCCCCTATTTGATTTGATCCATACTTCCAGGGACATTCTGTACCTATACGTAATTTGACATTGTAATATTTTTTCTGTTTTTTGTTTTTTCTATTTTGACATTAATTACTGTGTGTTCCATAAACATGATAATTTAATGAACATTGTATTGTATTATTAAACCCTTAATAATTTAAATGTTAATATGACACATTTGCACACCATATGTAATGGTAGAATGTAATTGGGTCACGATAGTCTTGAGTTCTTGATTACCTACATTCTATCAAATCAATTCATTTGAATTTTGTTTTTTTTTTTTGGATAGCAATTACTATTCTTTGTGAACCAATACCATCATATAGATGCGGAATTGATACCGAAAGCTTAATAATATTTCTATAGGAACCTTTTGTAATACAGAACCTTAATCGACCAGTTACATTAAACCTCATACGTTGTAGAACTGAACACTCCCATTTCCCATAAACCTATCAGCTCTATATTAAACCGATTCTTCTCAGATATTAAACTCTATAACTCAATGGTCGATAGCCGCAAGCGAGCCATCTATCACTATAATTGCTTTATGTAACCGCTATCACATAGGAAATGTAGTTACTGGTAATCGAACGTGGTCTCTGTCTGATTCCTATAACCGAGAGAGGATTGTTATGTTTACCAGTCGTTCTTGTTAATTTGACCTGTACCTGTACCTGTACCTGTAATCATGTCTACGTGCGAGCTGTGATAGCTCTGAGGGGCAATTCTCGTAATTATAAGTATTAACTACAGAAATAAAATGCGCTGGTTCGGTGGAAAACAAAAGTATATAATAAGTCACTCAAAAGAAAAACCAAAAGGTATCAAAAGCATAAACAAAAGGTATAAAAAGGTAAAACTATTAAAAAGAAGAAAAGACTTGCACAATAAGTATTCATAGTCTGATTGTCTCATCTCAGTTTCAGATTGTCAAAAAAACCTCTAATTTTTCCTACATTTTCGACACTGATTGTAGCTGAGATGAGACTGCGACTAGATTTTGAGCGTTTTTAAGAGGAAATGCGACTGGAGAAACTTTTGAAAAAGTCTAAGTAAAAAGTTGTAATTCGAGATTAGGCTCTCGTCTATTTCCTCCTCCAATATTGGACCAATTTAAAAGATATTTCATAAACTGAATAAGAAGGGTATGTACTGTGTCTCTATGTTTTTCTTTTTTCATTAATAGTTGTCAAATTTATACACTAGGCCTCTGTTGACTGCGGTTTAAATCGGCAAATTTGAGCATTACTTGAGGGTTCTAGTGCTTATAAAAAAATAATTGCTTATTCTGTAAAAAAATAATTGATTTATGGTCATTAACCAGAAAGAAAACAGGCGAGAGCGTTTCTATGAAGAGCATTTCCTCTTAATTACGGGAATTGACCTTCAGATTCAAAATGGAGATACGAGTGCTAGTTTAAACCTATGGTTTGGTAATCACATTGCAATAATAAATGCACAGCAGCTTCGCATAACAAACTGACGGCTGGATGCACCTGGTTTCACTGGAAGCCGAATCTAACATATTTGTTAACAGAAAACTGGATCATTACATTTTCTGTATCGCACTCCAAAAAGTCTGAAATACAATACAATATGCTTGAGTACGAGGCTTTTGACTACGTTGTATGTGTATATTTTATGTATTTTTTTATTTGTAATGTGCGTTTTGTTTGTACAGAATAAATAATTTTTCTTTCTTTTAATTTTCTTTTAAATAGCAAATCATTAAGCAAGCGTGGTGACCTTCTCTGCCTGAGAATATGCCTTTGTCCATCAGTGATACAATAGGTAATATGATAATGTTATTATTATTCCAAAAGAACATTGACTTCAGTCCAAAAATTTGGACAGTTCAGCACTATTACTCACACTAAATTGTAAAGTTAGGAAAAATTCAAAAGGGTCTTTATAAAACACGTAACTCACAGATTCTCTGCAATAATAAGGACAGATGAAGGTTTTCAGACTTTGCCCCGAGCTCTGACCCTATATTGAGTTATAGATCTTAATATACGAAAACAGGAGGGTCAAGAATCATCATTATTGAAAAGATTCTAGGCTGTGGATTCTGCTGTGTTGGCTTTGTAAGTCAGAGTGTGTGGGTGAGGCTTACGAGTATAACAAAAAAATATGTATAGGTATTAATGGTGGTTCTAAGAATAACTCGTTTAAAGGCTTATAATTTGAGCTTGTAAAACTTTGTCTAGGCTTAATACATACACACGGAACCAAGAATTCCAGTTTTGTAATATTCTTGAATTATTTAATACACTTGCGTGCAAAAAAATTGGCCCACCCCATGCTCTCCGTTTGAGACACGATATCTCAAAAATCGTAATGAATTTAATTTATTATTTTATATTGTGTGAAGGTAGGTAAGGTACAGTTTATTTGAACATACTTACACAATATTCTGTTCAAGGCAATATTCTTGACAAGATTGACTCGATTCTTCAGATGTCCTCATCACTCATTTGGCTCAGAAAAAAGTGCGTGACTTTTCTGAAATTAACAAACGTTAAATTGTGTTTATTTCTGATTGTTTAGTCAAAATTGAACTTGATTTTCTTAACGGACTTCAAAAGAAAGGAGGTTCTTTATTCAACACCCATATTTGTAAGTTCGCAATTTTCTCAAAAACTAATGAATCGGTTTTGATAATTCTTTCACTACTGTAATCTACATACTTTCAGGGAGGTTTTAATATACAATATATTAGGTTCTTTTTAGAAAAACTTCTTGAATTATATTGTTTCAAATCGAAGAGCATGGGGTGGGTCGATTTTTTCGAACGCAAGTGTAGTTAAAAACATGATACATCAAAAAAAATAATATAAAAAACAATATTAAAAATATTTCTTTTTTGTCAAAAAATATTTAAATTATTCAGAATTTTTCGCTGGCTATGTAAGTATTTTAAAAAGGGCTGATACTTCACAGCTTAGTTGCCGATTTATTCAGTAAAAATCTCACTATTAAAACTTAGGTGAAGTGAGCATGAAGTGAGCTGTCATATTACCTGCTACTAGGGATTGACACTTTGACAGCTCACTTCACCTACGTTTTAACGGCGAGAGTGTTACAAAAGAGACTGATCTCCGTAAAAACAATGTAAAAATCGACTACTTAGTTACAGGTATCAGCAACGCATTCTCTCGACGACCGGACTGTAAATGAGAATATACCAACAGAACAATGTATAGACGTCATATACTAATTAATAACTAGTTTTAATCGATATTAGGCAGATAGGAAGGGTTATGTGAACCATCCAGGAATACCTAATAACATTTTACTAAGTATTAGTCCTCTAGACCGTATTTTGGCGCTGGAGATATTATAGTGCACAAATATGTGTGCAAACACAGATGCACTCCCTCTTCCCTCACCCTCATAGTCCGATGGGACGGCAATCCGACACGACTGTAGAGAGATCAGGCGCAGGACCAACGACTTAACGTGCTTTTCGAGGCACGAGGGTATAGCACCGCCAATTTAAAAATTTCGTACGGTTACTAATGCACGGTTCCAATAAACAAAAACGAATCGTTTTTTTTACCAATGGTAGCAGTTTTTATGGTCAAACTGGGCATATACATAGATTCTTAAGCTAATTTTACCTGTGATAGCTACTTTCAAATGGGAGGGTCTACTATGGGAAGATATGAGATATTTGCATCATTATTGGTAAAGATACAAGAGTCTTAATTTTAACCAACAACGGTCCGTAATTTATAGGAATCGGCCATAAGAAATTCTTAATAGCCAAACAAGTGATGGACATCGGAAATAATCGAATCAAACTTTGACTAACCTGGGAATCGCACCGAGGACCCACGCTCAGCAATCGAGCGTGCGATCCCGGGGCAGGAATATACGTGACACGTAAGCGGTTATCAGCTGTTAAGACGATGATTGCCGATGGAGGCTCAAGTGCAAATTAGGTAGGTATGACAGACGTTTAATTATCAAGTTGAATCTGCTTGACCTTGAAGCATAGGCTTCGGCTTAGTTGGATAGGCCGACAGCTGTCTAAACAATCTACGTAATATGTGTAATGAAGTTCCATAACCGATCAATTGGTACTGAAAAACTTATTCATGAGGTACAAATACTGAAAACTGAAATGTCGGTATATCAAAATCACAAGCTTGTATTGTAAACTTAGGCATGATAATTTATACATTTGGCTTCTATAAAAAACTAACTGGAGAAACCAGTAGGCCAATTCTGCTAATTTAAAACGTTCAAAATCTAGTCGCAGTCTCATCTCGGCGACAAACAAATGTCAAAAACTTGTCAAAATGTAGGGAAATTTGTAGTATTTTTGACAGATTGAGACTGAGATCTGAGGGGCAATTCTCGTAATTTTTAAGAACGTTCACAGTCTGATCTCAGTCTCAATCTGTCAAAAATACTTCAAATTTCCCTACATTTTGACAAGTTTTTGACATTTGTTTGTCGCCGAGATGAGACTGCGACTAGATTTTGAACGTTTTAAGTTAGCAGAATTGGCCTACAGACTGTGAACGTTCTTAAAGAATTGCCCCTCAGGCCATACCAAGAATAAACCTCATAAAGAGGAAATGGACAAAATTAAAAACAAAATCTAAATGCGTGACGTCAGAAGTGTTCTAAATATAAACCAGTTGCACTCGCGCGTTGGGTGCTAATAAGAACTCAATAATTACGCTGTTAAAAGGGTCTCCCAGACCCCTTGATATCTCAAGCTACAGCGATATAAATGCTTTTATTTTTCACTTTCCCTTTCCGCCACTTCCAGTGAAAGTAAAGGGGGTTAAACAAAGTCAATCTTCGTTTATAAAAGTAATGAACAGGAGGTTCGTTGGTAATGGACAAAATAAAAACATCATCCAAACGTTATGAATTCGCAACGCGCTCCTTGAAATGCGTGATGCTTATTATTTATTAACGTACAGGATCGTATTGTGCGCGGTTACGCTGATACTGTTATTATATTTTTGTTTTTTATCTTGTGGCTAAGTAATAAAAGCCGCACGGGTCGATCGAGCAGGTTAAGCTACACTTGCCGAGGATGTCCGTGGATGGATGACCATCTTTACATACCGAGACTCCTCCGTGCCTCGGAAAGCACGTTAAGCCGTTGGGCCCGGCTGTCATTCGTAAATCTTTAACAGTCGATACGTGTCGTCAGAAGCCCGAAAGTCTGACAATCGGTTCTTACCAAGGAGTGTCGTATTACCCAGACACTGGATTGTGGAGGTCAGATAGACAGTCGCTTCATGTAAAATACTGGTATTCAGTGCATCCGGTTAGACTGAAAGCCGACCCCAACATAGTCGGGTCGGCTAGGCAGATTGATTATCGTTTATGCCAGCACATCAAGCTACCCGAAACTGTAAAATTTTCCCAATCAACTTTGAACCTTATGCTTTAGCGATAAAGTTGAAAATCTATAAAATCTATAAGAAATTTGACAGAGAGAGAATACTCGCATGATAAACGTTAAGAGGTTACGATAATTTACCTGAGTACGCGTGAAAACGATAAGTCTACACCGTTACATTTTATTCCATAAATAGGGTCATTGTACTCATCATTATGAACAACTTTTACTATGGGACCAACCCAGAAATCGTGAAAAAAAAAAACAGGTGTGTCCTACATTTTGTCCAGTTATGCGAAAATAAATGTATAGATCGGCTGGTTTTATTTTCTCCATTTCAGTGTTAGTCTCTTAGTAAAAGTTGTTCAGTTTCATGGGTACTGCACTCCCTTAAAGTATGTCCCTCGTTTAACGTAACACACTGTATACCTATGACCGCGCTTACGCGTCACCTAATGCTATGGTTAGAGCCAATTATACAGGGTGCAATTGAAGTCATGGGCATTATTTTAACCTAAGGCACTACTCATGATACTATAGCCCTAATGCAATTACTATTACGCAAATCAAAAATATTATTAATGCAAGTATGGAAAACCTTAAAATGTAGTAAGTCATACAAAGTATCAAATAGTTGCGCTTCTCGATAGCAAATGCCTAGGTACACTACGCCGTACGCGTCATTGGGCGTGAATTCTTTGACCCCGCCCGACTCACGTGACATTCGTAAGTTGCCAATGAATTGATTCATAATAAATTCCAACTTTCCCTTCGTACTTTGCCGGCTTAGGACGGTCAAAACTACGTCAACTAACATACATTAAAAAAAAAAACATTTAAGTACCTAGCTTGTGGATTGTTTTGAAAAAACCTTATTTGTTGGTAAAGTGACAGAGGGTAAACGGGTGCTCTTCCACGAGCTTGTGCATGTGCTCGCACGTGAAAAGACGAAAAATCCAACAGGTTCTGAGTGGTTCTGGTGGAATGAGACGCGGCGATGGAACATTTCACGAGTTCGTACCTACTAAATTTCTTGTGCGATCGTAAATTACAACCATTTGTAGGTATTGTTGGTTGGTGTACTTACCTAGTCTGCACATTACGCGGTCGAGGCATCGTGTTCACAATAATACTACACTAATACTTAATACACTGCAATCCAAGCACCGTATGACGCGAGCGGCGAGTACTGCGATTACGTCACGGGATCAATAAATCAATTACGCGTCAATGCGCCTGCGCAGTCGTTATGACACTGGTTCCGGGTTCGTGTTTCGGCGGGAAGCAGACCCCGCGCGGGGGTGATATTCGTATTTTTGCGAATGAGGGAGCGAGACGGAGAGAGTTCAGGGAATCCCGCCCGACGGCATGTCTTTTAGCCCATTGTTATTATTACTTGTAAGGAAAAACCCGCGCGTGCGCAGGTCGGCCGCTCTATGACGTTATTACTATTATTTGATGTTTGTTTACATTTCGCTTTGCTGCGCTTTAAGATTTTGATACTTCAACATTTATTGGCGTTAACGAAGTATTTTGTTTTAATTACTTTAAGTGTTTATTTGTTTATAATAATAAGCCTTGTGCAATTTGACTTACTACATTTTTAAGGTTTTCCTTACTTGCATTAATAATATTTTTGATTTGCGTATTAATAGCCCTAATGCAATCAGTATCGTGAGTAGTGCCTTAGGTTAAAATAATGCCCATGACTTCAATTGCACCCTGTATAACTATAGTTCAAAGAACAAGTTAATGGAACAGTTTGGATGTAGCCATGCATTCGATGGCTAATGTAGCTTATTACACGCATATATGGTGACACCATTTGATGTGTCAAATAATAACGTCTTAAGTACGGTATAATTATTAGAGCAGAGATATCAACTGCAACGATGTGACGATGGCGTGTGATACAGACTTTTTCAGGTTTTTTGTAGCTAGTATTATCATTCTCTTGACCGTATCCCAATTTATTTGGGGTCAGCGTGACTCCACACTTCTCTATTATAATTTCTTTGGCCTTCTTCAACTCTTATGGTTCATACTCAGAACTTTTCTCTAGAGATTTTCTTAACTTCTCCGCATTACATGCCCATACCATGACAACCAATTTCCTGTTCCACACAACTTAGCTGTTCCTGGTGCCTCTTCATATAAACGTGCAATGTTTGGTGCACTACGACAAAGCGCGTCTGATTTATCTAGTAGGTTCATAACTTAGAGCATTATTTTTATAGAACAAAAGACTAGCGTAGCTCTAGAAACAAGCATTGCCGCACACAATGTACTCCCGTATACTGCTCACCTATTTTATATCGCGCACCGAGCAACGTTTTACATTTGTCAAAAGTTGAGACGTGTTCACCATCTGTTTGTAAGTAGGCTCAAAATTTATGCGAACCCTGTTCTGATTCATACGCAGAGGTATATTATGTAGGTGTATATAAGAGTGGAGTTTATATTTATTTGGTGAAATCAATCCTATTCTGTGACGAAACAATTGAGTTTTGTGGGGAGGAGAAACAAATGACGGTGATGTTTTAGGATTTTTGTCAACTTCAGCTTTCTTACTGTTCTTAACTACGCAACATGTTTCGATGAAATTTTTACCATTATTTAGATAATTTATTCCGGAAGGTTTATATGAACCTATGTATAATGTGCCAGTCAATCAATTAACAACTACAAACAACAAGTGTTTGTTTTTCTTTTCCTTCAGTTTAGATGTTTTATACCATCACATTGGTTACCGGTGTAGTAGTCATATTTTCATAACCATGTATATAGTGTTAGAGAGGCCCGTAGCTAAATAATAACAGCCACACAGGTCGATCGATCAGGTTAAGCTACGCTTGCTGCTCTTGGTCTGTGGATGGGTGACCATCTTTACATACCGAGATCCCTCCGTGCCTCGGAAAGCACGTTAAGCCGTTGGTCCCGGCTGTCATTCGTGGATCTTTGACAGTCGTTACGGGTAGTCAGAAGCCCGATAGTCTGACAACCAGTCTTACCAAGGGGTATCGTATTACCCAGTAACTGGGTTGTTTAGGTCAGATAAGCAGTTGCTCCATGTATAACACTGGTATTCAGCTGCATCCAGTTAGACTGGAAGCCGACCCCAATATAGTTGGGAAAAGGCTAGGCAGATGATGATGATAGTGTTCTTAGTTATCTTCAGGCTGATTTGACAGCTTTTTTCTATAAAATATGTCAAACTGTCATATTTCTTCAGTTATAAAAGTTAACTGTCTATTAAAAATTTATCGCTTTTTTTACATTCTAAGATGCTATCGTCATTTTCAAACCCAAAAATACTAATAATTATTATGTGAAGCGAAACAGTTCCAATAAAAACAAATTTTGCACTGTCCATAGTTTTAATGAGTACCGAGTGTTTCCGAGTTATTTGATCTGCGTCAGTATTGACCAGCATTCAGTATCGTTATTTTGTAAAACATCAGTTAACTTGCTCAGCATTCTGTTCATAATTGCTATCGCCGAACAATGATGTTTGATTCTCATTGTCTGGTTTCGTGATCCAAATAAATTAGGTATTTGGTTCTATTTGAAAGCTTTGTATTTTTGAGTTACTCATCGGTCATTTTAGCAGTGATTAACTTGACTGTGATATTAATCCATAAAAAAACATTTTTTTATAGCCTACGGATACGGATTGGAAATGGCAGCAATCGATCTATTAATTTTATTATTTTCATCTTTTGACATTATATTTCTGTACTAAACGACTATTAATTTTATTATTGTATAAAAAATGAGTTATTGTTATTTTGAGTATTATTTTTTATTTTTAACCGACTTCAAAAAGGAGGAGGTTATCAATTCGGTTGTATTTTTTTTTTTTTTTTTATGTTTGTTACCTCAGTACGCCGTCATTTATGAACCGATTTGGATTTTTTTTTTTAATTTAAAAGGATATGCTTCCAGATTGGTCCCATTTTTGTCAAAATCCAGTTCTGATGATGGGATCCGTGAGGAATTGAGGGAACTCCTCAAATATTATAGGCATACATATAGAAATTTTGGTATTTTCATCAACATGTCAAGCATTTGCATTCAAAAAGTATAATTTGGTGAAGTGGAACTGATGAAGGAGACCACAAATAGCCACAGGAACTCTTCAATGATAAGTATTTCACGGGTGGCGATAAGATATCTCGATTAAGATAGTTAAGCGACTATGACAAAGCAAATTTAAATAAATGGTTCTGACGAAAATGGTACCATCAAACCGATCTGATGATGAAGCTGGAAGATAGGTACCGGAACTTCGTAATAAAACCATGTATTCTAGCCGTGTTTGGGCTTATTGGAATTGTCATGAGATGCACTCTGACTATAAAAAGTAAAAAATAAAAACTTTTTAACAAAAAAAAACAACCGACTTCAAAAAAAAAAACACTACAAAGTGTAAAATAACTTTAATTTTAATTTTGGAAGTCGGTGGCAAAAACGTAAATACAAACCAACGACACCGACTTCCGAAATTAAAATTAAAGTTATTTTACACTTTGTAGTGTTTTTTTTTTTGAAGTCGGTTGTTTTTTTTTGTTAAAAAGTTTTTTAGATTTTATATATCTCGGGACCATGGGGTGCCGGTCCTTTGGAAGACGTACAAGGGGCTGAAGCCAACTCGCAGAGGCCCCTTGGGAAATTTTAATGAAATGCGGCACCAACCGACGATTATCCCTGTATCCACTATGCAAGTGCACCCAAGGATAACCCCCGGTTAGTGTAGGACTATTGCAGAATATGGAAAAATACAAATGTGGATTATGGGTTTGGGCGGCTAAAGTGGATTGGTTACTAATAACTATGCGAGAACTATGGCCCCTGCCTGATCAATGTTTTATATACACGGAAAAAATGGCAGTGGGTGACTTGCACACTCAATAATGGGCTCCCGAAAACGGCCGCTAGCACATAGTGTCGTAGCGACAAGGGGGCAACATGTCCTGAGGTGCTTATGAGGAGTGGAGCGGTATTCCACGGCTATCAGGACAATCCCGGAAGCACGGTCAAGATCCCTACCAGCATCTTACTGTAATTGAGTATTATTATTATTATGTTTAGTATTTTTTTATTGTCAATATCTAATCATTGTTAATCTAAATTTATGTTTATTTTATAATTTATGATTTTCTACACAATGTATTTTGTTATGAAATAAATTACTTATGGCTTACTTATGACTTATGATCCAAAACCTACTTCTGAACATAGGCTGTTAAGTACTTTCCAATCTTAACATTATTCTGTTACAATATTTAATAATTATACAGTAATGAGAAAGTTTCAGTTTCGTCGTTCACGTTTTCATGGAAGTTTCGTCATTGCGTTGTAACAGTTGTTACATATCATGTAAGAGCAAAGTTTTTGTTCGACAACTGGGACAGTTACGTACAGTCAACCGCACATCAGCGGTAACATTTACACTATGAATATCACCCTTACTGCTAATAAATAATGGCGCTATCAATGTACCACAACCGGTCTATTCTGTAAAAATCTTCATGTGAAACTTACATAAGTGAAGTGAGCTATTAATAGTGTCAACACTATCTATTAATAGTATCATGACCTGTATCAAAACCAAGCGTGCCATTTTTTCACTACCTACTATGATGTCACAAACACTATTTAGTGATGGGAAAATCAAATCGATTCAAAGACGCCGCCGCATGTGGCACCCATCTCGCCCCACCCCCGGGGCCTACCGCCAGCACTCACGCTCACCAAGCCAGCAGTACTCAGGACTGAGCGCGAAATTGGTGGCTTACGATTTTTGTACGTAAGCTGGGCACGCGAAGTAGTTGCACTTGTGTTATCTGTGAGTGTCAATCTCTAGCACCAGATGGAACGACATCATACTCCAAACTCCCATATCATCATATCATATGCCTAGCCTCCCAACTATGTTGGGGTCGACTTCCAGTCTAACCGGATACAGCTGAATACCAGTATTTTACATGGAGCGACTGTCTATCTGACCTCCACAACCCAGTGACTGGGTAATACGATACCCCGTGGTAAGGCTGGTTGTCAGATTTTCGGGCTTCTGACTACCCGTAACGACTGTCGAAGATCCACGAATGACAGCCGGGAGTTACGGCTTAATGTGCTTTGCGAGGCACGGAGGGGAATTTACTCCAAACTCCCATCATCTAAATTTTCACCGTGAGATTATTACAGAATAGACCCTCAGATGTGCAGTCGATTGTACCTACTCTCTATATCTGATATAGAAAAGGAAATAACTTACTTATTGGCGTGACTAGAATCCTTAAGCATTGCGACTCAAAATAGAAGGGAAAACAATTTTGTAGTTCCCTTTTCCTGGTTGAAAAAGTATTGTATTATGTCGTAGGTACAATTTGCACGTCTCTGTCGAAAATCATCGAATTAGTGGTAACAGGAAAAAGCCAGATAAGCTTTTTTTAGGATCAGCGATGGTGTATTAAAATAAATCCGAGAAATAAAATTGTTTTATTTTATTTTTAGCAGTTAATGTCCCACTGCAGGTCAAAGGCCTATTTACTCTCTTTCCACCTCTCTCTGTTCAGAGCTGCAAAAGGAGTCCAGTCCACGGTGGAGCATACGGTGGAGGTCTGCCCCGCGTGGGCGGAGCACCGCCGTGTTCTCGCAGAGGCGATCGCTAGCGGCGGCGACCTCTCGCGCCCGGCCCTGGTTCAAGCCATGGTCCGGGGCGAGAGGGAGTGGGAGGCAGTCACCTCCTTCTGCGAAGCAGTCATGCTAGCGAAGAAGGTGGCGGGACGGCTGAGAGAGAGAGCCTCACGTCCCAGCCGCCGCGGGAGACGCTCCGGGCGTCGGGAGCCGCGGGACGACTCCCGGCCACCGTAGGTGCGGGCCTGCGGGCGGAGAGTAATGGGTAACCCTCCGTCCGATCAGGACCAGGCCCGTGCCGGACGGCGCGTACGTGTTCCACGAGCGCCTCAAAGAGATGTCAGCACTAAGGAAGGCCGGGGCAGCGGGATTGTCCGAAAGGGTTACCGCTACCCCGGAACACAAAGGGCTAAGGAAGGAACATGGGTGAGTTTTAGTCAGTAAGAGTCTGACACTCCCTTCTGCTCGCAAGCAAGTAGGGACTCGGCATGTATGTTAATCAGTGCCATATTAAGACTATTTGATGCCCTAAGCAATCCGCGCCTTTGGGCCGCCCTATCCACGAGAACGTAAATTAGTATTAAAAGGTCTTTACGAGATCTTACCGACCTTAGATTATGTACGAAAGCATACATTTTTTTTATTAAAATGCGACTTGCAACTTTTACGGGCATTTAATTCGCGGACAATAGTTTTTAATTTAAACGTTTTCAACGCGTCGTTGACGTTGGTTGGTTGTTACCTGATTTGCGTTTTTATAGTTTCTGACGTGACGATATTACCGTGGACGTCCACGTCCACCTCACGGCATCACGATACACTGGGAAGTAAAATGTATGAAGACTTTTAAATTTCTTTCCTTGATAACGTTATGACGTGCACGTAAGTATATTCATATTGGTTGATATTTGTTGTTTTTAATGTAACATAGTTTTAAATGCTCCTTTGTATTTCCTGCTGGTGTCCTATATAAAATATTGTTTCTTTTTCTTTCACACATTGTATGTACCTGGACGTCCACAACAATATCGTCACGTTAGACATTATTAAAACACACAATTTAAGTAAGTACTACTTTTGACCATTTTGTCTTGCATTCTAGATTCACAATATCCTCAAGCTTTTTGCTTCGAACACACCCTGTGCATAATTTAACCCCCTACCCTCAATGTTTACCCGTATGGATTTACGTGAAAAACATTACCCTCATTTTAGCTTCGCCGAAGTCAGGCAAAAACTCAGTCGACTTAGAAGATTTATGGACTTAGAACCAAGATAAACAAGCGGGTAGTATGTAAAAGTAAGTATACTACATTTATTTAGTTCGTTCTAGAAACGTTAACAAATGAGAGGTGTCTTTAGAACGTGTTTTAAAGTGTACTGGTCTTTGAAGCCATATTGTAGGAATACTTTTTCTTTTATTTTATCCCTTATCCCGTCCTTATCCCCTAAACAATTTGGAGGATCTTTCAAAACGGACCCGGCTTTTGGGAATAAAACCGAGCACCGTTGTCACTATCAGAAAATAGAGCGGGACACAGAGCGCTCTTAAAAGAGAAACCTCCATGTGCAACGCCGGTTAGGATACATTCCTAGGTAGATTGTAAAGTGGAGATTCCCTGAGGCTCGCCAAATTGTGGGAACCAGTAGATTGCTCGTTTGGTGTTTAGTGGTACTCTATGCCAATTACTAGGTACTGCAAATTGTAGAATCCGCATATTTTTTCGTGCGCCATAACAGAATACTATCTTACGATGTCTACTAAAAAATCTTCTAAGCCGATTACAAGATATAATTTTTTGTTTTTGCTTTTCAGTTAAAGTTTCCTTAGCCAAGGTATGGTAAAATTTGAACTGTTATAGTAAAACCATATGCCATTTAAAAGCAAAACTATACATATAGTATCTATCGACTTCGTAAGTCTGTTCAAACAAGAGTCTAATTCAAATAGATACGGCACGGAATTATTGATCACTACTGAGTATGTTTCAATTAGTAACGATACTGGTATTAAGGATTATACGATAATAATAGTCATTAGGGAATTAATTTCCAAAGAGCTTATGTTTATTCCTTCTCACAGAGGACTGTGTCCCAGCAGCGGGGACATTATAGGTTGATTATGTTAAAGCCGTATTCGTTGGAAACAAAGTTAAGAAACAATTGCGCAACGTTTTTCCGATAAAATCAAATGTTTCGGGTAATGTTGAGCGAAATTTGTTCACAATGACTGACTATAAAACAATAGCACGTTGCCTGCAATACTGTAACATTCTACGCATTGTACCAGTACCAGTAATATGAATCATGTCGCTGAAATAGTTTTGTGCAACTTTATTCACCAGAGAATACAGGGCTTTAATATACTATACTAAACAAAACATGTTTTTACCATGGTTCGAGACCTACCTTTCTAACAGAAGGCAATGTTTGAAAATTGGGGATACCGTTAGTTGTCACAGCAATGTAGAATTTGGAGTGCCTCAAGTAGTGTCCTGGGCCCGACACTATTTATCATCTATATTAATGTCAAAAGTCAAAGTCAAATCATTTATTTCAAATAGGCACTTAAAAGGCACTTTTGAACGTCAAAATTTAAAATTAAAAAATAGAATTGATTCTAGTCGAATGATATTCATCACTCTTTTACCGCAAATGCAGAAGTAATATTTTTCATAGCAAATCTTGGGAATCAGTCCACGAAAAAGACCAAAACGGCTTAACTAATATTAAATAAAAACAATTTTTAATATAAAAAAAAAACAAACTAAATCTGTTTCCATAAAACTCTCTCATCAGCACCAAATCTTTCTTTTTCTGTACAGCTTCAAATCCACCCTTCAACTTGCAACGCAGCCCCCTGCACTTGTGAGGAAATTAAAAATGTCGAAACTCTAAAACACTTAGGGGTTCTGCTAGATCAACGTCTTTAATTCAGACCCCAAATTGACTTAGTAGCTAAGTGAATCAGAAAGTTGAATCACGTAGTGAAAATGTTACGTAACTCGGCCAACGACAAGGTCTTACACCTGTAGGCCAATTCTGCTAATTTAAAAACATTCAAAATCTAGTCGCAGTCTCATCTCGGCGACAAACAAATGTCAAAAACTTGTCAAAATGTAGGGAAATTTGAAGTATTTTTGACAGATTGAGACTGAGATCAGACTGTGAACGTTCTTAAAAATTACGAGAATTGCCCCTCTGGTGTATGTGGCATTCATTATTTGAGTCAGTTCTCTGCTACTGCATTTCTGTATGGGGTGGAGTCGGCATAAACTCAATGCTGCAATTGCAAAGAGCCCAAAGATCAGTGCTAAAGGTTATGTACAGAAAACACTTTCGCTATCCCACAGATCACCTCTATAAAGAAGCGTCAGCCTTTTGATTCTGTAAAAATCTCACCGTGATAACATAGGTGAGGTGAGCGTGAAGTGAACTATCAATGGAAGCAATTCCTAACATCAGTTGGAATGACAGCACACTTCACCTTAGTTTTCACGGTGAGATTTTTACAGAATAGCACTGCAGTACTTAATGTCCGACAGTTACACATCCTTAAATTAGCACTAAAACAGCACAAAATAATAATCCAATCCACAGAATATCAAGAACTACTTATACAACGAATCTACAAATGCCTACTTACTGCAGTGCGATTCTGTAACCATCTCACCGTGAAAACTCAGGTGAAGCGAACGTGGAGTGAGCTGTCAGTGTCATCCTGATGCTAGGGATTGATACTCTTGACAGCTCACTCTAAGCTCACTTCACCTGACTTTTCACGATGAGATTTTTACTGAATCGATCGGCTGATCATAAAACTTGATCATTGTTTAACCATAATTGCACTAAAGCGAGCACATGCCTTAATAACATGGCGGGCCATTGGTTCCAAATTCAAATATTAGCTCGTTCACTGTTGGGCTTTGACGAAGTTTCCCGAATATCAGGAAATTGCCCCGTTATTATACCACTGACAATAAACGTGCAATTCTTGAAAATCTTGATATGAATTCAAATGATCTAGTTCTATGTAATTTGACTTTGGTAATATAACTTTTACCAAGGATTTACTTATGTGAGGCTCGTTTCACGTAGGTCGTCTTGGCGCTCAACTGTCTACAAAGATGTAAAAACTTTCGAAAAAAAAATCGCCTTGTTACACTAACCGAAAAACGCAAAACACATAAAGCGAGCCAGCAGAGTTAAAGATATCGTATAGAAGATTCCTATGCCTTTAACAATGCCGGCTAACTCAATTGCATTAGTTGTGACCGGGTATTTAAAACAAAATTCGGTCTGGCGAGTCATATTAGGGCACACGCTAGGAAATAATAATTTCAAAGGGTCGCCGTTATCGAAATCGATAAGGAGGACTATAATAACTTTATCTTTATTGGAGGACAAGCTTATGTCCGCAAGTAGAATTTTCGGAATCGGATCAGTAGTTCTGAAGATTACCCCCCCACATACAAGCTCACAAATTAATTTTACGTCTTTATAATATTATTATTATAGAAAAACAAGACCAAAACTAATATAATATCACTATCCAAACTATTAAAATAGATGATAATAATAGATTCAGTTTAAGGCCCAAGTCATAAATTCTAATTTGTAACATAAAAATACGGACTTTAGAAGCCAAATCTTTGGATATTCCTTCTACGACCTTTTTAACCGACTTCAAAAAAGGAGGTTCTGTATTCGACTCGTATGTATCTATGTATGTATGTTTATGTGTCCGTGATTTTCTTAAAAACATTAATGTGATCCACATACTTTCAGGTAGGTATTAGGTAATCATTCTTATGTACGAAGTTATATGCATAAATGTACTGCATCTCCGGCATTTCTATGCGAATTTTGATGATTCTTCTAGTCGGTGTCTTCAGTTCTTCAATGCACTAGTTTTAATTGAATTTGTGTGGGGTATGTACAACTAAAAAGTGAAAAATAAAAATTATTTACAAAAAAAAAACAACCGACTTCAAATAAAAACTTTTTAACAAAAAAAAACAACCGACTTCAAAAAAAAAACACTACAAAGTGTAAAATAACTTTAATTTTAATTTCGGAAGTCGGTGTCTTTGGTTTTGTATTTACGTTTTTGCCACCGACTTCCAAAATTAAAATTAAAGTTATTTTACACTTTGTAGTGTTTTTTTTTTGAAGTCGGTTGTTTTTTTTTGTTAAAAAGTTTTTATTTTTTACTTTTTATAGTCAGAGTGCATCTCATGACAATTCCAATAAGCCCAAACACGGCTAGAATACATGGTTTTATTACGAAGTTCCGGTACCTACCTTCCAGCTTCATCATCAGATCGGTTTGATGGTACCATTTTCGTCAGAACCATTTATTTAAATTTGCTTCGTCATAATCGCTTAACTATCTTAATCGAAATATCTTATCGCCACCCGTGAAATACTTATTATCATTGAAGAGTCCCTGTGGCTATCTGTGGTCTCCTTCATCAGTTCCACTTCACCAAATTATACTTTTTGAATGCAAATGCTTGACATGTTGATGAAAATACCAAAATTTCTATATGTATGCCTATAATATTTGAGGAGTTCCCTCAATTCCTCATGGATCCCATCATCAGAACTAGATTTTGACAAAAATGGGACCAATCTGGAAGCATATCCTTTCAAATAAAACAAAAAATTCCAAATCGGTTCATAAATGACGGCGTACTGAGGTAACAAACATAAAAAAAAAAAAAAAAATACAACCGAATTGATAACCTCCTCCTTTTTGAAGTCGGTTAAAAATAAACTACAAAGTGAAAAATAACTTTAATTTTGAAAGTCGGTGTCATAAAACGAAAATGCGTGTGTTGTCGTTGTCGTTGGTTCCAACGACATCGACTTCCGAAATTAAAGTTATTTTTCACATTGTAGTTTTTTTTTTGAAGTCGGTTGCTTTTTTTTGTAAAAAAGTTTTAAAAGGAAACTGACGATTATCAAAGTAATTCCCCATTCTTTCTACTCCTAGTTCTAAAAACAAGAAAATATTAAAAAAAGCAAAACAAAATTTAAAGGTGAGTGTAACATTATAACTCCTGGGAAATCACCGCTCACCGCGCAATAACTACGAGGCGCTAGTTAACGTTGTCATGGCAACCAAGTCTGTACGCCATTCTAGAATGTTCCGATTTAGAATTTATAGGTTAGTTTTGATGTAACTCCAAGTGGTAACGGCCGCGATCTACGAGTTGTAGGTCAATAAGTTTTAAAACCCAGACAAGTGCTTTATTTTGTGTAAATATTTCTATCACCAATGCTTTGAAAACGGTGAAGGAAAACATCGTGAGGAAATCGGCATGTCCTAGAACCAAAAATTCGAAGACATGTGACATCTACCAACCTGCACTGGGCCCGCGATGTGGATTACGGCGCACTCCCTCTCACCGTGAGGAGGCCTGTGTGCCAGTTGTGGGAACATAGGCTGATTATGCTTATGCTTGATGTAACTTGAAAGCGCAGATAATGTCGATTATGTTCAGTTCTGTTCAAAATAAAACAAAAAAAAACAAACGTGGGCTCGTGGACCCCCGCAGAAACGAAGTTCAAAATCAAAATCTAAGATGGCGGCTGCCAAAATTACAAAATGACAAAAAAAAAAAAACAAACGTGGGCTCGTGGGACCCCCGCAGGAACGAAGTTCAAAATCAAAGTCTAAGATGGCGGCTGCCAAAATTACAAAATGACAAAAAAAAAACAAACGTGGGCTCGTGGGACCCCCGCAGGAACGAAGTTCAAAATCAAAGTCTAAGATGGCGGCTGCCAAAATTACAAAATGACAAAAAAAAAAACAAACGTGGGCTCGTGGGACCCCCGCAGGAACGAAGTTCAAAATCAAAGTCTAAGATGGCGGCTGCCAAAATTACAAAATGACAAAAAAAAACAAACGTGGGCTCGTGGGACCCCCGCAGGAACGAAGTTCAAAATCAAAGTCTAAGATGGCGGCTGCCAAAATTACAAAATGACAAAAAAAAACAAACGTGGGCTCGTGGGACCCCCGCAGGAACGAAGTTCAAAATCAAAGTCTAAGATGGCGGCTGCCAAAATTACAAAATGACAAAAAAAAAAACAAACGTGGGTTCGTGGGACCCCCGCAGGAACGAAGTTCAAAATCAAAGTCTAAGATGGCGGCTGCCAAAATGACAAAAAAAAAAATTGCAGCCGCCATCTTGGATTTTAATGTTGACCTCATTAAATACCTTCATAGGTCTTGAAATCGACACCCATGATAAAAATTTGAAAAATTTTCGCCGCCACCCTCTTGGATTTTCATGTTGACCTCACTATTGCCTTCAGCACCCTCGAAAACCATGAGAACTACATTTCTCTCAGTTTACTCCAAAAAATCAAAATAATTTTATTTCACATTAACCTGTATGGACACTTACGAGTATGAAATGTCAGAAGCTAGGTGCACAGTTCCAATTGGTCGTTTCCTATGGAGAAGAGCCGGCAAGAAACTCCACGGTTACTCTTTTAAAAATAATTGGCTTTTACAAATTTTTCAAATGACAAAATTAATAGGTATGAGAGGACATTGTAGGCCCGACAATAAGAACCAGATACTTAATACAATAAAAAATGGTCTGCAAATCTACAGTCAAGGCCTACGACGTTCTCACATTCACAAAATATAAAAGAACCTATCAAAAAGAGACGGTTGGTCGACTCTTCACGTGTTTGGTCAAAGGATAAGCATCGGTATACTACGTGGCAATGCTGGCAACATTTTGGGGCCTGCCTATCGATTCTGTAAAAATCTCACCGTGATAATATAGGAGAAGTGAGCGTGAAGTGAACTTTCAATGGAGGCAATCCCTAACATCAGGTGGAATGACAGCTCACTTCACCTTAGTTTTTACGGGCAATTTTTTACAGAATAGCACTGCTGTTTTGGTTGACAGCGATGCGGACGAATTTTTTAATGCCATATGATTCTTTTGCTTGTTTTTTCATATACAGTCATGTACATATTACTATTTTAAGTCTGCTACCGTATTATTATCTGAATATGTTAAATAAATATTACTAGCCTATTAAATATTACTAGCCTATTAAATATTACTAGCCTATTAAATATTACTAGCCTATTAAATATTACTAGCCTATTAAATATTAATAGCCTATTAAATCATTAAACATAACATAATCAGCCTATAATGTTCCCACTGCTGGGACACAGGCCTCCTCTCTATGAAAGGGAGTGGGCCGTAATCCACCACGCCGGCCCAGTAGTAGTTGGTAGATGTCATATGTCTTCGAATTTTTGGTTCTAGGACATGCCGGTTTCCTCACGATGTTTTCCTTCACCATTTTAAGAGCAATGGAAATTATTAAAACGAAATCAAAAAGATAATTTAAAAAAAATATATGATTGTCTATGATACCAAACAATCTTGATGATTAACTAATTTTACCAATTATTTCGAAAGTTACACGAGAGTAAAAGTTTTCTGAGTTAAACCGAAATTGCAACAAAGTAACTTAATAAACGAAACGGCAAGCAGAACCCAACGAATATATATATCCCCCATGGTGTATACACAACCGAAATACCGAACATTAATTTCCACCTTACACGGTTGGAAAAAAGTAACGGTTTTAATCAGCACTGCGTACCAATCAATACCGATGTATCAATCGGTACACCGTGTATCAATCAGAGCGGTGTACCAATCAGAACTGATGGAGAGATAACGTAATGATTAATGAGTCTGGCCGGAGCTTTCATAGGAAAACAATACCTATTGTGCTCTAGGGTGTAATGTCTGTCCCGGGGGATATTGAAGCTAATGTGGAGAGAGATTATAAAAAAATTCAAGGAAAAACCCGAGGTAGATGACAAATTCTCTCAAGTGTTTCTGTCTTTTTTTCCTCAAACGGCCAATCCTGCGAGGTAATTGCGTAACTAACTGTAGCAATGGTTTTAATTTTGACAGTTCAACAACATTCACTGCGTTATGTAGGTACGTTGTTGAGCAGACAATAATAATGAAGCAACGGATTAGCGAAACTTTACTTCAAATTTTTTTTTACTTCAAAATGATTTCGTTTGTGATTGATATTGCGTTACGTTACGAGGGTGTGGATGCTACCTTGTATTTTGTTACACATTGTGTAACGAAATAAATTTTATTTACATTTTTTTTGTCTGCAAATGGAAAAGACTAAGACCCCGTCCACACGGAAACGATTAGTACGGTTTTTTTTTTGGTAAAAAGTTTAGATCACATTTCAACATTCCAATGTTCATACATTTAAAAACAAATGCAGTTTGAAACTGCCATGTGATCATATAGTTAAATATCGTTACTGATCGTCGCCGTGTGAACGGACACTAAGAACTCAAAGGTGTACCCACGAGATGGCAAAAGCAACATAGGTAAACAGACTAAGAGATGGGAGGATGACATCAGGAAAACAGCAGGTCCAATATGGACTCGTACAGCAAAAGACAGGACAGAATGGAAATCTTTAGAGGAGGTACTTATCGGAAGGCAACCAATAATAACAGCCGCACAGGTCGATCGATCAGGTTAAGCTAAGCTTGCCGCGGTTGGTCCGTGGATGGGTGACCATATTTACATACCGAGACCCCTCCGTGCCTCGGAAAGCACGTTAAGCCGTTGGTCCCGGCTGTCATTCGTGGATCTTTGACAGTCTTTACGGGTAGTCAGAAGCCCGAGAGTCTGACAACCAGTCTTACTAAGGGGTATCGTATTATCCAGTAACTGGGTTGTGGAGGTCAGATAGGCAGTCGTTTCATGTAAAATACTGGTATTCAGCTGCATCCAGATAGACTGGAAGCCGACCCCAACATAGTTGGGAAAAGGCTAGGCAGATGATGATGACTTGTCGGAAGGCAACCTGTACCAGATTAACGACCGTTTGCTGATATTTATTTTCATTTTGTTTTAAGTATCAGGCACCCTTCATATTTTTCACAGTATGTAAACCTTAGGTATTATTATTGACCACAACAACTCACGCATGAAAAAACATTAGCACAGGAAAGATAAAAACGAAAAGAGTCACCCAAAAAGAGCTAGAAACTTTTTTCACAGTTTTTTAAAAACAATCTGCAGGTAAGTACCTCAGTTGGTAAAATACAAGTGCAAAATACCTCATAAAAACCACATTACTGTCAAGTAAGGGAACAGTATTGCAGTGTTATTTACATGTTTTATTCAGTCTCCTGTGCGACATAAGAATTGCGTTTTACGCAAGTTCAGACAAGCAAATTGTATATCTCGCAATTCGATATAAAGTTTAGTCTGTGTCGTGTGTTTCTTGCAGATCGTAGAAAGAAATAGGATATGCAAAGGTTTGGATTTTGAAGTCATCATTTTTAGAAGGAGTGAGAATTCAGGAGGAAGTCAGGAAAGGTCTGAAATAACCAACCTGGCGATCATTGCTTATTCCGTCTCTTCACGCCAAGAGATCAGTGCACTAATTGCGTAAAACACTTTCAATCACAATTCGAGGGCTTTGAAGGAAATTCCTAATCCATTGCATGATAGGTTTGATTAAGTAATTTGTAAATAATACAATGAACATGGCTTTTTTTGTGGATGGGAAATCATCAAACCCCCTCCCGCTCTGGGTGGAGCAGAAGGGAATATCAGACTCTTACTGACTAAAACCCACCCGTGTTCCTTCCTTAGCCCTTTATGTTCCGGGGCAGCGGTAAACCTTTCGGACAATCCCGCTGCAATGAACATGGCTGAACTGAAAAAAAATAAAGACACTGCGATGACTTGCCATTTTATGTGTTACGTAATTACCCCACAGATATTTGCATGAGGGCATCTCCAAGATGGCATTGTACCTCTTTCATTCCGGTCCTATAATGAACGTCATAACGTTAAGACATATAAACTGTGGCCTTACATAAACTTTTTGAACTGACAAGCGTGGTAATATTGAGGTAAAGACAAGAATGCTTTTAGGGATCAAGTTGTAGGCACTGAAAGCACACACATATATACAAAAGAATAATGTCTAAATCTATGTATGTTACAAAACATATCCAGCACCACCGTCATTCCAATGCCCCTTTTGAGCATATAAAAACGACTTATCCCAATTTCTTTTAACCCTCTACATTCTACGTTCCACAATCTTCCATCTATAAAGTTTAGTCGCAGCCGATAAAGGGTCAACGCAAGTCTTGACCCTTTTCACGTTGATTGTACCGTGAGGCCCCGAATTGGTTTCAGAGCCTGTAACAATTGTAAGGATAAATACTTAAATTTAGTTAGCTACGCAACGTATATTGTGTGGGCTGAATTGGGTTATTCGTTTTATAGTGAATAGGTACAATGGGTAAATTGATAACGTTTGGGTGATAGAGAAATGGGAGTTTTGTTGTCTTTGTGTTACTTTTTGAACGATGTAGTTCTATAATTATTTTTTCTAAATAGCTAAAAACAGTTCAGGTGGTACTTCATAGATGACTCAGTCTTGGTGTGTAAATGTGGTGCTGTTCCACAAACGATGGGACACTTAATATGGTGTCCTGTCGGCTGCAAGTTACATATACTGATGGACGCTGGTGATGGCGCCACACACGTAGCCGATTTGTGGGCCGACTTCATTTAGATTGCCATCGACACGCTAAAAATAATGTTCTCGAATTCTCAAATACAAAGGTATTAATTGTTAGTGTCTGGACATCCACTATGAGAAAAAAAAAACATACATTTCATGCTAAATTCCGTTCCCTCTTTAGCAACATATACTTATCTACTTACTGAAAATGCTCATTTACTTTTCTTTGATATCTTTGACTGGACCTTAAAGCAATGATTTTTTTATAGAATAATATAAATATTAACTACTTGTAAGTCCCTTTGGTTTCCTTTTTGATGATACATTATTTTTAGCACTAGAACCTTAAAAAAATGCTGATTTAAACCGCTGTCAACAGAGGCCTAGTGTACAAAGACAACTATTCATGAAAAAAGAAAAACCATAGGGATACAGTAAATTATAAACTGAATATCATATGCAGTTTATGAAATATCTTTTATATTGGAGGAAATAAGCGAGAGCGAAACCTCGAATTATGACTTTTTACTTCGGCTTCAAAAGTCTCTCCGACCGCATTTCATTTTAATAACTCCAGCCTCTAATCTAAACAAACCCTTAATAAAATGAGATCATTAATTACTCAGCGGAACGTAGATATGTGCTCAACAGACCACCTATCAAACACTAATTCAATGAAGTCAACGACCTAATAATGAGAGGCTTTACGTACTAAGCTTGTTAATTACAGACCTTATAATACCGTAACGGCTTGAAGGTTTTCTGCTAATAGGTTGCGGCCGTTGAGGGTTTGAAACCTAGAACCAATGAGTTTTGATTATCTATTATTTTATTATGTGTGTACTTTCCTAGATAGAGGCACAGAGGGGCTTATGGCTAAGTAATAACAGCCACACGGGTCGATCGACCAGGCTTGCCGCGGTCGGTCCGTGGATTGCTGACCATCTTAATGCTGGGGCCACATATTGGATATAATTGGACCCATTATGTAGCCTTGGAGCATTGGCTCCAATATGTGTATCGGGCCTGGAACAGATATTGGACAGGATTTTATTAATTTTGATCAACATTGGATGTGGTGCCACGTCTGAACCGATGGACAAGGCCAATGTGTAGCACCGGCATTACATATCAAGACCCTTCCGTATCTCGGAAAGCATCTTAAGCCGTTGGTGCCGGCTGTTATTCGTGGGTCTTTGGCAGTCGTTACGGGTCATCAAACGCCCGAAAATCCGACAACCAGTCTTACTAAGGAGTTTCGTATTACCCAGTAACCGGGTTGTGAAGGTCAGATAGGCAGTCTCTTCATTTATAATACTGGTATTCAGTTGCATCCGATTAGACTGGAAGCAGACCCAAACACAGTTGGGAATAGGCTAAGGCAAAAGATGTATATTTCCCAGATAGAACAATTGACTGGTGAAAAAAAAAGCTGCAGCGGCATCTACAACGCCACATGCAAACAACGCGTCATACTGACGTCACAAAATCCTGCATCTCGCAAGCAGAGTTTACCGCGCAACTAGCATATATACAACGTCCCGACATGAATCAATGGGCAATTGCCCGCCTGAAATAAAACTCATCTGGTTGGAGGATCCTCCCTTTTCTATGGAGTATGAGTGAGCTTTACACCCTGTTCCCCATACCTCTATAATGTAAATAGCAATATAACTACATATTTTCGGTTTTCGGATTATTTCTTTACTTTGTGCTACATGACATTGCTTCTTGCCAAATTGATTCTAGGTCAACGGAAAGTACCCTATAGGTTTTGATTTCGGAACTGAACCGCCCGTATCTTTTGATTGCGCTAACTTAGAAGTTTGATTTTTTCATTGATTCAAGGGATTGCAGCCTTGAATATTTGATATTAATTTCAACTTGATAACTTCACGCGTTCTTGAGGAAAAGGGTCTTGACCGATGGACTGACAGACGGACAACGAAGTGATCTTAGAAGGGTTCGGTTTTTCCTTTTGGTATACGGAACCCTAAAAACATAACTTTTCACCCCACAAAGTATTTTCTCTCAGCATCCATACATAATCGCTTCCCGCCCTGAATTTCAAACCCTAAAAACATTAAATCTACCTACCACTTCACAATTTACTAGCGTGATACTTATTATACCGCTCATACTAATTCGTCACCAGATTTGCATAGAAATGGCTTTTTTAAAGCTTTCCCAACAGTTTAATGTAGGTGTGTAGTGTGCAGTAATTTATATTGACACGCACGCGATGGCGAGCCAGTGGGCTAGCAATCAAAACTTCAGCTGTACTGTGATATGCGCTACGGCGAGTTAATAGGCTGTAGGGAATATGTAATTGGATAAACTTGTGTTTAGATTGCTGTAGTACTAACATCGATCACATTTGATCGATGAGTACTAATCTATACCTACTAATATTTGTATGACTATATGTAGTTGTTCCGGGTCTGGCTGTTTGTGTATGTGAGTTTAAATGTTTGTAAGCGCACCCACGATACAGGAGCAATTCCTTGTGTGGGGCAACGTTTTTTAAAAGAAACAAAAAAATTGCTGATGAAGAGTTTGTTTGGTGGAAAGCGCTAATCTCGGGAACTACTCGTTCTAATTGAAAAAATATTTTTATGCTGGATAGTCTTTTTATCGAGGAAGGCTACAGGCTATTTATAACATTACGTTACGACTAATAGGAGCAGATCATCAATGAAAAATGTTGCAAAAACGGGAAACAATATTCCTTTTGAGAGCTTCCGTTACGTACGCTGCGTAAACGGTTAAAGTTACGCAAAAATCATGTACGACGGAATTGTTCCGCTTTAAAAGTTCTAAACGACAGCATATGTTTTTCTTTTAAGGTTGACTCACTATATACTTTTTTATGGTAATCAAATTTGTTCTAAAATAATATTTTATTTGCAAAGGTGTTTTTCTAAACATGATATTAATCCTAATCCAAATAAATACCTTATTCATCATAAGTATTTAATTTTAAACAAAATTGCCCTTAACATCATTTAATTTCAATGAACCTACCTATCAAAAATCCCATGATAAACTACACACTTTTACATACCTACACACTTGTACGGAACCCTCGGTGCGAGAATTCGACTTGCACTCGACCGGGTTCTTTTAAATAACTTACGTATCATGATCGATCTGATAGTTTATGATCAGACCGGAAAGATATCGTACACAAAGATCTTAAATATGTGTGAGTATCTGGGTATTAAATGAAGTTAGCATCCACATAGAACATGACTTCAACATGTTCTATGTGAATACAAACTTGACTTAATAAAAAAAAAAATTTTATTAAAATGATTTTGCAAAACATGAATGAAAAACTTTCTTACCAACTCTATCCTTTCAAACAGCAGACGATGGCCGCTGAGGTCGTTGACCTCGATTCCCCGGCGATCCATTTCTAATCCTTTCATTGGCCCTCATTATGCTCTTACCGGTATTATTGAAACCAATAATGTTTTAAGAAGCGGTTTATTTTCCTGAATTGCAGCCTTGAGGAAATTTTGCAGTAAGTCCAAGGTTTGAAATGGTAGGGTTATTATTGTTCTAAATATGGTGCTCACAAAGTTTACCTGTAGGTAGTCATTCTTGGTGGAAATGAGGTCATCTTTAAATTCAACTTTTTTAGGGATCCGTAGTCAACGAGGAAATCTTATAGTTTCGCCATGTCCGTCTGTCCGTCCGTCCTTCCGCAGCTTAGCCCCTTGAGCTACTGAGCCTCTGAGCTTTCTACTAATACTAAAGCTATAATTTGGCATGGGTATACACATATTAATCACGCCGACAAAGTGGTAAAATAAAATCATTAAAAAAAAAGTTATTAAGGGATCCTTTTGTGAAATATTAGGCTTTAAAGTGCTAATTTTTGTTAGAGTCAAGTGTCCTCCCCCCCCCCCGCCAGGTAAATGGTTGCATTCGGATATAAGAAAAAAAAATCACTTTTTAGTGGGCCAGTTTGTAACTTATCTAAGTTACAATAGCCTAATGTCAACTGTTCATCACCTTTTACAAAATATTGCTTTTCTCGATGCAGGGATGTTAATTGTTGAGGAGTTCTCCTTGTAAGACCCAGGAAAACTGAAGCTGATTGAGAAGTCACCATCAGCTCCACTTCACGATGCGCATTGTGCTTAGCAACCACATTAAAGAACCTAATCGAATCGGAACCCGTGAAATATTTATTATTGAGTAGTTCCGATGGCCATCTATGGTCTTCATCATCAGTTCCACTTCCCCGAATGGTGCTTTCTGAGAGCAAATGCACGAATTACTATAAAAAATACCCGAATCGCTATAGGTGTGCCCACAAAATTTGAGGGTTTCCCTCAATTTCCATGGGATTCCCTCATCAGATTCCGATTTGATGACAATGAGACCACCTCGGGAGCATACCCTTTCAAATAGAAAAATAATTTTGAAAATCGGTCCACAATTGGCGGAGTAATCGCGTAACAAACACAAAAAAAAAAAAACATACCGTCGAATTGAGAACCTCCTCCTTTTTTGAAGTCGGTTAAAAACGAAGTTGTCGTCTATCGTGATGGCGAGAAATTTCATTGTTAATAGGTATGGAAGGACAGTGTAGGCCTGTTAACAGGTACCAGGTAGAGAGGCTTACGTACGACCCCAGAAATAAAATAATATTCTCTGATTGATTCATGCATGATACTACCATATGACATCCATTGCCTGAAGAGCTTATGGCACCATCACTGTAGAATAGGTAGTGTCACAGCTTGAATAGTGAGTGGTATGAATACTCGCAATTGGTATTAGGTTCAATTTCTACAGGGTCAAATTAAATTAGCTAGCAAAACTCAGCAGACATGATGGGAATCGATATCTTAATATGTATGACGAAACAAAAATCCCTATTATTTTTTGTTATTTCTTCGTACACTGTGGGCCCATTTATATTTTGTATTAATATCTATTCTGTTGTTTCGTTCAAAATACCGCCTAACATTAAACCACCTCTATGCTATCAAGATTGACGCTCCCTTATATTCTTCTTATAATACAATGGGTTAAGTAGCCCTGGGACTTAACCCAATTATAAGCAGACTGGTACATAAGAGCCTTAGCAGACATGCTACTTTGACCTTTGACGATTGTGAAGTTTGTCGGAAGTCCGATAAAGGCGTTAAAGCGTCTGTATGACGCATGAGCTCTATGTTTACTTATAGCATCATCTATTTATTTTATTTTATTTCACAATGATTTTTGGCCTGCGACATCGTCTACGATCCAGGATGAAAAGAGTTTGTGTCCTTCTCCAGGTCATGGTCTACCCATGTGCCAAGTTTCATCCAAATCCGTTCAGCCGTATTAACGCTAAAGCGTAACAAACAAATATACAAAAAATCAAATCTAGATGTACGCACGGCTAGACATCAAGCTATACATAACCAGTATAAGCTGACTTCTGATTGTACGAAAAACCTATACAATGCGAGGTCAGCTAATACTGGAAATGTATAGCTTGATGTGTAGCCGTGTGTACACACAGCTTAAGCTATGGCTATTCTAAACTATGAGTACATGACTCTGTTCGGGCGCAGCAAGCAGTAAAATTTAACTTATAGCTAATTAATTATAGTTAACATAAATTATGGCATACTAGAATACTGGGTTACTTGTAATTCGACGTATATCGAAACGTAAAATGAAAATATTGATAAGATTCTTAAATCGCTCATAATTTTAATTATTATGTTGAATTAAGTACTTTTAATTATAATAATATAACTTAATTGAAGTGCCAGCTACAATATATTTTTTTAATGGTACCCATTCAATATGCAATTTTTTGTTTATTTACATTCAAATATCTCGAAAAGTATTGAATTTCGGCTACACATTTGGGGGGTTCAATTTGTTGCATTTTGGTCCCCCTATCAACTCCTGACGGATAAACGTCGAATTACAAGTAACCCTGTATATCACAACATACACAGTCACGTGCAGAAAAGCTACTGTTACAAAACGCATAATTTTAATACTGCGTTTAAACGCAGGGGTTGCCAAAACGCGATGCAGCATTGATGAAATCGCAAAATCGCCTTTCGCTGAACGTAAAAGTAGCATGTCTGGTAAAGCCTTTATACCCACTTGGGAATGGCTAAATTGTATTGTAGGGTTGTCCAAGCAAACACTCGTATCTACCTAATGTTATGGCATACCTTTTGGCCTTATAAGGGCACTCGGCTATTAGGTACTTACCTACTTATAGATTAGGGCAGCGGTTGGGATCAGTTGAGTTTGCTGGTACTTTTATTAAGGTACTAGCTTTTGCCAGCGACTTCGTCCGCATGGAATAATGACTTCCGGAAATTGAGGCACTAACTCTCATAGAGTTTAACCGATGTGCTCTTTCTTCTGCCGATTCTTGAGAACGCGTATTTCTCATTCAACGCGTTTTTCAAGACAATAGCGGGCGGACGCCGGTGTCCGCTTGGGGCTTGAATAACTAAAAATATATAACTACGTCTAATATATAAAATAATATATAATAAAACCTACTTCACTTAAAACTAAATACCTATAACTACTATAATTAATAATACCTATACCTATAATTAATAAAAGTACCTACGCTTTTACCTACTTAATATTAAAAAAAACTGAACATAAATTAACCAAAACTTACCTACTACTAACTAACTACTACTAACCTATTACTACTTCACCTAAAAAGAAATCCTGTTTTCCCAACATTTCCCTTCACTGCTCTGCTCCTATTGATTGTAGCGTGATAAAAAGTATACTATAACCTGCCCAGGAGTATGAAGAACAATTGTACCAAGTTTCGTTGAAATCCGTCGAGTGGTTTTTGTTTCTATAACGAACATACAGACAGACAGACAAAAATTTTACTGATTGCATTTTTGGCGTCAGTAACGATCACTAATCACCCGCTGATAGTTATTTTGGAAATATATTTCATGTACAGAATTGACCTCTCTACAGATTTATTATAAGTATAGATATAGATAAAAAACAATGGAGGTATGACCGGACAGTGGCGGTAAGAAAGTGATGTTGTTTTTTAATTACTATAATTATAATAAACTATTTAAAGAATTAGACATATTTGTAATGCCGGTTTATAAGTTTCGTAACTGCCTCATAAAAACAATCAAGAGCCTTTAAATATGTTTAATAATTGCTTGTTCTTTTAACTTTAATTCGTTTTGCTTATAATGTAATCATTTGTTCTGTTTATTGTGGATAACGGTGTGAGTTGCACATTTATTTTGTGTCATGTATTTGTTTTGTAAATTAGTTCTTACGATCTAATGTGTAACTGTTTGTTTGTCCCAAATAAATATAATAACATGACGCCTGTAATCCTCAAAGGGTTGGGTTGAGGTATACCCACAGATGTAGATACATCTAGATAACGCAAGAGCAACTACTTCGCGTGCCAAAAATCGCACCAACTTACATACGTTCAATAATCGTAAGCCGCCACTTTCGCGCGCAGGGCCTCAAGTCTGCTATTACAATAGTGTCAGAATGGTCTATCATAGATTTCATAAGTTCTGTCGATTTTGACAAGTTTGGTAATCTACTAATATAATGGCGTCATTATGACTTTCCAATGGTCAACCACTGACACTCCATTGAAAGAAATGGCATAAAATGGTAATCTCGTACATAATGAGAAATGCATAAATGTAATGGTTATTGCTATTTACGAACTTCTTGCTACTTCAGATTGCAAACACTAATACGTAATATGTAAAAATATATATTAAATGAAATCTAGCATGAAATTTTGTAGTTTTTCTCAGACCATTGACTGATCAATGATCGACCATTATGAATTTAGCACATTACGAATATTTAGCAAAATGACAAAGGGATCGTGTTGGAATGACGAATTTATAAAAATAGCAGACTTGGGCCCCAGTCCTGTGTGTACTGCTGGCTGGGTGAGCGTGAGTGAGAATGAGCGCTTGTGACGTCATACGTAGGTAGTCAAAAAATTGCATGCTTGGTTTTCATACAGATCGTGATGCTTGTATTATCTAGGTCTATCTATGTTTGTGGGTGTACCCTATTTAATTGTAAAGCCATTACGCCAGTTATATTTTAAGTTCCATGTAATTCGGGGCGAACCTATTGCCATCAACCAGGTATAAATTTAAACTTCTGGCTGCAACTGAGAATTTCCTGGTGGAATAATCCAATAACACTTTGCCTGACCCGGGAATCGAACCCAGAACCTCGTGCTTAGCTTTAGCTCTTGCGACCACTAGACCGACGAGGCAGTCAGTATGACTTAACAAACGTTGACGTAAGTAGCGTTGGAAGGCCTCCCATAAGGTGAACGGATGACCAGTAGGCCAATTCTCGTAATTTAAAACGTTCAAAATCTAGTCGCAGTCCATCTCGGCGACAAACAAATGTCAAAAACTTGTCAAAATGTAGGAAAATTTGAGGTATTTTTGACAGATTGAGACTGAGATCAGACTGCGAACGTTCTTAAAAATTACGAGAATTGCCCCTCTGGTGAAGGCCGCAGGAATCCGCTGAATGTGAGAAGCATAGAACTGGTCGCAGTGGCTATGCTTGGGGGAGGCCTATGTCCAGCTGTGGGCATCTTACCGCTGAAATGATGATGATGATAATTATATTATAATTTTTTTAGAGGAAAGTACGAATTTCACGCGGACGAAGTCGCGGGCAGAAGCTAATTATGCTATATTGAGGCAGTACTTTACACTTAGTTATGTTGTATAAAGTCCTTTGAAGAACTAATATAAATTTATTTTGGCTTATTTTTTCTTTTATCGTAATTCAGCACCCTAATTGCTTAAAACGCTTTCAATTACAATCTGAATCATTTTGAAGGATATTTCTAATCCATTGCTTCGTATGTTCGAAAAAATTGTCTGCTCAACAATGTAGATAACGCAATGCATGTTGTGAACTTTCAAAATTGAAAGCCATTGTTAGGTACTGTTAGTGTGTTACGCTATTACCCCGCGGGTCTACAAAGTTCTGAGATGCATTATTTTAATATTTTTAGTTTTACCGGAGGTAGTGAAGTTAATTGTATTTTCTTGGGCAGCGGGATTGTCCGAAAGGGTTACCGCTACCCCGGAACACAAAGGGCTAAGGAAGGAATACGGGTGGGTTTTAGTCAGTAAGAGTCTGACACTCCCTTCTGCTCCACCCAGAGCGGGAGGGGTCATTTGATGATTTCCCATCCTCAAAAAAAAAAAAACTGTATTTTCTTAAGTGCATAGGACATGGTAACTTTGATAACAAACAGGAAATTGAATCAAAATGGTACTGTTAGCCTAAGAGCAAAAGCACTCGGAGCTATTTCAGAAGAGATTTTTTTTCTGAGAATGATGATACTGCTTTATCAAACAAATATAGTTGGCATGGATCTTTAGGTTTCCGCAAAATGTATAGCAAAATGCTTATATCAATTCAACAATTTGCTCTGTTTCAGTTAATAAAAATATTTTAATCTTCATCGACATCAGACATATTCACCGTAGGTACAATCATCGCTTCAGTTTTTAGAGTCTTAATTATTGAGTTAAATTTTGAATTAAAATCGAAACAGAAGTAAAATGAAACGCAGAGTAACTCTTAGCTAATGACATGCTAAAAAATAATGTATATAACAATTTTGTGTCAATTTAGATCTAAATTTTTATTTAGACAAACACTTGTTCAATAGGTATGAAAATGTCGATTACGACTTTTGTCGATGAACAAGTAGGATTCACCATGGAGAAAACATTTTGTTAGTACCTTCTGATAAGTAAAAAAAAATCGGTCGCCTGGTTGATTATGATTAACCGTATGGACATAATCGCCCTTCATTGACTACATCCGCCAAGCCACATTGCCCAGTACAATGGACCAAAAAGATATGTTTACGCGTTTGTAGTAGTTACCTCTGTATGTATTTATCGCAGTAAGATGGTTGGTAACGACTCCCGGCCACCGTAGGCGCGGGCCTGCGGGCGGAGAGTAATGGGTAACTCTCCGTCCGATCAGGACCAGGCCCGTGCCGGACGGCGCGTACGTGTTCCACGCGCGCCTCAAAGAGATGTCAGCATAAAGGAAGGGGCCCGTAAGGGCCGAAGCCTGCCGGGGCAGCGGGATTGTCCGAAAGGGTTACCGCTACCCCGGAACACAAAAGGCTAAGGAAGGAACACGGGTGGGTTTTAGTCAGTAAGAGTCTGACACTCCCTTCTGCTCCACCCAGAGCGGGAGGGGTCATTCGATGATTTCCCATCTACAAAAAAAAAAAAAAAAAGCCGTGATATAGTTATATACCTAGAGATCATCATCATCTGTCTTGCCTTTTCCCAACTATGTTGGGGTCGGCTTTCAATCTAATCGGATGCTGAATACCAGTATTTTACATTTAGCGACTGCCTATCTGACCTCCACAACCCAGTTACTGGGGAATACGATACCCCTTGGTAAGACTGGTTGTCAGATTTTCGGGCTTCTGCTTCTTCTCTACCCGTAACGACTGTCAATGATCCACGAATGACAGCCGGGACCAACGGCACGGGTATATATCTAGAGATATGGCGTAATATAATGATATGAAAGCGGTTCTTAGCGGTCTTAATTGGAATAAAGGACCGGCCGTTGTGTCACCTTTTGTAAAATTTCTATAGGTATTAATGTCTGTAATTTATATTGTGTACGTATTGATTCTATTCTATTCTTTATGAATAGATCGTGCTCGTATCATAGAGACAATCCTAGTAAGACAGTTATGAACCACTTTCGTATAAAAATATTACGGTTTACAACTCTAAAGCTGTAAAGATATAGTTATACCCCCAGGGATATAATTATATCACGGCTTTTACCATCTTACTGCGACATATAGGTACTAGTAGGATTTGCTAGGGTTCGTTAACTTGATGGTCAGCTAACGAGCCGTGTCCATAGGTACAGTGTTACAAGGATGTTTTGGCGCTTGAATGACATTGACAGGGAAACGTTTTTTTCTAATCTTTTGGCTTGGCACGGTTTGTGCATTTAGCTAATGTTACGTTTAGTTTCTTTAGTTCGCATAAAATAAAGGTAGGGAAACGAAATAGGGTGGTGTTGTTGGTAAACATTTGTGAAAATGTATTGAAATAACAAGCTGGCGGCGTTAGTTCGATTTTATCACGCGCCAAAAGAGCACAACAATGTAGGTAGGTAATGGTATTTGCTTCAAATTTTTTAGAGTCATAATTATAAGTTACGTTTGGGGTAAAACCACATTTTTTCTGATTAAAAGAAGGATTAGTAGTTGAATTGTTTTTATTAACAGATTACCTAAATTCTCAGGGCGAGTTTCACCAAACTTTGGTGCCTAGAATAAGTCTTAGGGCTCTTTCAATTTAGATGTTTCGTGTCAGGCTGCTGCGGCGCCGCAGCGGTGCAGTTGTCGTATTGCGAACGGCTGGTCGATTTTTTTAAATTGAAACAGCCCTTATCCTGAGAATAAATTTTGAATTTTTGACAGTTTTTCCATACTAGAACTGACAGACGTCAATTTTATTCCACGGATAAAAGATATGGTGAAATCAGTTCTTAATGTAATAACGTCACTTATGCAGTGTACCTACTTAAGAAGTTTAACAATTTCACTCTTGTGTTGCGTACAAACTTTATATCCAATCATAATAACTCTTAAGAAAAATACCTTAAAGTAAAAATCATCATCTGCCTAGCTTTTCCCAACTATGTTGGGGTCGGCTTCCAGTCTAACCGGATGCAGCTGAATATCAGTATTTTACATGGAGCGACTGCCTATCTGCCCTCCGCAACCCAGTTACGGGGTAATACCATACCCCTTGGTAAGACTGGTTGTCAGACTTTTGGGCTTCTGACTACCCGTAACGACTGTCAAAGATCCACGAATGACAGCCGGGACCAACGGCTTAACGTGCTTTCAGAGGCACGGAGGGGTCTCGGTATGTAAAGATGGTCACCCATCAACAGACCAACCGCGGCAAGCGTAGCTTAACCTGATCGATCGACCTGTGCGGCTGTTATTATTTAGCCACGAGCCCCTAAAAAAAAAACCTTAAAGTAAATAAACAAAAAAAATAAATTCGCCCCAAAGGTACAAAACACCCCACTACTTCATGGTGTTAACGTTAAGTCAGCTCGAGTAAAATTATGACCGGCATTCACATTTAACCCTACAACAGCGAACTACCTACAAGTAAAACGGAAATTCCAAAGTGAGCTTTGATTTGCATGAAAGATATATGGGGCACTTTTGACCGGCGTAGCGTAGTTTTTCGTCCCTTTGAAAAGTCAGCGCGCGTAAGGTTATTTTGTGAGTGCTGTGTACGGGCGGCAAGAGAAAACGTGAAAGAAAAAAAAGAAAGTTGAAAAATGGGATTTCTTTAAAGGCGATTGAAGAGTGAAGGCATGTTTTTGTTGCTCTGTCAAACTGTGCATAATGAAAAAGGCCTAGTGTATGTACCTGGTTGAATTATAGCCCTTTTTTTACTAGATTTTCTGTTATACCACTGAACATAGCATTTAACTATTATGGTCGAAGACGAAGAAATTTTTGGAACGTGAAAGTTCTTTAACGTGACTTGCGGTAGGAGTAACCTGGTAAAAACAGTCACGTAACGAAATGACGTTATGCCCCATGCGAATTTTCTCTCAGAGAGCGACAGAGATGGTTTTCATGGTTTTCGAGGGTGTAAAAGCCAATAGCGAGGTCAAAGATGGCGAAACTTTAAGAGAGCTTCTTTAAACTCAAACTCAAACTGAAACTCAAAGCATCTATTTCAAATAAACCAATTATAGGCACTTTTGAATTGTCAAGGGTCGGTCAGTCAGAAAGATGAAGCTAGTTGCCCATTCCAAAGCGTAGGTACTGTGGCGAAGAACGGGCAAGAAACTCCACGGACACTCTTTTAAATCATAAAATTGTTACAAAAATCTTCGTTACATCATTCATGTTGAAATTATACATGTGAGAACGATGCAGAAAGACGTGCACATTAAAGGCGTCCGTACTTAAAAGAGCAATATTCATGAATGAAAATAAATTAAAATAAGCCGTGGCGGCTAAGAGATGACCAGTCCCTACTGACGGCGCCCGTTCACGAACATGACGTATGGATTAGCACCTTCGTATACTCGATGGCAGTGGCGAAGGGTGAATTTATGATAGAGGTAAGCCGGAGCAAGAAAAAAATGCCAATAAACCGTTTCATTACATTTCAATGATGAATTGACTATAGAGTGGTTGTGTTCTGAATTTTCGAAGGGAAGCCGGCGGGAATCGAGTTGTATGGTACCTTCGCCACTGCTCGATGGCTCTGTATTTTAAAAGCGTATTAAATTAACACTTTCTCTTTCTCTATCTCTTGTACGTGTGTGTGTGCGTTCGAGTATCGTGTGGAACTTCAGTGACACGTTTTTTTTAGTTGCAACTATTTTTAATAAACTTCCAGTCGATATAAACAGTTGTACTTATCAAAAAAACTTTTTTTCAATAAACTTTTTCACAAAAATAAACAAGCGACTTCCAAAAAAGAATACAAAGTGAAAAATAGCTTTAACTTCGAAAGTCGGTGTAGCTGGGTTTGCATTTTCATTGCTGTCACCGACGTCGAAGCCTTATTGTAGAGAATATTTAAAAAACATGTGTCTGTTTCATTTAAGGAATTTAAGGACTAGTTTAGCGTAGGTACTTAAGGGTGAAAAAGTGTTATATTAATTATGTTTACATGTACTAAAAACGGACAACACACGGCTTTGCAGTTTGGCAGGGATAACAAATTTACTTTTAAAGACTTTTTAAAAATAATTTTTTAGTACTTTAATAATCTATTTTCTCAGTAACCAATCGGTAATTGCTTCTGCTAAAAAAAAATGGCACTGTAAGTCTTAAGATTTATATTTTACACTACAGTTCCGACGTCTATACCCTTTACTCACACCACCACACTATAATTCACAATTTCCTACACAAAAAATAGCTCATACGTCTAGATTGCCCTAGGCTGCCTGTATAAAACTTTTTAGTAAGCCTCATAAAGTCCTTTATGTTTGCATGTAAGAAACGGGCTATTTATTGGAGCATACCACTGATTTCCCATCGGGCAACACTATTCATTGCCCGTTCCAGGTAGCTATTTTCCTTTTATTGTTGACGAGCGCTATCCAATTGCTTTTTTTATTAAACTGCCGTACGGAACGGTAAAAATAGTTGTTAGTTGAAAGGTGGTGTAGAAACGTTTTTTCGGGTTTTCGATCAAAAGTTTTTTGTGGCTTTTGGGCCTATACCGTGCCGTGAAAGCTCGCGTTGTTTGAAGCACAGTTACAGTTTTGATAGATTTATTTATAATAAGCACACCAATTGAATTGCAAGTGACTGTGCTAGTTACTTGCAATTCAAATTAACTAACAGCTAGAATTGGCACTTCAGTAACCATACAAATGACAGGTATGCATGACATTACATCGCCACTTCGCATACATCAATATTAATGATAAATTAATTCATATAAAAAAATAAGTTCAAAAACTAAAACCCGGCTAAGTACTGAAAAATCACGCTCTAAAAAGTGTGAAAAAAAATAAGTTTAAAAACTAAAACCCGAACGCGTTTTTGGCTCAAATCTAAGGCATGATTTTATAGAAAATATTCCAAACTATCGGGTGTATGCAAGCAAATCCGTGAGTAACAGCTTACAATATATATATTTATTTTTGAAATTTGCCAATTAAGCCCTTTCATTAATTGATACCCAACACGGCATGGTTACTTATATTTTTTTTTTTTCGAAATCATCACTTTATTGTACTCTAAAGGGAGAGCCTATAACCAGCGGACGATCAAGACGCTTCCAACAATACCTCATTTGTCAAATTATAATAAGCAGTTTAGAGAGAAGTTATGAGGGAACAGATGAACATACATACATACCTACATACTGGTCAAAATCATAACCCACCTTTTTCCTTCGCCGTAGTCGGGTAAAAAATTAATATAATTATATTAATATTGTACTTGCGATAGATTTTTCGCATCATCATCATTATCATCAAGTGCACGCCACAAAGCTCGATTCTCGACAACTCTCATACAGCTGATCCAGCTGCTACCAGCCACCCTGCAAAGATCATCGATCCACCTGCCCGAGGGCGTCCTACCTTACCTTTTGCATCGCGATGCAATAATTGTGGGGGGCTATTCTATAAGGATACAGCCTTGCGGGCAGCGCTGTAGCAGCGCTAAAACTATTGTTTTCGCCGCTGCGACCGCGCTGTCCGCAAGGCTGTATCCTTAGAGAATAGCATGGCTGTGTTTTTGTCATTGACGTTGTGTTGTCTGACTTCTAGCCAATCTTAGCCATCTTCAATGACCATTGGTAGTATAGTAACGTGGATTAGTTGATAAATTCTGTTTTTTGTTTTATTGTAAGGTTACACAGAAAAAAAAAACTGATATTTCAAGTAACTAGAATCGTTAACCCCAAAAAAGAACTTACATGAATCTTGTTTTTTTTCGTTTCATCGTATTTAGGTTTAAAGATTCTCAAAAAAGATACAAAGTCACTTACATGAGAACAATGCTTAAAGTATAAATTATATAAAGTTCGTCCCTGATATCACGGTAGCAATAAAATTTAGATAAATCGATACTCATTACGTCTGAAGAGTTTCGCTAGCTAATTTAATTTGACCCTGTTTAATCAACCATCAATGACCGCACCAAGCTAATCACAAGATTCTTTCATCTCAACGTCTCAAGTACTTATAAACTCCATAAGATTTAATTCATCCACTGGGTAGTATAATTAATTTCCTCGCCCCTCCCCCATAATTACGAGACATTCGTCTTCATTAGATGTTGCGGTGCCGTTTCATTAGTTTCTGAGCTAAACGTGGGTAGGCACTGGTTCACTACCGAACTGTTGCTTGATAACTGTGTTCGTCATTTTATGTTGGCATGTGTGTGCGCATACAAACCTATAAGTTCATAATCTTTACTAATAATAAAACTGAGTTTGTTTGAGCGCGCTAATCTCTGGAACTACTGGTCGGATTTGAAAAACTATTTTTGTATTTGATAGCCCAATTCTTGAGAAAGGCTGTAGGCTATTTAACATCACGCTGTGACCCTTAGAAGCCGAGCAAAAAGAAAAAAAAAACGAGTGTGCTTATGACCACACGACTGAAGTGAAACTTCTTTCGCTCCATCTGTATGTATATTTCATTTACTAGCTATAAGAGAAAGAGAGAAAGAAAATGTGCGCGCGCACTGCTCTCTCTTGCTCCTACACTGTGATACAGACAATAAGCCTGCAGTGTGCTTAGATATACGGAACGTATTTGGCTATGAGAGGAAGAGAGAAAGAAAATGTGCGCGCGCACTGCTGTCTCTTGCTTATATCCCCCACTTAACTTCCGTTCGCCTTGCCCGATCACACTTTTCGTAACGCTTACGTCACGCGTTCGCCAGCTTACTCCCCAAGTCAAGCGTGCGTAAAGAAGTTTCACTTCAAAAAAGCCAGTAAGAACGCTAAGCGAAAATGAAGTCGAGGATGCGACGGGGTGGGTTATGTGAACAAGAAATTTTTTGCGAACGAAGTCGCGGGCAGAGGCTAGTCTCAAATAATTTACATTCCATCGCCACTGAATCAGTTATCTACTTCAGTGTAATAATAAGTTGTATCGTTATCGTTCTAAGTTGATTTTTGAGTGACAATTTGTAACAAAAAGGTCCAGATAAGATTTTGGTTGCAATGGAATTTGAACTTTGTAAATTATGACATTCAGTTTGTTGTTCCGTAACTTGAAATAATAATGAGTAACGGTTTTCTGATTACATTGGGTTTTAATTAGGCTTATTTAATTGACAGTGAAATGCATTCATTTTTTGCCTTTTGAAGTGACAGAAATCATTGTTTGAAGAAAAGCGCTTTTAATATTGCCTTCCAAGTTTTTCAAGTATGAAAAGGGGTTTTAAAATCATTACTATAATCGGCCATAATGTTCCCACTGCTGGGACAGAAGCCTACTGCGGTGAGAGGGAGTGGGCCGTCATCCAACACGCGGGTCCAGTGTGGGTTCGTAAATGTCATCATGTCACATGTCTTCGAATTTTTGGTTCTAGGACATGCCGGTTCCCTCGCGATGTTTTCCTTCACCGTTTTGAGAGCAGTGATGATGAAATTATTTACACAAAGTAAAACGCCTGCCTGTGTTTGAACTTCGAACCCACGACCTACAACTCCTAAGTCGGGGCTGATACCAACTGGGCCAACACTGCTCTCAATTGCGGAAAACAAGAGTAGATAATATTTGTATTATGTATGTTTTTTTTTCTATTTGACACATAATTATTTTATTTATTTATTTATTTAAGTACTGCCACATCACATACATTTAATATTCTTGTTAAATAGTTAGGAGCATTTTCTCTGATGTATATGACAATAACGGCGTACATAGCACTTGCAATTATTTGGCTACGTGACAAAAAAAAGAACAATTAAAATGTATACATGCTCAAAATTACGACAACATGAACAGTGTTATTATCTAAGAAAATAGTAATAATAATCTAATAAAAGCAACGTTCAATGAAGACCTTTTATTTTATTTTTGAATTTGTGCAGTTTATCATTATTATTATTTAAGTATGCATACACACGTCACGTTGCAGTATAAAACTGATTTACATCCGTCACCTCACACATCAGGTCCAGTTGAAAACCAGCGTCAGGCACCAGTTGTCTGGCATTTATGCTGAACTGGGCCTCTTTGGCGCAGCCGTGAGGCACACTCTCCTGCTAATTTCCTACATCGGACTTTACATTATATTTGTTTTGTTTTTATCTGATGTATGTACCTAGCTGTTTTATTGTGTGTCTTTTAGTCTGTGCTAAATAAATGTATTTTCTTTCTTTCTCTTCTTTTATGTTTACAAAAATAAACACGGAAACGAACATGGTGAAAACGAGTCAAAGACGAAGGTGTAGGAAATATATTTTCCAACATTGTATCATGAGTTGCTTTGTAACTCAGCGGTAGTAAACTATATTTCCAATATAACTGGCCGCGTGGGAAATTAAAGAAGAAACTTTGCTGCACTTTATGGTATCCGATGTCTGAACCAATCATGGATACCTGCCTGGTACTAAATTTAAAATTATATTTTTATAATCTACAGGAATATACCTAGAAGTCGTTACGGGTAGTCAGAAGCCCAAAAGTCTGACAACCATTCTTACCAAGGGGTATCGTGTTGCCCTGTAACTGGGTAGTGGAGGTCAGATAGGCAGTCGCTCCATGTAAAATATTGGTATTCAGCTGTATCCGGTTAGACTGGAAGCCGACCCCAACTTACTTGGGTAAAGGTTAGGGAGATTGATTGATTGATTGATTGACCTAGAAAATTTTGATTGAACTAGTCCTTTTGCGAATTGGCCATTTTAAGAACTAGTCCTTTTGCGAATTGGCCATTTTAAGAACTAGTTCTTTTGCGAATTGGCCATTTTAAGAACTAATTCTTGTCGTCATTCTTGTTTATGCCCAAGAATTTTCATCACAGATCATGTATTTTCCATATGCTGCGGATTTCCACGAACTTTAAGAACTAGTCCTTTTGCGAATTGGCCATTTTAAGAATTAGTCCTTTTGCGAATTGGCCATTTTAAGAATTAGTCCTTTGTAGAATGCTGCATGCATGCATTTTACGAATTGGCCATTTATCGACTGAACCGTTATCTGCAGGTTGTATTATTTCAATTTTATTCAACACAAGGTTGTGGTGAAGAAAAACATTTTTACCGTACGCAAAATACGCACATTAACGTGGAGTTGCGGACACCAGCCCGTATTACCTAATAAAACATTTTAAAGATCTTATCATCCTAATATCGACCCTTGACGTCATTCTTGTATAAGCCCAAGAATTTTCATCACAGATCATGTACTTTTAATATGCTTTCCACGAATGTCACTAGGTCTGAAATTGCCATTACATTGAGAAGGCATGCTGATCAAAGCTAATCCTATTCTATACGTGTTCATAGAGTTTTCTGCCAGTTCTTTGGTGTTCCAAAACGTATTAGGTTCCTGTAGAGAACCATAAGCTTCATCATTCTGGCTGCCCGACTCCTTGACCATTCAAAAGTGACAGTAATTGGTATAATTAAAATAAATGCTTCGAATTTGTGTTTATAAGAAGAGTCTTTTATTCTACAAAGATAACATTCTGCTGAAAAACCAATCAATTCATTGAATAAATTACACAAAAAAGCCTGCAGAATTAAACGAAACTCTTTATTTATTATTTTGTTTGAGACAACACCAACAATTTCTTGCCATTCTCTTTGCGAAATCATAAAATCCGTCTGTTATCTATAACAGAGTCACACGAATGATATTTTTGAAGCGCAAAGGCAACAAAGGGCTGCGAAACGAGCCGTATCTTATTTGAATAAGTCGCGGCATGAAAGCTTGCCCGCGCTCACTATGAAATTGGCGAGCCATAGTGCATGAATGAACAGTAGTAAAGATAAAAATTCTAAAACATTGAAGCCTCTAGCATTAATTAAATTGTAATGTTTTGCATGTTAAATATCTGACTATTTATTAGGAAACTTAATTACTAACTTTAAGGCCAACACAACCAGTACCTATTGCAAATAAGTGTAAGATTATGAATAAGTATTTTTAGGGTTACGCACCACAAAAGGAAAAAACGGAATTCTTAAAGGATCACTTTCAAATCTGTCTATCAAGACCCTATATCTCGGGAACGCGTGAAGGTATCGAGTTGAAATTAAAACCATATACTCAAGTCTGCGGTTTCTTGAAGCTGTGAAACAATCAAACTTCTAATTTAACGTTAAAAAAAAATAAGGCCGTTTATGCCGCAAAAAACGTATATTTCGACACTCTCAAGGGAATCATAATGTATAAGGGTACTTTCCGTTTAGCTAGAATCATGAAATTTGGGAAGAAGCAAGGTCATGTAGCACTAGTAAAGAAAAAATCCGAAAACCGTAAATTTGTATTTACATACCTACTTTGTAGGGAACCCTCGGTGCGCGAGTCCGACTCGCACTTGACCGGTTTTTTACCAACCTACTAATGGGGAAAATCATTCTCCCTAGGTATAAACTTGCATAATTATTCTCATTTTAACCTCTCCGATCCTAGCCCTATAAACCTGTTATTATTATAAGCCTGTGTTGTCCCAATAAAGGGCAAATGCCTCCCTTCCAAAAAAAAAAATTAGCTGTTCCCTACATTTTTGTTCGCATAACTCGTCAAAATGTAGGGAACAGCTGATTTTTTTTTTTCGATTTCTGGTTTGGTCCCATAGTAAAAGTTGTTCATAATGACGAGTACAATGACCTCTTCTGAGGTTGTTAATGTTTTTCCAATAATCCTGTATAATTAATTGTAGATGCAATGCGGTGCCGGCCGTTGCGCGCCCGCACTTCGAGCGGCACGGCGTGACGTAATATTTTCGACAACGGGTTACCACTTTTTTTGTAAAGTAGATAAAACTTTTCCGCGCCTATCTACAACTCCATACAAGTTCCAGTCTTATCGTGTGCGACATCTTCGTTTGACGTCCCACGGTTCGTCTTCATTTTGTTCAGGGACAGCTTTATCACTGTCAAAGTTTTCCCATGGAAATTCCCCGCTACCTTGCAAGGGTATCACTCAGAAAAACGCGATAAAAGTCAAACATTTTACTTTTACGAGGTAAATCTTCTCAACATAAATTATGTTTACAGTTCTGTAGTCTAAAATCCATAGGTATTAATAAAGATGGTTTTATACAAATCTTTATTCAATTGAAGTTTTTAATCGAGATTCTCTCATGTGTTTTCTTTATAAAGAATAGAAGTCTTCAATTAGTACCGGTCTAAATATTTTTCTTTTCTCTTTTTGTTTAAATTCTTAAGCTTAACTCATGTTTATATCTTATGTCTCATCATCCACAGTCTGACTTCACCCACTGCTGGGCATAAGTCACTCTTTTCTTGTAAAAGCCTTATTCAGGTTCTACCTGCGATGGCAGCAGGATCCATCCACCCATCTCTCTGCCGGACGACTGACATTTCATCTTCCAGTCCTTGCACGCCACCCGGACGCTGCCTTACTCCATCACTGCGCCTTGCCAGGATTCCTGGCCAACTCTATTTGAGTTCCTTAACTCGCTTTCCGATTTAATACACTTAAATCTGTAACAATATTTTATACCAAAAGTGTAACAACACAAAAAAAGTAAGTAGTGTAAGTATTTACAAAGCAGATGTGAGTGGAACCTCCGATTGGAGACGCCCAAGAAGGACATATAGTGACCTTAATGGTAATGTTCACAAAAAAGGACGGTTGAGTACTCGCAGCCGGCGGCGTGTGTATGATATGATCAGAGGGGCAATTCTCGTAATTTTAAGAACGTTCACAGTCTGAATCAGTCTCAATCTGTCAAAAATACCTCTAATTTCCTCACATTTTGACAAGTTTTTGGATTTTTTTGTCGCCGAGATGAGACTGCGACTAGATTTTGAACGTTTTAAATTAGTAAAATTGGTCTTCAGATGTATGAATTTAAACGAGGTAAAAGGAGTATGCAAGGATCATAGCAGAAGGTGGCGTTCTGTAGTTTCTGCTTTAAGATGGCGTGAGTGAATGTATAGTATTTTATATCAATACGAAAAACTTCAAACTTGCGCTACTCCATATCCTCGACTATGCAGGTTCAACATTCGTTATTATGAATTTCATTTCACGCTGACCGGCAGTGGTGGTGTTTTTACATCACTCTGTGAGAGCCGCACCAAATAGAAACAAGCTATGAGAAAGGCTTTTGCCTCGTGTTTAATCGAATGTCAAAGTGAAATGAGTTTCTTTGATTCAGCTCTGATAGGTACTAGACTGGATTGGTTTTAGTTTAAATTAGTTTATTTTTCATTTGTTGATGGGCTGTGGGATTGCATTGGGGTCGTGTTCATGAATATTGTTTGTTTCTTTTATTATCAATAACTAGCTGTGCCCCGCGGTTTCACCCGCATAAGTATCGATCCCGTGGAAAAATTGGGATAAAGAGTATCCTATGTGTTAATCCTGGTTATAAACCATCTTTGTGGTGCCAAAGTTCATCCAAATCCGTTTAGTAGTTTATGCGTGAAAGAGTAATAAACACCTATCCATCTATCCATCCTCACAAACTTTCGCGTTTATAATATTAGAAGGACTAGTGTGGTCAAAGGATTCGTCGAAGAGGGAATAATTTATTTATTTATTAAAACTTTATGCACAAGTAAAAACTGTACAAAGGCGGACTTAATGCCTTGGGCATTTTCTACCAGTCTACCTTAGGGTGATGCAGAGACAATACACAGTAGGTGCAATAAAAAAAAACAAACTAGAAAAAAATTATAACTAAAAAATATAAGATAAGAATATTATGTCTGGACTTTAAAAGAGACTGTGACCTCTGAGTTTGTTTCGGCCTTAAAGTCAAAGTCAAATCATTTATTTCAAATAGGCACTTAAAAGGCACTTTTGAACGTCAAAATTTAAAATGAAAAAATAGAATTGATTTTAGTCGCCCATTCCAAAATGTAGTTTTCGTGTGGAGAAGAATGGGCAAGAAACTCCACCGTTACTCTTTTAAAATGTTTTACAAGTTTTTGTATACATTGTTTATATAATTATAAGTGAAGACGATGCACCTAAAATAAAATTTAGTCTACCAAAAATGGTAAAAGAATTAAAAATATAACAGACTGGTAAATCAATTATGTGATAGATGGTGTCCACATATTTACAAAGATTGAAAAATTTTACTCACACACTTTTTAAAATACTATTTTAAAAAGTGTGTGAGTTACATTTGTCAAAGAATGTAAAAAACTATGTAAAAAAAAAATGTGTATGTATAAAAATTAGCAACCAGTTTGATTTTGTCTAGACTCTAGATTGTCCTATGGAGCAGGACCAGCATGTTTCCAAACATTGTTATCTTGGATATAATCCTCCAATTTGTAATATCCTTGTTTACAAAGTGTACTTTTTATATGAGTTTTAAATTTTCTTTCATTTAATTGTAATATATCAAAAGGTATTTTGTTGTAGCATTTAACACAGTACCCCATAAAAGATGTTTGCACTATAAATAATCTGAAAAAAGGTTGATCTAATTTATCTTTATTTCTAATATTAAAATTATGTCTATCACTTATTTTATTAAAAAGATGTTGATTTTTTCTTACATACATAATACCTTTCTTCTCAGAGTAGTCAGTTAGGAAACGCCGACCTCATCTCGTTTTAAAAAATATGATTGACGTGTAAAAGTGTTTGTACAAACCTACACACATCAAAAGTGTCTAGGGATCAACATATATTTTTGCAATAACTTTTCTCCTGATTGATATTAATTAAAATTTTCTTTAAGGATTCATCGAATAAAGTGTTTTCGTTTGTCACAGTAACGATAAACCAAGTCACCTTTGCATTAATAAAGAAATTTGCCATTTTCCTATTATAGGGATTTTTGACATTTGAACCACTAACACAAAAGTTCGAAACAAAGACTGAAATAACAGTTTTCTCTAAAATTTTATTGGGTAACTTAAACAATTAATAATCCGTGTTTCTACCGCGAACACTAACAATACAAGAACATCGGTTTGGCATACTCAAAATGAGTTCATCCAAATCACGCTGTGGAATGGCCGCCCATGTTCGTTGCAACAACAAAAAAAGGTCTTCTTGCGACTGGATACCCTCCATATTCGGCAGAGCTCTTCTCTGTAGCATATCCCATGCATGCTCAATCGGGTTCAAGTCTGGCGACTGAGCAGGCCAGGGCAGGACATTGATGTTAGCTGCGGCGAGAGTCTGTCTTACAACTCTTGCGGTGTGCGGTCGTGCATTATCATGCATTAACTGAAATAAGGGACCGATTTGCACTTGTAGAGGAACGATGACGTCTGATACAATCGTCTCAGCATAAATTTGAGCGTTGAGGTTGCCTCTGATCCAAATCAACTCAGTTCTTCCGCCGATCCAAATACCCGCCCATACCATGATGGTTCCACCACTATAAGGATGGACTTCCTGGCAGGATTTTAATCGCTGTTGGCGTCCAGGGGTTCTCCAGTGTCGTATACGTCTTGTATCCGGTCTCATACAAAAACGAGACTCATCAGAAAAGCACACGAAACGCCATTGTTCTTCTGCCCAATTTCTGTGTTCAAGAGCCCATTGATATCGAATCCTACGATTGTGCATTGCTATAGGTGGTACCCGTAGCGGTCTTCGGGAATGAAGGTTCACTTCATGCAAGCGGTTTCTGACTGTTTGGTCGCTAATTAAGTTCCCTGAAGAGTGATGAAGCCTCACGGCTAACATCATGGCGGTTATTGTTGGAGCTCTTCGAGTTAAGATTTGAATGTATCGGTCTTGTCTCCGTGTGGTGCAGCGATACCGTCCTCCATGGCGCTCAGCCACGGTACCAGTGCTTCGGTAACGTGTCCAAAGTCGACTGATAACACTCTGACTTGTATTCAGAGCTAAAGCCACAGTACGTTGCCGGGAACCAGCTTCTATCATTCCCACGGCTCTGAGCATTTCTTCCCTGCTTAAATGACGTCGCCGCTCCATAATAACGTTGGTTTTAATCAGTAGTAGGGAAACAGTAGCACTAATAATGTCTTCAATGCGTTGTATGTTTTTATAGGGAACATATTGACAGCTGATTTTCATCTTTTACTCGAATTTGATTCACAGTTCCTGATTCAAATTATGAAATGCACCAAAAAGGATCCATATAAATTTATAAAATCATAAATTTATTACAAAGCCACATCTCAATCTCAAGAAATCCGCATAAAAATGCTTGATCCCTAGACACTTTTGATGTGTGTACTTACAGAAATAAAATCATTTATCATTTAATAAATACATACATACAACAAAATATAAAATAAAAAAATAGAGAAGTTATGAGAGATAAACAAGAGAATCTACAACAACTTAATTCTGAGACGAATCTGCCAACTTCTTGTGTATGTGTTCTCGAGCTTTCACTTTAAATGTGAACCGATTGGTTACCGTCCTGATATTCTGAGGGAGCGCATTCCAAAGGAAAACCGCCTGGACAAAGAAAGAAGACTTTATAAAGCCAGAGCGATGAGAAGGACAACGAAGAAGACGATTATTCTCGGACCGAAGATTAATAATTATAAGTCGTATGTATTCAAGCAATCATAACTCGATTTTGTATTTTGAACAATTTAGACTTAGATACTCATCTATTTCATCATCATCTGCCTAGCCTTTTACATACTATGTTGCGGTTGGTTTCCAGTCTAACTGGATGTTTATCAGTTGAAAATATATCAGTGATTGCCTATCAGACCTCCACACCTGAATATGAGTGCCTATCTATCTGAGATAAATGTATCATTTGCTGTCTGAATGCTAAAATGAATTATGAAAATGATACAGACTTACATTATGTAACCTATTTCCCCAATGTTCCCAAAAACTACACTCGAGAGGAATGAATCTTTTCCAGCATTGGGAGAATTCTGGTGCATTCTTCAAGTGTAAGCGACATTATAACAGCTTCAATAAAGAATATTAGAAACGCTGTTTAAATACCTTTTTAAATGATAGAATAGAAACAAAAGCAAAAACAGATGCCGAAAATTCGTAGTTCCATTTACAAAAGTCCCATTTTTTTATTTTGTAATTTTTGATATCATAACTACAGTACCTAACTAAGAAGTTTTATTACTTTCATTTAAGGACAATTTAATTGTCTATCAAATACAATTTTTTTCATTAAGCTAGCATTCTTAGTTTCCGAGACTTTCAGCTATCTTTATGTGACCCTAATTCATTGCTCACGAGTGTATTACAATGAGACAGTTCATGTAACCCATTACTTTCAAAATTAACTCTCCATAGCGTAAGCATCCCATACTTAAAACGCAAAACTCCATACAATCCATTACAGGGTTGCCACAAAACAATTATTTACACAGTAACGACTTACAATTTTAAATTAAAACAGAGTCGTTCGCAATAAGCGCGCCGTTTTCCATGCTAAGTTTAGTTTACAAGGTTAGGCTGATGTCACATTGGGCGAGTTTATTTCCTACCTGTATTCTTATTTTAATTGCAGTATGCAGGCTGAGAGTTGCACAGAGAACCATCAGGATAAAAGGCCGAGCTCCAAGCTTAATTAAACCACAAAATAAAAAGTCATTTATTTAAATTAGGCTGAGAATCAGCACTTTTCAAACGTAAAAATTACATAAGACAGTCCCCCAAAACGTCCGCCCTTCACCACTTCCTAGTGCTTTCGCTGGGGAGAAGTGGCGCCACAAACTACCCAGCAGTACAGCTGTCTGTTCAGTTAGAAAATATTTGCTTGTATACAATACTATGTATGCGAAATAATTAACAATACAAGACACAGAACATTAAATTAAATTATTTGCCATATGTCAGGTAGCCACGCCGATATACCAACAAAACAATACAAACTATGTACTACTTTTCAGTTAAAAAAAAAAAAAAACTAGCTTGTATTACAATTAAAATTCATGTTAGAAATTCGGCGGAATATTCCAAACATCGAGATACGAAGACGTACGAATATCTTTGATATCTGAAAGCGTATTATGCAGGACACCTGGCAAGGTAGATGGAGTAAAGTTGTGACAGATTAGCGTCCAACGACTGGAAGACAAGATGTCGGTCGTCCGGCAGTGAGATGGGCAGACGACATCATGGTGAGGCTGGCACAGGAGCGTGAGGATTGGCACAAGAAAAGAGAGGCAAGTTTTTTTTCTCACTGGCCCAGCAGTGGATGATGATGATGTTTTTTATTTTACTGTGTTGGCAACATTGCGCTTGGTGCGCCATCTGGGGACGACAGCGAAGAAACTGACCCCAACGACGGCAGTTTCATATTGCTGAGGCGCAGTGGGGCACCAGAGGCTTTATAACGGCGAAGCACAAGCGGAGCGGTCTCTTGGGCTTTCGGATTTTGGATAGCTTACATCATTATTCTCCATATCATTGATTGCTATATTGTAAAATATTGTATTAGAAATAATAAACCAGATGATTTTTAGTTGTCTCTAATTTATTTAAGTAAAATTAAATAATAAATCTTACAACTGTAGTAGCACGAGCTGTACGAGAACAGTACATTAGTGATCTCACCTGATGGAAAGCGATGGATGAGGTCTATGATGAAACGAGCGTACCCAGAAGATGCCTGTTCACTCTTACTTTTAAAGCAGAAAGGTTAAATGAGGATGGGAACACAGACGCTGGTAGAGAGTTCCACACATTGGCTGTGCACCAATAATGATTTCACTCAAGTAAATTACCCTCACATTAAATATTCCTAGTTAAATCAACATTGTGTAGTCGCCCTTAACAACGTAATTGATCGCCGGCTGTGCACGTTTACGACAAAGTCCTAAATTAACATAATAATTTGGTTACACTGTGTATTAAAATAGGGTTGTATACGACAATGTTAGTTTTGAAGTACAGGTAAAAAACAAAAAACGTTTTCCGTTTTGAAAGAGACAACACCCCACAACAAGTTCTGTATGTGAAGAATTAACATCATCATCATCCACAGCCCGACTTTACCCACTTTTTATCCCACGATGCAAAAAGAGGGGTGTTATAAGTTTGACGTGTCTGTGTGTCTGTCTGTGGCATTCTGTTAAACTAATGAACCTATTACGATGCGGTTCTTCTTATACCAATCTGCACGCTCCTGTGCCAGCCTCATCCAGGTTCTAGCCACTAAAAAATGTCGACCGCCCATGTCGCCACCGATCAACCGACAATTCATCTTCGAGTCGTTGGGTACTACACAGGCGGCCTTACTACTCTAAGAGCTGATTTTTCTATCATCTGATAACTTCATTCGAAGAATAATTTTAAAATTTTGACAGTTATTTCATACAGACTCTGTCAAACGTCAATTTTATTCCACGAATAAAAGTTAATTGGCGATGAAGAAATCAGCCCTTAATGTAAAGAATAATCCGGACTTTTTTTGAAAAAAAAAAATAATCTTTAAAAAATACCTAAAACGTTTATGTAAATAAACTTGCGGAAAAATAAAAAAATTGAACCTTTGGAAAAAATATTTTTAACGTCTAAATATTTCTTTGACCGCAGTAAAAAAATAACTTATTCGCTTGCAGATTTCGCACACAAATAATAGGCAATTTAGATATTTCCAATCCTTATTTATGATCCCACCTTTCGCAGGATTAAAAGGGTACAGAATTAAGCTTCAAGCCGACCATGTACTTAGGTAAAGAATTTTAGCCATCACGACACGACTACATAAGTGAAGACATAATGTAACAAAACTTAACTCAACAACAAATGCCCCGTTGGTCTCGTGGTCGCGAACGCGATTGCTGAGAGTGGGGTCCTGGGTTCGATTCCCGGGTCGGGCCAAGTGTTTTTGGGTTTTCCCATTGGGAATTTCCTAGTAACAGCCCGGAGTTTGGAAGCTGGCGGTGTGATGCCCCCGTGCCTCGGAAAGCACGTTAAGCCGTTGGTCCTGCGCCTGCTCTGTCTCCGGTTGTGAGTGAGGGAAGAGAGAGTGCACCTGTGTCTGCGCACACACCTGTGCACTATAATATCTCCCACGCCGAAGGTTGGTCTCCCCTGAGTTTGGTCGCTATGGCCGAAATTCGGTCTGGAAGACCTTAGGTATTTATACAAGTTATTATTGTATTAAGTAACATTATAGTGAACAGTCTATGGATAAGTCTTGTTTTAGTCGAGTTACGTTTGAGTCATTTTGTAACGTTTAAAAGTCACTGTCAGTTATCAAGTCATTTGACATTAAAGTCTATTGTCAGTTTAATAAGTTGGCGGCATGATTTAGCCTTGAACGCGGCACCGGAGTAAGGTTAGTAAAAATCAGTTATTCCGGTCTGATCCCCCGAACTCCCCTCCACCCCCCCTCACCCCGGGATCCCCCGCTAGATCTTCTTCTGTTTTAAACTAAAAAAAAAAAAAAAAAAACTCGTGTCTTATCCACTATTTTCATTCCGGTCTGCTCCCCTTTCTCTTTTGTTTTTATTCCTGAAGGATCGTCAGCAAGAAAATATACGTACATTATTAAAATAGGTCAAAATTAAAATCCAAGATGGCGGACGCAAAAGTTTCTAATTTTTCGTCATGGATGTCGTTGTGAATTGTAGTGAACTGTGATATTTAATAATTTATTTATTTTAATTATTTATAATAAATATTGTTATTGCGTTGATTTATTTGTTTCTTCCTCCTGAGGCAAGTTTACAATAATCATAGTATATCACGTCCAATATCCTCATTATCATCGAGAGTCGGCTTTATACAGCTGGATCCAGCTGTATACCAGTTTATATTTTTTACAGGGACCGACTGCCTGTACAGTCCAGGGGCCCAAGTCTGCTATTTTTATAAATTCGTGATTCCAACACAATCCCATTGTCATTTTGCTAAAAGTTCGTAATCTGCTAAATTCATAATGGTCGATCATTGGTCGGTCAATGGTCTGAGAAAAACTACTACTTTTCATGCTAGATTTCATTTAATATATATTTTTACATATTACGTATTAGTGTTTGCAATCTGAAGTAGTAAGAAGTTCTTAGATAGCAATAAACATTACATCTATTCATTTGTCATGTACGAGATTACCATTTTTAAATGCCATTTCTTTCAATGGAGTGTCAGTGGTTGACCATTGGAAATTCATAATGACGCCATTATATTATTAGATTACCAAACTTGTCAAAATCAACAATTATATGATAGACCATTCTGACACTATTGTAATAGCAGACTTGAGGCCCAGTTCCCACGTTCAATGTCCCGTGATGATGAATTTTAAAGAAAGTTATTCTTTCTTTAAGAATATATATAAACTGCTTATAAATTGCATACCTAGTATAGTTTAGACCACTCGTACAAAATTGAAATAATTTACACAAAGTAAATCGCCTGTTAGGGTTCGAAACTAAACTCGTAAGTCGCAGTCATTTTGGCCTGTGGTCATATAATTACTTTGAATTCATAACCAACCCTTTACCCTTAGGAATTAATAATTTATCGATCCTCTGAAATTCCAAGACATCGTCGAATATAAAGGTATTTCACATTACGCATAGTAAGCGCACGTGTTACGAATGCTGAGTTACTTTACAACTGCGTCGATATTTATTGCCGTTTCACGTTTTACAGTTTATTCAAATTGATTGTTTTTATTTATTTGGGATCTCACTGTGAATCTGTTGAATTAATATGATTGAAGAAAATCTTAACATCGAATTACAATATTATTGGTACTTAAGTTAGGTGTTAAATATTATTATAATTAAATTTTTAACAATTGACTTATAATAACTTTATTCCAGAGTCAGTTCAAAAGTCTTTGACTAGTGCGTGTTACCATCAATGATGATCTATGGCACTGAGACGTTTTCGCTCACAATGGGCTTTATTAGATGGCAAAAATCACCCGAAAGACAATAGAGAGGGCTTTTTTGGAATTTCCCTACATGATCGAATCAGAAATGAAGAGTTTCGCAGGGGAACGAAGGTAACCGACATAGCCCGAAGAATTGCCAAACTTAAGTGGCAGTAGGCGCTCCACATTGTTTGCGTTAGTACGCAAACAATACAACCCTCTTTGGCCCTTTGCCCTTTGGCCTTTGGCCCTTTTGGCCCCATCGGCAACCAACAGGTTGCTGAAGGGGCCAAAAGGTTCTGAAGGGAAGACGTAGCGTTGGAAGGCCTTCCACAAGGTAGACCCATGACCTGGTGAAGGTTGCAAGAATCCACTGAATGTGGAAAGCACAGAACCGCTCGAAGTGGCAGTGACTGGAGTAGCCCAATTTCCAGCAGTGGACGCCTTTCGGCTGAAATGATAATGATACGGCTTAGATTATTTAACTTCACCTTTGAATTTCCCATGGTTGACAAACAGCGCTAACAACTGACCGAATTACTAGTTGTAGGTCATGAGTTCGAACTCAGGCAGGCGTGTAATTTATTTCATCACCTCTGCTCTGAAAACGGTGTAGGAAAACACCGTGAGGAAACCGGCATGTCCTAGAACCAAAATTTCGAAGGTAACATCTACCAATCCGCTTTTTAATGGTACATTATTTTTATAAGCACTAGAACCCTCTTAAAATGCAGATATAAACTTGTCATTAGAGGCTTAGTGTAAAATTATTAATGAAAAAAAAAAACAAAGGGACACAGTATATAGCTATCCTTCTTATTCAGTTCATGAAATATCTTTTTAAATTGGTTCAATATTGGAGAAGGAAATAGGCCAGAGCCAAACCTCGAATTATTACTTTTTACTTTGGCTTTTTCAAAAGTCTCTCCGACCGCATTTCCTCTTAAGAAACTTTTCTCCATTATCGGTTTCATCATCTGCGTAGCCTTTTTCCAACTATGTTGGGGTCGGATTTTATTCTAACCGTATGCAGCTGAATACCAATATTTTACATGGACCGACTGTCTATCTAACCTCCACAACCCAGTTACTGGGTAACACGGTACCTTGGCAAGACTGGTTGTCCCTGTAATAACTATCAAAGATCATCGAATGGGACTAACGTTTTTCGAGGCACGGAAGGGTCTCAGTACCTATGTTATGAATTGAACCCATCCACGGCCCGACCTCGGCAAGCGTTGCTTATCTTTGAAGATCGGCTGTTATCGTCTCGTCCTCGAGCCCGTCCCTCCACTATCGGTTTATGGTACTTTAAATAAAATATGACATAACTATCTTGCCCTTTTATTTACGACTGTATTGACTTTCCACAACAATCCAAGAGTTTTCAATACTCAAAAATCAAGGTGTCTACATTTTACAGCCCCGTTAATACTGCCGTCTCTTTCGCTCCCGCTTCCATAAATTCCAGTAATGTAGTGTCAGGGCTTGATAATGAGATTTACACGTAACGTCTCGGCTGACAGGCGACACTATCGCGGAGCACGGCGCGTTAAGGCTCCTGCAAACAGGCGCGGCATGCATGAATCGCATGCGACGCAAAGGCACCGCTCGTGATTCGGGTCGCGTGTCGCGCCTGTTTGAAGGAGCCTTTATTTACGTGCCATGTGAAGCATCCTTACATTGACAGGTGTGATTTGTGGACTGTACGTATTTGTTATGCGGCTTTAGTTTTTTTTGAAGTCTACAGCACTGCGATTCGGTAACCATCTCAGCGTGAAAACTTAGGTGAAGAGCGTGGAGTGAGCTGTCAGTGTTATCCTGATGCTAGGGATTGATACTTTTGACAGCTCACTATAAGCTCACTTCACGTAACTTTTCACGGTGAGATTTTTACAGAATCGATCGGCAGGAAAGATAGTGCTTAGGCCTTTTTTTTACGAATGATAAACGTTGTAGGCTTAGGCATTTTTTTATGAAAATAAAAAGAATTTTACTGCCTCGTGGCAGCAGCAGCATGAGTTCCTGAGTTCGATGTCCGGGTCGACCAAAGTGTTATTGGGTTTTTCAATCTGGAAGTTTGCAGTAGCAGCTCGAAGTCTGAATTTGTGTCCGATTGATGGCAGTGGGCTCGCGTCCTATTATATGGGACTTAAAAATAACTGGTGAAATATAGGTGTACAGACGCCAGCACATCAAGCTACCCGAAACTGTCTCCCAATCAACTTTGAACCTTATGCTTTATCGTTAAAGTTAAAAATAACTAAAGAAATTTGACAGATTGTAGTAGCTTGATGTGCTGGCGTCTGTACCTATTCTGTTAAATTTTCACCGTGAAAACATAAGTGAAGTGACCTTGAAGTGAGTTATCAATAGAAGAAGAAAATACGTTTATTTGCGGTATATATGACGCAGAAAAAGAACAGCCTTTGTCAGCCTTTTGGCCTCGTATAGGACTTTCTGTTTCATTTTTCTTTATATATAATAAATACTTTTTCTTTCTTTTTTCTTTATAAACAAAAAAATTACAAGTTAGGGCATGCGTCATATCCGCGCAATACGCCCATCGTTCAGCATAATGCTATGCTAGACAGAGCCCCAGCGCTGGTTTCAGCGACAGCCAGCGTTTCCGTGCCCATCTCAAGCATCGGGTGGAATGACAACGCTCTTCATGCTCACAGCTGACTTCACCTAAGTTTCCACGGTGAGACTTACGGTGACGGAATAGAGCGGCTGTTTTGTTCGGTATTTTATTTTATTTACATACATTATTATTCCTCTAATTATATCCAGAATTATACAAAAAGTCATAGGTATATAATGACCCCAGAGGGCCCAGATATAACGTATTTAACCCTTTAACCGCCCGACTTTATATCAGTTGTCGTGCCCCCAGCGCCCGGCACAGTGATTCGTTTTTTTTTTGTTTTTCGAATAACTTGATAGAATACAGCGTAATTAATAAAAAAACAGAGTAAACGAGCTGTAGCATTTGGTCGTAAATATACGACCCTGGCGAAATGGGCACGAAAATATTTGTCGAATTAATCCGACGTAGGTGGTTAAAAGGTTAAGGTACATTGTTAGCCACTTAATTGGAAGTACATAAACAGCCGCACAAAACTCGTTTATTCTCTGTAACTTTCACAATTAGTCAAGAATTACAGAAGCTATACATTTTTGGTTGATTCCTGATCGAAGACCGCCCTCCGCCACATTGTCTTTGCATTCCCTTGATGCCTATCGTATAATATTCTGCCGCGGATCGTCAAATCAAGGGAGATACGGTAAAGCTGTCAAAACAGAAGATTTTGTTAACATGTTCTGAATATAGTGTGCAAGGGACATCGAAGCACAAACGAGTTTAGACCCACTGGAATTTTTCATCAATTATTTTTAAAAAAATCTGCTTTTCCAAACATTTTGATCATCATCATCATCAGCCTATAGCAGTCCATTGCTGGACATAGGTCTCTCCTATTGCACGCCATTCAACTCGATTTTTGGCAACTCTCATCCAGCTGCTACCAGCCATCCTGCGTAGATCGTCGCTCCACCTAGTCTGAGGGCGTCCCACCTTACGTTTACCGATTCGCGGTCTCCACTCAAGAACACGTTTACCCCAACGGTCATCGGTTCTTCGGCTAATATGGCCGGCCCATTGCCACTTCAGCTTGTTTATTCTGTGAGTTATGTCGACAACTTTGGTTCTCTGCCGGATCACCTCGCTGCGGATTCGATCCCTCTTTTGTATTTTGTACGAACTTTTAGCAAAATGACAATGGGAGCGTGTTGGAATGACGAATTTATAAAAATAGCAGACTTGGGCCCCTGATCAGAGCATACTCCCTTTTCTATGAAAGATACCTGAACTTTTGTGAACTCTAACCCTAAAGACTCTGTATAGACCAATATCTTCAACAAATATAGGTACAATTCAACAGCCACAGCTTACCATAGGCCTTCCAATGACTGTTACCGCGAATAGTAAAAGTGAAATAAAGCTGAAATCTTTGTAGAGTTCAGACGCATTGTTGATCGTAGTTTGATACTATTTACGTATCATTAGCATTATAGGTATACTATTGACACTGGCCCTGATTCTGTTGTTCACAAACTAAACTAAATTTAAGTTCAGTGCATCTTTTTCTTTCTATTACATTAAGAAAAGGACAGAAGATAAATATTAGTTTAGTCCTGTCAAATTAGTCAGCGCCTGACGTAAATTGACGTATTTTTAGTAGCCAACTTTTTAATCACGTCTATACGTCGTTATATACGTCTATGGATTATCTAATTTGACAGGAATAAACTAATATTTATCTTCTGTCCTTTTCTTAATGAAATAGAAAGAAAAAGATGCACTGAACTTAAATTTAGTTTAGTTTGTGAACAACAGAATCGGGGCCGTTATCATTGAGTTGTCCTTCTCACAACTCTGATAAAGTTCAAGGTCTATTCTCTTTGGTAGCCAAAAAAGGTAAATATGTTAGATAGCCAAGTAATTAATTCATCAGCACTGCTTTCAAATCGGTGAAGGAAAACATCGTGAGGAAACCGGCATGTCTTAGAACCAAAAAATTCGAATACATGTGGCATTTGCCAACCCGCACTGGGCCTGCGTGGTAGATTACAGCCCCAATCCCTCTCGAAAAGAGGAGGACTGCGGCCCAGCGGTGGGAACATTATAGGCTACTTATGGATGCAGCTTTTTATTTTCAGCTGACAGGTAATCTGTTAATTTTCACAAGAAAAAAAAATCTGTTCTTAATGTACAGACCCCAGCACATCAAAACCGTCCTGTGCCGAACCTGTCAAATTTTCCCAATCAACTTTGAACTTTATGCTTCAGCGATAAAGTTGAAAATCTATTAAAGAAATTTGACAGATTGTAGTAGCTTAATGTGCTAGCGTCTGTACCTATAGACGCCTCAATGCTCGCGCAGCTTGATATTTAGCTCATGAAAATATTTACTTCTTCTGTAGTATGGTGTCTGGCTATCGCCTGCCATTGATCATGCTTCTGCGAAAGAATCTTATCCCCCATATTTCTATGATCGAAGTATTTCACGCTGTTGATAGATCTTTTGTTTCCAAAACAAAGGGCTATCTTTACATTGTCTCAGGAGCATCATTAGCGGAGATATTTCTTGTTTTGTACATAATTTTACCATTGTAGTATATATTGGTCATTATTCAATATTTTTTGCGAAATAAAATCATTTGTTAAATGAATGATGAGTATTTAATGATTTTATTTCTGTAAGTAGGTTTGTACAAACACTTTTACATGTCAATCATATTTATATTTTGACTCACAATCACAATCCCCTTCATTTCGAAAGTGCAAAAAAAATCACGTCTGATCAATGTCAAATCAATTTTATTTTAAATAGGTAAGTACAGAGGCCAGCACATCAAGCTACCCCAATCTGTCAGATTTTCCCAATTGAATATGAACCTTATTCCTTTGTGCTAAAGTTGAAAATCTATCAAAGAAATTTGACAGATTGGGGTAGGTTGACCTGCTGGCGTCTGTACATAAAAGGCACTTTTGAACGATCGTCCGTAACTTTTGATTTTTATAAATTTACTAGCTGAGCCCGCAAACGTCGTTTTGCAAAAATAAAAAATAGCCGATTCTCAGACCTACTGAATATGTGTATAAAATTTCATAAAAATCGGGTAAGCCGTTTCGGAGGAGTATGGTAACTAACACTGTGACACGAGAATTTTATATATCGCCGGCCTCGGCGGTGACGTCCATCTTCAGGCACCACCGTGTGTGGACTTTTGTTCAGCGGTCACTGGTGCATGCTGACGTGACCCGCCCATCTCATTTCGGCTTGGCAGCCTTTTTGCCTACGCCTAGGATAAGTGTTATGGAGCGCAGCGTGGTGTTTCGTATTCTGTCAGTTCATTTAACGCTCAAAATGCTGCGTTCCATTGCTCTTTGGCAAGCCCCAAGGCATTTGCGACTGGGTGAGTGAAGGCCAATTCTCGTAATTTAAAACGTTCAAAATCTAGTCGCAGTCTCATCTCGGCGACGAACAAATGTCAAAAATTTTACAAAATGTAGGGAAATTAGAAGTATTTTTTGACAGATTGAGACTGAGATCAGACTGTGAACGTTCTTAAAATTACGAGAATTTCCTCTCAGGTCTGAGCACCGTAGTTAAGACATTTGAATATTCCATTACTCTAATAACGCTCTGTTTTATTGTAAGCACTGCTATCTTAAGATTCTCTTGTATTATAGTGTTTCGAGTGAGCTAGGGGACCTCATCTTAATTGGCAAGTAATTATTAGTTCGTCCTCTGTTTGCCTGAAGTACAGTTTGTTTATTTTCTATAAATACGAAACTCGTAGGTACACAAGTGGTCGAGAACGGTTCTCGCGCCCCTAGAGACTGTTGTTGGAACTTCAGTCTATTGAAAGATCATGTTTTCTTAGGTAAGAACTTGTGAATGGGCTGATATTTATTTTGAATCTTCTATTTTTGTTCAAAGCTATATTTAGCAATACATTGGAAGTATAATTCCCGTATTTTTTTTAAATTACGCATTCTGATCTCTATAAATATTTAGTTTTTGACATTGATTATTGTCGAAATGAGAATGCGACTCGAATTTGAGAGTTTTTAAGCACGAGAATTGGGCTTCAGAAATGTAACAAAATTATATTTTTATTGCGGAATAATCCTGCTCATGACTTCGCTCTCGCCTGATGACAGGATGGATTTTTTGTAGGTTATAACAATTTTAAATTAAGTACTTGAAGTGCACACAACTTTTTAATTTAACGGAAGAATAAATAAAGATTTATTCACAAAGACGCAACAATTACAATTTACAAGCTAAATCTAAAAAATATATATGTATTCGATTTTTCCAACGCCAGATAACTTTATCCGAGGAATAATTTTCAATTTTTGACAGTTCTTCCATACAAAATCTGTCAAACGTCAATTTTATTCTACGAATAAAAATTATATGTCGATTGTAAAATAAGCCCTTAATAAAATAAATTAAAGAATATATAGATATTTAAGATTATATACATACAAATAAACATATATACTTCAGATAGAGATCCTTAAGATCTCCTTCCTTACCCTTCCCTTCCTTTTATTTATTTATTTATTTAATACTTCAAGCACATAAATGTTCAGAGGCGGACTTAATGCCATAGGCATTTTCTACCAGTCAACCTTTGGGTGATGCAGAGACAAACAGTGGTAGGTGCAATCATGAAATTTGAGGAATAAATATTTTAAATATAAAGATACGCATAAACCTATTAAAACTATGAATATAATATATACCTAGTTATATATATATATAAGCACAAATAAATATATATAAATACATGAATATACTTATATACAATATATGATATATTTACATTACTTTTCATTTCCTTCCTTATCCTTTGATTCTTACGCTATGACGCTAATGACCAAACAATTTAGCTTCAATGTAGGTAAATAATAAATAGCCAGCCTGGTCGTTAATATTCCAAGTTTAGCTCAATTAGTGGCGATTAGCCGGCGGTGGACTAAAGACGATGTAATGGATGCATGCGAGATAATCCCGAATTAAGGGCTTGATCGTACAGGAGATTTTTGGTTAGGCTGGCTTAGAGTTTAGAAGGTAGTGGTAAAATATAGAGGCTTTCAATATATCTACGTTGTTAAATAATACTGTTTAGTTCAAGTACCTACCGATTGTATTTTATAGTATTTTTTTAAAAATATATTATAGTAATTTTATTCTAGGTACGTACATCGTCTTTACATCTAGCTAATTTAATTAAATAAATTTGTTAGCGAAACTCCATACATATATCTGATGATGGTGTGGTTTCAAATAAAAAAAAAAAAAATTCTTTCAAAACTGCATCAGAAACCGTTGCAAAGTTTAGAATAACAATGCTGTCACACAGACGGACACTAATAGCAACTTCAATATTACATATTATGTTGTAGATATAGATATAATATAGAAGATAATAGTTTCCTAGATACCTTACCTACATACAGCTCATCTAACTTTCAAAACACAAAGATTACTTACTTTCATCCACTCCAATCTTCACCAAACCAAACTACACAAAAATAAAACCCAATCTATAGAGCACTAGAAGAATTAGGAATCTTCATTACTTCATTATCTGTCCATCAGACAGAAACTTCCCGTAGCTTGGAGGCATACAAAACAGGCTTGAACAAATAAAATTATGTTCGCGTCTACGGAACCCTTTTATTTGGGATACTTTAGCTAATTCGCGAACAATTTTCTTTTTTCTTTTATTACTGGCCAGCGTCTTGTTTTGAAAGGCTATTGGGAGTTGATTAAAGCATTATGTTTTGTGGTAGTTTCGTAAGGCAAGTAATATATGATATAATTACAAAACCTCTAATATTTACAAAATATAACAACTGGACTTATAATTTTATTTGATATAATGATCAGTTAATATAACAAACGATTGATATAATTTTAAAGTAACTAATTTCTATAAGCCTATCAAACAATTAATATAAAATCGTTTGATATACCACTCAAAAGACATAACATCTATTTAGTCTAATATTATAAAAACGCCTAAGGCGGGAGCGGAGCGGAGCTCCCGTCTTGCTGCGGTTCTACTGAAGCGGAGTGGAGCGTAGACGTGCAGAAATTGTCCAATCACAGACGAGACGAGTAACGCGATGATCATTTCAACCATTATGATTGGTCGATTCCTGCACGTCTCCGCTCCGCTCTGCTCCGCTCCGCCTCAGTGGAACCGCAGCCTTAGCCTTCTAACCTAACTTATCTGAGTCCGATGGCTCTGAATCGGGGTGTTAACCATGGTGACGGTATCGATTATATATTTTAAACGATATACCTAATGATTTTCGATTAAATGAACGTTATATCCAATAACGATGTACGAAATACGCTTCAGAGTAGGTATATAAATGTTATATGTAAAGAAATGACATCAACAGTCGGTATATCTCACGTTTATTATATCTTGTGAACATTATTGAAATGAAAATATACCAAATAAATTTATATGACATGAGACGCACCCAGTTTCGTAATTTGATTTGGAACAACGAAAAATATTAAAATCCTATAAAAAACTAAGTAACTAGTATCTTAATTCCCGCAAAAACTAGTGAATTGTCGATTAAGAAAGTCGAGACGTTCCTGGCTTTCAAATGAAAGTAATTAAAATAATATTCTGAAGCAAGAGGGAGGAATAAAATATAGGAGGGTGGTTAGTGGATTTTTAATTATTCTACTTTACAATTGAAAAATTGATCTTTAAGGCAGCTGCTTTAAAGATCAAATTTTCAATTATAAAGTAGTTTGTAAAGTACAAAAAATACCTTGCAACAGCTGTTGCAGGGTATTTTTTGTACTTTTAATTGCTAGGGAAGGCTTTTGACTTCTTCCATGTACAAAATGCGCTCTTGGAAGGCTTCTGGCATGTACGCAATGTTTGGTCGATGCATTCTGTAAAAATATCACCGTGAATACGTAGGTGACGTAAGCTTGAAGTGAGCTGTCATTCTGCTAATGCTAGGGTTTGTCACTATTGACAGCTCACTTTAAGCTCACCTCACATTAGTTTACTGAAAAAATTGGCTGTGTCATTGAGTGCAAAAACTCAATAATTTTGTTGATTCATGATTTGTATCCAATGATAATAAAGTATTGTTAACTTGATATTTTTTTTCTTTACCGCGTGCGATCACCTTACGAGAATGTTGATTTGAACTTTCACATACAATTCGTCTGACGCCATTTGCATTTTATATTTTTTTTTTTTTGCCCCACTCTAGGAATTTCTCCTGTATTTTGGGTGCGTTTACAAACATTTAAACTCACATTCACAAACAGCCAGATCCGGAACAACTACTTGTAGGTCATACAAATTTTTGTTCCGTGCGGGAATAGAACTCGCGACACGCAGCGCAGCAGTCAATCGCTTAACCACTGCGCTAACCGTGCCGTAGATATGAAAAAGAGTTTATATAAAAGAAAAATCGGTAAAGGTTTTTGTAAGCCTACCGTACCTACCTTATTAGGTTACTAATGTACAAATAGCTAGTCAAATACTATAATTAATTATATACATAACAACAGGTGGTCACGGGCAACAGACTGTAGACAGTCAAAATTGGCTTTACCAATGGTACACCCGCGACTAACCAGAAAATTTCTCAGCCTGAGTAGAAATAACCTTATAATAATAATAGGAATGTAACCCCCTTAACAAACATCTATTTAACATAGGCGCCACAGACAGCCCCCTTTGCAGGGGCTGCCTTGACGCCGAGGAATCAGCCGCCCAATGAGCGACCTCATTGTTCCGAAATCCTCGGAACAATGAGGTCGCTCCGCGAAGCCTGTGAAGCTGCCAGGAAGCTTCTTTGCTTTTGGGTGGAGCTAGGCTGGCTGTCTTAGCCAGTATCCACACACACAACGGACCAAATGGGAGTCTAAGTGCGGAAAAGGGAGTCCCATCATCATCATCAACATCATCATCATCATCATACTATAATTAAGTAGGTTTATTATGTCAATCCTTCATTAGTTATCTGAAATAATACTTACCTACTAAATAATTTTCACTTTTAGTCCCCAAAGTATTTTTTTATGTTTCGGCATTACTAGCGATTTTTTATTCCTAGAAGTAACATAGATATCAGCAGCCCTAAAAAATAAACGTTAAAACAACATGAAGTTTGACTTGTAGCTCGCATGGAAGTAAAGTTAACAAACTAGGATATAACGGCGACAGTACACATATCGGTGACCGCGTTTCAGTTTGTTTATTTTAGAGATCAACAACCATGCACGCTGGCTGGGTTTAGAGGTGGCACGAGCTGACTTTTCTATTGGAGATTTTTTTGTAATAACATAAATAAATACATACTGTTATAAATGGGAAAGTTGGTATATAACGTGTAACGTTAAATGCGCAAAACCTGAAAATAGTTTGTTCTTAATTGACTACTAAATCGATTTCAGTAACTTTTAATATAGATTTTTTTTCAAAAATTATGTATTTTGCCATACTATCCGCCGTTTGAGCCAAAGAAAATTAAGTCTTATTTTAAGGCAATAAGACTAAATTTTGAATGCATAAAGTAATGCTAGGATCAACACGATTTTCTTAATAATAAGAGTTAGCTTTAAAAAAAAATAGTTTTGGTTATTGTATTATGCTTTGAACTCAATGCTCTAATTGGGGTGTATGAGGTTTTGCGCATTTAACGTTACACATTGTATATGTACATTTATATCAGTAAGCAGGCAAATAGGCTTGCCCGCTATTGCATCAGACTCAGGTCCAGTATCCACCAAAGCGGAGAGGAGAAGAGATGTGTTTTGAATAACCAATCAGATTTCGTTATTTCCACATCTCCTCTCCGCGTAGCTTCGGTGGAAATGGATCAAGCAGAGAGGAGAGGAGATGTCTCATTTTTGTATAGAATTTTGTGCCGCCAGCGAGCAAGCGGAGCGGCAGAGCCGAGATGTGTGCAGTCGGGCGGCCGGGCGGCCGGAGGCGCCCGCGCCCGCGCGCCCCATACCCCGCTGCCTTCTCCCCGCGCCTCGCAAATCCGAAAGAGTTATTCCCATCACACATCTCCGCTGCGCACAGATCACATCTCCTCTCCGCTTTGCTGCCAGTTTCGCATCACATTTCCTCTCGTCTCCTCTCCTCTCCGCTTTGGTGAATACCGGACCTTAAATATGGCCCGGACTCCACCAAAGCGGAGATGTGCGGAGCGGAGCGGAGACGTGCAGGAATCGTCCAATCACAAACGAGACGAGTGACGCGATGAGGATCTCAATCAGTGTGATTGGTCGATTTCTGCACGTCTCCGCTCCGCTCCGCATATCTCCGCTTTGGTGGAGTCCGGGCCTAAAACTGACAAAATGTGGATGGTAGATACATACTATTATAGGTACACCTCTACCTAACATTACAGGTGTGATGTACTTATGTTAAGTAAATTGATATACAAAGTGGAGATGACAATACAACAATAAATTAAACTTTGCATACCTAATGCCGTTCCCAGTCTGCATACAAAAATTCAATCAAATATATCCAATAGTTTAGTCACTGGACATTATTTTTCATTCTTAAAACTTTCTATATGATGTATCTGTTAACAAGCCAGCACCAACAGGTTAAAGACATCTGCAGTTAAGCACAACATGTTGCAAACTCGCTAGTTCAATAACCTTCGCCAAATTTGTTCTTAAATTTTATTTCCCGATGCGAAGTAATGTTATTATACCTTATGCTTAGACATAAGAGTCATTCATGCGGAAATTATTACATACTACAAATGTTAATTTTTTTACAAACCTGAAGTCGCGGGCAGAAGCTAGTTATTTATAACGTAAGTACCTATAGTATCCTAAACAAGCTTGAAAGACATGTCATATCTTGTTTGTGACATGTGTCACAAACTTAGTGTAAGCTTTCAAACAGAAACTGTGACTATATCTCTTATATTGTCACGCTAACGACTACTCCTGAAGTTTACTTCGAGTTCAAATATTTTCCTACAAAATTCAAACAATATTCTGACTTCTACAATAAAGTGATAACATAACTTATCATCACGCTTGTATTTCTCCAAACTAAGCATATGCGTACCTGAAGAACACCTACATTTCCCTAGTCATGAAAAAGCCTCATGTAATAGGGGGCGAGCCACTCACCATCAACTGGGTACAAATCCAGTCTGCTACTGAGCAATGGCAAATCGAAAAACCCAATAACATTTTGCCTGATCCTGGAATCGAACCCAGGACCTCATGGTGAGTGGTAGCGCTTGCCAATAAAGTGAAGATGCAACTATAATAATAAGGCTTCGATGCCCGATACCCCCAATCAGATTACACTTTGAACGGACGCATAAAATGGCGCAGAAAATTCCAACAGTAAGGAATATCGTTTTCATTGAATTTATATTTCTTCTCAATATTCAGAACACAGTATGCTGATTTAGTTTGCGAGTTAGAAGAACTGAATAAACGGCTTCTGCTGATCGAGTACTTATTCAATTGATTAAAATACATTAACAGTTTATTTCGCTTCAGGTAAGTGAAATAAAAATTAAGATAGAAAGCCACTCCAGCATTCCGTAAAAAACATCACCGTGAACAAAAGTGAAGTTTGCTTGAAGTGAGCTGTCACTAGTGTCAATCCCTAGCATCATGCGGAATGATAGTTCACCACAAGCTCACTAAGTTTCCACAGTGAGATTTTTACGGAATAAATCGGCAGTTTTTTAAACGAATGTCAAGTAGAGAACATCTCAGGTGTCGAACATTTTATACCCAAATGTTAACGTGCTGGGCAGAAAAAGAAAACTATTTCCTTAAGGGAAATAACATTTTGAGCATTCTAAAAAGGAGGAGGTTATCAATTTGGATGTTTATATATTTTTTAAAATGTATTTTGGGTATAAGATACAAGGATTTGCAAAATTCTTTTTTTGTTCAAAAGAAGTTTATTCCGAAACCGACCCTTAATTTATAACAAGTTTTTTAGCATAACATTTAAAAATACCAACTTTTAGTTGAATTTAACATCCTGAACATGTTTTACTATTTAATAAACTTGTTATTAAAATATAATTTTCGATCTCAAATAGCAGCCCGGGGTTAATGGTAGACTTTCGTTATAATAGTAAAAAATGCTCAAGAGGTAATTTTTTTCAGCATTAATTTTTTTTTTCTGGCCGGCACCTGAATTTTTGGGTACGAAATGAATGTTGTGGTTTGTGCTTTATTATGAAAAAAATAATAAAGGGTAATAATTGAATTCGTAGTACTAAACAACCTTGTAGAAGATCATTATAAATTATCATATCACGCTTGTTTTCCCCAGTCACTATTAGCAAGGTAACAAACTCATCATCTATGACCTTTTACTAATTATTTATGGGATCGGCTTTCAGTCTAACTGGATGCAGCTGAATACCAGTATTTTACGTGGAGCAACTGCCCACCACCCAGCCACAACCTAGCCTATCTGACCTCCACAACCCAGCTACTGGGTAGTGTTACCCGTTGGTAAGACTGATTGTTAGACTTTCGTGCTTCTGGCGACCCGTAATGACTATCAAAGATCTACGAATGACAGTCAAGATCAACAGCTTAACGAGCTTTCCGAGGTACGGAGTGGTCTTGGTATGTAAAGATGGTCACCCATCCACGGACCGACCGCAGCAAGCGTAGCTTTACCTGATCGATCGACCCGTACCGCTGTTATTACTTAGCCACGAGCCCTTCTCTAGCAAAGTAATAATATCTCTAACAAATATCTTCCCAGTAAAAATCAAAACTTTAGTGAAACCCAAGCGTGGTAACCCGTAACACAATGTTGAGATCGCCAGGGTTGCTACATACGAGAAATTCCACGATTTTTGACACACTTTTTGTGACGTATTTTTTATTCTATTTTCTTTCACAGCCCGCTGGTATTTGGACAATAGATGCTTGACCGGCCTCCGTATTGACTAAGCGATAAATGACGCTTTTGCGACGTGTGCCGTGGGTTCGTGCGGCGATAAAACGCTCAGTGTGAATGGAACGAAATGGTGAATGAATGCGTTAGTGAACGAACTATGACCGGTTAAGCATATGTAAAAGTTTGTATAACTTTCTTTTTTTTTTTTCGTTTTTTTCTGGTCATACGCTATGTTAGCGTTAGGAGATCCTACAATGGGACACAGGCCTCCTCTCTATGATAGGGAGTGGGCCGTAATCTACCACGTGAACCCAGTGCGGGTTAGTAGATGTCACATCCCTTCGAATTTTTGGTTCTAGGACATGCCGGTTTCCTCATGATGTTTTCCTTCATCGTTTTAAGAGCAGTGGTGATGAAATAATTTATACAAAGTAAAGTGCCTGACGGGGTTCGAACCTACGACAGACAACTTGTAAGTCGAGCCTGTGACCACTGGGCCACCACTGTTCTCGAAACAAAAAAAAGAAAGAAAGAAAATACGTTTATTTGCGGCAAACATGACGCATAAAAATAAGCATAAACAAAAAAAATCAAATTAACTATTTGGGAGAAAACATGCGTCACATCTACGCAAAACGGCCATCGCTCAGCATAATGCCAAGACCCTATACGAGACAGAGCCCCCGCGCTGATTTTCAGCGACAACCGGCGTTGACGTGATGACGTCAAGAATAATTTATTAATAATTCATAATTAATATTAATAATTTTTTATTAATACCTATTAATTATAAATAAAAAATATTAATTTAATTAAAAAAAAATATATTAATTTAATTATTACTAGCTGCTGCCCGCGACGTCGTCTGCGTGCATGCTCTACAGCACCAAAAATACCTAAGATGCCAGTGTCGCTATAGCATTATAAGTACACAACTTTTAAAATAGCATTAAAATATAAGTTTTTTTTTGCAAGCGAAGCAAGTGAAGAGAGTTATATGGGAATCCTGCTGAGTTCAGTCATAAGATGTGACTGAAGGAAATAGAGAAAATAATGCAGGAATACATTCCAGGACACAAAACAGTAAAAATACGTACAAAGGTATCATACCTTACAACACTTCCCTATAAACTACGTTGGTAGTTATGCTGCCAGGAGCCAAAATGTAAAGAGTGTCAGGACTGGTGACGCGGGAGCAAGCAACGTACAGTTGCCCGTGTGAGAAGCAACTCGTCCTGAGGTCGAACCCCGCTGCCCTGCGACTTATTCATGGTCATTGCGAAGCAAACACTCACGGGGAACTGTACGCGCTTGAACTGGAACAGGAAGTTATGAGGTATTAGGGGAATGCGTAGTATAAATACTGCCTCGCCGCCGCCACAACCCGTATGAATTTCCGCCTCAATGGTGTGTCTGTGGAGCGAGATGACTTTAAGGCGGTTAACACAACTTCGGAGGAGATAGGTTCCGAAGAAGCATAATCGGAACACCGACCTTCAGCTTGATGGTATGCGCTGGAAGTCCACTTGCTGACAGGGAGCTTAGAAATTCCACGGGATAATGTGTGGCGTCATCTTGCTCGACAACAGTGTTTATCGAGGTGTAGACCACTTTATTCCCCTCAATTTCCGAGAGAATGCATTCGTTAATTGCTGCAGCCTGATCATTTTAGGGCATCAAAATGGCCCGCTCACACACCCAAGAATTCTGCTGGTGCGGTATACGACTGATGTCCCGTATACACAGCGAATTAGTTCTTCTAAGCTGGATACCACTCTACCGAGAGACTCTGGAAGCACCACCTGTCTCTTCTGGTAGAGTGCCTTCGCCAAGACTTAGAAGGACATCGGAGAATTCTTGAGCACGTGTATTACCGCTGAGCCGAGCTCTCATATTAATGGTCAAGCGAAGCGTACGAACTCGTGACCACAACGAAGATCGTTTCAACGAAGCATTCACCTCGTCAGCCCTCGAGCCCCACGTCACCACGGGAAGCGTTTGCCGAAAATCACCACTGAACAGAACTGTGACACCACCCATCAAATGTTCGTTCCTGCGGATGTCCTGCAGGATTCTGTCCACGGCCTCAACTGCCTTCCTATTGGCCATCGTACACTCATCCCATACGATCAGAGAGCAATCCTTGAGCACGTGTCCCTTATCGCTGTTACGTGACACACCACAAACAGGCGTTTCGGCGCTCTCTAAATCGATGGGAATTTTAAACATGGCATGTGCTGTCTTGCCACTCGGAAGCAGTGTGGTAGCGATTCCCGACGACGCTACAGCAATAGCAATTTTGCCTTGCCTCCTGACCTCTGCAAGTATGCCAGTGGTAACAAATGTTTTTCCTGTTCCACCAGGAGTATCCAAGAAAAACATTTTACCCTGGTTTTGCCCAACGCTTTCAAGGACGGTGTCATAAATTTGCTTTTGCTCTGAAGAGAACAAAGTGACATGGTCATTTCGTATGGTGGTCATTTCGCGTTATACTCCCGATTTTCACGGTCTTGATACGGTGATGATTGGGGAGCTGGTAACCCATATTCGATCAGTGGATTGCCGCCGATAGAAATGACCACATATTGAAGTGAACTGAGATAGGTGTTCAGCACGCGTTCATCAGTTACTTCGACTTCGTCTCCAGCAGCGCGCCTCAAAGCTCGTCGAAAATCTTCAGACGGATGATGGCGATACTTCTCTCACAAAGCTACCGGGTTCGCGACTCCACAAAACACCAAGATGACGGCAAACAGATGACGCATGCGGCTGGGACTGTCACTGACGCTCGCCTCCGCGAGGGTGTCATAAAATGAAATGATCATCATCAATGAACATAACTTTTTTGTAATACTTAACACCGCATTTTTTTTAAATTGTCTTCCTCAACTCTGCTCAAGATTTTGAGGGTTTTGTTGGAATTTGAATTTGTCAAAACGAACTATACGATACAACTTTTATGAAGAAAATACACATCACCATCTATGAATTTTAAGAAGAACTAACTACTTACCTCGCCAACATGATCAAATTTTAATTATAAATTTCCAAAAAATGTTAACATGTAACTTGAATTGATTTTTATGAAATCTCATAGATGGCGCTGTTTTAAAATTGTCTTTATACTACTAACATTCATTAAACTATATTTCTCTGCCCAAGTTACTTAAATGGCGTAGTTTTTATAGTGTAAAGCTAGATAATAGCATGGCTTACTCAAAAACAACATTTAGATATGCGTCGTTAGATTACACGCTGTCACAGAATGCGTAAGAAAAATAATGATTCGCAGCTCCTCCCACGTAGGTGATAGCGTGATAATATGTAGCCTATATGTTGACCCGACCTCTTAGTAATATTCATGCAAAATTTGAAGTAAATCCATGCAGTACTTTTTGAGTTTATCCCGGACAGACAAACAGACAAACAGACAAACAGACAAAAATTCTAAAAACTATATCTTTGGCTTCGGTATCGATTGTAGATCACGCCCCAGGTATTCTTTTTAAAAAATATTCAATGTACAGTTTTGACTTTCCTACGATTTTATTATATGTATAGATGTATAGATATAGATTCATAATTTTTTATTCGAACAAGAATAATTTATTTGTATCTATTATTTACTAGCTTCTGCCCGCGACTTCGTCCGCGTGAAATTTCTTGTTTTAGCGTAAAATGTAACCTATAATCCCGTACCCCGTTACTTATTTCATTGTCGCTGTGCGTACTTTTTGACTTTTTTCTTTTTACTTGGCTTTTAAGGGTTACAGCGTGATGTCAAACGGCCTATACCCTTCTTCAAAAATTGGGCTATCGATTTTTTTAAATTATCAGAAAAACATAGGTATCAGAATAATAATAATAATAATAAATAATATAATATAATATTATTTTATAATATTTTATTAATCCGTTATTTTCTAATATTTTTCAACATAAATAATTACAAAATAATGTTTTGATATGTGTTCTACCTATTTTTTTTTTGTGAAGACCAATATTAGCATCATATTATAATAGGATGCATGAAAATCAAATACCTACTCAGATGGAACAGAGATGCTGACACGAAGTCGGGCACGACAATTACGTAAAGCCACACACCCAACATCTTCGGGTTCGTCGCTCAGCTCCGCCTCGCAGTTGCCGGAACCTGCTCCAGACGTGAGTCCAGTGACACCGGCCGCTGCAGTTGCGTCGAGCTCGAGCGACGAATACTTTTCGCCGCCGACGTCACCACCACGAGTATGTCGGCGTGGAAGAGGCCGACCACCGGCCAGCTTAGGACTCCGAGGCCCACCGGCCTCTGATAGGGTCCCCGCTCCCGGTGGAAGTGTGCAGCGCATGAAATGGACACAAACTGTCAATGAAAATGTCATGCGCGCATACTTTGGGGCTACAGAGGGGGGAAGTAACTTGACTGCGTACCGTGGTCGGATGCTCTCTCTGTTTCAGGTGCTTGAGCCGGCTGTCAACGTGTCGGCGCAACGACTGTCGGATCAGGTGCGAGTCATCCAGCGTAACCATATGCTGGATGACGTTGTACTTGATCGACTACGCCTCGAATCACGGAATAGCCATGTTACGTCTGCTTCGTCATTGGTCGTGGTGCAACAGCAAAATTTACTCAGTGTTACACCGCGACCCGACCGTGTTGATGTAGTGGATGATGACGAGGCTATATCCGTGAATGCTCAGTACAATGAAAGATTGAGGAGCGCTTTGGAGGATGCTTTCCGTGAGTACCGCTCTATTCCGCCTGAACTTAGACCACGTTTACCTCGTTTGCCCATGCACAAGAAAAACAAGGCGCTGGTGTGTGCTCTAGACTCGTTGTTGTCAAATTGTTTTAATGACAGCAAAGACCTCGCCGATACCCATTCAATTTTGTACTGTGCAGCTGTAGCGGCATGTCATGTGGCTCATGTCAAATTTCCCAACAGTGACAGAGCTCCACGACCAAAACCAGCTGTACCAGCTTGGCAGTGTAGGATTGAGTGTCGTATCGGTGAGGCTAGAGCACTCATCGGCAAGCTGATCAGCTTCAGGGAGGGCAATACTCGCCCTAGAGTGATGCGCTTTGTGAGGCGGGCATTCTCGGGGACTGATATTAGTTCTCAAGATTATTTGTCCCGCGTCACAGAGCGTATCGACTTCCTGAAGCAGAAGATCTGTGCATGGGCAAACCGTATTCGTCGGTACAGGCGGAGAGTGGAGCGGTACACTCAGAATCGCACATTCCAGAGTGATGAAAGGTGGGTTTATAGGGCTTGAGAGCGACCGGACCAAGGTGTGACTGACACGCGCCTGCCGGATGATGACGCCATGTGTTCGTTCTGGCGAAACATCTGGTCGGTGCCTGTCCGTCACACCGAGGCTGATTGGACTGGGAGGATTGAGCGAGCGTGCGATCTAATACCAGAAATGGGGGTATTTATCATCAGCCCCCAAGATGTTGCTCGTGCAATCCGTCCGTTGCCTAACTGGAAATCTCCAGGGCCGGACGGGTTGCACAACTTTTGGATAAAATGGTTCCAAGGGTCGATCGCCCGCTTGGCATCCCAATTCCAGTCAGCCTTAGAGTCAGGATCGCTGCCCCAGTTCCTAACGACAGGAATAACCCACCTGCTCCATAAATCAGGTAGTACTGCGGATCCCAAAAATTATAGACCGATCACTTGTCTACCGACGGTTTATAAAGTTCTTACATCCATTTTGAGAGCTAAAATTAACAAACATATAGACACCAACTCCATCATGTCTGTCTCTCAAAATGGATGTAAGAACGGGTCCCGGGGTACTAAGGAGCTACTCCTCATTGATACGACCATTAGCCAACAGGTTCGTCATTCCCGAAAGGATTTGTCGACATGTTGGATAGATTATAAGAAGGCCTATGACTCGATACATGGATAAGACTCATACATGGCTCATGAGGGTGCTGGAGTTGTATAAAGTAGATACAACTCTGCGCACCTTCCTGATGTCATGTATGGGGCAATGGAGGACAGTCCTTCGCTATCCAGGATGTCGAAACATCCAGAGGAATAGCGAGCCGATAAGGATCGAGCGAGGCATATTCCAGGGCGACAGTTTGAGTCCGCTTTGGTTCTGCTTAGCCTTGAATCCTCTAAGCACACTGCTGGAGGATTCAGGCCTAGGCTATCGGCTGAGGAGAGGTGGTCAGGTTATATCTCACCTCCTTTACATGGATGACCTAAAACTCTTTGCCCCCAACAATTTGCAACTGATGGAGCTACTGAAAATTACTGAAACTTTCAGTAGCGCCATCAGGATGGAATTTGGTGTGGATAAATGTGCGGTCATGCATGTAAAGCGAGGGGAGATTGTGGAATCCGTGGGAACCCAACTCTCGGATTTCACAAATCTTAGAGCCCTCTCCGCATCTGAAACCTATAAGTATTTGGGTATGTCGGAAGCGTTGGGCGTCAATGTTACTGACATGAAGCAATCGTTGAAGGAGCGCTTCTTTGGCCGTCTGAAAAAAGTATTTAATAGTCTTCTTTCAGGCGGAAACAAGGTGCGCGCCTTCAACGGTTGGGTCATGCCGGTTTTGATGTACTCTTTCGGCATACTCAAATGGACTCAGACCGAACTCGACGCCCTGGATAGGAAGGTCCGTACGTTGCTGACTGCAAATCGAATGCATCACCCACGCTCATCGGTAATGAGGCTGTATATCCCGCGAAAATGTGGAGGTCGAGGCTTTTTAAACGCTAAGACTCTCCACAATCGCGAGATATGCAGTCTCAGGGAATATTTCCTAAAAACCGACGTGGGGATGCATCGAGATGTAGTGGCGGTGGACAAGGACCTCACTCCGCTCTCTTTAGGTAAAGAGAACTGGCGCAAACCAGTAGTGCTTGACACTAATGATCGCATGGAGGTATGGCAGAGTAAGGAGCTTCACGGACGCTTTTTCCGGGCCCTACATGACCCCGACGTAGATTTATTAGCGTCCGTAGCCTGGCTACGTTTCGGTGACCTTTTTGGGGAAACCGAAGGTTTTGTCTGTGCAATTATGGACGAAGTTATGATGACGAACAATTACCGGAGATTTATTGTGAAAGACGGCACGGTTGACATTTGTCGGGCATGCCACCGGCCGGGTGAATCAATCAGGCATATCATCTCCGGGTGTTCTCGTCTAGCTAACGGAGAATACTTGCATAGACACAACCTTGTAGCCAGGATAATCCATCAGCAACTTGCTTTGAAATACAACCTTGTGGAATCGGAAGTGCCGTACTATAGGTATGTGCCCGACCCAGTTCTCGAAAATGGTAATATCACATTGTACTGGGATCGATCCATCATCACTGACAGGACTATTGTTGCCAATAAGCCTGATATAGTGGTGGTGGATCGATCAGAGCGGCGCGCAATGATTGTTGACATAGCCGTTCCGCATGATGAGAACCTCGTGAAAACCGAGAAAGATAAACAAATCAAGTATCTTGACTTGGCTCACGAGGTTGTCGACATGTGGGATGTGGATTCAGCGATCATTGTGCCGATAGTCGTGACAGCCAATGGGCTAATAGCCAAGAGCCTCGACCAACACCTAAGGAGGCTCTCGTTGGGCAGCTGGATCAAGGGCTTGATTCAGAGGGCGGTACTTCTGGACACGGCCCGCATTGTTAGGAGGTTCCTCTCTCTGGAGCCCTGACCGCCGGTAGCTTGGACCCTGTTCCCGATACCGGTGGGCTACTATTTTTTATATTTTTAAATGTTTTTATATTTTTTATATCTTAATATTTAAAAATATAATGTATATGTATATGATGAAATAAAGGAGATAATAATAATAATAATCACTGCGACATTTATTTTTTAAATGTCGCAGCATCATGCTGAGATAGGAGCCTTTTGGCCTCATAAAGGACTTCCTGTTTCATTTTTCTTTTTGTTACTTAAAAAAATATATATATAATTTGTTTTTTTTTTTTACTGTGTTTAGTTTAGTTTGTGATCTTCCTGTACGAGTCGCAATAAATATTTTTTCTTTCAAACAAGTAAAATAACAGCATTATTACAGTTAAATCAGCTTTATTATTAGAGATTATTATAACAAAAATCTTTAATCGATCTTTAATTAATAATGGACGCTTGGTTTATACTGGTACTAAACGGCGAAGCCTATTAGAAAAAACTACTTAAATCAAAAATAAATTCTTAATCTAGCTCACAACTTATCCTTCCTCTTACCCAGTGATCTAACAGCTTCATCCAATATCTCTCAAAATCCTATTACAAAAGAGGATTTAATTAAAAAAAAAAAAATAACTCCAGAGTTATCTTTTTTGAAGCTTCGCCTATCGCTGCAATGTAAATCCAGCTGTTGAGGGTAATACGAAATTGGATTTAGAAATGGGAATCGAATGGCGAACCTCATTCAAGTCTGGCAATAATAGAGGAAGGCTGTTGAGTTATTCCATCCCGGTTGTAGGCTGGGAGCTGGGAATGTGTTATGGGGTGATTTTTTAGGAAACAAAATGTTTGTCTGAAATATGGACTACACATTATAATGTGTGACATTATCTGAAATAAAGACGCAGCCGCACGGGTCGATTTATCAGGTTAAGCTACGTTTGTTGCGATTGGTCCATGGAAGGTGACCTTTACATATCAAGACCCCTCCGTGCCTCGGAAAGCACGTTAAGCCGTTGATCCCGGCTGTCATTTGTGGATCTTCGACAGTCGTTGCGGGTCGTCAGAAGTCCGAAAGTCTGACAACCAGTTTTACCAAGGAGTTTTCTATTAACCAGTAACTGGGTTGTGGAGGTCAGATAGGCAGTCGCTCCATGTAAAATACTGGTAGGTACTCAGCTGCATTCGGTTAGACTGGAAACCTAAATATTATCAATAATTAGGTACTTGTATTGAAATTGTTACCTACTGATAACATTTCATAATAGGTATAAATTAATTGGATGTAAGATATGATAATGATGTTGTCCATTAGGTAATTAGATCTGATTTTGGCATCAATAGAACATATTAAAATTAAGACGTAATAGATTTAGTTATAGTGATTACATTAATCATGGAACATTTGTGATAGGATTGGTTTAGATTTAGATAAAACATCTTTATACATTGGAGGGGAGAAAATATCCCTTTCCCCCAAATGTATAATCCATGGACGGGCATTTTGTGGGACAGTCTTATGTAATTTTGACTTTTGATTTTGATCATATACAACGTGTTCCAAAACTCAATGATAAGCGGACACCAGTGGCCGGACCTGATCATGACTACTCGAGATAAAATAATAATTTTTTTTTTTTTTGGGAAATTACTAACAATGCATTGAAATCCGTCGAAATTAACACCCTTTACTATGACCACAATGTTTCAAATAATTTTTTCTGTGTTTTTTTTGTATCGGTAATTTAATTAGCACTGCTATCCAACACAAACCTTAAAAATCTCAGAATGCCTGTAGTTTTTTTTGTTACACAAAAATCCATCAAATTTTTTTTTTTTAATTTTTATTTTTTTTATTTTTAGTCCACTATTTACTAAAAAAAAGTAAAAATTATTTATCATTATTTTTTTTCGAGTAGTCATGATCAGGTCCACCTTCTGGTGCCTGCTTATCGTTGAATTTTGGGACACTATTCACAACCATACGAGAGGCTATCGTATCGAAACTGACACATTTCGATAGCCTGTTTGCGTGACCTCCGATAGCAAACAGCTGTCGGAAAAATAGAGCGGTCGTGTATTTGATTAAACTGACAAAATTTTCGGGTTTTGGCCTTGAGAACAGCGTTTAGAGGACTCCTACGATAACATCGATTGATGTTGTATACGGTACGTAACTGTATCGAGTGGTTGTGAATGCAGACCGTATTTCGGCCACAGCGGCCAATCGCAACAGAGCCTAGTCTTCGGTACGGGAGCTATTATAGTGCACAAATGAGAGCGCAGTGTGTACAAAAAATTATAAGTACTATAAATGTAGTGATAAAATCAATTCCAGTTATTTTCAAGAGCCAATCTCCCGGTCTATTTTACAATGTAGAACCATCAGAGGATAGGCTGCACAGAACCACCTATAGAATATTGACCCACTGCACAACCCCTTACCTGAACGAAGTGTGAAAGCTTTACCAACCCGCACTTGAATAATAGCGTGATGATTTCACTTTAATGCTGCGGTGTTGGGTTAAGGCCAAGAGGATTTAATTTTTGCACTGATCTAAATAATGTTTTCCATTTTACAAGCTTTTTGTTAACTTACTTCGTTCGTATGTGTTTCCGGCTACTCTCGTTTGTCATCCATTTTTTTCTATTCTATTCTATTTTTAATAAATGGCAAATACAGCCGATGTCGACTATTCTGCCAATGTCTAAAGTGATCCATTTTTTTATGATAGAGTGGCAAAAATGTTGATGGTCCCGCCACGTCCATGCATGCAGCTATTAGTGGGTACCAGAAACGTCAATGATTAAGAAAAAAGTAAAAGTAATAATATGTGGAAATAAATATTATTTACTCTGAAACAGAAATCAATTTCAAGATGACTTTGTAATATGTAACACACAGTACATAGTAAAAACGTTAAAGATAGTGGCGTCACGAGTGGCCCAAAATAGGAATCAGTTTATTTTATTGTGTTCGGCATGGAAAGTTACATACCTACTTCCAACTGTCATTGATAATAAGTACAGACGCCAGCACATCAAGCTACCCAAAACTGTCAAATTTTCCCAATCAACTTTGAACCTAATGCTTTAGCGATAATGTTGAAAATCTATTAAAGAAATTTGACAGATCGTGGTAGCTTAATGTGCTGGCGTCTGTACAAATTAAATACCACATAATTTTAGGGATAGCAAAAAACTTTTTTACAAAAAAAAAAAAAAAATACAACCGACTTCCAAAAAAAACACTACAAAGTGAAAAATAACTTTAATTTCGGAAGTCGGTGTCGTTGGGTTCGCATTTTCGTTGTTTGCCACTTCCGAAATTATAGTTATTTTTCACTTTGTAGTGTCTTTTGGAAGTCGGTTGTTTTTTTTTTGTAAAAAAGTTTTTATTTTTCACTTTTAAGTTGTACTTACCCTACACTAATTCGTATAACACGACTTGCTATGTAAAGGAAGTCATTATAACATCATCAATATAAACTGTGCTAACTCAAAAACTACGCAAGCAAAGTTAATAAAATGTATATGAGATCACAACTGAGGCATACCCTATCCATCGAAAAAGATTTTTGAAATCAATTCATAACTGCCGGAGATAATGCGTAACAAACATACAAACATAAAAAAAAACAAACAAACAGTCGAATTGAGAACCTCCTCCTTTTTGAAGTGGGTTAAAAAGCAAAACGGTAATATTCCAATAGTCTACATCCTTCGTATACTGTAGAAATGCTTATAATTGTTTTCATGCTCTAATATTTGGCTGTGTAGGTATCCGACAGTACTGTTTTAATCGGATTTTCACCAATCGATTTAAAGTGTAGTGACCTCTGAGCTAGTCCTAAATTTGTTGTTGTTCTATTCTATTCTATTTTTAATAAATGTCAATCAAAGCCGATGTCGACTATTCTGCCAATGTCTAAAGTGAGCTGGAAAAACAAGGGTGTGAGAGAAAAAAAAAGGAAAGAAAAAAGGATTTGAACAAATAAAATTATTTGGTTCATCCAGATTTGCTGCTGTTAAAATTGAGTTGTTTTGGTTTACAATATGATAATTTAATTACGATGTCAATACGTGAACTGTCAAAGTCGAAATAGACGGTACTCAATCTATGATTCTGTTACTCATACTTGGTTGATGGACAGGTAATATCATTTTGTCGTCAGTTTGGCTTCTTAACTGCTGATTATAATTACATCAAATCGTTTAAGCAAAGTAGCATTTTATCACACTTAAAGAAAGAGAATCATAGCGAGCGATGGTGTATCCTTCCTTTATAAGAACTTTAAGAGCTTAGGCTATAAACGTTCTACCGGGACAATGAGTATCCCTTATCCTTATCAGGTCGTGGTCTACTTGTGTGTAAATTTTCACGTAAATCCGTTTAGCCGTTAAGGCGAAAAAAGTTAACAGATAGACACACAAGAGTCACTTTCGCATTTAGTATTGTATTCATTAAAAGAGCTTAATAATAGCGCTTAGTTCATATTAAGCAAATTCATAGCCAAACAGCAACACTGATATAAGCCACGTCCATCTCTATAAACGTACCAAGACACACGTCGACATACCAACACAAGTTGCGGTGTCATCTCCACATTCCTGCAAGCCTGTGGCCTAGCACCTGTACAACTATGTTGAAGTATATGTTCAACTATGTTGCACATGTTGGGATGTTGGACGAGCTTGTGGGGCCGCAAGACGGTCTGAGGTTTGTGGCTGTGTTACGTAAGGTAATAGGGAGGTTAATTATAGGTTTCTGTATAATAATGGCTGGTTCAGAAAGTTTTTAACGGTCCAATATCAGAAGGCTAATTCTCGTAATATAAAATGTTCAAAATCTAGTCGCAGTCTCATCTCGGCGACAAATAATTTTCAAAAACTTGTCAAAATGTGGGGAAATTACAGGTATTTTTGACAGATTGAGACTGAGATCAGACCGTGAACGTTCTTAAAATTACGAGAATTGCCCCTCAGTTCTCACAATTTTGGAAGCCTACTTGCAAATGGAGAATGTCAAAACAATTGAACATCATCTGTATGTGTCAGTTTTTGCAGTGGTGAACCAATGGCAACAGATCCAACTTACGATTTGTAGGTCGTGAGTTCAAACCCAGGCAGGCTTTACTTTGTGTAAATAATTTTATCACCACTGCTCTCAAACCGGTAAAGAAAAACATCTTGTTGAAACACCCCCACCCTAGAACTAAAAATTCGAAGAAATGTGACATCTACCAACCCGTACATGGCCCGCGTAGTGGATTATAGCCCTTTCGAAGTGAGGACGACAGTGTCCTAACATTGGGAATGTTATAGACTGATTATGATTATTATTATTGTGTAAGGACATCTTAATATGACCATAGACCATAGTTGAAATAAAATGACAAGGTCGGGTTGATCCGATCCAGGCTGTCCCTTGCTACCCGTCTCCCCAGCGACACCCGAAGCCGAGGTTCGGCACAGATGCCGTTAGCGTGTATTCGTTTAGTTAATGTGTTTTATGCCCTGACCGGAGGCCTTAATTTATTAAGGCTTCCATAGGATAGCCCGGTTAAGCAGCCGTTAACCTCGTAGGTTGACCTACGAGACGCCATTCACAAAAATAAAAACGAATATTAATAGTCAGTGACTCCATTCTAAACAAAAGGACCTACTCAAGAGCTTCCAAAACTCATCATGGATAATTCTTGTGATTCCGTACTTTGATGACCATCAAAAAGTAATAAAAACACAAAGATAGCTTGAACAAATTTAATAATATAATATCACAGCAAAACAATTTCATTAAATATTTCCTCTCGTCTGCCTCCAGTGCCAGCAATATAATTTAAAAAGAACCCTTGGCCAAATTACAGCCAACGGGATGCAAAACCTAATAAAACAAACTGAAGGGTTTCTTAAACGCTATTCCTCTCTCTCCGTCATCATCCGAAAGGGTAGGAGCGAAAGAGACGATGTTATTAGAATGGGAAAAGCTATTCGCGTAGGGAATTCATGTGTCAGTGCAAAGTACTCGTTATAATCTGTGAAAACAATGGTTCTTGTTTCTGCGCATTCTAAACTAACGGATGGCTCATGTTTTAGGATATTTTTTGGGAATAAAGATCATTTATAAATAAATAGATCGGTTATCCTTCTTATTTCATGTCATTATGCAAGTTTTACACAGGTCAATATAGTCCCCGATTTTCGCCTAAAATCGACTGTTAAATAGCAGTTCGGCTAGGCCGCGGGTGACTAAAATCGCAAATGCCAAAGAAGTTTTTGACTTTTGTCGTGCGGCGACAGGTCGCATGTGGTAGGTGACTAAAATCGACCATGAGAATTCTCAGTCGCGATCGCCCGCTGCATTAAGATCGACATTTTGATGCCAAATGAACCGTCGACTGTCAAAAGTCACCTGCAATTCTTATCGACCTGTGTAAATGGGGTGGCGATTTGGCTTGTAACGCGATTCGGTAAGCGAACGCACGGTGAAATTTAGCCAAGCGTAAATCCCCCATTAGCTCTTCTTTTGTTTGCGATGCGAGTTTTAACCAGAGAGCACGGAATGGCCCGCTAGCTGATTAAAAGCTTAGCAATACACACAGCCATATAATATGTTTATAGAGGTAGAAAGAGTGAAACAGACTACTCATTATTCTTTAGATACAATGGTCCACAAAACGCTATTTGAAAGTCAGTAATGTGAAGGTGTTATACCACAGACATAAGACAAATGTGTCTTCTATAATGCATTCAATAGTCCACATTCCAATATTATTCTCCAATTATGAATAATTTCAAGGCACATTTTGACATCCACGAAATAATACAGAGGAGCTTACAATTGAAATTTCAATCATTATAAGCCTATAATGTTCCTGCTGCATTGTTGGGGCACAGGCTTTCTCTCGGAGAGAAGAAGTGGACTGTAATCCACCTCGCGGCCTCAGTGCGGGTTGGTAGATGTCACATGTCTCCGAATTTTTGGTTCTAGCCGGTTTTCTCACGATGTTTTCCTTCACCGTTTTGAGTACAGTGGTGATGAAATAATTTAAACAAATATAAATACTCCTTTCTTCTATGCCTTGAACCACCCCACGGACAACACAGAATCTGTCGAGCGTATGTTTAATCAGCACCCTGTGGATATTGCCTAAGCAATAAAACATGCGGTATAAGCCCTTAAAGACATTCCATGTTAGGAACACTAAAATTATTTGATAAATAGTTGTTTCACTACAAAGATAGTTGAATTTTGTTAAATGAATACTGAATAATAAATGGTAATAGACTTGAAGACACTTCGGGGTTAAAATACTAAGTAGGAGTAATGTGCAAGAACTTTCTCATTCACTTACAAAATTAGACAATGCTAAAAAAAAGGTTCAATATTCAACAAATTATGTAATCACATTCAGTATCGTTCTACTTTTGAGCTCACATACCTCACTTATTTGAGGAAGCATCAGTGCTGTTCTGTAAAAATCTCACCGGGAAAACTAAGATGAAGTGAGCTGTCATTCCACCTGATGATAGGGATTGCCTCCATTGATAGCTCACTTCACGCTCACTTCACGTATGTTTTCAAGGTGAGATTTTCACAGAATCGATAGGCTAGGCGAAGAGTTGATAGCTGAGTAGGTGCGGCATGATCAGAGAACACCGAAAATATATATGAAAAGTATACAGAAAATATACAGAAAGGAGTCCCGTGGTCAGGGGTCCACTTTCAGATTTCAAAAAAGGGCCAGAAATTATTAATTTCATCGTAGTAAATTCAACATAGGTATGTTGAATTGTTGTTGTTTTATTGTTGATGTTGAATTTACTACGATGAAATTAATAATTTCTGGCCCTTTTTTGAAATCTGAAAGTGGACCTGGAACTCCACAGATAATAGATAAAAGTTATATAGAAGATTCTCAAATGAAACGAGATTTATTTACAGTCTTGTAAGCCCACACAACCGAACCAGCCCGCAATGCGTCAGGCTCAGAGCAACCTGTCAATTATAACTACCAACCTTTATTTATTGGGGCGCGACTAACAGTTAGTAATTGGAACACGTTTGTTGAATATTAACGAGTGGTAGATGTGGGTTACGTGCGGAATGATCTGGTCCGTGGGTAGGAGTTATGGTGAAGGGGTTGCCGGTTGGCTGGTTTAATACAGCTGGAAGATCCGCTGTAAATCTGTCAGTATGCTGCCGGTTTAGACTGAAAGTGCCATACACTATACAACGTGTTTTTTTTTATATCCCATAACTCTAGAGGCTCTATAGGCTGATGATGAAGATTTTCATTATGATCATTTTATTTCTAAATTGGTAATTGCTTACTTTTTTTAAGTGTAACGTTTCGAATCTTACACCATCACCATTTGTTTGAAATACTCAAAGCACCGCTAATTCGACCGGTACAGTGCTTCCAAAAAAAAAAGAATGATGTATGGACACCATTAATTTTTTCTGTAAGCTTATTTTGTGTCCTACTGTTGAGCAAAGCCCCCCCTCCCCCTTTTTTTTCTTCCAAACCTCACTGCGGTTTCTGGCCATATACGAGAAGACCTTGCAAACGTACCATACACCATACTAAAATAAAATCACAAATAATAAATATGATGTCAAAATACAATATCAAAACATTTCATCATAACACGCAAACCTGCACAATATTACTGCAATTCTTTATCTTTAATCTAATCTTCATTAATTCCTCCAATCTAGTTCTTTCCATAAAAATCGGGATTAAGACATTAACTGCTTAATACTAATAAATGCACATTCATTCAATTAACAAACATCCGGCGATTTTAGTGCGTCACTGTAAGTTAATAATTGTTTAATTTCTAGAAACATACAAAAATACTGGTAAGGTCAAAGTGACCTGATTACCATAGCGTTTCATCAAGTTTAAGTAAATAGCAAGATCCATAAAATTAAATTTTAAAGAGAGTACAGCCAGCACATCAAGCTACCCGAAACTGTAAAATTTTCCCAATGAACTTTGAACCTAATACTTTAGCGACAAATATGAAAATCTATTAAAGAAGTTTGACAGAATGTATCAGTTTGATGTACTGGCGTCTGTAAATAAACATGACAAACGCAAGATACACATATTATGTTGCAAATGATGGTGACATAAAATGATAAAACCACATTACTTGGGGGGCAAATTGGGACAACATATTGGGATTTACAACTTTGTAGTTTATGATGGCAATTTTTTCTATTTCTTAAAACTAACTCTTCCATGTATCTGAAATAATATTCTTAGATGTAAACAAATGGAAATACTAAAACATGTTTTTCATAATCACTCTTTTAGTTTAGAAGGCTTTGTAGAACGTAACTCATTTTAATCTGATTCTAGAACATTACTAACTTCTCAAAGGCTTATGAAGTTCAATACAAGCCAGATTTCGTTTCAAAATAATATTATTGTGGATCGCTAAGTCATAAAGCTGAGATTAGCACAAACACAGTACCTAATCTTATCTGCTTCTCATTATTTTGGTATGTTTCTTAAAAATACCTACGCTAAATTGCATTTTGAAATCACAGTTTGACAATAAACGTCAACAAAAATTGTTTTTTGAGAGACAACACGTAAATTACAATCAGTGGTAAGTTCTAAATTATTATTTTAAGCATTAACAAAAAATTATCATTTTTTATTTTTATAATTGCAGTATAATTTTAATTGGCACCATAAATCGGAGGAGCAATTCTAGTCATTTTAAGAACTTTTACTGTCTGATTTCAGTCTCAATCTGTTAAAAATACCTCTTAAATCCCTACATTTTTGACATTGATTGTCGATGAGATGAGATTCCAACTAGATTTGAACGTTTTTATTTAATTACGGGAATGGGTCATTTATCAAAATTGCATTTTCCGATACAATGCTTTAGGTATTTTCTTTTTGATTCACTTAGTTTTTTTTTTATTTAATAAAATATATTATATTCACTCTTTTCTTGCCGTTACTTTATTTTTTTGCAAATCTACATAAATCTGTTTACCAAAACTAATTATTCCCATTCTCTTACAGCAAAATGAAATACATGCTCATTTTTGCATCTGCCGTGGCCTTGGCCGTCGCCAGTCCCCACCACCGCGGCTTAGTAGACCCAGGCGCAGCTGGACCAGCTCCCGCCCCAGAGTTCGAGCCCATTGCCATAGGACCAGATATCTTGGACTACGAGCCGATCGCCATCGGGCCTGAAGCTGCGGACTTGGAACAGCCTGTGATTCCTGCTCCAGCTCCTGTGTTTTCTGAAGACATAGTTCCTTCTGTTGCACCAGTACCCGTCGGTAACTCTCCTGTCCAGATTATTATAAACATCAATGGTCAGGAGGGCTCCGTGCCTAGTATTGTGCCTCCTCAACCCCCCGTTGAGGTCGCACCAGCTGACCCTGTTCACGTTGTTGATTCTGCTCCTGAACCAGTAGACATTGGACCTGCTATAGTACCGGAGCCTGTGGCTATTGGAGTACCTCTTCTGCCCTATCCTGCCGTGATCATGCCCGAAAAGTTGAACTGAATGATGGCTAGATTCTTAAAGGTTCGTAACATTAACGATAACTAAGATAAGTTTCAATATGTGATATGAAAATAAAGGCATCTTTATTTTTAAACGAACTGTTGTTTTCTTGCCAACCTTTCTGCCATTTCATTAGACAGACTATAGACCACCTTATAGTTTAGATATGAATCAGGTTTTTGATAAACATGCAACATATTCCCCTTTCAAAACATTTGGTGAACATTACATTTTATAACCAGTCTACAATTAAGCAACAATTTTTTATTGTATCTGAACAATAAACAGCTGCAGCTGGATCACCAAGTACATTTCAGTTGCAAAACTAGACAGGGATTTACAATTATCATGATAATAGAGGCTTATTATCATTATTTTATTTATTTCAGGCGATGCAGGCCCGTACATAAATACCTTATCCTAAACATACATATTTTTATTATAAAACAGTACTGCACTAGCTAACTCTTGTGCAGTTCTGTAGTACTTGTCCGCGGGAGCGACGGAACACCACGTCCTGTGGCCAGAAGTCTTCTTCCATGACGACGGGCAGATAGCAATTCGGCACGTGCTCCACGAACGCCTTGAAGTTGATGTTGGTTATTATATCCTAATCACCTCTTCCTTAAAATTAGCATAACCAACCAATAATGTTTCTACTCCTGGAACACAGGCCTCCTCTCTTCGTGAAAGAGTGGGCTGTAATTTACCACGCGGGCCCAGTGCGGTTTGGTAGATGTCACATGTCTGGCAGTTTGAGTAATTTATGCGACCCATCCAAATGTCCTTTCTCTGGTATTGTTAGTCGAATCGTTAAGCTCCTTAAGTTTGAGTTGAGCTGCATGATTAGTGACAAATGCGTGCACTGACTGGACAGGTCCACTCAATCTGTGTGGTTCTATCCTCAAAAGACCATTTCAGACACCAATCTACATGGTCTCCACATGATCTGACCAAGATTATGTCTGGACTTTAAAAGAGACTGTGTCCTCTGAGTTTGTTTCGGCCTTTCTTCTCAGAGTAGTCAGATAAGAAACGCCGATCTCATCTCGTTTTTAAAAATATGATTGACGTGTAAAAGTGTTTGTACAAAAACTTTTGGGACTGCAAAAAACAAAATCAGAACATTTATTTAAATGTAACCATTTTCAGGCACTTTTGAATAATGTCAAGGAGTCGGTCAGTTAGTCAGAAAGTAGAAGCCCTTTTAAAATATAGATCTCTTTCCATGCTGGCCTAGTGGTTGCAAGCTGGGCATAGGATCCTGGGTAAGATACCCATGGGGCATATCCTGATGCAGATCCTGGGTAAGATCTTCTAGTCGGAAGTATTAGCGAGTTTTACAACTACTCGCATTTGTGCTCGGTTAAGAGCAACAATTTCGCCCAGGTGTCTTATATATAGTTCTCTAGGCCGTATTTCAGCCATGGCAGTTAATCTAAATGAAAATTAGCCTTCCGCGCGGGAGATACTATGGTGCGCAAGAGCGTTTGGCGCATTCTCATAGTCCGATAGGATTGCAAGCATTGCGAGATAACCAGAGAGAGATCAGGCGCAGCACCAACGCCTTAACGTGCTTTCCGAGGCACGTGGTATCATCATACCGCCAACTTTCAAACTCCGGGCTGATATTAAGACATTCCTTATGGAAAAACCCAATAACAATTTGCCTAACCCGGGAATCGAACTCTGACAAGTGCTTTACTTTGTGTAAATGATTTCATCACCACTTCTCTCAAAACGGTGAAGGAAAACATCGTGAGGAAACCGGCATGTTCTAGAACCAACAAAATGGAAGACACGCGAGATCTACCAACCTCCACTAGGCGCGCGTGATGGATCTACCCACCTTCTCACAGAAAGGAGGCCTTGTGTTGGGATACAAGGCTCAAGGATCTTTCCGCTGCTCTGACAAAGGAAAGATTGTAGGCTGATTATGATTGTAGTTCACGTCAGCTTCTTGTGTACATATACGTCAATTACAAGCCTGAACAAATACGTTTGTGCGAAACCTTTGAACAACTGAGTCTACTTATCCATACGTTATATTGAACATTGACTGATGTTGCTAGTCGTAGAATAAATGATATTTTCGAAGAACTGATACGTTTGGAGTCGACCGATGTTTGCATGTTGTGCAATTGTGCATCCTATGAATGTTTGAACTACAAGGTTATGCCAATTTCAAGATAAGCGTATATTTAAGCATTAGATTGAAATCCTGACCAAGTAGTAGTTACTGTATCTATTCTTCCATCGATAATTAACTGATTAATTTAAAAAATACGACGTATTAGAAATTGCTAATGTATACTATCAGGCGATGGTCGATATGACATCTAAATATATATATATATATTTTTTTTTTGAGGATGGGAAATCATCAAATGACCCCTCCCGCTCAGGGTGGAGCAGAAGGGAGTGTCAGACTCTTACTGACTAAATCCCACCCGTGTTCCTTCCTTAGCCCTTTATGTTCTGGGGCAGCGGTAACCCTTTCGGACAATCCCGCTGCCCCGGCAGGCTTCGGCTCTTACGGGCCCCTTCATTAACGCTGAGATCTCTTTGAGGCGCGCTTGGAACACGTACGCGCCGTCCAGCACGGGCCTGGTCCTGATCGGACGGAGAGTTACCCATTACTCTCCGCCCGCAGGCCCGCGCCTACGGTGGCCGGGAGTCGTCACGCGATATCTAAATATATGACATCTAAATTAAGAAACTTACAATGGTGGAAAAAGTTGCTCAATAGAAAATGGAGCTAAATTTGCAGTTTATCTGGCATATTTTATTTTGTAACTAACTATTTACACTAGATATTAAATTAAATGACTAATTATCTTACTCTACAAATAAATACAAAAACAAAGGACACTTAGGCGGCGAAGTACTCGTCCGCTGTGATCCGGAAACGTGCCCAGAAGACTGGCAATAACTTTTATTATTATTTATTTTTAAAACATCGACACCTAAGTGTCATTTTGTTTTTGTATTTGACTGTATAGTTTGTAACTTCATTTTAATTCGTTTTATGAAACGGCCAAGAAATTAATTTATTTTTTTTAAATTATTCCGTTCTAAAACGTAGGAGGTCACCTCCGGCAAAAAGCAAGATATATATTTGTCGGAGATGTTGAGGGATTTTTATCCGAAATTCCATCGGTGTCCGCCATATTGCACGTGGTTGGGTAGAATCAGTGCGCACGCCCGGCGCGGTCGAACTCTGGATGTCAATTGTGTCGCTAAGCTAACACACTGGTCTCACCTTGGCATCTGACAGATGTCAAACGCCACACGCAACAGTTCATTGACAACCCCGACTCGAACTACTGACTCAATGACAACTGTTATCGATTTGATTAATCGAGAAAGGTATTTTAAACGCTAATAGATGGCGCGACTAGTACGTAAACAAACCTTTTACTTCACTCCTCCGACATATTATACGCTATTTCGGGCAACATTATGTATGGCTTCCGTGTCATCCATCACCAAGATTAAAAAATCCTATATAACAAAACTCAGAAGCTTTATTTGCCACTTAGTGTACATAAGCCTAAGCATTAATTATCACAATAAGCACTTATAACCTAGGTTTCTTGTCCTAAATACCAAAATCTAGACAAATGCTTTTGCTAATTGGTGGGACATGTGCAGGGAGATATTAATCAATTATATTATAAGTAAACTAATAATATCAATATAATAATAATTGGGAAACATTACCGCAGTTGTAATGTCCAATGTTAATATGGCGCAGTTAAAAGGTATGAATAATTAAATAAATAAAAATAAAATATCCGGAACTGACATGGTATATCTAATAAACTTATAATATGTAGCGAATGGTCGAGTAGGTGTTAACTCAGGTGCGCAGTTCTTATATAATACTTTAGTTTAGTTCGGGCAGCACGATAACGGGGATGGGGAGTTGAGGTGTGCCGATAGCAATAGGCTCAGGGATCACTTCAGGGACCACGGGCACTGGGAGAACAGGGGTTCCAATAGGAGCGGGAGCAACTTCAACGACTTGAACGGGTTCAGGGGCAACTTCGATGACCTGAACGGGCTCAGGGGCAGCTTCAACGACTTGGACGGGTTCAGGAGCAACCTCCACGACGTGCACGGGCTCAGCAACGATGGCGTCAGCGACGGGACCGACGCTGATGGGCGCACCAATGACGTGAGTGACACCGTTGATGTTCAGGATGATCTGGACGAGGGAAGTGCCAGTGGGAACGTTCACGGCCTCCTCGACCACTTGGACGGGGCTGACAGCGATGGGTTCTCCCTCGACGATAGCGGGTCCAACAGAGATAGGCTCGTGGTCGACGAAAGCGGGTCCAACGGATATAGGCTCAGTCTCGATGATTGCGGGTCCAACGGAAATGGGGTGGGTCTCAACGATAGCGGGGCCAACGGCAATGGGCTCGAAGTCCAATATAGCTGGGCCTGCTGCGATGCCACGGTGGGTGGGGCTGGCAACAGCCAGGGCGATGAATGAAGCGATAATGAGCAGAGATTTCATTTTTGCTGGAAGGGAAACAAAGGTTTGTTAACTCAACTGTTATATGAGGTTCAAATTGCATGAGTTTCCGTAATGATTATTTTTTTATAGCGCATAAACGGAATACCTTCATCCCATTGAGAAATGTTTAGTAAGTCATTAGTTAGAGCCAGAGATGGGGATGATTTCCAAACCAATGTGTTATTAAAGTTATTTTGAGTAAAAATAAAATACTTTTGGTCAAAGTTTTGAATTTCTAATAATTGTTTATTCTTTTATATACAGGCGTTCAAGCGCAAACTCACCACGGATTCAGTAAATGATTCTGAACCAACTGCGTTGAAATTTTTCGTCGTCAATAAATTGCCGTTCCCTACATTTTGAAACTTTTCACTACACTTATCCATGAAACAGCTGATTTTTTTATGCCAAGTTTATTTCTGCGATAAGGGTCTAAAGGTTCCTGTGCTAAATTCATGGTTACTACTATTCTTTATTGTACACCAGAACATATATTTATAAAAAAAAAACTATACAAAACATACAATGGGCGGCCCTATCGCTTTCTGCGATTTCTTCCAGGCAACCTTTGGAGGGACTGTGATTACGTGGAGAATAATTATTGTTTTAAAAGAAATAGTTTTAGTTTTATTCTAACTAAAACTAAGAAACTATAAACTTAAAAGCGATATATTCTATCACTTTTGATAATCAATATCAACTCTTATGAAGGGAAGTTATTTTCTTACCTGCTTAGTGTTTGTTAGGTCTTATACAAACTATGCTTTCCGAGAATCTTTTTACCGTTTTATACAAAACTGTATCTTTTGCGCGATTCTATCGATAAATAAAACTGATGATAACTTTTTATTGTTTTTAATCTCGTTATTAAGATACAACAGTGATAAACATTTGTTTGGATTACTTTGTGTGATTGATCACAATCATTTACCACGTGTATCGCGTAAAATGTTTTAAGATAACACTAAACCATTTAAGTCATCGGTATTTATGGCTGCTCTGTAGGGTGTTCCATATTTGTCCCCAAGAGGATTTTATGTGTGCCTGTAATGATAGATTCTACATTGGTTGCAGGCGTAAAAAAATAACGAAATCATAGAACCAACAACTCACGTTTTGTGAGACATTCGAACCTGCTGCGTCGTGAAGAGCACAATATAATAAATAAATAATCAAATAAAAATAAACCTGTACTCCACCATAAATTAAAAACTACCTCAAGATATACTTAAAAATATAATAATTACAAAATAAAAACATTAGCTCAATTACACTATTAACTCATATCCATTTTACTTTCTCATAACAAATTGCTGAATCAACAATTTCATTTAATTTATTATGAGAAACGTCATATTAAAAAATAAAATACCTGTAAGCTAGATGGAGTCGACATTTCCAATCTGTCTACCCCTAAGAAGAAATGGCGAAACCAACTCAGAGGTCAAAGTCTCTTTTACGGTCCAGACATAATGTTGGTCAGATCAAGAGATGCCCTAATTGTTTAAATAAAATACATAAAACTCAATTAAATAACTACCTACACGCATTGGACAACCATTAAATTGCTCGCATTAGGCATCCATTAAATTGGACGCAAAGGGCATCCATTAAATTGGACGCAAGGGGCATCCACATGTTGTTTTCTTTATAAAAGTTACTAAGTAGATCAAAATTACATTCAAAAGTCATTTATTGAAATTAGGCTGAGAATCAGCACTTTTCGAACGTCAAATATAACAAAAGACAGTCCCTCCAAAACGCCCGCCCTTCACCACTTCCTAGTGCTTTCGCTGGGGAAAAGAAGTGGCGCAACAAACTCCCCAGCAGCACAGCTGTCTGTTCAGTTAGAAAATATTTGGTTGTATACAATACTAGGTATGCAAAGTAATTAACAATACAAGACACAGAACAATAAATTAAATTATTTGCCATATGTCAGGTAGCTATGCCAATATACTAATAAAACGATAAAAAACTATATGTACTCAAGCAAAAAAATAATAAGTAAAAATTTAAAATGTAAACAAAAACTTACTACCTAAATATAAGTCTCCAGCCATAAAGGGCGTAACAGCTTACATATTTATGCAATGCTGGGTTCTGGTCACATAGCTGTCACTTAAGAGGTAAATAATGGTAATTAAAAAAAAAAACATAAGACCTGCTTTATAGTTAGTTCAGTTAGTATACAAAGTTTCATGATCTAATTTGAAGTATTTTTTTAATACCAGCGCTTTATTGTTCGGTTTGGAGGTAGCTTTGGATTTTTTTTAATCGAGAAAATTTTATGGAATCGTGTTTTCGTCAAACATAAGACCTAACATTAATCCTTAAGTTTACCATATATTTATTTCAAACTTAATGCTGCAGTATTTTCGACCTAACGGAGGATCATGCTAAGCCATTTGAGGTAGTATAGGCCCTTAAGGTGCCACTTTCGATATTTTTTCTATAAAAATTTCGGGAGAATATTACTCCACTGTTTGACATTGTGCATCCAAAGTTAAACATGATATCGTTTTGACTTATTATTAGTTATGTCTGTACGGAAACAGAATAGTAAAATAAAAAGCCATTAAAAAGTTATGAGCCAACAAAGCTTCGTTTTTCTTGCTATTATTAACGTAACTTTGGGTGTAAATAAGTAATAAAAGAACTGTGAAATATTCAAAACCAAGTCCGTACCGACAAAGCTCAGTTATCGGAAAAACCAATAAACTTTATTTGTAATTGATTTATGCAGTGGTTTTTTCATAAAACTCAATTTTTCGAAGCTCTTTTCAAATCTTTTTACGCACCTATCAGTTCGGAACGGTGTTTCTGTGCGTTAGAACTAGACGTTGTTTGTGTAGACTAGCGTCTAACTGCTCATCACTGATACTAGCACTGTCGGACACGAAGCCAAGTGAGACAGCGTGCTTTTTGGCCATGACCACCAGCGGGTTCGAGCTCGCGACTAGTTTACTCTTAATGTCACAAATGATAAACTGGAACCATCGAAGTAAAATAAATAAACAAGTTATGACTAATAACAACAATAAAACCACGGTCAGTAAGACGATCAGTCACCACAAGCAGCACTCGTTCACGAGCCTAACGCAAAGATCAGCCATTAGGTACCATATTATTTATATTTATCATGATATTTTATTAGTAGATAAGAGAGCACACAGCCAAGTATCATTTCTTCTTGATGGAAGATTACTTCGAACTGTCTTACGTCCAGGCACTTCTCCATAAATTTCATTGAAATGTCGAAGTATTCACTAAATCGAGCTCTAACTTAGCGCGGTCAATTCACACTGTGCGATTGTGCATCTAATGTTAGGATTTATGTAATGCTATGGCGATTTATGTACTGTGGGTGGACTCGCTTCGAACATATCGTCGAATATTGAATTCGTTCTATTTGAGCTGTTAAATCGTAGAAGTAGATCAGCGGTTCTTTTTCTTATCTACTTTCTATATCAAGTAGTATGTGGTTACATGGCTAATGTACCTATTACCTATCGGTGTAGTAGATTAAATGGCAAGATTTAGGCTGCAAATAAAGATAGCGATCACAAGACTTTTCCGTCGCGCGTCTAATTTGCAGACACATTAGAAATTTTATTGTTATCGGTAGACATGGTGTAAACTCGACGTGCGAAGAGTTAATAAATATATTATAAGATTTTTCCAGTGCGTTAGATAATTGTCTAACGTTTCATTTATTAAAATCATATCTACTCTAATCTATATAATCTAACTATCCTGTGTTGTCTCACTGCAGAGCAAAGCCCTCCTTCTGCCTTTTCCACACAATTCTGTCTTTTGCTAGTTAGATTAACCAGCGCTGGTGTTCTATCTCGCATAATGTCTTAGCAAGTTAGCACTATACTGAGCGAAAGCCGTTTTGCGTGGGTGTGACGCATATTTACCACCAACTCCTTTTTTGTTTGTGTTTGTGTTCTTTCTCTGTGTATATTTACCGAAAATAAGCATATTTTCTTTTTTTTCTTTATGTCCTCGTGATTTTTGTAGGGCCCAATGTGTATTCTCTCCATTCTCATATACGGTGCTTTTTTTTTTTTGTGGATGGGAAATCATCCAATGACCCCTCCCGCTCTGGGCGGAGCAGAAGGGAGTGTCAGACTCTTACTGACTAAAACCCACCCGTGTTCCTTCCTTAGCCCTTTGTGTTCCGGGGCAGCGGTAACCCTTTCGGACAATCCCGCTGCCCCGGCAGGCTTCGGCCCTTTCGGGCCCCTTCCTTATGCTGACATCTCTTTGAGGCGCGCGTGGAACACGTACGCGCCGTCCGGCACGGGCCTGGTCCTGATTGGACGGAGAGTTACCCATTACTCTCCGCCCGCAGGCCCGCGCCTACGGTGGCCGGGAGTCGTCTCGCGGCTCCCGACGCCCGGGGCGTCTCCCGCGGCGGCTGGGACGTGAGGCCCTCTCCCTCAGCCGTCCCGCCACCTCCTTCGCTAGCATGACTGCTTCGCAGAAGGAGGTGACTGCACCCCATTCCCTTTCGCCCCGGACCATGGCTTGAACCAGGGCCAGGCGCGAGAGGTCGCCGCCGCTGCCGATCGCCTCTGCGAGAACACGGCGGTGCTCCGCCCACGCGGGGCAGACCTCCACCGTATGCTCCACCGTGGACTGGACTCCTTTTGCAGCTTTTTTTGTTTGTGTTCTTTCTCTGTGTATATTTACCGAAAATAAGCATATTTTCTTTTTTTTCTTTATGTCCTCGTGAGTTTTGTAGGACCCAATGTGTATTCTCTCCATTCTCACATACGGTGCTCAAGCCTGGTTTGTGACACTTCAGCGGAGGTTCAAGCTAAGTTTTCCAGCGAACCATAGAGCGCAGTAAGTATTATTAAAATGATTAAAAAAAACGAATACGAAAAGTTCATGCTTATTGTTAAACTGTTAATTTCATTCAATGACTCAATTTAGAAAAAAAAATATAATTAGTTTAACAAACACCCTGTATGAAAAATGTTTCGCCACAATAGCGGAAAAATATTACACCTAAAACTAATACTTAAAGATTTTTATTGCTTTTGTTATTATTTATGGATGCGACTTAACAATCTGTTAGTCTGCATTGTAAGTAGTTATCTTTATTTTAAGTATCCTAACCTTTTACCTAAGATTTAAGTTATAACTGAAGGATTATAACACATGCATGGTAATCATAAACTGTAAATAGTAAATAAATCCCATACTATGTAAGCATGCAGCGAAATTTCATGCCAGAATCTCTTATATATATGGAGTGACTGCTTTGCATTTGAAAAATAGAATGTAAAACCTCAGTTAAAATTTACTCTTTATCTCGTTCGCACGATACTGCTCGCGGACTAAATGTGAACGAGACAGAGTTCGGTGCTGGGCGGCAGGCGGCGCCAATAGTTTAGGTATTTGATGTTTACGGTGAAAATAATGGTAATTAAAAAACATAAAATAGTTCGTTTATTTAGTATACAAAGTTTCATGATCTAATTTGAAGTATTTTTTGAATACCAGCGGTTTATTGTTCGGTTTGGAATTTTTTTCTATCGAGAAAATTTTATGGAATCGTGTTTTCGTCAAATATAGTACTTAACATTAATCCTCAACTTTACCATATTTTTATTTCAAAATTAATGCCACAGTATTTTCGACATAACGGAGGATCATGCTAAGCACTTTGAGGTAGTGTAGGCTCTTAAAAACGTGGCTGGTACAGACTGGATGCCGAAGGTGGAGGCCAGAGTGTTGTGGTGCAGCCTGGGCTATACCCAGCAGTGGATTATGATGGGCTGAGTTGATGATGGTACCAGAGATCAGATGAATAACTCATTTTTAATCTGATAACCTTGGTGGGTTGACTATGGCGCTTAGATTATTTTTAGGATCTATTAGGAGACAACTTATACCAGAGTTTAGGCACGAAAGCCTCACAAAAAACTTGTTTCACTGTCTTGTACAAGCATTTTACCGGTCACTACAAAGACATTGTGCGCTTAGTCTGTATTGTATTTAGATTAGAATTTAACTGCGCATGAAAGTATGCGTGCAGTGTATAAAGTGCATTCGATCTTTATTTTTTATTTGTAATTTAGTCTATTCTTGATATGCATGATAAACAAAGGAATCCAAGGTCTAAGTCCATAGAAATCGCTGACTTTTAGGTAATTAACATTCAATTAGATTATATTATCAAGAGTTAAAATAATCATTAATTTATGACATAATAATAAAGAGTAAAAATATCAACTAGAATTATGATCTATCAACTACTGTACTTACTCAAGTACTTAGATATCAACTGCTTTCTAACATGATAACAATGTTATCATTTTATATTTTGATAATTTGTCAGCAATATTTTATTTATTTTGCGAAATGAAATTCAGTTTAACATTAACGAGCCAAAAACTAAGTGGTTTTCGATAAAAGCAACCTCATTTACACTGTGTGTATTAAATTTACTTAAATAAACAACGTCAAATTAAATTAGCTAGCGAAACTCTGCAGATACGATGGGTATCAATACGCAAAATAGAAATTAATTTGATGATTTTTTTTCATGTACAGTCAGCAAAGGAGATAAGTATGCAGGGTCGTCGAATATAGTTGAAGTTTACTAAGAAACCGATTGATGTTTTCAAATGAAATTTAATTTGATAAATTAACTGTTTGTTTTCTATTAATTAAATTAAATTTTATTCAAAAACCTCAACCGGTTTCTTACTAAACTTCTACTATATTCTACGACCCTGCATACTTATCTCCTTTGCTGACTGTACCTAAGCTTCACAGACGATAAGATCCATATCTTAAAACGATAAAACACATTTTCTCGACTCATACTTCAAGTTACAATAATATCAGCGGTCGCTAACTCCTAAGAAAAAACATCAAATCTTTTATATTTATCATATTTAGATATAGGCACCCAGCATGTCTGCAGAGTATTGCTAGCTAATTTAATTTGACCCTGTATAAAAATATATATAATAATAGTCCTTCCAGACCGAATTTCGGCCATAGCGACCAATCTCAGCAGAGACCAGTCTTCAGCGCGGGAGATGTTATAATGGACAAGTGTGTGCGCAGACACAGTTGCAAACTCTCTTCTCTCACTCTCATTGTCCGATGGGATGGCAATCCGACTCGACCGGAGAGAGATCAGGAGCAGGGCCAATGGTTAAACGTGCTTTCCGAAGCACGGGGCGTATCACACCGCCAACTTGCAAACTCCGGGTGTAATATACACAGTGTAAATAAGGTTGTCGCAAACATACATTAACAATATAAGTACATATATTTTCTATTGACTTGAAGGTACAGTTTAGTTGTTTAGAAAGAAATATGCAGGATTTATGTTTCTTAGTAATATCTATGTACGTATTTTAAGTATTATTAACAGTGCCTCGCGGTTTTATACGTATAAGTGTCGATCCTGTGGGAATATCGGGATAAAAATTATTTTACGTGTAATTATAATTTAGAAGCTATATTACTGTAAAGTTTTATCAAAATCCGTTGGGTAGTTTTTGTGTGAAAGAGTAACAAACATCTATCCTAACAAACTTTCGCGTTTATTAGTACAATTATGTTATAACAACACGAAACACTTTGTGGTTTTCTGTGGAATATCTCCAGCAAGCAGTGTATTTTTTACATCATCTTTCTTCCTGTATTTTGCACCTGCTATTAGATATTTCCATCTAATAATAGTTCTAGCTATTCTTAATTAGCTTAAAAGATGCAGAGAGCCGTTACCCTGGCATGGCAAAAAGTATGAATAGTAAATAGGCACAAAATAGCATCGTAATATAAGCCTACAGTGCAAGCTGGCGCAAGCCGCCTCTGCACGCCTCGCTCGTATGGACACAGACCAACGAATGTATTAATTAATACAGATAAGAAAGTAGGCACAATAGGAACGTAAAAACGTAGGACTAAGGTTAACCTACATAACAATTCAATAAAATTGTAGAGTGCTACAAGAATTTTTAGGCGCCTGAATGATATTGACAAGAAGGCGTCGTCGGTAAACAATGTAAACATTTCGTGGAAATTGTCACAGAAATTGTATTGAAAAACAAGATGGCGGCGTTTGGCCGTGTGTCAAAAGATTCTTATAGTATTCTACAACTACATTGGCTTGACTGTAGGTTAACCATAGTCCTACGTTTTCAAGTTTTGTTACTAAGGGCGCATTCTAGCAAACTTTTATACCTAGAACATTGAGCTATATAACTAGAGAAGCAAACCTCAATAAAATGTGTCAAAAAAGTGTAGCCACTTTATAAACGCGACGACGTAGGTTTGAAACCACTATACATTTAAAAGTAAACATATATCTGTCTCACTTACACGCGTCGTAAGAATACTACCGTCGATTAGATTAGACAAAGACCACAATATAAACATGCAATGACGGGATGGGGTTGCCTACCCATGCGAAATTTTACCCAACATTTTAAGCCATAAAAAGCGTTTTAGGTTAAGTTAAATTATTTTTAAAATATTTGAATTATGTATTTCATAATGGATGTGTAATAGAAGTTTATAAATAATGAAAATAACTAAGACATTTTCTTTTTGAATATTTTTTCTTTATTATTAATGAAATTGAATGATTTAGTAGGTAGCCAGTCAGTCTCTTTTCTCAGCAATCGGATTATTTCCACCCATTTTTCACGGCGTGCTGCATCTTTAGGCACCCTGCTACGTTGTTATTATTAAAAAAATATTTAAAATCACTTATTCCATAAATTAAAAACTCCCACTAATGTGGGAAATTAAAACTAAGTTTTTAGTGGTAACACTGAACCCAATTTACAAAATTCTACATTTTATTGCGTTTTTATGTTGATATAAACACAGAGACAATTAATTTACGTGTGGAAAGTAATTCCGGTTAATTTATTATGTTTTTGTGATCTTGAATCGCACTCTTTAGCGATATTTTTTGTCGCATGTCACTCGGTTGACTTCGGTTGGCGTCACACAGAGCACTGAACTGACGTTAGCTACGCTGATGGCTGTAGCCATCAGCCTAGTGGCAACGCCTTGGTGCGGTAATTGCTAATCTAGTGTAACATATATATCAATGGTTTTTCCATACTAAAACTGTCAGAAGTCAATTTTATTCCACGATTAAAAGATATCTGACTTTGGCTAAATCAGCCCTAAGGAGAAAACGCCAGCGTAGCCCGTGGAATTCAAATGTTGTCCTCAGTGTCAGATTGTATGTATTTACATTATAATTATTGAAATTGTCTTTACAACTCTCTAAGTTCATATCTATAATCCTATTGATTAATGTTTCATGGAAATAGTCAATCAATAGGACTAACCTGAAAATTGCAAAAAACGTAAGAAAATTTGAAGTGTGTGGGCTACCTTGGGTCCCCTTAATCTTACCCCTTTTTTTTTTTTTTTTTTTTTTGTGGATGGGAAATCATCCAATGACCCCTCCCGCTCTGGGTGGAGCAGAAGGGAGTGTCAGACTCTTACTGACTAAAACCCACCCGTGTTCCTTCCTTAGCCCTTGTGTTCCGGGGTAGCGGTAACCCTTTCGGACAATCCCGCTGCCCCGGCAGGCTTCGGCCCTTTCGGGCCCCTTCCTTGCTGCTGACATCTCTTTGAGGCGCGCGTGGAACACGTACGCGCCGTCCGGCACGGGCCTGGTCCTGATCGGACGGAGAGTTACCCATTACTCTCCGCCCGCAGGCCCGCGCCTACGGTGGCCGGGAGTTGTCTCGCGGCTCCCGACGCCCGGGGCGTCTCCCGCGGCGGCTGGGACGTGAGGCCCTCTCCCTCATCCGTCCCGCCACCTCCTTCGCTAGCATGACTGCTTCGCAGAAGGAGGTGACTGCCTCCCACTCCCTCTCGCCCCGGACCATGGCTTGAACCAGGGCCGGGCGCGAGAGGTCGCCGCCGCTGCCGATCGCCTCTGCGAGAACACGGCGGTGCTCCGCCCAATTGGGGCATACCGCCACCGTATGCTCCACCGTGTCCTCCGGGCGACCCTCGCAGTGGTGACACCCGGGCGTTTCCTCCCGCCCGATGATGTGCAGGAACCTCCCGAAACACCCGTGTCCGGTGAGGACCTGCGTCAGGCGGTAGGTGAGGGCGCCGTGGCGCCTCTCTAGCCACTCCTCAAAGAGGGGTCTTACCGCCGCTATCGCGGCGTGCCCTGCGCTGGGTTGCGACAGTCGCTCTTTCCATGCCGCCATGAGATCGCGCCGGAGGTCGGTCCGCTCCGCCGCGATTTGCCGCGGAAGCGGAGTTTCCCCCCGGCGTAGTGCCTCCGCGCGCCACTCGTACAGGCGCGCGAGGACTATCGCCTCCAGATCCCACGGCGGCAGTCCGGCAAGGAGGCTTGCCGCCTCGCCCGAGATCGTGCGGTACCCCCGGATCAGCCTTACGGCTACCACCTTCTGGGGCGCGTTCAAATAGTGGGCGGCTCGCCGCCGCAGTGAACGCGCCCACACCGGGGCCCCGTACAGGGCCATGGACCGCACGACCCCCGCGTAAAGCCTCCGGCAGGAGGCGTTTGGCCCCCTCAGGTTGGGCAAGAGCCGCTTGAAGGCGGCCCCGGCCCGTTCCAGCTTGGGAGCCAAACGTCGGAAGTGCTCGACGAAGTTCCACCGGCTGTCGAGGACGAGACCCAGGTATCTCATCCCCAGGTATCTGGCCCCTCTCCATGCATGCGCTCAAGAGCGCCTCTAGTCGGGGCCCGAGAGCCGTCGAGGCCAGGACCCAGGCCTTACCCGGCAAGCCGTCGGGTCCTGGGGCGGTATTTTTGGCCTTCAGCCTATCTACCGCCACTCTCAGATCTACCCCGGTCACCTCAGGGATGTCGTCGTCGTCCGCGTGGTCCGCTTCAGGCACCGCAAGTGGCGGAGCCATGGGCGGGGGAGTATGCTCCGCCCGTGAAGGGAACAGAGCGCTCACCACCTCCTCCACCAGCTGGGGGCGGAGACTCTGCGTCAGCGGGGGGGCCCAGGTGCGGAGTTTATTCCGCACCATTTTATAAGGGCGCCCCCATGGATCTCTGTTCAGAGTCTCCACCATCTCCTCGCGGGCCATATCCTTGGCCCGCTGGACAGCCTCGCGGAGGGCGGTCTTCGCCGCTCTGTACCCCTCGTACAGCTCCGCCTCCGTGGCTTCCGCATCCGGAGGGCGGATGCGGAGCCTGCGGTGCCTGGTGTACAGGTGTCGCGCGTCGACGCAAGCCTTGCGTAGCGACTCCACCTCCCGCGACCACCAGTACACCTGACGTCGGGCGCGTCCTGGCCGGACTCGGGGCATTGCCACGTCGCATATCTCCGACATGGCCTCCCGGAACCACTCCGCCTCATCGTCGATATCGGCAGGCCTGTCCGGTGATGACACCCAGGCCTGCACGATCGAGGCTTCCAGGAGGAGCTCCCGGTCCAGCTGCTTCAGCGCCCACCGCGGACCACTCGGGGCCTGTTGGACCGGCGCGCTGGAGGTCTGGGCGGAGACGTCGAACCGGATGTACCGGTGATCGGAGTAGGTCTCCACCTCCTCCATGACGCGCCAGTCAATGACACTCTGTGACAGAGCGGGGCTGGCGAACGAGATGTCCACCACGGACTCGCCCCGCATCCGCACACACGTGGGAACAGAACCCCGATTTAGGACGACCAGGCCTGTTTCCAGAGCCCAGTCCTCCACCATCCTGCCCCGCACGTCCGTGCAACGGGAACCCCAGGCCAAATTCTTGGCGTTGAAGTCCCCGAGCACTAGTACGGGGAAGCGATGGTTTCCGGCGACGACGACACTCAACTCTGTTAAAGAGTTCTGGAACTCGGCGAGAGTTCGGCTCGGAGAGAAGTACACTCCCACTACTACTAACTCTCCGAACCGTGCTGCTACGCACCCCTGTCCCTTCGTGACTCCTTCGAGGGACGGGGTGCCGGCGGCGACCGACGAAATTATGGCCACTGAGCCGCTCAGGTCCTCCACCCAGTCATCCCTGGGCGGGACAAAGTACGGCTCAGCGACCACGGCGATGTTAATCGACCACTGCGCCATGCTCTGGAGCAACAGGTCCTGGGCGCAGGCGCAGTGGTTGATGTTCGCCTGGAGGAGGCGTAATGGAGCCATCACTCTTCCATTTCAGCCCCCTCCTGGGCCCCTTGCGAGGGCCCCTCCGCCGGGGCGGTGGCGGCAGTGGCGGCAGCGGCGGCGGTGACGGCGGTGGCGGCAGCGGCAGTGGCGGTAGCGGCGGCGGCGGTGGTGGCGGCGGCGGCGGCAACAGAGGCGGCAGCGACGGTGGTGGTGGCGGCGGCGGTGGTGGCGGAGGGCCTCCCTTTCCTCTTGGCTCCGGTGGGTGGAACGCAGCACTTGCTCCCTGCCCGATGCTCGGCCGGCTTGCCGGCAGCCGCACATGCGACGCAGTGCAGTCTTACCCCTTAGCTGATTTTCTTGTAATAACTAAATGTATTGGAGGTGAACTTGGGGAGAGGGTTGTCGGTAGGGTTGCCAACTTTTTTTGTGCTAATAAAGTATATTGGTTGCTACAGAAAGAAAAAAAGTAGATGGTATGAAATATATGGTAATGAAATAAAGTATTATTTATTGTTACCTTTAAAAACATACTTTTTATTGCTTTTGGCAATATTTAACAATTTTTTGTCATTCGGGGTTAGATTGCGTTAAAAAACAATGAACTCAGTGCTAATGCGATCCGTTCCGTTACCTATACACAAAAGTACAACCAACTCTAAATAATCTAATATATAAAATTCTCGTGTCACAGTGTTAGTTACCATACTCCTACGGCTGGACCGATTTGTATGAAATTTTGTGTGCATATTCAGTAGGTCTGAGAATCGGTTACTATATATATATATTTTTTTTTTTGCAAAACGACGTTTGCGGGGTCTGCTAGTGATTTATAAAATTAAACCTAGAGAAATAACAAACTATGTGAAATAAAGTATTTCCGGGTACTTTATTGTCCTCATAAAGTATAGAGTACAATTACCCCGAAAGAACGTATATACTTTATTATAAAGTACGGATGGCAACCCTAGTTGTCGACCCCGAAATCCGACAAATGTGAACAGCGTCATACTTACTCAAAGGCGAGCGAGATCCAATACGATTTTTTTCCGGGCGTAGAGGGCGAGCAATTCACCTGACAATTCTTGTCGGCGCCGACACAAAATCGGTGTCAGACAAGTGTGAATAGCTTCATACAAAATGCTCTGCCACTGGTACACAAGGCTACACATCAAGCTATATATTTCCAGTTTTAGCTGACCTCGCATTGTATAGGCTTTTCGTGCAATCAGAAGTCAGCTTATACTGGTAGCTTGATGTGTAGCCGTGCCAGTGCTTCCAGATTCACTGTAATTACAGTAGATTTACTGTATTTTAGACTTATTTTTCTATCAATATGTAAACAAAGTTTGTCTGTAATTTTACTGTAATCGATTTTAAAATCTACTGTATTGTTTTTAGAAACACCTGTATTTTTTAGCTCGCACCACTGTAATTTTACTTTTGGGATCTGGAAGCACTGAGCCGTGCGTACATTCGATTAAAATCCGGGCCCGACAGCCGACAACTGGGAACGGGCTGGAGAACCGGTCTACATGGATGTTATGTTTGATCCATAAAATATAATAAACAAAAAAACATCACCTTACGACAAACCCCAAAATAAATTGTCGTGACACCCTTCCCACGACTTTTCCCTTCAACTATGTGACAAAATAATCGTTACTGTCTTACGTGGTCAACATGGCGTATCTAATAAGAGGACCCGATCGGTCGTGGGTTGCAGGCAGGCCTCGTATGAGGACGTAACGTTTTTCGCCCCGTTCGTTTTTATTAGACATTCGCACAAATTATGATATGGAGGTATTTGTGCGACGTTTCGGTGCTTGGTGTATTCTTGTGGGGGTGTAAGTCAAGATGTAGACATTTATTTTTCGTCGTGTTGATGATTTTCTTTTTAAGGCTCGTGAGAAAGCTCTTTGAGCGAGTTTTGTAAGTAGGTATTTGTTACAAAATTTTAATATATTTAAGCTATTTTTCATTTCCAAAATATTTTTTGATAAAATATTTTTATCTAATACTAGCTAAAAGTTGTTTGGCAAAAAAAAAAATAGTCTACGACCTATTCTTAGACCTATCTAATATACACAATAAGTTTCATAAAAATCGGTCAAGCCGTTTCGAAGGAGTTCGATGACAAACACTGGAACAAGAGATTTTTATACCTATCTCTTAGTCGTTTTCCAATAAGTGCTTAGCTTAATCAGTAGGTGCAGTAAAAAACTATCCAAACGATGTCAATGGATGTATCTTTTTTATAGATAGTTAAAAGAATAATTCTATGGGTATTTTGTACACCAAACTTTTCTATATCGAAAAGAAATTGTCTCATCTGCATCTAAATAATCGTTGGTAGGTTGCGGCAAATCGTAGCGTGGATTAAATCGCACGCAAGCGAATGCACCGATGAGCTAATTGCTCACACAGACACATTGACAAACGTTTCAGTTATTTCAGTAGGTTTTAAGGTGCTATCAAAATGAGATATATTGTCTGAACTTCTGTTGAAGTTTGACTGTGTCTCATTTTCATTTATTGTAATACCATAATAAAATATGTAAAAAATTTTTTTTCAGTTAAACGGTTTTAATGAAAATAATGATGTAGATAATTTACTAAAAGCTAAAAAATAATTTATTTATTATTATTAAAAAATAATTAATTTTTTATTTATTTTATTAATTTTGGGGGACGTCCTACACTACGCTTGCCGATACGCGGTCTCCACTCAAGGACTCGTCTGCTCCACCGGCCATCGGTCATTCGACAAACATGGCCAGCCCACTGCCACTTCAGTTTGTGATCCTCCTGTACGAGTCGCAATAAATACTTTTTCTTTCTTTCTTTCTTTCTTTCGTTTGCTCACTCTACAAGCTATGTCGATAACTCCGCTTCTTTTCCGGACAATTTCATTCCTGATTTTATCCTTCAAAGAGATTCCGAGCATAGCTCGCTCCATAGCGCGCTGAGCGACCTTGAATTTGTGGACCAGCCCGATTGTCAGTGTCCACATTTCAGCACTATATGTCATGACGGGCAGGACGCACTGGTTGAAGACCTTAGTCTTCGACGAAGACGGACGGACGACCTAAAGAAAGTGGCTGAAATGGACTGGATGAGGAAGGCGGAGGACAGGGTGTTGTGGCGCAGCCTGGGAGAGGCCTATGTCCAGCAGTGGACTGCGATAGGCTGAGTTGATAGGTACCAGTCATCACACCACTTTCCTCATCAATCTAGGCTCTAGGGCATCGATCAGACAAAAATAAATAAAATCGTTCTATTTAAACTTTATGATGCACTGTGTTCTACTTTTAAAGCCCTTTCATTTGATACCCATTACTTATACTGAAACAAATATGAAATTTGGGACAAATAATTATGTAATCCGCCATTTTGTAGCAGCGGCCAACTTCAAAACTTCACATTCGAGACCGGTCACATCTGAGAGGTTTCGCCACCTAATTTAATTTAATCATAAGTATAATGTAATCCACCAATTCGATTATTAAGTTACTATTATGTGGTTATAATAGAACTATCTTCTTGGATATTGGGAGTGGCTTCAGTCCTGTTCGTCGTTATTGGCTAGATTACAGCCAAAATACTAAGTTTGATTAGTATTAAGCATTTGAGTAATCTTATGTCGGAAGGGCCTTATGCCTAAGTAAAAAACAGACGCACGGGTCGATCGTTCAGGTAAAGCTCAGTTTGCCGCGGTTGGTCCGTGGATGAGTCACCATCTTCACATACCAAGACCCCTCCGTGCCTCGGAAAGCACGTTACATTAGTGCCGGCTGTCATTCGTGGATCTCTGACAGACGTTACGGGTCGTCAGAAGCCCGAAAGTCTGACAACAAGTTTTACCAAGGGGTATCGTATTATCCAGTAACTGGGTTGTGGAGGTCAGATAGGCAATGGCTCCATGTAAAATACTGGTATTCAGCTGCATCCGGTTAGACTGGAAGCCGACTCCAACATAGTTGGGAAAAGGCTAGGCAGATGATGAGCAATCTGTAACCATAAACGCCCGTTTCTTTTGATTGCGTTGACTTAGAAGTTTGGTTTTTTCACTGCTTCAAGGGATTGCAGCGCTGAGTATTTGATATTAATTTCAACTTGATAACTTTACGCGTTCCTGAGAAAAAGGGTCTTGACAGACGGACATCGAAGTGATCGGAAACGGAACCCTTATGAGGTTCCGTTTTTCCTTTTTAGTTACATAACCCCAAAAAGAAAAAAAATAGTTAAAAGTTATAGAATTGTCTATGCATTATCTACTTCTACTATTTTAGTACTCTATGATCATAATTAGGTACATTGCTATCAAAAAGGTAAACTGGCCTCTTATCTCCTAGCTAGTTAAGGGCAGTTACGGCGATGCCTTATAATTATCCAGATTAGGCCCACTTCTCCAATTAACCATTGCACAAAGTGGCAGTGTAATTACGACGTCTGCATACATAGGTACCTAGCTACATATCAAGATGTTTCAACTTTCAAATGTATAACTAGCTGTAAACTGCGAGACCATTTGCAGAATAGGTCGCGGCGAACTTCGTACCGCCTCCGAATCAATAAGAACGAATGTAAGTATGAGAAAATTAATTATCTTCATTATTTTTTTTTCGTGAATTTTTCCCATGTTTTATTCTGCTATTCGGGGCGAAGACAAATTCAAAGATCATAAAAATCGGTCCAGCCTTTCTTGAATAATAAATGGTGTAACTAACCCGACTTTTTTATATATACAGTGTGTAGGTTTAAAAACAAGGGACATACTTTAAGGGAGTGTAGTACCCATGAAAATGAACAACTTTTGCTAAGAGACCAACACTGAAATCGAGAAAAAAACCAGCTGTTCCCTACATTTTGTTCAATTATGCGAACATAAATGTATAGAGCGGCTGGTTTTAAACACCACTCCCTAAAAGCACTCCCTTAAAGTGTATACCTCGCCATTGTATGGATTACTAGCTGCGCCCCGCGGTTTTACCCGCGTAAATGTCTATCCCGTGGGAATATCGAGAAAAACAGTAGCCTATATGTTAATCCAGGGTGTCAGCTACCTCCATACAAAATTTTATCAAAATTGGTCCAGCCGTTTGAGCTTGACGAAGTAACAAACATATAAACACACACACACGCACAAACTTTCGCCTTTATAATATTAGTGTGATAATGTTCTACCATCTATTAGACCCTAATCAGAAGTAGGTCTCAAAAAACCACTTCAAGGAATTTTTAATTGTATATAATCTTAAACTCAAAACATTTATTTCTATTAAACCATTTACAGGCACTTTTGAATTGTCAAGAAGTTGGTCAGTCAGAAATATGAAGCTTGCCCATTCCAAAATTAAGTAGGTAGCTATGGAGAAGAATGCCCAAGAAACTCCATGGACACTCTTTCTAATGACTTAAATATTAGTTACATCATTAATGTTGAATTTGATTATTATGTGTGAGAATGATGTGAGAAAGACGTATACATTAAGAGCGACCAGAGCACAGAATATAGAAACAGAAAAAAGAAATTCAACAATAAAAATGTAATTAAAGTAAGCCAACTAAGAGATGACCAGTCCCAACTGACGAAGCCATTTTCAACAGTTTAGGCTATGCTAAGAAAAAGAGAAGACTATCAATTTCCTAATAAATAACGAGCCAATAGAACTACCAATCAAAACTTGTAAAACCCAAAACTGTCTTTGTTACAACAACTAAACTATTGGAGCAACTAATAAATCGTATGCATTTGGAAACAAACCGCATTGCAATTCAGAATCCTAGCTTTCGAAACCGAAATCTTTCGCAATTGTACCCAGTTCTATCACCAAATAAATTGCCACAATTCCAGATATAAATCTAAGAAATGGAACTGGAAACTAAGGGTGCTACACATACGTTCGGGTCGGCACATTCAATTGGGCAGTATTTGTTGAACAACAAAGCCGACCCGAAGCAATTCCTATTATACACATTCAGCTTTCATTCGGCACGAGACGGTCAGCAAACTTCGTACGGCTTTGACTCTCGCTTAATCATGTTCGGGTCGGCACGCCACTTTTCTAGCTAAGCCAAGTTTTTAAAAGAGAAACGTTTAAACGTCAAAATGTATGGTTAATCAGTCGTTACGTTTTTTTTTTTTTTTTTAAACTTTGCCCCACACTAGGAATTACTCCTGTATCGTGGGTGCGTTTACAAACATTTAATTAAACTCACATACACAAACAGCCAGACCCGGAACAACCACTTGTAGGTCATACAAATATTTGTTCCGTGCGGGAATCGAACCCGCGGCACGCAGCGCAGCAGACAATCGCTTATCCACTGCGCCAACCGTGCCGTCAAATAAGCCCCAATCAGCCGTTTATAATTAATAAGCCCCAACAATCTACATAATATATTCGATGTTGCCACCCGTGTATGACGAATCAAGCCGACCCGAACAAGTGTCTAGCACCCTTAAGCGGAAATGCTTAAAAGCATCCTTTCCTGATTGATGTCTATGGAACTCGGAACAACCATAACCGCTTTGCAGGACAGTTACAAACTCGCCAAGTTTCATCATTTGAACAACTTTGGTCGCGGCCGCCGTTTGTTTTTGTTGTGCAGTCTTTCACTTGGTTCTTGGTAATGGGAGAGCTTTCGGATTGAGACGGTTGAGTATTAAGTAGTAGCTTCGTGATGTATTTGGTGAATTGTTTTTATGTAGATAAGTCATTTGAAGGTAAGCAGTTCGACATCTTGAAACGTTTGAAACAAAACAGTTTTATTATCAAAAAAGTACCTTTATAACAAAGTTTCGAGTAAAGTCTGCCTCGTTGGTTTAGTGGTCACAAGTGCTACTGCTGACCATGGATTTCTGGGTTCGGTTCCCGGGTCGGTCAAAGTGGACATAGGCCTCTTTCATACTGCGGCACAATACCCTGTCCTCGTCTTTCCGCATCTAGTCTACCCCAGCCACCTTCTTTAAGTCGTCCATCCATCTAGCTGGGGGGCGTCCCACACTACGCTTGCCGATACGCGGTCTCCACTCCAGGACTCGTCTGCTCCACGGGCCATCGGTCCTTCGAGAGACATGGCCAGCCCATTGCCACTTCAGTTTGCTTACTCTGCAAGCTATGTCGGTAACTCCAGTTCTTTTCCGGATAATTTCATCTCCGAGAATAGCTTGCTCTATAGCACGCCGAGCGACCTTGAATTTGTGGAGCAGCCCGACCGTCAGTGTCCACGTTTCAGCACCGTATGTTATGATGGTATTTATTTTATTTAATAATGGTAAACAAACTGTAGTATATTCAAAATAACTAAACAAATACAGGGTTATTGATAAAACATTAACAACCTCTTAAGAGGTCATTGTACTCGTCATTATGAACAACTTTTACTATGGGACCAAATCTGAAATCGCGAAAAAAAATCAGCTGTTCCCTACATTTATGTTGATGGTTATTATTTTTAAAGTTTTTTACAGAAAAATAAGGCAAGATATTGGGTTACCCAGAAACAAAAAAAATCTAAATATAAAGTCATTTATTCAAATTAGGCTGAGAATCAGCACTTTTGGAACGTCAAAATTACTTAAGACAGTCCCTTTAAAATGCTCGCCCTTCACCACTTCCTAGTGCTTTCGTTGGGAAGAAGAAATGGCGTAACGAACTCCCCAGCTGCAGACAGACACAATCAGGTATTTTTTTTAACATAACGTTTGTCTTTTCAATTTCCCTGGAATTATTACATTACAGTATTTTACAGAAAGAAAGAAAAAGAAGAATGCGTTTATTGAAATTACAGCAAAATAAATACACCTTAATACTATTAAAACAGAAAATAAACATTTGACGGAGAAGGCATGTGTGCCTCGTTATTATCAGGCATATATCAATTACTGTGGGCGTACTATGGGTAGTGTTCATTATTGCGCAATAGACAAACAGTTTGCAGTTCAAATCAGATTATAATTTCACGAACAAATTAATCATGCTAGCGAATCACACACTGTAGGTACACGACACAACTAGATACGGAACGCGGGACAGTTTCTGAGCACATGTTGTTCGTACGATGTCCAATGTCCAAGAGAGTCGCTCCACCTCACTGCTTGCTCTCCTTGACTCCCCACGAACTCAGGATAGACTCTGTCGAGCGCCAGCAGATGGCGCTGGCGTTCCAAATAGTCAAACGGACAACCGGATGTGACATATAGCATACTACGTACGAGTATGTAAAAATATCTACTCTGTAAATATAAATCTACCTGCAAAGGTATCTATCGATAGAAAGACAGAAAATACATTTACTTAACACAGACTATAAGGTACACAATATACATAATATACAGGAGAAAAAAAAAATCTAATAAAACGTTAAGGGGCCATGTAAGAAATTAGCAGGAAAGTGTGCATCACGGCTGCGCTAAAAAGGCCCAGTTCAGCAAAAATGCCAGAAACTAGTGCCTGGCGCTGGTATTCAGCTGGACCTGAAGGCTGTGCGGTGATATATCAGTCAGTCAGGACTTCAAACTTATACTTATCGTACGATTAATGAGATGACATTTTTTCCCTTAAGAATTTCTATCATATTTGATATGAAAATAGTCCTACAGATTATGTAAAAATAAAAAGAGTTCGAACACTAAAACTGGAACAGATAGCATAGTTTATTGTGCATAGAACGATATACTATTCATAGAAAACTTCAAATATTTATAGACTCCACAATAACATTTTCAGTGGGATTCGTAACAAGAGCGAGTCAGTTCAAATGTACGAATAGCGTCTAATTTTGTAAAGCGCTGAAGCGGCTTATTGGGCCACTTCACGCGTTACCACAGAAATTCCAACTACCTAGCTTCTGAAATTAATATATTTTGTTAGTGCAGAAATGTTTTGTTGGGATTCTCTTAACCAAACCAAAATATATTTTGGTCTGCAACCAAAATAAAATATGAACTTTATCTTGAAAATGATACCAATGTTACAGTTTACAGTACAATGTTTACAGTCGACGCGTCGATGTCCGTGACACCCTGTATTTTTCAAATGTCAAGGCTCGCTAATTCTACCAAAATATGAATCCATAGTTATAATTCAAAAAGAACTTTGTCTGTCTGTGACTTAGTTTTTCACGCCTAAACTACTGAACCGATCGTTATGAAATTTATCAGATATGTAGCCTGGGACTTGTAGAATGACATAGGCGTAGACGCATCCTGGATCTCAGACGAAGTTGAGGGCAAGAGCTAATTTCTAAGAGTAAATGTGGCCGGAGAGACTTTTGTAAAAGTCATAATTCGAGGTTTGGCTCTTGGCTATTTTCTCCTCCAAAATTGGACTAATTTAAAAGATATTTCATAAACCGAATAAGAAGGATATATATATACTGTGTCCCTATGTTTTTTTTTTCATTATTAGTTGTCAAATTTGTACACTAGGCCTGTGTTGACAGCGGTTTAAATCGGCAATTTTGAGCATTCCTTGAGGGTTCTAATGGGCTTAGAAAAATAATTTATCATCAAAAAGGATAACATCGATACATACTAGTAGTTAATGTTTATTATTCTGTAAAAAATATTGCTGGTCATTAACTAGAAATAAAACAGGCGAGAGTGTTTCTGTGGAGGAACGACAACACGCATTTTAGCTGCACTCAATAAATCTTCTCGCTACTACGAAGAGGTCTGGGGAACTATGATAATTTTTGGTTTATGGACCTCGACTGTGCAATGCTTGGTTGTACGGATTTTTTTGGAAAATTGCTTCCCCGTTGGTGTAGTGGTCGTGGATCATGAGGTTCAGGGTTCGATTTCCAGTTTGTTTTTCTATCATAAATTTCTCAGAAGCAATCCGTAGCAGTACCTAGTCTGGATTTGTATTCGGTTGATAGCAAATATGGCGATAGGCTCGCCCCATATTATTTGGGACTGAAACACCGTCCTTTGCGTACCTAGCCTTTTACCAGAGGCAACAGAATACCATTACTTTACACGGAGTAAGGGGCAATTCTCGAAATTTTTAAGAACGTCACAGTCTGATCTCAGTCTCAATCTGTCAAAAATACTTAAAATTTCCCTACGATTTGACAAGTTTTTGACATTTGTTTGTCGCCGAGATGAGACTGCGACTAGATTTCGAACGTTTTAAATTACGAGAATTGGCTTACTGACCTCCCGATCCAGTCACTGAAACATATCTGGCGAAATTTGGGTGTAGGTACTATTAAGTACATCTCTGAATAACCTTTCGGAGAAATGTTTATGTTTATTGCTTAACTTGAGAATTATTTAAGTTCTCTCTTGAAGCTGTTTATCCTCGAACTGCATTTGAGAGTTAGGCGATTGATGCTTAGCTCGTTGTTTGGAATTCCCGCGAGCTTTAGAAGAAATGCTTCAAGTCTCGGCTCTCGATGAATCAAGGTCTATTCTTTATGTTGGCAATTGATGTTATTTTAAGTTAAACAAATATCAACTCTATTTCAAAGATAATTAAGTTGAGTTCAGATTGACTAGCACTATTGAAAAAGGTATAAAAATATTTGAAATTGTAGCGTAAACTGAACTTTATTGTGTAGGAATCAAAGTTATTTTTCCATTAATTCATATTTGTTTACATTTTTGGCAGTTAAATCGCGAATATTGCGTCACGCAAGTAAGGGTAATATGTACCGTTATTTCCACGAGTTTTCACCTTTCTTGTGAGAACATCGCGGTTTTGTATGTGCAGTCAGGGAAACAGATTAATACGCGAATTGATTATGTTCGTATATTGATATAACAACTGTCATTATTTGTATGAAGTGGCTTTAGCACGGCAGACAGTAATTTGCCTTCACAGTACAGCATCATATTCGTCATAATGAGTTTTATTAACCTCATGATTACGTAAATAAAGAAAGTAAAACCACCTTTATTTGCAGCAAACATGACGCGGAGAAAGTGCACAAACACAAACAAGAACAAGACAAGAACAAATATAATATAACATCAAGCCTATTTTCCCCGGAGAGTAAGGCAGAGGTAAGTATAAATCCTACTAATCCTACTTCCTACTAATATTATAAAAACGAAAGTTTGCGAGGATGGATGGATGGATGTTTGTTACTCTTTCACGCAAAAACTACTGAATGGATTTTGATGAACTTTACGGTAATATAGTTTATCCTACTTCCTACTATAAATAATATTATAAATGCGAAAGTTTGTGAGGATGGATGGATGAATGTTTGTTACTCTTTCACGCAAAAACTACTGAACGGATTTTGATGAAACTTTACAGAAATATAGCTTATACATCAGAATAACACATAGCATACTTTTTATCCCGATATTGCCACGGGATCGACACTTATGCGGGTGAAACCGCGGGACGCAGCTAGTTCAATCATAATTTCATAAGGACGACTATGTACACTTGTCGGTACAGCATAGCTATTCACAACCATATGACAAGCTATCGTATCGAAAGTAACACGTTTCGATAACCTGGTTTTCCTTGCCACCACAGCAAATAGCTGTCGGAAGAATAATTTTCGGGTTTTGGACTTGTGAACAGCGTTTAGTGGAATCATACGATAACATTGATTGATGTTCGATACGGTATGGAAGCGTATCGAGTGATGGTGAATAGCTATGCTGATCTGTGTTATGTATCGGTCTTTACCATGATTCCATAAAAGTCTTTAAAGCCAAAATACTGAAGTCCCGAAAAATAACAATCTGATAATTTGTTATGTTATTATACTTTAAGAATCCTTCACCTTTTTTTTTTAATATGTTTTTAGAAGCTATACTTTACATTATATCTCATTTCCATTTATATTATTTAGCCCTAGTCTTAAGTAAGTGGGCAAAATTGCAATGTTGTTCGTCTTTTTATTCTACTTTTTGTTAATAATCTTAAGTTTAAGAAGTATTTTGGCATAATTCTTAAGTTTTAGCCTTTAGTTTTGTTATTATTATGTGTGATCACTTATTTCTTAGATTGCTGGTAAACCTGTAATTGGCGACTGTGTAAGACCGAGACTATTGTGATCTATAGTACTTAAGATAAATTATACATAGAAGCTGTTGGTGTACCTTAATAAATAAATAAATAAAATAAATAAATAATTGATTAAACAACAATGCAAACAAGAACATACAGCACAATGTTCACAGGCTTTTCTAAAATCCTGGCTAACGAATCCAAATCCGAGGCGAAACGGTAGCAGCTCTTTATTAAGTCTAAAGTTTAGCTGTGCTTACTGCAGACCGCGACTGTACTTATCTACCAACTGCCCGTAAACACTGACAACTGTAACTGTACTGTAGTTAGCTTCTACCCTTTCAGTGTTTTGTTATCTAGATAAGTATCCCGCTTTCGCCATTTAGTTATAGATAAGTATACTGTGTTGGTAACTTAGTTTCCGAACATATAAACAAATTAATTTGTGTTTATTGTAAAAATAACTTTAATACCTTCATTTAAAATTTTGTTTGCTTTAAATGTCTTCATTAACAGTCTTTGTCATTTTGAAATCAACTTAATTTACATTTAAAAAAATGTTTTTAGTCATTTAGTGGAAAATAACATCTATTGGAAACATGCATTTAAATTTGAATAACTAGGTATTTTCTTGGTATGTATACTTATATTTGTTGTGATTTGCGTAAAAAATGAGATAAACAACACGTATACCGCTTATAAAGCATCCTTTGTTTCTCGCGTACCTATATATTACGATACGTTACAGGTGCTACAGTATTCGGCGGGTCGGGTTTAATATTCGTCGGGTTAACCCATAAAAGATAGTAACAAATGAACGTATAACATTTCTAAAGCCAAAACAGTTTTATTTATTTATGTTCCTTTTACAAATCAAAATCGTTTATTAGCGTAAAATATGGTAGGTACAAAAGATGCGCTCGTTCCACTAAAATCCCCTAGACCAGTCCCCCAGGGGACTACACAGCACTCAATGTTCCACTACGATCCCCTAGGGGAGATATATAAAATTGCAGTGTGCACACACACACACACACACACACACATTTCCCCATGTAATGATGGCATGCAAATATTTAATACATGAAGTAGGTATGTAGTAACAATAACAACATACAGTAATATACTAATAACGTACCTAATCAACAAAATCAACAAACGAACATAAATAATTAAAAAAATATTACAATTCAGTTCTGAAGTGTTAGGACTGATAAGACTTTTTGTTCAGAAATTCGCCAACAGAATAAAAACTATGCGATATCAACCATTTTTTCAAAACCACACAGAATGTTTTGTAAGGTAGTTCTGTTACCCAAATAGGTAAAGAGTTATATATAAATGGCTCCATATACACACAGCTGCGCCTGAAAAGTTCTATCATAGGCACAGGGATTTTCAATAAATACTGTGTGACTTTTCGTTTGTTAAATTATTTTACCTTCAAATAGTTTAGAATTAAGTTTTACAACTATCTTTACAGATCTTAAATAAATGATGTTGCTAATAGGTTGATACCTATTAGCAACATTATTTATTTTCCTTTAACTTATATTGTCCCACGGTTGGTCAAAGGTCCCTCCCATATTTTTCCAGTTTTCTTTGTCCTGTGCCTTCTCGGTGCAATCGATTAGGAACGAGTCCAATATGTCACGCCAGCGTTTCTTAGGCCTGCCTCGGAGATGACGCCTGTCTTCAGGCACCGAATGTGTCACGACTTTAGCCCATCTGCCTAGATGCATCCTATTATTTATATCACAATATATTTAAAATTATATAATTATGTACAGACGCCAGCACATCAATTCGATTTCTCCCAATATACTTTGAACCTTATGCTTTAGTGATAAAGTTAAAATACTTTTAAAGAAATTTGACAGATTGTAGTAGCTTAATGTGCTGGCGTCTGTACATTAAGCAATTACAACTGCCATTAAACAAATAAGTACCTTTTAAAATAAATAAACCTTATAAACCTCAAAAATAATCAATTAAAATCCAAATAACAGGAAAAACCGCTACACCCATTAGTTACGCGCCAGAAATTGAAATCCCTCCTGTTTCATTTCAAACCCGATTTTTTTTTTTCTTTGTGTTTTCGGTAAATCTTTTTAACGGCCAGCATTTCTTGTTTATCCCTTATTAGATAGAGGTTATCTGCTTTCCGTTTTGTGTTTTCCGTAATAAATGTCCATTCCGAAATCCTCTGAGGCCCTTCAGTTTTTATGAAATTCGCGATATCAAAGGTTTATTTGCAGTTTTGAATGTTTTGCGGATAAGCAGCGTGGGTCTGATTTTAATCTAGAAATGTTAGAAAGTATTCGGATTACATTATTGTTGTTTCAAGATAAGGTTTTACAAAACATCGATTTTTTTTAAACACAATCCTTCGAGAAATATTCAGGAGTCCGGATGCGGGAAGCACTGAATAGGTCGAAGTGGCTGTGTTTGGGCCTATGTTCAGTACTGGACGCCTTTCGGCTGAAATGATGATGATGATAATGAAACCTTTCGGAATAAATTCTCTAAATGATGGTAAAAACTACATCAAAATCCATTGCGTGATTTAGAAGAACAACGCCGTCACTCAGACACGAAAAGCGACTTTAATTTATAATATTATAGAACTTATACATATACCACTTTATATAAAAACGTTGCTTCAAGTTATGAGATGTTTCAACGTCAAAAATGTATTTAAAAACAGTCGCTAATCACATCACACTTCACACTAATATTATAAAGGCGAAAGTTTGTGAATGTGTGTGGGTGTGTGTATGTTTATATGTTTGTTACTTCTTCACGCAAAGACTACTAAACGGATCTGGATGAAATTTGGCAAATATATAGTTTATAACCAGGATTAACACATATGATAATTTTTATCCGGATATTCCCATGGGATTGACACTTATGCGGGTGACACCGTGGGGCGCAGCTATTAGTCATTACATAACTTTAAGCAACGTTTATAAATAAACCCCATTGCTATTTGTATTTATTTGTGTGTCGCAAATAAAATATTTTTCTTTCTTACCATAGATATAGAGTAGTTGTATAGTGAAAAATAACGAATGAACATGAATAACCGGGAAATTAAAGCGAAAAAAAAAAAATTCATTGAAACTGAATTTTAATTTAAGATGAAGTTTTTGTTAAGTATAAGTAATTTTATCTGTCTCCTTCCCTTGGCTTCTTTGAATTATTACGAATACGAACAAACTCGAGAGAAAACTTTTGAGCCCACTTTTTAAATCGTAGAAGGAAGAATTATTTTACTGTGACGTCCAAGTTAAATTGGTAACGTTTACAGCCTATCAAAGTTTTGAAAATTTTCATGCTACCGGGTACTTCAATGGAGTTGGAATGGAAAACAGGTAAGTGCTTTGGTATGGGTAGGTTTTGATTTTGGTGTAATCATAACTTTGCCAGAAAATGTGAAATGTTACGTAAAGTATATTCAAACTTATGTTTTCAAATTAATGTTATTTCAAGTTAAACAAATCTCAACTTTATTGGTGATTTTAATGGTGATTAAGTTGATTTTAGAGTGACTAGGACTATTGAAAAAGTTATAAAAATTTTTGAAGTTTATTTATTTATTTATTTATTTATCTTCATACATTTAACCTTACAGGGTAACCCAATGCGATAAATGCGCCTATCCTAACATAATTGATACTACAATTATTTATAACAAATTACAAACAATGCATTCCTTGTGAATTCACTCAGAGAACAAAAGAATAAGTCTGTCTCACTCGCTATCTTAAGTTGTAGCGTAAACTGAACTTTATTGTGCAGGATTTAAAGTTATTTTTTCATAAACTCATATTTCTTTACAGTTTTGGCAAATAAATCTATACTTTGACTATAATCAAAGTAAAAAAAGAAACCCAGATTTCCCACAATCCCCAAATTAAACAATAAGAAATACAAAAAAAAGTATAAAGTATAAAGTCCAGCTCATTCCATGAATAATAGTGTTCTTTAAATTCCTCAGTTTCCACATTTAAGCCACAATAAATCTGGGAATCTTAAGTTTTTTCTTGAAAAACTGTCTAAATGCTAAATGAGCGGCTTTAGTACCTAAACAAAGTCATTTAGCATCAAACAAACTCGAGTGTACACGTAATCCGGACGATATAAATTTTTGCTATGAATTTCCTTCTTTGGCCGGATAAAGTGAAACTTTTTCTGCGGCCAATGTGAGGAATACCTAAAGTTTTTTCTGTTAATTTTCATTGTTTATGAGGTGAAATTAAAAAAAATGGGGCGTATTAGGTCTGTCCAGTGTTAAAGGTAATCGAGGGAAAAAATAAGCGGATACTTTGCTTAATAAATTACAGTCGTTTAGGAAGTGAGATGAGATACTTAATTGAACATCAACTAATAATGTTCACACCATCTGGGGGATTATTTAGAGGAGTAATTCCTTCCAGTGCCATAAGTCGGGGGCCCAGGAGATACTTGAACATTCGCCGCGCCCCCGACTGGTATCAGCCCGCCATAGTATTTTTAAGTATTACGCTACAGTACGCTATAGTAATTTTAAGTTACATTAATATTGTATTGTATGTGTTTATATGGGCCTTGATGCCTGAAATAAATAGATAAAAAATATATATTATAGCGGGCCCCATCACCAAGTTCGGACGATCCCACGACCGCACGTCCAGCTTACATCACCGAAGATTTAACGGTGATATTTTTACAGAATGGGTCGGCTGTTATATTTTTACTAAACAAAGTCTTTAACTAAGATTTCGCAATTGTCAGTTCAAATCCAAAAGAATAGTAGGTACAATCAAGATATTAGTTTCGAAATCACCCAAACAACATTTATCAAGTTTCAAACGGGAAACGACTCTGTCTCTCACAAACCGTAGCGTTTCTACAAACTAACAGTGTCCTGACTTCAAGCCATCATTACTCTTGGATCGCAGTTTTTAGGGTTCCGTACGCAAAGGCTGCCAACGAGAATATATTAATAAGGGAGAACGCCCACGAGCAACTTTTGTCTCCGCAAATTATTTGTCTCTCACATCAAGTCTACGTCTATGATATGAAATTGCGCGCACGTAGCGACGCGCCAAAGACTGCACTTTCATAGACATAATGTCAGAGACAAATTCGTTGCCGAGACAAAAGTTACTCATGGGCGTCCATCCCTAAGGCTCGCTCGTGATAAGACCGCCCATTGTGTCACCCTTTGTACAATTTCTACATTTATATCTGTAATTTATATGGTGTACATAATAAAGAGTATCTATTCTATGTCTCAGTTGTCCATTCGTCCGTCCGACTGTCACAGGCTGGGCTGTATCTTTTGAGCCGTAATAGATACAGAGTACAAATTTTTACAGAGTGTGTACTACATTGACCACTATAACAATAAATAATAAAGTTAAAAATCAAAGGAAACGAAACGTATTTTTTTATATGTATTGTTAAATATTGTACGGTGGTATGTACGCAACCCTTCGTGTCCGAGTCCGACTCGCACTTAGCCGCTTTTTGTACATTGAAAACCTCGGAATAAGACTTGAAGATAAATGATGTACTCGATTTTTGCCTTATAAAATCTTTAAGCGGAGATCGGATAGAATTTTGATCTCGTATTGATCTGGAGAAAGGGATTTCAGTTAGTGGGTTATTGATGTGATATTTATCAGCCATTCAGTCGTATCGGTAACCTGCTTGTTCGATGCCAGCACGGAGAACTAAATTTATTGAATTAACGATAAGGAAGTTTAAACATAGTTAGGCAAATAGCATAGATGGCACTACTCGTAAATAAACTGGTAAGCAGTAGATAGATGCGCAAATATTTTTCTTACAACGCTGTGTGGTAACAAGAAAAAGTTATTCTGCCATTACATATCGTTTCTTGATAGGAAGCCAATAGTAATTATTACACATTGATAATAGTAGCAAGCTGACAAAACTTGCATTTATTAATGTATCAAAATGAGAATATAGTTTATTAGCTACGCCCCGCGGTTTCATCCGCGTAAGTTTCGATCCCGTGGAAATATCGGGATAAAATGTATTCTATGTGTTAATCCTAGTTACAAAGTATTTGTGTGCCAAATTTCATCCAAATCCGTTCAGTAGTTTTTGCGTGAAATAGTAACAAACATCCATCCATCCTCACAAACTTTCGCGTTTATAATATTACTAGCTGCGCCCCGCGGTTTCACCCGCATAAGTTTCGATCCCGTGAGAGTATCGAGATAAAAAGTATCCTATGTATTATTTTGATGTATAAGCCATATTACTGTAAAGTTTCATCCAAATCCGTTGAGTAGTTTTTGCGTGAAAGAGTAACAAACATCCATCCTCACAAACTTTCGCATTTATAATATTAGTAGGAAGGATAGTAGGAAGTAGGATTAGTAGGATAGTAGGATAGGATTAGTAGGATAATCTAATATATAAAATTCTCGTGTCACAGTGTTAGTTACCATACTCCTCCGAAACGGCTGGACCGATTTGTATGAATTTTTTGTGTGCATATCGGGTAGTCTGAGAATCAGCTACTATCTATTTTTTATTTTGCAAAACAACGTTTGCGGGGTCAGCTAGTAATAATATATAATATAATATTATAGTAGGAAGTAGGATAGTAGGATTAGTAGGAGTAGAAGTATAATAGGATAGTAGGAAGTAGGATATGATCAATTATCTCTAGAATCATCAGATCTCTCTTGTCAAATGATTTGTTAGCTTTTGTGATATGTCAGTCGATATCAAATTGCTATAAGTAATTATGGAACAATATGCAGAACTAATTCAAGTTTTAGAAGATTTAGTTTACTTTTGTAGTTCTTTGAATCTAAATATAAAGTATCGGAAATACACCCTAAAATTTGAAGGGCAGCTAAACGAAATCCATCTAAATATATTCAGTTAACCTGAACTTTGCGCTGACCACAATAGTTCTGCTCGACCATAGGTTCCGAACTTTCCCGAAGTAACCCGAGGAAGACCCGAGTCAAAGTGTGATGAATTCTATCATGACGCAGCGAAGGGTTGTTCGAGAATGATGGAAATAACTTTGCAACTTCAGTTTTTAAGGATTCTGTGGCGAGGCTATTTTAGAAATTGCCTGTCTTGGTTCGTAAACTAGCTATATTAATAACAAAGGACCATTACGAGTCAAGCAAAAAGAAAAAAATCACAAAGAACAGACAAAAATCACAGAGAACACAGGCTTAGTGTACAATTTGACAACTAATAATGAAAAAAAAAATATATAGGGACACATTATATATCCTTCTTATTCAGTTTATGAAATATCATTTAAATTGGTCCAATATTGGAGGAGGAAATGGCGAAAGACAAACCTCGAATTATTACTTTTTACTTAGGCTTTTTCAAAAGTCTCTCCGACCGCATTTCCTCTTAAGATCTATTTAAACTTTCCTTATTATATTAAATTTATAGGTATAACTTTATTTGTTACAAAAAGGAAAGTCAAAGAAAGAAGACCGCGTCTTTTTCTCTTATTATTTTCTCAAAATCAATCTGCCTATCCTTTTCCCAACTGTGTTGTGATCAGCTTCCAGTCTAAACAGATGCAGTTGAATACTTACCAGTAATTTACCTAAAGCGACTGGGTATCTGACCTCCACAACCCAGATACTCTGTAACGTTATATCCCTTGGTAAGACTGATTGTCAGGTTTTTGGGGTTTTAACTACCTAGCTTAATGAAAGCCCCCTCTTATTATTTTCTATTGTACTTTATCGCAGACACAAACCTCAAAGTTATAAGTGCTAAGATGAAACGGCATCTAAAACAAACTCCATGTTGCATTTATTCGCGTTTCCAAGTCGAAACATGTAACTTTTTCGCATTTAATATCAGAAGTAAGTGAGCGCGGACTTTGGCGAGGGATCACTACATAATTGTACGAGTTGGTGGGTGAAAACATAAGTGTCTTTTGATTTAAGCGTAGACGCGCGTTTTGTAATTTGAAACAAGACGAATCTGGCTCTACATGCCAAAATTATTGTTTATCTAAACCAGTAGTTCCCAAAGTGGTCCAGATGGATCCCCAGAGGTACACGGGAGACTCGACAAACTTCCATAGTTAGATCTAATTTTCACATTTCTTGTCGAGTTTTGGGAATAAAGTAGAAATGTAGCTGCCCGGAACCAGCTAAAAAAGTGATCTATGAAAAAAAAGTCTGGGAACCTCTGATCTAATTCTAAAATATTATTGTAAAAAGGAGAGATTTGATTTGTTGTGTTTGTTTGTTACGCTAAAACGGCTGCACGGACTTGGATAAAATTTTGCACAGGGGTAGACCATAACCTGGATTAGGACATAGGGTACTTTTTATACCGAGGCTTATGCGGGTGAAACCGCAGGGCGCAGTTAATTGTTAGTAAAAAATAAGTCATTTTAGTTGTGTATTATTACAATAATTTCCTTGATCTGATGATATAATTATGTACACCTGTACAAAATGTTATGTACACACGGCTACACATCTAGCTATACATAACCAGTATAAGCTGACTTCTGATTGTACGAAAAACCTATACAACGCGAGGTCAGCTAAAACTGGAAATGTATAGCTTGATGTGTAGCCGTGTGTAAACCAAAAATTTGCATATACATTTTCTGTAATACTTGGCCTAAATACTATCTGTTGATCTGCCCGCTGGCTTCGAGAACGGGTCTGCATTGCCGCGCCGCTCCCCGCACCAGCGCCGCCGCCGCCGCCCCGCAATCGCTGATTTTGAGATCAAGGCTTTACAGCAAAAATAGTCACGCACGATTATCAGGTAGACCTACAAATGTTCCGTTAATTTATTAAGCAAATCGAACCAAATCTGCTAAATGTGCGTTTTATTTGCTGATTGAAACAATTTAATCCAATAGTTGCGCTACGACAGAAGTGAGTATTCGTTTCCAATAAAATTGCGTAATTTAAAATACGGTAGTTATAAGTCAGAAAACCGAAAACCGTGTCCGCACATATTAGCCTCCCGCATATTCCACCAGAAGTTTTACCGCCCTTGTTTCGTGGGTCGCTTACAAGGAAAACGCCTCTGTAAGCCCCAAATATTGAGTATTATATAGATTTATTGTACAGCAAAGCTCATTTCTTTTGTTTAGTGTTATAAGAAATATATCGTTAAGCTTCGTAATGTTATTAATTGACTATTAACGTCATGTTCGATTATGTGGTTTTAGAAGTTCATTAAGTATAAAGTAATAATGGGTTTTGTTATAATATCTAATATTCGGCTTATTTTTTGTTGGTTAGGTAAAGAAGTCCAAGTTTTTTCTTACGTTGGCAATGGTGTTTCGTTCTTTATTGGTGGAAATATCCAAATCTGTAATCGCGAATTTATATTTATTTATTACTTTGCACGCAGGTAACTAAACTTTTTATTTTTATGGATGGGGCTGCATTAGAAAAATAAAGAAAGAATGAAAATTTGGTTTATTTGTTGCAGTGTTTCTGTAACAAATAAACCAATTTTTCATTCTTTCTTTACTTTTGGGGGGTGACTACCGAGATGATAACTTATAGAGGAAATTGATGTATGGAAGAAAAACACATGTTGCGTCGACCCTAATATAAATAAATTGGGATATGAGCAGGAGAGTAATGATTCATCTTTTCATCAGAAGGCCAAAATTCTCCATATACAGGATGTCCCTGGAAGTATGGATAAAATTGAAATAGGGGCGTGGGCAAGGTCATTTCCAAACTTTTTGATCCTGAGAATGATTGATGATTGAGAATTATTTTACGGTTAAAAAGTTGTGACCAATTTTTTTCAATCGAAAAAAAAAATCATTAAAAAAACTATCAGGGATGTCTAAAACACTTAAATTGAAAGTTCCTGGTAATTTTTTTAAAATGATTTTGTTCTTTGAACACTATGCAAAGTGATTGAAAATAACAAAAGTGGGTCAAAACTTTCAAAATATAGTGCCAATCTCATCTCAGCGACAATTAATGTCAAAATATTTACAAAAATGTAGATCAGTTAGATATATTTTTGACAGATTGTAACTGAATTTAATAAGTGGTACGTTCTTAACAATAAAGGAAACAGGAATAATTAAAGTCCCATCTGCAAATATTGAAGCTAAATTCAACCAAAACAAACTAGTTTTAAGCAGTGAAATCAAGCTACAAATACCGGGGCGACATAACCAAAAAGAGGTTCGCTCTAGCTTATTATTCAGTAGATGTACACCATTAACATGCAAATCAGCTCGTTAACGTCGCATGGTGAGACAAAAGATCCCGTCGACGGTACTATTGTGTTCGAGTAACGTCTTTTATAACAGGAATATTGTATCAGGGATATGGGACGTCTTTACTATGAGGAATGTTAAGATTTGTGTAAGAAATGGTTGAATGAAATTATGGATGTATTCATTTATATTTTAGAGTAGCTATGTTGGCAAATTGTGTAACTCCTCTTGTGTCACCTAGAACTGTCTAGGCCATTGAAAATAAAAGTAAAATGTCGGATATTTTTGATACCGTCTGTGCGAATTTGGGGAAATAATCAAAATCATGAGGTTGTAATTGTAACGCAGCAAATAGGTACACAATTAGAGAGAAAATGCATTGCTAAGTGCGTTTATAGTCGTTTAAAACTGTTTTCTTAGCAGAACAAGAGACCATAATAATAACAGCTTTTACTATCGCATGGGAAAAATTTAACAACAAATAAATCCTGAGGCGGTACGAATTTCGCTGGGGCAGCTAGTAATGATATAAGCGCTTTGTTATATTATATTTGTCACTATTATTTTTGCACTTTTTTACACTACACTAACTCAAACCTAAAGTGCCCTTTAAATGATTATGATGGCCCCTATACATAAGATTCTGAGTAAGCTGCACGCTATTATTCGTGCAAGCCGCCATCGAGTTTGATATTAAATTGCCGTTTGATTGATAGTTTCCTTAGAGCTACCCTGGTCACTGATGTTGGAATGTGTTATGCGGTAACGCCATATTTAAGTGTTGTTTTACAGTGCGTACACGTTATTTAGTAAGATTTGGTTTACCATTCCCCTCGATATATGTAAAAAGGGTAGTTAGGGACACCGACGCGCAAACTATAACCGTAAAATCATCTGAAAAATTAGCAGTTTCATATAAAAGGGTAACCTACGCGGTCAAAATGTATAGCACAGCAAATTTTTTGACGAGAACTTTCAACGTGTGTTCAGGAACCCTTATAAGATCACTTCGTTGTTCGTCCGACCCTTTTTCCCAGGAATGCCTGGAAGTATCTAGCTGAAATTAAAATAAAATACGTAGGTCCATTGGAGCTCTAAAAAAACCAAGTTTCTAAGTCGACGCAATAAAAATACGGCCATAGTTAGAAAATTGACCGTGACGTATATCGATCGATGTATGGGAGAGCATTTTTTCAACTACAAAGTTAAGTTTTTTCTTGGGATAAATTTTCATCCCAACTAGGTACGGAATTGTGCGTGGTCCGACACTCACTTGACCGATTTTTTAACAAATAGATAGATTCTCTAACAAATAACACATTTCAACACAAGTTTTACAAAGTAGATTCACCGCGCCCAGTTTTACAAACTGGGAAAGCGAGAAATTAACTAGTTGAATGCCGTAATTACAGACACAATAAAAAAGCCATTGTGTCACGCGTGGAACAACGTTCAAACAAAGGGTTAAAGCCGGACCAACAATAATATTAATGAAACTTTTTAAAGCAATTTTCAAAGTCTCACCTCTCCCAGCTAGATACATGAAAAATAACTTTCAAACTTAATAAGCACCTGGGAAATTACTATATAGGTGTGCACACATCTAATAATATTCCAACGCCACCGGCCATGGCAGAAATTCCCGGAAACATGTGAATTTGGTAGCAGTCAGTTTTCCTTGTTAGTCTCACAGTTTGGCGCTGTTTTTGCGACTCGTCCACACAAATGGTTCGTTTCGCTGATATAAATTTCAGTGCCGTCTGAAATATTCAGGGAATTTTAGTGACGCCCTCCAAAGTTTCCCGGTAACTAGTTCATGCAGTTATAATTTTTCAGTTTTCAAATGGTTTTTGTGAGAGGTCGAATGCTTTCTGACCAAGGTGAGATAAATCAGACAAAGGGATTTTTTATATATGTACAATTTTTAACCGACTTTAAAAAGAAGGTGGTATTCAATTCGACTGTGTGTTCTTTTTTTATTTTTGTTTTGTTACGGGATATATCCGGCAATTGTAAATCGATTTCAAAATATATATTTTTTTTAATGAATAATATATGCCTCAGGGGTCCCATATAAATTTAATTAATTTTGCTTGGGTGGTTTTTGAGTTAGTTTCAATAATACGTATTTTTGCCACTTAGTTTATATTCTAGACTTCTTGTCACTGATTTCTACATAGCAGGTAGTGTTATATGAATATTTGTGGGGTAAGTGCCACTTAAAAGTGAAAACTTTTTTACAAAAAAAAAAAACCGACTTCCAAAAAAGACACTACAAAGTGAAAAATAACTTTAATTTCGGAAGTCGGTGGCAAACAACGAATATGAACCCAATGACACCGACTTAGAGATTTGTTGAAAGCGTTCATAAAATTAGTAAAGTTTTTCAGAATTTAAGCTTTATTTTTCTTTTTGTCATTGGTCCTCTAACGAACCCAATGACACGGCACGCGACGATGGGAAGAGACCAGACGGAATTACCATTATGTCTTGGAAGTTGGGTCTTGTTGTGGGATGCAGCATCTTTCTGATGTCCTCAGGCCCTTTCCAACTTCCCAGCACGGCGGGCTGTGCAGGGGCGGCTGCTGCAGGTTCAGAAAACCTCAAACGATGCAACTAAAACAACCTTACTGGTAACTATATTATTTTATTTTTGTGTTTATGTTTTTTTTGCGTCATGTTCACCGCAAATAAACGTATTTTCTTTCTTTCTTTTTTTCATTCTATGAGTATGTTTGAGCCATTTAGGGTTGCAACACTAGGGTCAGAGGGGAGAGGCCAGAGATGGGGTCAGAGTGCTCATTGAGTATTTCGGGACGTTTCCAAGCGGTTGGTAGACTCTTCACATGATCAGAAGACTGGCCTATTTTTAAAGAAAAGAAAGAAAGAAAATAAGTTTATTTGCCCCAAGTTAAGTAAGGCACAAAAAACATCAAAAAAAAAAAAAAACTTAAAATAGTATTGTGTGCCTTGGTCAAAGGATCAGTATATCATTGCAGCAAGCCTTTTAGGCATGTTACCTATTGACGAAACGGTACGGACGATTTTTTTATGACCAATGAGCTCTTCCCCTTTATTATATACTTGTACATACTATGTATATTTTTGCGTTAGCTTGTATATTGTACTAGCTTCTGCACGTTTCACCCTCCCCCTATTCACCCTCTTAGGGGTAGAATTTTGAAAAATCCTTTCTTAGTGGATACCTACTCTTCACAAAGAACACACCCTCCAAATTTCATGTCTCTAGGACCAGCGGTATAGGCTGTGCGTTGATATAACAGTCAGTCAGTACTTTGAATTTGATGTATATAGATTTAAGATGACCAGTTGGAAGCAATAAAATAAACATTACATGTGTTTATGTTATGTAAAATACACACACAGGTAGGTGTGTGTATTTTATTTTTAAACAGACCTAGCAATATTTTATTTATTATTAAATTTCCAACAATTTATAAAATCAGGGTTATAATTGTTTCGTATTTAGATTTTGATCACGATTTTTTAGGTTTTCAATTTCAAACTATATTTATTCACATTTTTAAATGAAAGTTTGGTGAAATACTGAAATATTGAACACCACATCCAATATTCGATCATTGTACGTTTTACATTTATCCACTTTACAGAGACAATCAATCACTATAGTCGGCAACTTTAGTAAGCTCTCACTAGAAAATAATATAAATATTCTTATATTGAGAATGTTTTATTACTTAGTTTGCGGAACAGGTGTGCCGTATTTATCTATTTGTGTAGATATTTATTTATATTAGTATTTATTTACACACTTAAATAAACAGACAAGAAAAAAAAAAACAGAACAGAAAAATACGTACAAAGGTGATGCTAAGGTTTAATTAACACAAGAAATTTCTTCTAGCAAACAACTGCGTTAGGACAATAGATACAGAGATGTAGACAGCGTTTGAAAGAGTAAAGGAGACAAAAAATACATAAAATCTATATCATCTATAATTCATTTATATCTTCATATAATTGGGCATTGGGTATTACCTAAAATAAGTACTTAGATAATGTAAAGGAATGAAATGAATGTATTTAGATAATGTAAAGGAAAAGGAAAAATCAGAGGTTAACACAGTCAACCTCTGATTTTGAATGACTGTCAAAATCGTAAAGTGATCTTTATTCTCATTCAAGTAAGCTTGATTTTGGGTTACTTCCACTGACAGGTCTGTCAAAATCATTGTGATCCTTATTCACGTCCTAATAAGGTTTCTATTGGGTTGCTGTTATCAGAAGTAAAATAACTGTGAACGGACTGTAGTGTTTTAGCTCCGTTTATTGATGTCATTATCATTGGATTCTATTATCAAATGTCTTTCGAGGCTCATCATCATCTGCCTAGCCTTTTCCCAACTATGTTGGGGTCGGCTTCCAGTCTAACCGAATGGAGCTGAATACCAGTATTTTGCATGGAGCGACTGCCTATCGGACCTCCACAACCCAGTTACTGGGTAATACGATACCCCTTGATAAGACTATAATTATGTCCTTCGAGGCTGACAGTCACAAAATATGCACTAAAGTTTCAACATCGACAAAAAAAAAAAAAACACAACTGTCCAAAATATACATTTATATCAGCGCACAAAGTTCTAACATCCCAAATATCGACAACGATTGAATTTACAACGTACAATGGTGCACACCAGTGCCCTGTAAGTAAGCCGTTACAGTCGCGAGCATCGCCCGTCCGTCACCACAAAATGTTCCAACAACATAGTTAGGTATCGTACACACGGCGAAACAATTTGGTGTACGGGCCACATTATCAATTGGGTGCACTGTGCACTACTTTGCAACCGTCATTTATTATTCTATTTTTAAACCTACAACCTATAACTGACTTACGACTTGTAGGTCGTAGGTTCGAACCCAGACAGGCGTTTTACTTTATGTAAATTATTTCATCACCACTGTCCTCAAAACGGTGAAGGAAAACATCGTGAGGAAACCGGCATGTCCTAGAACCAAAAATTTGAAGACATGTGACATTTACCAACCCGCACTGGGTCCGCGTAGTTAGATTACAGCCCACTCCCTCTCAAAGAGAGGAGGCCTGTATCTCAGCAGAGGTAACATTATAGGCTGATTATGCTTATGCAATGGCAAGTAAAGCCGATTTCGATCATTCTGCTAATGCCTAAAGTTAATTGGAAAAGCAAGTGAAATTCTTCGATTGGTTTTTTGATTCAGTTGAACACAATGCAGATCTTGTATGCGGAATGACTTTTATGTACTTATTGGGAATTATTTTCAGACAATCTATAGTAGCGCACTATGGGCAACTTTGATTGCTTGAATTTGAATATGAAATAAAAATTGCAAAATTGAAGTCGAACGCAAACACACATTTTAATGTGTTGTATTTGTAGCCAGTGACAATTTAACAGGTAACGTGGTCATTTTTGAATAATTTCACTACAAAATTTTGGGTTGCCAACTCAGAATCACAAAACAGGTATGGCAAAAAATTATATGTACCTAAATAAAGTAATAGTTATGATTATAGTTTATCATATCGGGCGGCATTTATTCTTTTTTGACTCACAGTCTGACTTTCCTTATTTAGGTACTTGCACACCTATTTCTTATGTCCGCTATACAGTTACACATCGGCACAATGGTACAGTCGTGCACAGTGCACAGTACAAAGCTGGTACAATCGCGTGCATCGGTCTATCGGCGCTCGGCACGAGTTTCTCTGATTTATCACTGGTTTACGTGGTTCAATGTAATTTTCGTGCATTTACAGTTTCATACGTGCGCCGTGCGGTCGTATGCTGCCATTGTGATAAATTTTATAGCGAGAAAATGCAATTTTAGGGAGATTTTAAAGAATTCATAAGACTTAAACATAAAAGAAAAATCTTAATTAATTATTCCTTTCTAAAACGGGCTCGTGGCTAAATGATAACAGCCACACGGGTCAATCTTCAAGGTTAAGCAATGGTTGCCGCATTTAGTTCGTGGACGGGTGATCATTCATTACATATGGAGACCGTGCTTCCAAAAGCAAGTTAAGCCGTTGGTCCCGGCTCTCATTCATAGATCTTTGACAGTCGTTACGAGTATTCAGGAGCCCAAAAGTCTGACAACCAGTACAATGAGCAAGCAAGCAAGCAAGCAAGCAAGCAAGCAGCAAGGGGCAAGGAGTATAGTTTTATCCAGTATCGGGGTGTGGTGGTAATATAGACAGTCGCTCCATGTAAAATACTGTTTTTCAGCTGCATCTGGTTATACTGTAAGCCGACCCCAACATAATTCGGAAAAGGCTAGGCAGATTGGTTGATTTTTGTCGGAACAAACGTATAAACCAAACAGTTTAAAAGTGTCATGTTAGTTCAGAAATACGCCACTACTGGCGCTCTAGTAGATGTCAACTATCTGTCATGGTCGGGTTATGCACTTTTAAAGATTGATTCTACAAAAATATATATCTGCAATTTACTGTCCAATCACGGTTTATTTTCTTCAAACTCTTACATTTTTAACTAGGTATTCCTTTATAAAAATAACTCAAACATAGGTAACTATGTAGGTATATTATCTTTTGGTACGCTATAAGGCAAAAACCAACAGTTTTAATTCCAATTTTGTTCAATTAAGAACAAAAAAAACCTCTACTTACAAGATAATTGCATTTACATTACAGCGTAGAAGTAAACAGCGTAGAGTTAAAAATCTTCCCCACATATTCGACAGTTCGACTACAAAGCTAGAGCTAGCAATTTAAAAACGTCAGTCGGAAACTCTGCCAACTTGAGCTTAAATGAAATTCTGTGGCCACCGTTCGAGTAAGAGTTGAAAAAATAATTAACTTTTTGCTGACATTGTTTTTTACACTTGGGGTGTTAAAGAAAAATGTTTGTGAAAAGGAATGTTGTTTCAAAGTGTTGAATAAGATGTCGGCATGAATATATTGATGGAGAAGCGGCACAAATTTACACGTTACCAAGATTTATATAGCATTTTTATTTGGCATAGATAAAAATTAAAAAAAAAAAACAAATAACTTGCATCATCTAAAACGCTGTGTAGATGTTGCAACTTTTAATCAAAGCTCAAAAAAAAACTCGAAGCATTTATTTCAATTAAACCATTTATAGGCACTTTTGTACTGTCAAAACGTCGGTAGACAGAAAGTTGAAGCAAGTTGCCCATTCCATACATTGAGTTAAATAACTAGAGATGCAAACCTCAATAAAATGTGTCAAAAAACATACAAACATCCGAACATAGTACCTCCTCATTTTTGTGAAGTCGGTAAAAAAGTGTAACCACTTTTTAAACGCGACGACGTAGCTTTGAAACCACTAAACATTTAAAAGTAAACATATATCTGTCTCACTTACACACGTCGTAAAAATAATACCGCTAACCGACCGCAGTATAAACATGCAATGACGGGATGGGGTTGCCTACCCATGCGAAATTTTACCCAACATTTTAAGCCATAAAAAGCGTTATACGTTAAGTTAAATTATTTTATAAATATTTGAATTATGTATTTCTTACTGGATGTGTATTATAAGTTTATAAATAATTAAATAACTAAAACATTTTCTTTTTGAATATTTTTTCTTTATTATTAAGTATGTGAAATTGAATAATTTAGTAGGTAGCCAGTCAGTCTCTTTTCTCAGCAATCGGATTATTTCCACCCGTCCCCGGCACACGAAGGGTCAGTATTTATGGATAAAATGAAGTAGTATAAAAGGTGTAAGCGAAGGGCTGACAAGCGAAAGGTCATGAACTGGAACCCCACCGAACACATTTACATACACATTCATTCACATTGAGTACCTACAGATAGTTCTCATCCTTTTCCTCTTGGTGTTGAAGGTTGGTTAAAAATGTTGCCACCATCGAAAACGGAAACAGCAAGAAAGCCCAAAAAAGCGATCATTTTTAGGGTTCTATGCCCAAATGGTGCCAACGGAACGCTATTACAAGCCTCTGTCTGTCCATCCGTCTGACAGTCAGCGGGTTATGAGATACGAACCGTAATAGATAGACAGCTGTTGAAATTTGCACAGTGTGTATTTCTATTGCTGCTATAACAACAAAAAAAGTTAAAAATCAAATTAAACACCCGCTTTAATTTTTAATTTATTTAATTATTACGACGCCGAAAAACACTTTTCTTGTATGGACAACAAAAGTGTTTTTCGGCGTTTTATACCTTGTGGTGCGAAACCGTTCGTGTACGAGTCTGACTCGCACTTGGCCTGTTTAAATTAAACCATTTTTGAGTCACATAACTACCAATTAAATGAAAAACAGTAGAAATACTACTTAACAATGACCAAATCACAAAAAGTAAAAAAAAAATATTAAAAAAAAAACGTCAGAAACTTTTATAATCAAGATAATCTTACCATCTTAATTTCGGCTTTGTGATTAAAAGGCATATTTGAAGGGACGGAATGAAGCCGTCAATCTCATGACGTCACAAGATGGCGTCCACAATTAAGTCATGTCAAAGGTTTTTAATGCGCTTTGGAAACTTTCGAGGCGCGGAGTTTATAAGTAGGTACAGAGAGGATTCTGTGTGGGAACCACAACTTTTGCGTTTCATGAAATATAATATTCTACCTTATTTTTGCTCCCTCTTTCGTAAAAATAAATAATAAATAAGTATCTATACCTAGATAGAAAAAAATTAATTTCATTACATTATTCCTCACTGTTGTTTCATGTTTATTCTTAAACAGATATGAAGATCAATATTATGTTTTATGTATGTGTGTATTTATTGTATATGTAAACATTGCCTACACCACTAGTATTGTCTCTACTTCTCCCTTTAATTTATCCCAAGGTTGTATGTAAAATATCGCTTTTAGGGATAAGACCGCCCATTGTGTCACCGTATGTAAAAATTCTAAATTATATGTAATTTTTTTTGGTATACAGACGCCAGCACATCTACTACAATCTGTCAATAGATTTTCAACTGTATCGCTAAAGTATAAGGTTAAAAGTTGATTGGGAGACTTCGACAGTTTTGGGTAGCTTGATGTGCTGTACATAATAAAAAGTGAGTATGGAATATTCACTTTTTTCTTTCTATCTAAATGTAATCTGCATTCGCGATTTATTTTCCAATAATATAAACGAAAATGAGTTTATGGAAAAATAACTTTAAATACTACATAATAAAATTCAATTTACGCTACAACTTCGAACTTTTTTATAACTTTTTCAATAGTACTAGTCACTCTGAAATCAACTTAATCACCATTAAAATAAAGTTGATATTTGTTTAACTTGAAATAATATTAATTTGAAACATAAATTTGAATAGACTTTAGATAGAAATAAAATAAAGATAGGTGCATTTTGTGGGTTTTTCTTTTGTTTTAGACATGATACAGACTGGGAACGTAAGCTATTTGAATTTACGTTTAGAGTACTAAATCATTCAAAATATTGCAGGAATTGTAGTTTTTTTTTAAATACCTACTACAGTCTTTTCAGTTATTTTATCTCTGACAGTTGCAACCTAAAAGCAACCTTATTAAAACGATAGTAAAGATCACAGTAGTTTTGACAGACTTGTCAATGTCAGAAACCCAAAAGCAACCTTATTTTATCGAGAATAAAGACCACTGTGATTTTGACAGTGCTGCAAAATCAGAGGTGAATGGATTCTACCTAATTTTAACGACTACAAGACAAAACGTCATAACTCTTGCTTTAAAATGTCAAAAAGACTTGTCTTTGCATATCCCAGCTTGTATAATTTCGTTCCCGTCCTTCGGGAATATTCGTTTTTCCGAGTTATCCCGAGCTCCGGTCGAATTACAGTGGATTTTTACTGTTTTAAACTAGATTTTAATTCACCGTTCGAAGCGTGAATAACAAATTGAAATCCGACAATTTAAACACCGTTTTAAATTCGCGTCCATTGTGGGGAGAATTAAAATAATAAATGGTCTCTAGAGAGTCGGGTTTACTTGAGAGTTTTAATTAATATTTGTAATAAAAAAAAAAACATCATTTAATTGCTTCATTACCGCTTGTGACTTTTAGAACACGGGTTTAGTTTATTATAAAACCCGCCCCTGCTTTGCACGATTTTTACGACTTGACAAAACGTCGAGATTCCTTTAATACATATCAAATTAATATTATGGATTATACCCGTGGATTATACATATAAATCTTCCGGAATAAATTGCCTAAGCGACGGTCAAATCCGCATCAAAAACTATTACGCAATTTCGTAGAACAACGCGGTCACAATTAAGCAAAAAGCCTTTACCTATCTACAGGGTGTCCCGTAACTAATGGATAACCTCTTAAGGGGTCATTGTACTTATCATAATGAACAATAAAATCCCGAAAAAAGAATCCACTATTTCCTATATTTTGACGAATTATGCGAACATAAATGTAGGGAACAGCTGATTTTTAATCACGATTTCATGTTTGTTCCCATAGTAGCAGTTGTTCATAATGATAAGTACAATTACCCTTTAAGAGGTTATCCATTAATTACGGGACACCTTTATGTTGGGTTCGGCTTCAGTCTAACCATAAGATGCAGCTGAATACCAGTATTTTACATGGAGCGACTCCCTATCGGACCTCCACAAACCGTTACTGGGTTAAATCCAATATACAAAATTCAATGTTCAATGTTGCCACTACTTTATACTTAGAGTGAAACATTTATTGAGGATGATATTCTCATAGCAGGTACCTATATCTATTTCCTGTTTAGTAAATAGTGTTTGCTGCACCGGACGACGTCATTACGTCAGCGCCGGCTGTCGCTGAAAACCAGCGCTGGGGCTCTGTCTTGCACAGGGTCGCAGCATAATGCTGAGCGATAGCCGTTTTGCGTGGATGTGGCGCATGTTTCCCCCTACCTTTTACTTATTTCATTTTTGTTTTTTATTTTTGCGTCATGTTCACCGCAAATAAACGTATTTTCTTTCTTTCTCGTGTCACAGTGTTAGTTACCATACTCCTCAGAAACGGCTGGACCGATTTTTATGAAGTTTTATATGCATATTCAGTAGGTCTGAGACTCGGCTACTATCTATTTTTTTTTTTGCAAAACGACGTTTGCGTGGTCAGCTAGTGATTATATATTTTTCCGTATGTACATAGGTTTGTACAATTAAAATCAAAATATTTTATTTCACTTAAGCCTACAAGGACTTATGAAACGTCAGAAGCTAGGTGCACGGTTCCAATTCGTCGTTTCCTATGGAGAAGAACCGGCAAGAAACTCCACGGTTACTCTTTTAAAAATAATTGGCTTTCACAATGTTTTCAAATTACGGTAGGTATAGGACAGCGTAGGCCTGTCAACAAGTACCAGGTACTTGATAAAATAAAAAATGGTCTACAGATCTAAAATCTACAGGGCCTACAAAGTCCTCACATTTACAAAACAAGAATCTATCAAAAAGAAAGAAATAAAATTTAAAAACCCAAGTGATATGATTTCCATTACAACCACTAGAAACATTTTTAGGCACCGTCCTATATAAACGCTCGCGCGATGATGCGATGCGACTTCATCTTACGATGAAACCGCTCGCGTTATAAGAAATCGTGTTCCCTGGTTTGGAGAGATGCGATCACACTCGAAATGCCTCTTAACAGAGATGCAGTGTTTGCTGTCGGGCCATATTTCTTTGATCGTAAATACCATTAAAAAAAAAGAAAACGTGGACCACATAATATAGTCTATAAAAACAGAAATCAACGCGGTGAATTACGCAATCAGTATTTCGACGTACGGAAAAAGAAGAAGATTTTTACGAATATTTGTCTATTTCAACAGAAACATTTGATTACATCTGTAATGGAATATGCAGTGATTATACTCGTTATGTACTCGTACTAGTGTGGAACGCAGGGCTACACAACAAGATATACATAACCAGTATAAGCTGACTTCTGATTGCACGAAAAACTTATACAATGCGAGGTCATCTAAAACTGGAAATGTATAGCCGTGTGAACAAAGATTGGTGTTCCCTTGCCGCTCCTCTCCACTTGGTCACGCGAGCGCCATTAGGACATTCGGTACTGATCACTATCTTTTGATTGGACGATCGTCCGATCAATACAATGCGTCGATGGTCGCGCGACGAAAACTAGACAATTTGATCGCATCACATGATCGCGCGATCTTCAATAGCACATTCAGTATACAGGGTTATTTGAAAAACACCAGCAACCTCTTAAGAGGTCATTGTACTCATCATTATGAACAACTTTTACTATGGGACCAAACCTGAAATAGCGAAAAAAAAAAACAGCTGTTCCCTACATTTTGACGAGATAGACGAAGATAAATGTAGGGAACAGCTAATTTTCATTTCGCGATTTCAGGTTTGGTCCCATAGTAAAAGTTGTTCATAATGATGAGTACAATGACCTCTTAAGAGGTTGCTGGTGTTTTTCAAATAACCCTGTATATCAGTATGTTTGAACACACGGTCGCACGATCATTTTCGTCGGACGCACGCATCATCGTTCGAGCAACGACAACAGGACGGCGCCTTACTCGTCAATCATATATTTTTTTAAACTAGATGAGGTCGGTGTAGGAAATATATTATCGACCTGACTATTCTGAGAAGAAAAGCTGAAACAAACTCACAGGTGACAGTCTCTTTTAAAGTCCAGACATAAACTTTGTTAGATAACGGTTACACGATACTCCTTTTTGCATAGATGTGACGCATATTTTCTCCCAATTTGTTTTTTTTTTTTTTTGCTTCTGTTTATTTTTTTTTTAAGCGTCATGTTTGCCGCAAATAAACGTATTTTCTTTCTTTCTTTTCCTTTTTTTATTGGTATGACTGGTTGTCAAGCACAGTATTCATCTCAATTATATTGTTAGGTAAATCAGCCATTACGATGAAGTTACCATAAAGTCAACTCAATTAAAATGACAAAATTAATATAAAACTAGTTTATAATTCTTTTTGTGACTCATCATCTGCCTAGCCTTTTCCCAACTATGTTGGGGTCAGCTTCCAGTCTAACCAGATGCAGCTGAGTACCAGTATTTTACATGGAGCGACTGCCTATCTGACCTCCACAATCCAGTTACTGAGTAATACGATACCCATTGGTAAGACTGGTTGTCAGATTTTCAGGCTTCTGACTACCCGTAACGACTGTCAAAGATCCACGAATGACAGCCGGGACCAACGGCTTAACGTGCTTTCCGAGGCACGGAGGGGTCTCGATATGTAAAGATGGTCACACATCCACAGACCAACCGCGGCAAGCGTAGCTTAACCTGATCGATCGACCTGTGCGGCTGTTTTTATTTAGCCACGGGCCCCTCATTTTCTTCATAATGACTCTGTAACGAAATCTCAATGGAACCGGGCAGTAGTGAAAATACAAAGAATAAAAGATAAAAGATGGAACAAAAATGTAATGATAGCACAAAGGCTACACAGTGACTAGACATGTCGTTGTAAAAATAAAGGTCGAAAGAAGAATAAAGACATAATGCACTTTAAGACTCCGTTCATTTAAAAATGATCCACAAAATGCTTTACTTAAGTATTTAAATCAAATGTACTTATACTTATGTGAATAGAAGTTTCGTAATGGAACGTGTGAGGAAAAGTGTGGCATGTCAGTTTTGGTTTTCGTTTTTGAAGCTTCCTCGTGTAGTACTGAACCGAGCGCTCGGCGCCCCCTGGACAGTCACACCCAACACCTTATTTGACTGGCCAATTCTTCCCTTGCGGTAGTAGGGCTAACGCCCACCTGGTTTGCGGTCACCCTCCTACTGGAATCCGGCGTCAAGCAGCCTGCTGTGTTTCGTCGATGCGTAGGAGTTCCAGAGCTTTAGGCATCTTCTAGGCATGCTCGGTCCATCATAGACCTCATCCATTGCTTTCCATCAGGCGTGATCGAGGTCAAGAGTGGGCCCAATCAGCAATAGAAATAAGAAAAGGTTGAGTCAATAAACTCTGCCTACGGCGGTGCAGGCTCTACTGCTGGATATAAGCCGCGCCACAACAGCCTATCTGTCGCAGCCAATAGTGTGCTGAAGTGGCAGTGGGTAGGCCATGTTTGTCGAAGGGCCGATGGCCGCTGGAGCAGACGTGTCCTGGAGAGGAGACCGCGTATCAGCAAGCATAGTTTAGTACTGGTACCAGCTAGATGGACGATTCCAGCAACAAAAATAACTGTAAAAAAATACCATAAACTAAATAATGATGAGGCATTATGTAGTTCATTTGCATAAAAAAGTCGGATGCTCTCAAAATAAGAAATTCCAAATAAGAATTCAATTTTTCGAACGTGGTCCAGGTATGTTCCATGTTCAAAACTCCAAGGCATAGACTAAACATTAATAGCTAGTAAAGTGCACAGCTCATAAAACTTAATAACATTCACTGTGCCGTTGTATTTTCTTTTTCATAAAAGGGTAATTCCATTTTTCCGACATAATCGAGTTTTCCTTCTGGGAAGTAACGGTTAAAATAAAATAAGAAACCATTTTTCCATAGTGCTTCATAAGGATTTTATTTTATAGTAAATTATAATTTTATTTTTCATGCTACCTACTCTTGTGATGGAGTAATTTCCTGTTTCTTTGACTTTATTATTTAACAGGAATGAACCAGGAAGAAAAAATTAATAGATAAAAATACATATTTATTTATTTTTTTTATTTTATTTATTCAGGTTAACCAACAACTGTTTACACCAGTACACTAGCAACTTAATAATTATCGTTAAATACAATTGCGGGCGCAACAATTAATTATAGGTTAACACCGCTTGCACAGAAAGCAGTGGTAAAATCAATCAAATTATTCTATTACAATATGCTCAATGAAAATGTGAATATAATGCGACTATGAAAATTAAATTAAATTATTATTAAATTAAATTATTATTAAATTAAATTATTATTAAATTAAATTATTATTAAATTAGATTATATCAATGAATTAATATACCAATGAATTAATATACTGAACTGTGGTAATAAACTTTAAAATATCCAAATATCCAATTCCATTAACAAACACAAGACATAACCATTACAAAGCAAAGAAACATAAAATATATATAAAAGAAATAAAAAAAAAATTATAAAATTTCATCAAATTACTCAATAATTAACAAACAATAGAATAACTAACTTTTCAATAGATTTTAAATTGTAAACAGCAATATCCCTACAAGTGTGACGTATGATTGCACATTAAAATGACTCTATGAACTGCACTTACACTGGCATGGTGTATATCTAGTAAGTCACTATAGCCATTGAGGATCTTGCATAACCTAGGAATAGGAGAGTTTGCGCCAAGTACAGACCTTCGATACGGCGGGCACAGGGGCGTTATGCTTGTCCTAGGATACCTAGCAGGCGCACGAAATCTAATTAGGCTGAGTAAGTCGGGACAGTCAATTTTGTTACGCAACAGTTTAAATAAAAATAAAAGGTCAGCAACATCTCAGCGTGCGGACAAGGGTTGCATTCTGAAATGTTGCAGCCGAGAACTGTATGAGGGTAATGATGACTTGTGTTTCCCCTCATGAAAAGCTAGATGCCACATAAAGCGCTTTTGTACACGCTCAATTCTCAGAGTATGGTTGGCGAAGTGAGGCCTCCATACAACGCTGCAGTACTCCAAAATACTTCGCACGAGACTGTTGTACAACATTATTTTTGTGCTAGTTTTGCGAAAATCTTTCGTGTTGCGAATTATGAATCCTACCATTTTGGAAGCTCTCTTAATTATGCTTTCGATGTGAGGTACAAAGCTTACTTTCTTATCGAAGAGTACTCCTAAGTCCCTGATGATTTCTGTTTGTTGGACCTTGTCTTGGTTTATAAAGTACTCAGTTTCGATGGAGGTGATGTTCCGTGTGTATTTTACATGATAGCATTTTTTTGAGTTCAACTGCATTTTATTATTTCGACACCATTCAATCACTTGATTAACGTCGCGTTGCAGGAGCTCACTATCTTTTAAAGAATCAATTCTACGTGCTAATTTCAAGTCATCGGCGTACATAAAAGGTTCGGAAAATTGCAAACATAAGAGAAGATCGTTAATAAATATAATAAAAAGTATTGGAGCTAAGTGCGATCCTTGCGGCGCGCCAGAGGTGATAATTCGTGTTGTGGATTGAAAGCCGTTAACAACGACAAAGAACACACTTATAACTAACATCATCATTATCATTCTCTAGCACTTATTATCCCAATATATATGGGGTCGGCGCAACACGTTTTTTAAATATTGTTCACATGGTGCAAAACTAGGTTAGCTCTGGGGCTTTCTAGAGCTAAGCCCATTTTCGCTAACACAGTAACACTATAAAAAACTACAAGTGTAATGCCTAATCATTATTGCACGTTGGATTTTCAACTTTAGACGCTGAGCCGAGCGATGAAAATCCAATCCATCAGTGAGCTTTTGTTTAGACGTTACAGTTAGGTGTCACCGATTGCTATTAAAATGTCTAATTTCTGTCATTAATAAATAAAAATAAGGTGTATAATTTACAAAAACTGCTTGTTGAATGTGAGCTCTGAATACCAGTAAATATCTAATCGTCTTGCAGTTCACAAACAATTAATTCTATTGCTAAATACAATAAAAATTAACAACTAAATAAAAACTACAGTTCCAAGGGCCAGTCAATGAACGGGCTAACCTCGGGTGTCCACCATTCAAAGTTCAAAAGCATTCCGGTCGTAAAAACTCGTGTCTGGCGTACCCTAGTTAAATTTTACGGGCCTTTTTAATGTTTCAAGTTCAGATATAAAATTATGAATGTATTACGGTGATATCAGTTAATATGTATAAGTTGGTGGGATGTATAATTTGTAGTTTAAGGATTATTTGTAGACCAGAGGGGCAGTTAATTTAGAAATCAAACAGCTCATTTATCAAATTAAATTTCAGTCGACAACATCCATCGGTTTCTTACTAAACATCAACTACATATATCCGACGATCCTGCATACTTATCTCTTTTGTTAACTGTATTTCATCTGCCTAGTCAATTCCCAACTATCTTGAGTCGTCTTCCAGTCTTACCAGATGCAGCTGAATACCATTATTTTACATGGAGCGACTTCTGACGACTTGTAAACGAATATTAAAGATCCACGAATGGCAACCAACTGCATATAATACTTTCCGAGGCATGTAAAGGAGATCTTGCTATGTAAAGATGGTCACCCAACCGTGGCGTGCGTACCTACTAATAATACCTTTTTTAAAAGCATGAAAAACGGTAGCAGTACATGTATTATAAAACAACAGATTAATGTTAATATAAAATGAGTTAATACATACTTTATCATACTTTAATGAACGTATCAGTAATGTTACTAATGACGCTCTCCGAGGCACCGACAACCTAGCGAACTACTTCATTAATTATTATTTCACGTAATTAATTCTCGACAAATGGATCTGTGTTTAAAGTTTAATAAGACACAGCTTTAAAGCTTCATCACACTGTGTTAATTCATAATACGAGAACCTTGTTTCCAAGTTCTCTCATAGTTTTTCATCTTTACTATATACTTAATATTTTATCTTATTAATATTGAGGGGCTTGTGGCTAAGCAATAATAACAGCCGCACGGGATGATCCATCAGGTAAAGCTGCGCTTGCCGTGGTTAGTCCGTGGATGGGTGACCATCTTTACATACCAAGACCCCTCTATGTCTCGACTGTCATTCCAGGATCTTTGACAGTCGTTACTGGTCGTCAGAAGCGTGAAAGTCTGACAACCAGTCTTACCAAGGGGTATTGTGTTACCCAGTAACTGGGTTGTGGAGGTACGACAACAGTCGCTCCATGTAAAATACTAGTTAGTACTCAGCTGCATCCGGTTAGACTGGAAGCCGACCCTAACATAGTTGGGAAAAGGCTAGGCAGATGCTAGCTCTATACTTAATATTTTAAACGCGAAAGTAACTCTGTTTGTCTGTAAAGTCTGTCTGTTCGGGTATACGGATTTCAATGTTTGGCACAGACATAGATCCTGACTTTGGATAGGATGGAGGATACATTTTATCGTGGTAGTACGTTCCTGTGGTATAATTTTTGACATACTCGCGGGCGAAGCCACAGAGAAAAACTGGTTTCAAAATGCCATCTGACTTCAATTCTCTGAAACAATCTACTTATCCAAATCTAAGTTACAACTTGAATATATTGGCTATAACGACTTTACACACGATGAAATACTAGCTCAACTACCAGGCGAACAGAACCACGAAGAGTTCCTTGCTTTTACCTCAGTTCTAAAACAGAAAGCGCAATTCAGCCGCTGAAGTTAGCGAGGAGTTTTCGCAAGCTGACGCTCAAACGTCCTGGCGTTGAGTTTTATATTAAAGCGCTTTTTTTATTTTGCTTGTCTATTTGTGTGTAAAATGTAAGAGGTTAATTTGTCAATGTTTTAAGAGAAGTTTGTTTATTGGTGTATTAGTTATTTTGAATTATTATTATTGAAATAGCTAAAGCGACATTAAAATCGCCGGTAAATTGACAAAAAAATTGCACAACTCTCTTTTTTTAAATATTTAGAAGGATTGACCAACCAAGAGTTTCGCATCTAACCTGCTAGAAGTGAAATAACTTAAGTCGCCGAAAGTCTGACAATCAGTCTTACCAAGGGGTATCGTATTACCCAGTCACTAGGTTGTGGAGGTCAGCCAATCGATTCTGTAAAAATCTCACCGTGATAACAGGTGAAGTGAGCGTGAAGTGAACTATCAATGGAGGCAATGCCTTACATCAGGTGGAATGACAGCTCACTTCACCTTAGTTTTCACGGTGAGATTTTTACAGAATAGCACTGCAGACAGGCAGTCGCTGCATGTAAAATACTGGTATTCAGCTGCATCCAGTTAGACTGGAAGCCGACCCCAATGTAGTTGAGAAAAGGCTAGGCAGATAATGATGAAACATAGACTCTTTAAAAAGTAGGCTACTTATGCTATTTCGTATGAAAGCGAAGCCTTTACACAACGTACCAATTTTCACATTACCAGTCTATTCGAAAATTCTCTCTACATACATATCTCCATAGAAGTGCAAAGATCTTTTGAAGGCTTAAGTCCTAAGCTCACAAAGTTAGCTCCTCATTCCGGGCACAGTTCCCGATAATGAGCCCTGCTAATAAGGAAGCGCCGTCCAAATATTAATTAGTAGCTTTTGTCGAGACCTGCCATTGGAAAAGACTATGAAAAAGGAAAATTTAAAGAAAATGTGGTGTAAAAAGTGTTCTCGTACCGACTTATAATGCAGTGTTTATTCATTTTATCATTTACTAGCGGTCCGTCCCGGCTTCGCACGGGTGGAAATTATTTTTTTAAACATTATATTTTTTTCTTGCAATTAAAAAAACCTATATTAATCAGTGATAATGTAGCATTCAAATGGTGAAAGAATTTTTAAAATCGGTTCAGTACTTTTTGAGCCAATTCGTTACAAACATACATACAAACCTTTCCTCTTAATAATATTAGTATAAATGTACGGTCACCAAAGGAGATAAAGAACCAGGGTCGTCGGATATAGTTGAAATTTAGTAAGATACCGATGGATGTTTTCGAATGAAATTTAATTTCGTTAATACTTCTATCGACGTATCGTATTACCCAGTAACTGGGTTGCGGAGGTCTGATAGGCAGTTACGTCATGTCTGGTTTTCAGCTGCATCTGGTTAGACTGGAGGCTAACCTTTTTCCAACATAGTTGTCCAGTAACTGGGTTGTGGAGATCAGATAGGCAGTCGCTCTATGTAAAATACAGTATCTGGTTAGACTGGAAGCCGACTCCAAGATAGTTGGGAAAAGGCTAGGCAGATGATGATGATCCACATTTCACCAGTAATATTAAAATTCCCATGGTATATGTCACATGAGTCTTTTAACATTACCGACTCCCCTTCGAAGCATACAAGCGTGATGTATCAGTTTATGTGTATTAACCACGGCTTCATTTCCATGGAAATACTGAATGTCCGATGCAATAACTCGGAACGTCCATCAATCAATCCGGCGAATAGATTGATGGGCGGACATCTATCACTACAGCCCCACATTTTTGCAAGGTACAAAGATTTTTTTTATTTTTGGTAAGAGTTTTCGTAAAACTGGGTATTACGAGTACAAAGTCTTTGCAAGTCAATATTGGAGTAATTCTAAGAGGGAAATATTTAACTGCGCGTCAAACAAATTTTTGAACTTCGAATGATGAGGAACTTTTTTTAATGAATGCGCTCCTTTTTAATGGGCTTGTCAACTGAAAAAATCTAATTAGTCCCTCAGTTATATTATCAAAAAATATTTGATCCGTGTTTTTTCTTTTGTTACGTAAACCAAAATTGACGAAGATACGACGCTTTTAAAATTCACAATACGTCACACCTTGGTATCATTTTTAGTGCGTTCTTACGTCCCCAGTTTTGATGCGTTTTATCTTTGTCAATATTCATTACAAAAACAGAAAATACGTTTCCATTATTTTCCAATACTTACTCTTATTGACGGAATAAATAGATTTTCAATTTATTTATGGTGGAAACTAGCCAATACTTGGTTTCTTTAAAAACTAAGTACTTATCTGAAGTTTTCTAGTTGTTCGGAAAATTCCTACTGTGATCTTTTAATAACGCGATGCGACTAATGTAATAGATCCTTCGATTTACACTGACACTGTCATCAATTATCATCATTTGCCTAGCCTTTTCCCAACTATGTTGGGGTCGGCTTCCAGTCTAACCGGATGCAGCTGAGTACCAGTATTTTATGTGGGGAAACTCCATTATCTGACCTCCACAATCCAGTTACTAGGTAATACGATACCCCTTGGTAAAACAGCACCCTAATTGCGTAACACACTATCAATCGGAATCTGAATCATTTTGAAGCAAATTCCTAATCCATTGCTTTATAAGTTCGAAAAATTTGTTTTCTCAACACGTAAATAACGCAATGAATGTTGTTGAATTGTCAAAATGGAACCGATTCCCATTGATAATGAGTTACGCAACTGCCCCACTGGTTGTCAGACTTTCGGGCTTCTTCTCGTAACGACTGTCAAAGATCCTCGTATGACAGACGGGACCAACGGGTTAACACGTGCTTTCTGAGGTACGGAGGTGTCTTGGTATGTAAAGATGGTCACCCATCCACAGATCAACCGCGGCAAGCGTAGTTTAACCTGATCGATCGACCCTTAATATTTTCATCATATTATTTTGTACATATATGCTAATAAAATGATAGGCTTCTTTGAAACTAGTAATGTTTTTAAAAGCACAATATGGACACAAAATAATCGTACACAAAATGGAAATGGAATTATTAGAGGTTCGATTAACTACATGTCATTCTAAAAAACAAGCGGTTGTTATATCAATTAACGAACAAAAACGTTATACAATGAAAAACTTTACTGTAGAACTAGCAGTGCCCTCGGTTTCACCCGCATACGTGTCGATCTCGCGGGAATATTGAGATAAAAAGTATACTATGTGTTATTATGATATACAACGTGTAATCACCCCAATTGAGTTAAAAGCATAATACAATGACCATATTTTTTTTTAAAGCTAACTATTGTTATTAAGAAAGTCGTGTTGATCCTAGCATTACTTTAAACATTCAAAATTGGGTCTTATTGTCTTAATTTAAGACTTAATTTTCTTTGGCTCAATCGGCGGATAATATGGCAAAATACATAATTTAAAAAAAAAAAAACATCTATTAGAAGTTATTGAAATCGATTCAGTAGTCAATTATGAACAAACTATTTTCAGGTTTTGCGCATTTAACGTTACACGTTGTGTAAGCTATATTACTCTAAAGTTTCATCAGAAGAAAGTAACAAACATCCATCCATTCATCCATCTATCCATCCTCACCAACTTTCGCGTTTATAATATTATAGTAGGAAGCAGGATATTAGTAGGATACATAATTTAAGTTGCGGATATACTTACCAACACTCCACACATAACACTTTGTCACAATACCAATCCATCTTGTCTGCTCGACGTCCGTATGTCACTGCAGGTATCCAGCAAAATATCAGCATCAGGTACATTTGCCTGACACATGCTGAGCTGGACTCCCATTTGGTGCAACCTTGAGGCACACACCACACTTTGTAAGTATACACCCTTACATTTTGATCGTTTTGAATCCTTAAAAGGGGTCATTGTACTCATCATTATGAACAACTTTTACTAAGGGACCAACCCTGAAACCGTGAAAAAAAAAATCTGTTTATCCATACATTATGTCGAGTTATGCTAACATAAATGCATGGAATAGCAGATTTTTATTTACAAGATTTCAGGGTTGGTCCCGTAGTAAAAGTTGTTCATAAATGTTTTATTTTTTTTATTTTTGTATGGTGGCACTTTGATTTTATATATTGATGTAGGTAATTTGTTAGCATTTAATTGTGATTATGTGTGGTGTGCTGTCTTATGTTGTGCACTGAATAAATGATTTATCTATCTATCTATATACTTACATTGTTTTGGTTTTTGGTTAAAATATAGCAACGGGCTTTAATAAAGTTTGTTTGTTACTCTTTTGCTGAGAGTTTTTTATAACTGTTTCCCTAATTACTGTCTGTTAATAGATTATCTATGGTCAGAATTGAAAAAATCCTTTCTAAAATAATAATCATCACCACTATTCAACATTTCAGCCGAAACTGCTGGATATAGGCAGCGCCACTTCGACTTTATGGGGGAGCCCTAAAATAACCAACGTAATAATAATTTCTTCCTACCCAGTTGTTTACGTAAAACCAACCGTACCTAACGTTAAAAAAATAGTATAAAAATAAACTCCAGGATCCCATAATGTTCGCACCTCACCACGTTTCGAAGGATGCTGATCGATTCCTATTCGCCTTTCCGCTCCGCTCATTTTTATTTTGACCTGAGCGTAGCGTAGATTAATTCCCTTGTCATATTTTCTGAATTATTTTATTAATATTTGTTTATTCTAGTCTGCTTTTTCGCTTTTACTAATTTTGTCAAATTTTATCAAATTCAAGAGTGGGATCATTCAGCATTAAAATAACTAAAAAAAAAAAACTTGGGAATTAATTTGCTGTCAGTCACAATTTTTTTGCTGTGTTCATTTCCGCTCTCAAATTGAGAAACTACTTATAAGACAGATGGACGTGTGTGTGTATGTGATAGACTTATTGTGTTTTCGAAAATACAACAAATCGACAATCCAGAAGGATTGCTTCTGGACGCCTATAGGTAAAAGGTTTGATCTTGTTTACCAAAAAGCAGACAGGTAAGTATAAGCATTAGTTTTTCCAACTTTATTATTTTTGAGAAATTTTCTTAACTTCTATGTTTTCCCCTGACCCTACCATTAAAAACCAAGGGCAACGTGTCTTCCATTACTGTCATCATCCAGAGAGATTAGGTAATATTTTTTATGCAGCGGCAGCGTGCCGCTACAATGGCGACACTAATTTAACACGCGGGGTGTAAAATGAATGTCGCAATTGTAACGGCACGTTGTATATATTATTTGTTTTTATTAAATACATTTTTATTTTTATATATTAACATAGTTTGTGTTCTTCCTTTATATCTTTCTTTATCCCATAAACCAAAAAAAATATCGATAAGTGGCACATTAAGGTAAGGCCTTAAGACGCTGACAAGACCGAAATAGGCTTGTCTCAAACAATTTTTTAGCCAAATCTGTACAGTTTGTGACGGCGAAAAAAATATATGTTAATCTTGAACATATTTCTGAGAACCTTGTTGTATTCAAAACACGTTTTTGAAAAGTTTTCTCGATACAAAAAAATAGTAAACTAACCTCTTAAAATGATCTTCTAACAAAACTATCTGTATTACTCATCAACGTACGTTGGTAAAATTTATAACAATAACGTATCATATTTAAATACAGAACTTGGTTGTTTTTTATTTTTGAATACTCAACTTATATAAAAGTAATTAATAATTTTATGATATGTATAAAGTTAGGAGCGTCGCGTCATCGCGCTTCTCTTTCTTATGTATGCAGTTCGACAGTGATCGCATAGACGCGCTGCTAGACGGACGTATGTCGCTTTGCCCCGCAGCCCCGCAGTCCCGCTATCCGTTCGTTTAATATTTTGTTGTTTGACAACTTATTTTATTATGTTTTTATAACTACAATACATTGTAAAAATATTGGCACGTAAACATAATTATTTGTATAGGATATTTTATAAGTTGCACATAATTATAGGTCTAAGTTGTGTAAATATTTTCTGTGCAAAATGGGAAGCAAACAAAAATGCCGAGGCCAGCAAAAAAAGCGCTTTTAAGCTAATAAACAAAAATATCTCATGGAAGTAGTAAAATAAGTAATTTTTTATAATGTAATATTGAAAAAACAAGTACACGAACAAAAATGAAATTATAATTAAATAGGTACTTTAAAGGCTATTTTGTACAACCCATAGCGCAAATTCATCAACAACGATAACGCATGGTTGGTCTAGTGGTATTAGCATAGGTTCTGGCGAACTAGTTTAGAGTTCGTAACCAACCCAAGTCTTACAGAATTTGAATAAGGATCCATTTTTTATTTTGTAATTTTAGGAAATTCATTGTTTTATTTTTATATTTAAAAAAAATATATATTTATTCAGTAAAAAGAGACGTTTGGTGAACAGTTCAGAAGTAGGTGAAGCTTCGGAAATTGTTTTTCACCAGTAAGTTTGTAATAAGTAGGTACAGATGCCAGCATATCAAGCTACCCGACAGTGTCAAATTTTCCCAATCAACTTTGAACCGTATGCTGTAGTGATAAGGTTCTAAATCTATTACATTACATTTATGTTTGCATAACTCGTCAAAATGTAAGGAACACCTGATTTTTTTATTCGCGACTGCAGTTTTCGTCCCTTTACTAAAGTTGTTCATAATGTTGAGTAGTACAATCTCCCATTTCGTTTAGTCACATGTTTTCAATTTCAACCTGTATAAGTATGTACAGACGCCAGCACATCAAGCTACTATAATCTGTAAAATTTATTTAATAGATTTAGAACCTTATCACTAAAGCATAAGGTTCAAAGTTGATTGGAAAAATTTGACACTTTCAGGTAGCTTGATGTGGCGTCTGTAATTATTACAAACTTACTGGTGAAAAACAATTTCCGAAGCTTCACCTGCTTCTAAACTGTTCGACAAACGTCTCTTTTTACTGTAAAGAAAATTAATAATTAAAATATTTATATGTATATATATTTTTTTATATAAAAATAAGTATAAAAAAATGAAAATTTCCTCAAAATTACAAATAAATAAAAAAAAGAAACCATTTCAAATTTGCTAAAAATTTTCCTGGCTACGAACTCGGAACTCGCTCTTTAGAACCTAAGCTAATACCACTAGACCAACCTAGCGATATTATTATAGTCGAATTTACGCTATGGGTTGTACAAAAATTTAATTTTTGTTCTCGTACCTATTTTGTCAATATTACCACGGTATAATTATATGCAGTATTCTATCTTCATACAAACGGACGATGCGCGAGCTATGCCTACGCGCCTCCATCTCGGCATTCGCTCGGCAGGCAGACAGTCGCGACTGTGCCGCAGTGACGAACGGTCGGTGTGTTGTTTTTTTAACAATAACCGCGCGATTTTTTCACTAAAAATAAGTTCAAGTACATATTTAATATGACGAGTAGGATATATTGTGCTGTTTTTGGTTGCATGAATTCGTCAATAACGCATCCAGGGATAACTTTTTTTAGATTACCTGGAAACTCTGAAAGGTAAGACTATAAAATAATTTTACTTACTAGTAGGTAGGTACATAATGTGTCTTTTTAATGGATAAGTATTTCCTTTTATCTCCCGAAAAAAACGATGTCTGGATTAATAAAGTGAATAGAGTAAAGGAAAGTGATTGACAAGAGTGAAATAGGTAGTTATAGGCGGTTCATGAATCATGATACGGTAGGTACTTACGCTTGCGTTAAAAACCTCGGGGCATGTGTGTTTTGTTTTGTTAGTTTGTATAATTCAAAGTAAAGACGTGGTATTTTATTATTAATAATAGTTGTTTATTGTACTGTGTGTATGAATAATACTAGAAAAAATAAATTTGACCGTCTGTCTGTCACTAGATAGTTGAAATTTTCTCAGATTAAGTATTTCTGCTGCTGCTATAACAACAATTATACCACTAAAAACCGTTTTTTTTTCTCGGTATTAATAACGACAACAACAGCTAGACTCATGAGATATTCACAGAATATTTAGATATTTGAGAGGGTTGTGATTTTAAAACATTCGTAGCCAGCTGTGCATCTTGGCATTGGTGACCAAAGAATTTTTGTTTTGAATTGTTGCGAGTTGTAGATACCTAATTTATAGAGACGTTAATAAGCTGAGATAAAAAGTTATTAAAATTACTCGTCAGCTGTTTCTTGCATTGTAGTTGAGTAGGTAGGTGTTGAAGTTTGTAAAGATTGGAGTTCTCCACCTTGTCCATGTTTCCCAAAACAATTTTTAATTAAGCTTTATATTAGAATGCGGATTTTTTATACTTTAAAATTTAATAATAAAGCGTTTCGTACGTCTCAGTCAAGGCGCAAATATTTTTCGGTCGCAAATTTATAAGACCGATTTGTTTTTCAAACGTAAACTGGGTTTTTTAATTAAATCTACCAATCAAAAAACAACATGCATTTTTATTGAACACTTTCTATTCAATTCACAAAGTACTTATTTTATTTTTTTATATAAAATAAAGTATATTTACAGTCACAAAACTAAATGGAAACACAAAGTAGGCAAATGTAATTCAAATGCTGGAGGCGGGCAGCCCTATCGCATGTTTACGTACCGCGCGGCTGTAGGCATGTATGTCCAAGATACGGCCGAGTTACAATACTGTATATAATTATACTGTGATATTACATTATAAAAATTACTTACTTTACTACTTCCATGAGATGTTTTTGTTTATTATTATAGAAGCGCTTTTTTGCTGGCCTCCGGCATTTTTGTTTGTTTCCCATTTTACACAGAAAATATTTACACAACTTAGAACTATATGTACCTGTATAACTTATAAAATAACTTATACAATATGTACCTGTACAACTTATAAAATCACCTATACAAATGTCTACGTGCTAATGCTAATATTTTTACAATTTATTGTAGCTAAAAGAACAAAATAAAATAAGTTCTCAAAAAACAAAATATTAAATGAAACATAAGAAAGAGAAGCGCGATGACGCGACGCTCGTAACTTTATACAAACCAAAAAATAATTAATTACTTAAAAATTGGTTGAGTAGTCAAAAATAAAAAACAACCAAGTTCTGTATTTAAATATGATACGTTATTGTTATAAATTTTACCAATGTACGTCGATAATTAATAGAGATATTTTAGTTAAAAGATCATTTTAAGAGGTTAGTTTACCATTTTATTGTATCGAGAAAACTTTTCAAAAACCTATTTTGAATACAACAGGGTTCTCAGAAATATGTTCAAGATTAACATATATTTTTTTCGCCGTCACAAACTGTATAGATTTGGCTAAAAAATTGTTTGAGACAAGCCTATTTGGTTCTTGTCAGCGTCTAATTCAGTGTAAATAGTTAAAAAAAATCAGTGTAAATACTTAAAATAATTTTAAAAAAGGGGTAAAAATATTCATTTGTTTTTTTAATCGCCTTGTCTAATTTGATTTTAGCACTTCATACAGAACAATAAATATATAAGAGCGCCCTCTATTGGTTCATTGGTAATTATTATTGACCGCGTCACTTTGTTTCATCCTTGGTAGTTCGCTGTATCACATCCTTTTAAGAATGGCGCTAGGATATCGGAGAAATAGTGGGCGTGGCTAAAAATACCTAAACATCGGAGCTCAATATTGGTTTTCAGCGTCTTAAGGTGCCACTTATCGATATTTTTTCCATACAAATTTCGGGAGAGTATTACTCCACTGTTTGATATTGTGTATCCAAAGATAAACATGATATCGTTTTGATTTATTATTTATTTTGTCTGTAAGGAAACAAAATAGTAAAATAAAAAGCATTAAAAAGTTATGAGGCAACAAAGATTCGTTTTGCTTGCTATTTTTAACGTAACTTTGGGTGTAAGTAAGTAATTAAAGTACTGTAAAATCTTAAAACTAAGTCCGTACCGACAAAGGTCAGTTATTGAAGAGTTCAATAAACTTTATTTATAATTTATTTATGCAGTGGTTTCTTCATAAAACTTGATTTTCCGAAGCACTTTTCGATTTTTTTTAACGCGCCTATCAGTTCCGAACGGTGTTTTTTTTGCGTGAGAACTAGACGTTGTTCGTGTAGACTAGCGTCTAACTGCTCATCACTGATACTAAGCGCTTTCGGACATGAAGCTATGTGAGACAGCGTGCTTTTTGGCCATGACCACCATTGAGTTCGAGCTCGCGACTAGTTTACTCTTAATAACCACACTACTCACTCAATACCCTAAACTCAAACTTGCTAGTTTGGAACTGCAATCGAAAAGTGCTTCAAGTGCCACCTGCTCTCCTAGAACTAGTTGTTACTTCTGAATCTTGTTAAACAAAAAGGAATGGTCGGGTGTGCTGTGAACTTTAGAATTTCTTCGAATTGAGTGTTCGCTTTGGGAGTGGTTTTGCGTGTAAGACACGTTTTTTTTTCTGGTAATGGTGCAATGGCTGTATTCTAATTCAAATATTTTATTTCAGATATAAATCCTTATAATGTTAGTAGTAGTATAACTTAGCTCAATGTTAGTATTCATTTAAATTTCTAATAATAAACAACTAATGAACCATAGAACTATTCGTTCAATGGCACATCAGTCTATTTGGATAAGTGTGTCTGGACATTTACCTACCTTCGTAAGAGGGGAGAGTCCCACCGGTCTGAATACAAATTCAGGATGCCTTTGGAGGAGGAGCTCAAGCGCCCCATCATGGAAGCGCATCGTTTCTGCATGATCGCGGCGAACCCGTCGACGCACGCCTCCGCGAACATCCCTGACGCGCTACACTGCAACGGCAACCCCAAAAGTACCCTTTATGCGTTATTGTACTTGTACGCGCAATTCGCTGTATGCCCGCTGTTTATTATTTAAAGGGATTAAAACCTAACGCTAGTTTATCAAATTATGTAACTATATCATAGAAATAACCAAAACGCAAAAAAACAAAACTGATAAATAATCAATGCACTATCATTATTTGTATAAAACGACGTCTTTTCTCCGTATGGAAGAATAATTGATTATGGTAGATTGTTAAGCATAAATTGTTAACTTTTGCGCCAGTAGATGGCGTTGTTAGTTGAGCGGCAAATCCTGAATCGCGGTGTCAAGAGTCTCCGACGATTGACTAGGTCAAATATTGTACTAATCTAAATTGTTCTCAATAATTATACAATTGTAAGATTACATTATCGAGTCGTTTCACTCTTCCTAACGTATCGAGTGCTGCAGAAGTGTCTTTCTGTGAAAGTTTATGATGCCTAAGAAACGGGTTGTTCAAATGTTCACTGATAATTAAATGTCAGTCTTCGTCGGCAATAAATACTGTTGGTATAAAAAACTCAAATAACCGGAACAAAAAGTGACCGTCCAAACTCCAAACAATTTAAATCCCAATGAACAAATAAAATCTGTAACCAATCAATTTATCAGAGAGAATCTTATCGCATCGCTTTCACTGTACCCAAACCAGCCAAACGCAGATCCGACAACAGATTTATATTTCAGTCTGGCATCGGTCCAGCGGGTAGCAACAAGTTAGTGTATTTTAATGCCTACATGAACGCTAAACGGCTCTTAAACACTGCCACAATTACTCTACAAGCTCGTTATGTGCGCCTAGTACTTCAGTTTTGATCGGTTGTTAAAAGGATAATAATGTATAAAGGGTTAGTCTGCGTTTATTTATAACCAGTGGCGAAGGGTGAATTTATGACAGAGGTAAGCCGGAGCAAAAAAAAGTCAATAAAACGTTTCATTATATTTCAATGATGAATTGACTATAGAGTGGTTGTATTCTGAATTTTCGAAGGGAAGCCGGCGGGAATCGGGAGTTGTATGGTACCTTCGCCACTGACATAATATACCACCCCGTCGCATCGCGTCGGCTGCCCGCGCTATGACTTCGTTTTCGCCTAGCGTTCTTTCTGATTTTTTTCTTCTTTTTGCTCGGCCCCTAAGGGTGGTCCTAGCGCGATGTTTATATCCTAGCACCATTCGAAAATTATACTATCAAATGCAAAAGGAATTTTTCAAATTCGACGGGCAGTTCCAGATATTAGCGCGTTCAAACGAACAAACAAATTCTAAAAAAAAAAAAACATGGGACAAACATACGAAAAAAATATTGTAGATACTTCATTTTCTCATTTATCAAAAATGAAGTATCTACAATATTTTTTTCGTAAATTTGTCCCATGTTTTAATAGTTATTCTGCTATTCGGGGCGGAGACAAATTCAACAATCAAACACCATAAAAATAAGTCCAGCCGTTCTTGAGTTATAAATGGTGTAACTAACCCGAATTTGTTTTATTTATATAGGTATAGATTAGCATCGTCTTCATCATCTGATTAGCCTTTTCCCAACTATGTTGGGGTCGGCTTCAAGTCTAACTAACTGAATACCAATACATATTTTAAAAAGAAAGAAAAAGTATTTATTGCGAGTCCTACAGGAAGATCACAACCTAAACTAAACACAGTCTAAAATAAAAAACCAAATCATGTAACAAAAAGGAAAATGAAACAGAAAGTCCTATACGAGGCCAAAAGGCTCCTATCTCAGCATGATGCTGCGATATTTAAAAATAAATTTCGCAGCGCTGGTATTCTGATGGGGCCCGCTATGATGTCACGGGCAGTTACAGAAATAAATAAATAATAGCATAGATTTAAGTGCGTAAAATAAATTATTCATTTTTAATTAATCCGCTCCAGACGTATGCCCTGTCTATGCCTTGAGTGTCATAGGCACTTATTTTACATGAAACGACTACCTATCTCACCTCCACAACCCAGTTACTGGGTAATACGATACCCCTGGTAATGCGGGTTGCAGACCAAGAGCTAAGCTAAGTTAGTCTAGCTTAGCCATAGCTGATATAGTTTTTCATACTTGTATACAGACCGCGAACTATGAACAGAAGTATGAAAAATTACCTCATTTAAGGGGACTACATGACCGAAAGCCCGGTCACTGTCGGACTGCATAGGAAAGAAAGAGAAGCGCGATGACACAACGCTGGTAATTTATTGCAAAATCATCATCATCTGCGTAGCCTTTTCCCAACTACGTTGGGGTCGGCTTCCAGTCTAACCAGATGCGGCTGAATACCAGTATTTTATATGGAGCGACTGCCTATCTGACCTCCACAATCCAATTACTCCAGTCACCCCTTGGTAAGACTGGTTGTCATCATTTTATTGCAAAATATGAAGCAATTATCTATTTATAAAAAATCTGTTGTTTCGACTAAAAAATTAAAACACTACTGTTTTAGTATGTTGCTTGTAAAATAATCTGATGAAAAATCAGAATGATTGTATGTATATTAGTATGATTTTTATCGTAAAAAGAAAGTTTTTAGAGTTATATTCATGATTTTTTTCTATCGTATCAAGTTGTATCACATTTTCAATACACTATACAACGTGTAACGAAATGGGTATATGTATAGAGAAGGCCCGGCTTCTTTGGATGATATCAAACGATATAGGAAGGGTTTTTTAATCCTATCGCTACATGTTCGGAAGTTATGAGATTTTTTAATACATTGATACCAGAAACCGAACTTTTCAAATTGAAATCAACACATCACTAGCACTAAAACAGCTGATCGGTGTCACCGACCTATTTGTAAGTAAAGATAAACCTCCTACTCCTGGTATTTCTGAATAAACGGTTCCGCATGTTTATTTTTTATTCACAAAATATTATTAAGTACTGACTTTTCCTAAACTTTGATTATGTTTGTGAACTAGCTACCTACAATACAATTAATTGGTCTAGGTATCAAAAGTTAACGAAATATTTAGATACCTGCTTGAATTGTCACGTATCATTTACACACTTGTTGGTTTTTTACGTAGTTGTCCTTTTGTAGAAGATTACTTTGTAGATAATTATTATCTACCTCGTAGTAATCTTCCACCCGCCACCCACCTTTCCATCATACCTACAACACAGTAAATACCTAATTCAAAAACAATATTCCTGTAAATTTCCTAACATTATTTCTAACCTTTTATTTTGGTGGCCATAAAGATGAACGATTTTTTGCTTTAAATCGATTTTTCATTCGATTCACAGATCGAATCTCGTGCTCTTCTTACATCGATCTTCTAAAAATTCATTCAAAAATCGTAATTAAAAAATTTTAAACAACATTTAACACACCTCTATTTTGTGACATATTTACAGTTGCCAGTCAGGTAGGTACGTCAATAATATTTGATAACCTTTCCGGCGTAATTCAAATGGATGATTAATATGTTTCAATCTTCGGACAAGTTAAAAAGTGTCGGCATACTTATGTAATTGATCTTGTTTGAAATAGATAAACCTACCTATTCGCTGTTTATGATTGTCAGCACAATGCTTTGGGCAAATATGAACTTGAACTATTAAGAGCCTTTATTTACACATACGATCCAAGAGATTCGATTCACGTTACTATTGAATCGATTTGCTTGAAGATCGCATTAAAACGATTTCGAAAAATCGACAGCTTGTACAACCATTGAATTGATCATAAAAATCGAATCCTTACGTGCATCCTACCGGGAATTAATTGCTTAAATAAACATTATTATTTGCCATTAGTACTTAGAATAGAAAAAGGATTTAGAAACCATTTTTTTGTCCAACTAAACCCAAAACATCATTTCAATTCACCTCTTCGCAACTTATTCTTCTCCTAGTACAAATAAAATCACAGTGGGTTCCGTTCATAATTTTTAAAATAAGGTTATTTTTTTACTAAATAAGACGTAAACTATTAGCAACAAGTTAATCGTTTTTTTTTTATTACAAAATAATACCACGCACGCATAATTTTTGTGTGTAGGACTAACCGAAAGAATTATCGGAGTTCACGGTCTGTCGGTGCTGTTTGAGTGGTACATAGGTTTTATTAGTTTGAGCACGTTTAGTCTTTGTTATTATAATTCAAATAAAAAAATGTCGCAAAATTGCATCTAACTGTCGAAAGAAATTAATAAAAGTACTAGAAGCGCATGAGTAACAGGAATTGTTATTTCCGAATTGAATATCGTTTGCTCACAGAACCCTGATTACGTCGCTACACACACAATGTAACATCGATGTGTGTGTAAACCTAATGACTTAGGGTTTTAAGGTACGTGAACCAATTGCAGTCCGTGTAGTTTCAATTACTCCTGGTAAATACAATTTTTATTTCAGACTTATAACGAGATAACGCGAACCCATATTATGATCTTTAATGGATTGAAATGAATGATTTTCCTGAGTTTTGGGAATTTCCGGGATTGTGGGAATATTCTAACGAGATAACCCGGAATGCAAGGGCAACTGAAGGAACAGGGTGGTATTTAGTCAGTAAGAGTCTAACACTTCCTTCAGCTTTCCGCCCCACCCAGGGCGGCAGCTGAGTCATTGATGATTTTCCCACCCAAAAAAAATGAATGATTTTTCAATTTTGAATTCGTAATTAGTTTGCTCGGTTGTGTTAGATTTACTTAAAAGTTTAACGGAGTTTAGTTGAAATTATTATTAGTATGTAAAATAATCTTGAAATCTTGAATAATATTTTTAACAGTAGTGGACACTAATAGGGACAGCTACCCTATAGGTATCAAATTTAACGAAATAATATTTAGGTACCAGGATAGCAGGGAATAGGAGTTTCATTTTGGGCATTATTGTTATTGCTTTGCTCGTCGCCGTCAGCACAGAATACCTAATAGTACTTCGTACAGAATGGCCACTCCCTACCCCGCGCTGACATCAGATACCGCACCTCACCCCGCACACCCGCGACATTATCGGCGGTTCATTAGCTCGGGGCGCTCACAAAGAACCGCAGCACTGTACTGCTGACACGAACACACAATTTTGCGATTTAAAAGTTTTAATCACGATGGTTCGATATTGTGATGCTTTTCCGAATTTGTATTTACATAAATGTTTGTAAGATATCGCATACCATGCGATATAATAACCGATTATTTATAGTTAAGTAGGTCATTTAAACGAAAATATTTTAGTGTAAGCAATATTTAGCTAAGTACCTTATTCGCATGGGTATTTGCTCTGGGATAGCAACATTTAGTGAAGTGGAACTGATGATGAAGACCACAGATGGCCACCGGGACTACTCAATAATAAGTATTTCACAGGTTGCGATTCGATTACTTTAATATGTTTGCTAAGCACAATTTATGCTCGTCACAATGCGAATGGTGAAATGGAGCTGATGATGGAGTACCAAGAGAACTCCTCAACAATTAACGTCCCTGCATCGGGAAAAGCAATATTTTGTACAAGGCGATGAGCAAGTTGACATTAGGCTATTGTAACTTAGATACTTTATAAACAGACCTAAAAAGCGAGAAATAAAAAATTTTTAGCAAAAAAAAAACCGACTTCCGAAATTAAAGTTATTGGTAAAAAATTTTACATTTATTACTTAACTATTATAATATTATTTTTATTTCATTACGAACCCGACTAATTAGATAAACAATAAAACTAGTCCTTTCTAGTCGCGTCGTCGTCGTTCCCGCCATTTTTTTTACGCTCCGCATGACAACCAACCCTACTAGAGTTTACGCACACATTTGCACGTGTACCAACGTCATTTGGCTATGTAGTAGTAGTAGGTAATTATTTTGCGCGCATTGTACGGAGTGTCCGGGGTGTGCCGTCAGTCGACGTCTGTCCTGCGTCTAGTACATTCGTTTTTATCCCTATGATAATTATGCGCATCAGTAATTTGCGAGCTGCCCGAGAACTGTACCGTCACCGTTTTATTGAGGGTAGACCAGATGCTGAGCGTCGATAGATGCCTTCGTCAGCATGTTTTAGTTTGATCTCGGATGGTACATCGGCTTGGTGCCTCTAACCATAGGTAATCAGGTACCTATGGCGAGCGCTGCGCAACGACGGTCAGCACCTATGTGCGTGTGTAGTGTACGCAGTGCAGTGTGATACAAATTAAAGTGCGGATTGAGGCCGCTTTCAGGACAATAACACCAGACATGCTACGTAATGTGTGTCCATGAACAAGTGAGCGGCCTTGTGCATACAATACCAAGGTCACCACATCGAACCCCATCTTTAAAAATGTAAGTCAATTTACTAAATTAAGCAAAGCTTTAAGATTTTACTGTTTACTCGGTATAAAGTAATAATAAGGGATGAAACTAGTTAACCTAGGTACCTACCTAAACTTTGTTTCGATTGTTTACGTAAGTTTTGTTATTCCAGTTTTTACGTGCAATTTCTAGCTTAATAACGAGTAAACTGTAAATCAATAATTAGAATTACACATTAATTTTTACATCACGGTAAAGTAGGTATGGCTTATTGCGCGCGCGCGCGGCGGCGGCGGAATATTCCGTCAGTTGGCGCCGACAAAGAACACCGCCTCGCGCCTGCGCAGTAGGCTACGGTACTAGGCGCGCAGAGTTACGGAAGAGATTTATCGTGATATTAGCAAGTAACTTAAAAAGTTATTGACCTACGTAGTGCGGTGACACGTTTGTTATGATTTGAATTTAAGAAACCAATGAAACCGAAAATTTGGTATCAATTCTTAGAGTATTTTATTTTGAGTTGAAACTATGTATAGTGACTCTATACCAGCTGTTATATTTACTCCTTCAGGATCACTACAGCGTTTAAATTACACCCTGTATATCTAGCATATATCCTGAAGAATATCATATATTTTTCTGATTTTGTGTACTGTAGTCGATGATATATTTTTATTGCTTCTAAAATATGCGTTTTTTGCGTTCAGGTCCTGTAATACCCTTAAGTGAGCAAAGCTAGACTAAGTTAACTTAGCTCTTGGTTTGCGACCCGCATAAGACTAGTTGTCAGACTTTAGGGCTTCTGACTACCCATGACGATTGTAATACATAATACATACTTAAACTAAGGTCTTCGTTCCATGCGGGTAGGCAGAAAGTACAGAACGCCATCTGATACGATCCTTACATACGTATCCTTATTATCATTCCTTTTGCTTCCTTTTAGTTCATACACCAGTCATACAGGCTCCTCTGCGTTTATGTGTACTCTTTTGGAATTGTATTCTTTTGGAAGGAATTTGTTAAACCGCGCGGTTCTCCACGTTTCGACAGTGCGGCTATGGTTAAACCTTTACAACTTTATTTATTTATTTAATTTTACCATTTATGTACACACATATATAAACAGACAAGAAAAAAACAGAACAGAAAAATAGGACAACTTTCAACTTTCAACTTCAACTTTCTGAATATTGGATCTTCGAATTTGCGACTTTCATCGTTAGTGTTTTACGAATTCCTTCGCAATGTTGACGTAGTCGTTTTTCTTCTACGACAGTGTGTCCGAGCAGTCGAAACGGACATTTTTGTTTTAGTGAGAATTTTAATGTTACCATCTTGTACTATATTGCTGGTCAGGATTTACTTACAGGTTACAGGAAAACCTATAAGACGTCTATGGTCTTAAAATAACATTTCAATATTCCCATGGCCATATTGAAATATTTACCATGGCCTGAAACACAGGTTTAAATAAACCTATATCAGGCAACGCACTATTACCCTCAGAGTTCTATTTTTGTCTGTAATCTCATATTTGCCATACAGTAGTTTATATCCAGATTATTATAATTGTATTATAGGACTAGATTAATATTATACTACTGAACCATATGTACACTTTTTTGTAAACTTATTATTTCAATAAATTTTATTTTATTGTTTTTTAATATTGAGCGTACAAACTTACAATTGCAGTTGGAATGTATGGGAAAACATATTTCTCAACTACAATGTTAACTTTGTTCATGGGATAACTTCATCCCATATACGCAACCCTTCATTGTGCGTGGTCCGACATGCACTTGGCCGACTTTTTTTCCTTGCACAGTGTGAAAAACACACAAAAATATTTTTTCTTCAACTAAAAGTCGCCCCGAACATAATCATCATCATCATTTTAGCCCGGAATCATACACTGCTGGTTATAGGCCTCCCCTTTCTTCTGCTATACTTCGCGGTTCTGTGCTTCCCTCGTCCAGGTATTTCCCGCGACTTTGACGATATCATCAACCCAGTGCGCTTTTGGACGGCCCTTTCCTTGGCCCAGAACACGCTCCGACCAAAACCTACGATCCCCTATACATAATTTAAAAGGAATCCATTAATTATTTGTCTCGCGCTACAATATTGAAACTTTTTCACACCCAACAAACAATGCTTCCAGCCCTGTTTCCCACGATCGTTCAGAAGACATTACAAGCATAATCATACCTTATTCAATATTTAAATGAAGTATGATAAAATACAAAAAGGTTTTAATATCCGAACAGGTGCACTTGGGCACAAAATAGATATTTACAGAAGGTCAGCACAACACACAAGCGAAAACAAGTGAAAACGCATGCATACGTAGTCACGCCTCTGCGCGCAGTCCCAAGCATAAATACATTACAAAATCATAATCAGCTTATAACGTTCTCATTGATGGGATACAGTCCTCCTTTCTGCGAGGGCCGTAATCCACCATGCGGGAACAGTTCGAGTTGCTAGATGTCACATGTCTTTGAATATTTGCTCCTAAGACATGCCGGTTTCCGCAAGATCTTTTCCTTCACCAATTTTGAGAGCAGCGGTGATGAAATAAATTGCACAAAGTAAAACGCCTGCCTGTGATCGAACCCACGACCTTCAACTTGTAAATCGGGGCCGTTACAACTGGGCTACCTACCACTCCTCTCCAATACCTAACTTATACTTAGGAAAAATTTAAAAGCGTTTTTCTCGTGAAATAACGATTACAACTTTGACAAAAGACTTATTTCATAATAGTATGGTTTCGGTAAAACGATTTTCGTATCACCTTAAAATTGACAATGGCGTTCAAAAGTTACTTAACATTTTTCCACATCAGCTGTGATGTTACATTAAGATATAAAATAAAAAAAAATAATTATTTTCTATGATAAGTCAAAGGCAGTCGATTTAGGGCTGATGTTTTCAACGCCGGATAATTATATCGGAGGAATAATTTAGAATTTTTGTCAATTCTTCCATACAAAAACTGCACGAGGTCAATTTTATTGCACGAATAAAACTATTTGTCGATTGAAAATTCAGCCCTTAGTTAATAAAAACGCTATAGCAGTCCAAACATTTGTATCACTAGGATTTTAGAATTTACTACGCTTTACTCTAACGCTCTAATCTAATCTCTCTTTACGCTTTCTAATAGACTTACGACGTTCATTATGCCATTTTCTGTACATGTAGTAAGCCAACACTAACTTCTTTTTATTCGTTAAGTTGGACATATTCGTGCGAGTACTACGCGTATGCTCTTCGCAGCTAGCAATGTATTACTAACAACTGTATAGTGGTATGGTAATATCAAGCGGCGCGGACGCGGTGGCGGCATCGTGTACAGGAGCGCTAACGTATTTATGCTCGTGATTGCACAGCGAGTACAAGTGCACTCGCAACTGGCATTTGTTTGGGGTCCGCGTCTGTGTGCGTGCGTCTGTATTCGTTCACTGCATTGAACAAGCCTTCTGTTTCTATCGATATTGTGACCTGGATATTATTAAAACCGCCGGAGAAGCAATATTGTACTCTAAAGGTATCTTTAATATCTCTCTAGTCAGTTGAAGATATCACTCCGGGAAGGAATTTTGAGCTTGAACGATATTTTTTTCAATTACGACAAAGACTTTGGTATTGTTTTTATCTGAAAAATGGTTTGTCGTGAAGAATGTTTTTTTCTGGTTTATTAAAGTACAAAAGTGTCATGTAAAAATATAAAAGAATTTTATAAATTTCTAGAAGTAAGGTAAGAAAAGTCATAATCCCTAAGGGAGAACTGCTGTAGTTTTTAGAATAATTCAAATTAATCAAAATGAAATCGTTTGATTCTTTACTGACACCTAAATCTGTGTTTATTAACCTATTAAACAGCATCCTTATAAGCACTAAAATCTTATATCATTGTGAGTTTTACAGCGTTTTACAATAAAGTTCCTTCGGTACGATAAAGGGGTATAGATGTCCGTACAACCTATAGCCTAAGTTGTACTTAGAATAAGCTGTCTGATAAGATAGAAAAATAATAAAAGACGGCGTAATTAACACCAATTAAAAACTACAAAATAATAAATTCTCAGGGGCTCAATTAGAATTCTTTCCTTTTTGGAGTCGTCAGAATCATATTAAGCCTATAACGTTCCCTCTGCAGAGACACAGGCCTCCTCTTTGTGAGAGGGAGTGGGCCGTAATCCACCACGCAGGCTCAGTGCGGGTTGGTAATGTCACATATAGAATGTTTGTCTCTTCGAAATTTTGTTTCTAGGACATGCCGGTTTCTTCACAATTATCACACCGTCTTGAGAGCAGTGGTGATGAAATAATTTCAAAGCGTCTAGCAGGGTTCGAACCAGAGTTGACTATCGATAGTTAACCGACGTGGAATAGTATTGTTTATAAATGTTAGACAAAATATTTCTTTCTCTTTTAAAAAAGCAGTAACTAACACAGGTCGGTAGCAATATAAAAAAAATATACTGGTCTAACTGAATGGTCTTCGTTTAATTATATTGCTGTTAAAACATACCCAATACTATTGGAAAACTATCGATAGTCTACATTTTAAGAACATTGGCAAACTATCGATAGTCAACTATAGTTCGAACCCACGACCTTCAACTCGTACCTAAATCGACCCGTTACCACTGGACCACCACTGCACATCGCAGATACGTATTAAGTAAAGCCTTCAAAGTTTTTAAAATCAAAACCACTGACATAACTTTAAAAGGAAAATAGGGTTTGATTCTGCTTAAATTAATGTTAGAATACCATGAAAACTCTCATGAACAAAAATAATGACTTCATCGTTATACACTTTTCAGAATTAACTTACAGACGTACATGAAATTTTAATGAAATCACAAGTAAAATCTAATATTACAATGTCCAGCTTCTAGATTAATAATTATAATAATCCAAACCACTTGCATAACACCAATAAATTTAAAGGTCCTCCCACATATAATTACAGTCCGTTGTACATTACGTAGATAAACGTGAGATAACTGAGCAAAAATGTATCATTCCAATTAAGTATATGAGCGTCCCTCATTACCTGAAACGTATTGGAATTCATGGCGGGTTTAATTGAGGAAATTTAATATCTCTTCAAAAATATATTAAACCGGTGAAGTAATTTTGTTATTATAATTATGCTGTTTAGTATTTGGCAGTGACTTTTTAGGGTTTCGTACCCAAAGGGTGGCACCCGTTGACGCGGCCTTATTACTAAGCCTCCACTGTCCGTCTGTCCGTTCGTCTGATAGCGGGCTGTATCTCATGAACCGTAATAGGCAGACAGTCAAATTTTCACAGAGTGTGTATTTTTATTGCCGCTATAACAACAATTAATATAAAATAAAGTTAAAAATTAAACTTTTCTTCCAAGAAATTTTTTTTTCGACGTTTTTTGCCGTATGGTAAATACGGAAATTTTCGTGGACGAATCCGACTAGCACTTGACCATTTTTATCTAATAAATTAACAGACATCAAAAATCTGTTAATCTCTAACTGCAGAGATTGACAGTGGAGCCGATTTCCCTGTTCACAAACTAAACTAAATTTGAGTTAAGAGCATCTTTTTCTTTTTATTTCATTATGAAAAGGAAAAGGTGTAAAAGGTTGGTGAAATTTGTCCATAAGCGTAAAATAGTTTTTTTTAACATGTAAAAACGAGGACGCTGATTCTCTCTCTGGAACAGTGATTTATATCAGAATTGTTAAAAAAAAAAACAGTTTCCTATTTATAAAACCAAAACAATGAAAGGTAATTTTTCATGGTACATGGGATGAGAAAGGATAGATATAAGGATATCTAAAAGACTGATGAACATAATATTAATGGAATAAGTGCAGGTGCACCGGTATTCTTTCAACAAAGTTTATTTCATTATGAAAAGGACAGAAGATACATTTTAGTTTAGTCCAGTCAATTTAATCAGCGCCTGACAAGATTAAAAACTTGCCTACTAAAATTACGTCAATTTAGGACTTAACTAAAATTAAAAAAATAATTAATGACTTCTTGTACGAGTATTTTGCAGCAGAATACTAACACCTAAATAAAAAAAAACATTCACTCGTTGGCTTGACAAAATAAGCTCCTCCTCTTATGGCCCTTTGTGCTCAAAAACATGCAGCCAAACTAATCTCGCCTCGTTCTAAGTGATAATCAGGCCAAAGGTGGTAGTGATTTTCACACGGAATCCTCAACCGCACAGGATCTGGCTTTAACTGGAATATTCCTATTCAATTTTACAACGCCTCTCAATTCTGACCAGTAACTGCGGCGCTATATCGGCACAACCTTTGCGGTCTAATAACCCGAGCAGATATTCTTGTCACGCGTCCATTACGTCACTAATGAACCCTCCTACCAGCTTTTTAATAGCACCCTTCAGCGTGTGAAAAATAAGTTTTTTAGATAATGGAGGTACAAAGTTTTACAGGCAGGAGTTTTAATACTGGCTGAACGTGAGTTTCAACTTTCAGCCGATTTTCAGGCATACGTTTTTGTGTACGTGGTTTTTGGAAAATGATTTTATCCGATTTTTCTGTTGTAATAGTGTTTTGCTATTGAGCAAACAGTCAACTATGACCAAATTCAAATACCCAAGATATACGCCGGGTGAAGCCTGCCGGGGCAGCGGGATTGTCTGAAAGGGTTACCGCTACCCCGGAACATAAAGGGCTAAGGAAGGAACACGGGTGGGTTTTAGTCAGTAACAGTCTGACACTCCCTTCTGCTCCACCCAGAGCGGTACCCCTCATTTGATGATTTCCCATCCTCAAAAAAAAAAAAGATTTAAGCCGGGTGAAAAGTTTCTGCTGGCGGGAAAGGATTGTGTTTTGTTTTCATCGTGTATGGTGAGACCCGTACTTTCTCAAAAAAAAAAAACGCATCCATTTGCTCACTCTGTAGGTGTAACTTATGTGGACTTCAATCATTCGATTTAGGTTAGATTTGTAACTATTATCTTTGGTTAAAGCTTACGCCATCTTTGTTTACCGTCATCTTTTCCAAAGATTCGTTAAACATTACCAATCAATTCGACCTAGTTTTGAAAATGTGTACCAGCTATTAAACACCCTTTTTTCTCGTTGGCACCCATGCATTGGGTCCTACAAAGCTCTTCCGTAGGACCCAATGTGCCAACGGGACCCTATTTCTAAGGCTCTGTTGTCCGTCCGTCCGTCTGTACACAGGGCTGTATGTTTTCAACCGTATTCCGAGTGTGTACGATCACCAAAGGAGATAAGTAATCAGCCGATCGATTCTGTAAAAATCTCACCGTGAAAAGTTAGGTGAAGTGAGCTTAGAGTGCGCTGTCAAGAGTATCAATCCCTAGCATCAGGATGACACTGACAGCTCACTCCACGCTCACTTCACCTAAGTTTTCACGGTGAGATGGTTACAGAATCGATAGGCAGGGTCGTCGGTATAGTTGAAGTTCAGTAAGAAACCGATGAATGTTTTCGAATAAATTTTAATTAATTAATTAATAGAAAACAAACAGTTAATTTATCAAATTAAATTTTATTCGAAAATATCCATCGGTTTCGGTTTCAATAATGGTGGTTAGAAATGATAAAAATAAAATAAAGTAAAAATGAACTTTTAAATTTTTAACTTTATGTTAAAAGAAACGGGTTTTTCTTAATTTAAGTATTTTTTTTATTACGTGGTGTTAAATATTGTGATTTTTTCTTATATCTGTGTGTGGTACGGAACCCTTCGTGAGCGACTCCGTCTCGCACTTGGCCGCTTTTTTTACCCCACTTTGTACCCAGTCAGTGGAAATTCATATTTTTGGTCGAGGAAACAGTGATTAATAATTTTCTATTGTATCTTTATTTAGTGTCCTGATTTATGATCCCCTTTGTATATTTTTTTCACACTTTGTAACAATAAAACCTTTTGGTAAAACATGAGTATCGGAACTTCGAATTAGGGTTTTAAAATCAACGTGGTAATTTTCTTTTGGAGATCGTAATATATTCGTGTGTTTGTTAGTATACATTAAAACGTTTAAGTTTACATAATAATTATACACACAACTAACTATTTACATTAGGTACTAAATTAAATGACGAACTAATTAACTATAAAATATAATAAAACACAAAATAAAATAGGGATAAATACAAACACAAAATGACATTTAGGGCTCATTTCACAATAAGATATCTTTTATCCGTGGAATAAAACTTCTGAGTTCTAGTATGGTAAAAAACTTAAAACTTATTCTCAGAATAAGACATTTTCTAGGTGTGAAAGTTTAGTGAAAATTGTCCTTATGCGTAATATAGTTTTTTTTAAACATATATGTTTGTTATAATGGAATGAACGAGGAAGCTGTTTCTCTCTCTGGAACAGTGATCTATATCCGAATTGTTCAAAAAAAAAACAGTTTCTTATATATAAAACCAAAACAATGAAAGGTAATTTTTCATAAAACCAAAACAATGAAAGGTAATTTTTCATATACATGGGATGAGATCGAATGAAATACATGTAACTAAAAGACTGATGAACATAATATTGATGGAATAAGTGCAGGTGCACCGGTATTCTTTCAACAAAGTAATATATTGATAAACAATCAATTAAAGAAGTCACAGAGCAGTAGTGGCCCAGTGGTAACGAGTTTCGAGTTCGTAGGTCGTGGGTTCAAACCCAGCCAGGTGCTTCACTTTGTGTAAATAAAAAATCGAAGATGTGTGACATCTGCCAACCCGCACTGGGCCCGCGTGGTGGATTACGGCCCACTCCCTCTCATAGAGAGGAGGCCTGTCGTCCCCGCAGTGGGATTATTATGGGCTGATTGGAGTCTTAACTATCTTCCCTTAAACCGTTTGGAGGATTCTCGTCACGTATCGCCACAAAATAGTTCATGCCCGAATGCATGCATGAATTGTTTTTTTTTTGTCTACTTTTGCTTTGGACGCTTTTAAAGTACACGTCTTTCTACCTTAGAGCATTAAACCAACCGGAGACGCAACGAGCACTAATATCTATGCGAATAAGTCTGTCATTTCATCGCGGGGGACTGGGCAACGCACACAAATAGTAATAACACACTAATGCATTTTCGATCGCGTTGTTACTCACGCACACGAAAAAATTATCGAACACAAGCATAAACTATACGCACACGTGTACTAACTCACACAGAGACGCCCTGTCAGGATACGGCATGACGTCATTTTTGTGTAAGCGATGAAAGTGCTTGACACTATCGATATTTTGTTGTCGATGAGTTCAGCCAATAGTTGTGATAAAAAAGGCTCTTCTTTATTTAATTGTTTTTTCATATTTACTTATCAAATTGATCTTCAATGCAGATCAATTCTTTTTAAATAGGTAACATAGGATTTAGATTTTAAAGTTTATATTTTAAAGTTTTAAAGTCTATAAGGATTCATTGCCACGGTACAAGAACTGCCGGTCGATTCTGTAAAAATCTCACCATGAAAACTTAGATGAAGTGAGTTTGTTTCATCTAGGAATTGACACTATTGACAGCTCACTCCACGCTCACTTTACCTGAGTTTTCACGGTAAGATTTTCACAGAATATCATCGCTGCCTCGCTGGTCTAGTGTTCGCAAGGATGAATGCTGAACACGACGTTCTGAGTTCAATACCCGGGTCGGGCAGTGTTATTGGTTTTCTTATTAAGAATTTCTCAGTAGCAGCACGGAGTCTCTTGATATTAGAATGTATTCTAGAACATGAAGCTTCAAAATGCTGTGAGCAAATTGTACTAGTACGTTTAGGAGTCCACGAAACATGATTTGCTCAAGCCTAAATCCAAACATCCCGAGTCATTGCATCTTTTAGAAATCTGAAAAATTAATAGAATAACACAGGGACTGAATTACCCAAAAATAAAGGTACCTTTAAATTTGGGTATGACGTCATACCGTTAAATAACGATAACCGAAATATAACGATATCGTTATTTTTTAAAGTAGCCGTATTTTAAGGTACGAAATTCATACCGGTATATTTCAGTAGAAGTAACATAACCTTTTTAATAATATCAGTACCAATACCTTAACCTTTTTAAATAAGGGTTTCTTTGACACATCGCCTCGCCACTCTGTCTGTTTCTGTCGTTAGCGATTTTTAAATCTCTCCATGTCCTTCACGCGCTAACTGTCTACCACTAGTACAACAAACATAAGGTCAAGTTGCAGCAAGTTGTTGTAGACACCCCCGTGCACCCACGCCGCGCCGTCACCATTTTTTTCGGTACCGAAATCGTATAACGGTTAAATAACAATTTATCCTAACCTTTATTTATATGGGTACCTGTATAGCTCAACCTCTATTTTGAATCGGTACCGTTATATTTTTGAGGTATCTTAACCTTTAACCGTAACCGCTTTCAGTCCCTGGAATAACATACTCATAAAGTCGATATCGATATTTGTTTCTATGCAGTCACAGCCCTCATTTTGCTACAGTGTGGCCTGTTTTTAAATATAAAAATTGCGTAGTTTCGTGATAACTTGACCCATAAATATTTTATACTAATGAAGAATAACGGTATGAGAAAATTGTAAGAGATTCGTGGAACATAAGTTTGATATCGTTAATCAATTATTTGATAATAAATAGCAATTTTTTAAAGGCTTTAGTAAAAAAATCTTATAAAGTAACAAAATAAGTTGTAAACAGTAATAAGAATAACAAATGCGAAATAGAAGTTTGAAATAATTTTCAATATTTATAAATTACAACTTTAAAAATTACACTAAATTAGGTCTTGTACAATTTAGTGGTAACATTCATTGACCGACAATATTTTTTGGTTTTTTGCAAATTTATTGCATTTTATGTTATTATTAGGACAAAATAATACTTATAGATGGAAAGTAAGGTTATCCTTTTGTTTACTAGATGTTTCCGATCTATTTTTACACGAAAAAACACTGCAATTCGGCATTTTTCTCTTACGTTCGTTCCGCGCTAGTGTGATTTGCTGAATGACGTGGAACGCGCGGCAACTAGTTTTATATGACTGATATGACCGGCGGTCTCGTACCTTTGGCAGCGGGGAACGCCTGACAATGGCGTCTCCGGTTGGTTTAATGCTCTAAGCTTTCTACTTCGCTCTCGCATACTTATCTATATGTATAAGTTCAACGTGGATAATGTAACCAAGATAAAATATAGATAATAAATATAATGATAATAATAGATAGGTTGGTGTAAATTATTTCATCACAAAAACGGTGAAGGAAAACATCGTGAGGAAACCGGCATGTCCTAGAACAAAAAAATCGAAGATATGCGACACACCGGTCCGCACTGGGCACGCGTGGTAGATTACGGCCCACTTCTTCTCACTAAGAGGAGGCCTGTGTAAGCAGTGGGAACATTATATGCTGATGATGCTAAATGTGATCAATATTTTGTAACGATCTTTTTTATTTAAAAGAGTATCCATGGATTTGCTTGTCCGTTCTTCTCCATAGGTATATGTAACCGAAACTGTCAAATTTTCCCAATCAACTTTGAACCTTATAAGGTACACTTACAACTTAATGATAAATGATAAATGATTTTATTTCTGTAAGTAGGTTTGTACAAACACTTTTACACGTCAATCATATTTTTAAAAACGAGATGAGGTCGGCGTTTCCTAACTGACTACTCTGAGAAGAAAGGCCGAAACAAACTCAGAGGTCACAGTCTCTTTTAAAGTCCAGACATTTGGTCAGATCGTGTGGAGACCATGTAGATTGATGTCTGAAATGGTCTTTTGAGGAAAGAACCACACAGATTGAGTGGACCTGTCCAGTCAGTGCACGCATTTGTCAGTAATCATGCAGCTCAACTCAAACTTAAGGAGCTCAACGATTCGACGAACAATACCAAAGAAAGGACATTTGGGTGGGTCGCATAAATTACTCAAACTGCCAGACCATGACTAAAACTATCTGAGAAAATAAATAAAGGCAAAAAAAAAATTAACCCACATAGTCTTCACATTCACAGTCATTAAAATAATATAATACTTTACAAAGTAAATATTCATGTCACTGTATATGTAAAATAGGTAGTATACTTTGGCGATAAAGTTGAAAATCTTTTAAAGTCATTTGACAGATTGTAGTAGCTTGATGTACTGGCGTTTGTAACTATTAAGCTTTGAAATGGGCAACTAGCTTCACATTTCTGATGGAACTTCTTAACAATTCTAAATGATTCAATTGAGATAAATGCTTTTAGTTTGAGTTTAAATGTGACTTAATCAGTGTTATGCCTAAGTGTAAGTTCAAGCTGATATGACCGAATTCCAATTTATCTTCATCTTCTACTGATAGTAGAGTCTGTTGCATCAGAAAAAAAAAAACAACCGACTTCCAAAAAAGACTCTACAAAGTGAAAAATAACTTTAGTGTCGTTTATGTAAGTTAGTTGTTTTTTTTCCCAATGCAAAAATTAAAAACTTTAAGAAATTAAAGTTTTGATTTTTCAATTTTAAGTTGTACTTACCCCACACAAATTCGTATAGGTAACACTACTTGCTATGTAAATATCAGTGACAGGAATTCATTATAACTTCATCAATATAAACTATGTGGCAAAAATACGTATTATTGAAGCTAACACAATTGCCGGAGATACCTAATTATGGTGTAACAAACATACAAAAAAACGAGTGTGCTTATGACCACACGACTGAAGTGAAACTTCTTTCGCTCCATCTGTATGTATATTTCATTTACTAGCTATAAGAGAAAGAGAGAAAGAAAATGTGCGCGCGCACTGCTGTCTCTTGCTTATATCCCCCACTTAACTTCCGTTCGCCTTGCCCGATCACACTTTTCGTAACGCTTACGTCACGCGTTCGCCAGCTTACTCCCCAAGTCAAGCGTGCGTAAAGAAGTTTCACTTCAAAAAATAAATATAAAAGAAAAAACAACATACAGTCGAACTGAGAACATCCTCCTTTTTGAAATCGGTTAAAAAGGGAAAGGGAGGGGCTTCGCTGTTTTTCGGTAAGTAATAGAATCTGCTAAAATATGTAAGTCATCATCCGTCTAGGCTTCTTCAATATCAGTATTTTACATGGAGCGACTGCCTATTTGCCGGTCGATTCTGTAAAAATCTCACCGTGATAACTTAGGTGAAGTGAGCGTGAAGTGAGCTATCAATAGTGGGAATCCCTAACATTGGATGGAGTGACAGCTCACTTCACCTAACTTTTCACGGTGAGATTTTCACAGAATAGCACTGCTGACCTTCACAACCCAGTCACTGGATAATTCGATATCCCTTCGTAAGACTGTTTGTCAGACTTTCGGGCTTCTAACGACCCGTAACGTATGGCCGGATAGCAACAACATGAAGTAAAGAGAGTAATCGAGACACAGTATCAGACGTGACGTTACGACAGTAGAATGTACAGACACGGTAATATTATACAGTACAGATCATTAAACCCGTCTTTATATAACTGTAAGGAAAATGTAACGAACAACATTAAGGAATGTTGGGTTCTTTTGTTGTTAAATATAATTATCTTTCTTGCCTCATAACCGTTACGGTTGTTAACACTGTTGGCGTATATAGAAGTGTAAGCTAGTACTGGATTTATTTGGCTTCCGTAGCTCAAAAGGAAAAACGGAACCCTTATAAGATCACTTCGTTGTCCGTCTGTCCGTCGGTCCAAACCATTTTTCTCAGGAACGCGTGGAGTTATCAAGTTGAAATAATATTAAATAGTCAAGGTTGCAATCCCTTGAAACAGTGAAATAATCAAAATTCTAAGTCAACGCAATCAAAGATACGGGCGTTTATGTTCCGGAATCAAAACCTATAGGGTATTTCCAGTTGACCTAGAATCATGAAATTTGGCAAGAAGCAATGTCATGTAGCATAAGTACCTAAAAATTATTATATTACAAAAAAAGAATTCTCATGATAAACTATTTACATACCTACAAATTTCGCACTTGACCGATTTTTTTTATTAGTGACATAACTGACTGGAACTCGTAATTTTGTGGCTTGATATTAGAATAAGTACTGTTTCATAAAAATCGACACCCGGGACCCCAAGCTCTGTAGTCTGTCGAAGAATGACAGTTGTCTTTTGAATTTATGGACCATTTCAATTCAACCGTCATTTTTGCCCGGGATAAAATAGGTTTTTTATTTTTATTATTATGTAAGTCATCATCATCATTTGCCTAGCCTTTTCCCAACTATGTTGGGGTCGACTTCCAGTCTAATCCGATGCAGCTGAATACTAGTATTTTATATGGAGCGACTGCTTATCTGACCTCCACAACTCAGATAATGGGTAATACGATACCCCTTGGTAAGACCGGTTGTCAGATTTTCGAGCTTCTGACGACCAGTAACGACTGTCAAAGACCCACGAACGACAGCCAGACCAACGGCTTAACGTGCTTTCCGAGGCACGGAGGGGTCTTGATATGTAAATACATATGGTCACCAATCCACGGATCAACCGCGGCAAGCGTAGCTTAACCTGATCGATCGAACCGTGCGGCTGTTATTTCTTAGCCACAAGCCCCTCAAAATCAACCAATGTAAGTACAAACATTAAGTTATTATTTTTTTGCTAAGAAATAACTATTTACACTAGATACTAAATTAAATTATTAACTAACTTACTATACAATTAAATGCAAAAGCAAAGGACACTTAGGCGTCGAAGTACTCGTCCACATCGCAGTCATCCGGAAACCTGCCCAGAAGACTGGCAGCATTGCCACGTTGAATGGCAATGATAATTCTCTGGCCATAGAACGACCGAGCCCTCTGATCCATCTCATGTTCAAAGTTATCTGGCAATGGAAAAATTAGCCCTCAGTTTTTATAACATTTGATTGAAATCGCCAATCCATCTTGAGCAAGCCTGGTGATCAATGCTCAATATTGTTCATGCTTTCTCTATATGACAAATGGCCTTTGCCCTGTAGATGCTTGTATTATTTTTAATTTACAGGTAAATATTTTATGGTCTCAGCTCTTTAGCTAGTTTCAACCACATTTACGGGCCAAGCCAAATAAAGCAGTGTGCTTATTTTTCAAAATGTCTAAATTGACATCACGGGAACCTGGGATCCCGGACTATTGGAGGAGCCGAAATTAACTCACAGACGTTAGAAGTTTTTAATGAAATGCAGCACCTACCGACGATCCCTGTTTGCACTATGCAAGTCCACCCAATGACAATCCCCAGTTGGTGTAGGACTATTTAAGGATATGGAAACAAAGATATTGGATTATTATTATTATTATTTACAAGACTTAACTTACCCTGTGGAAAATGTATAAGAAATTTTCCAAAGATTTAGCATTACGATATTCAACGTGTAAACAATGTAGGTTTCAGGTAAAATTATCATGTAACATAACCGATGTATGACGTGATATGAAAGTTGGAGGCTACAACAATAAAAACTGATTGTAATCGATGTCCCATTTCTACGTGATATGCAAGCAAACGTATAGGTAAAGTTCTCATATTTGTATTTAGAATAATAGCTTGGATTTAGTTACATGATACGTTAATTTGCAGTAGAATCATGGGTAGATTTATAAGGGAATGGTATCAGTGGGCGGTACACATTGATCGAAGAGCTGGAGGCAGTATTTGGAGCAAAGTTGTATCCCAGAGTAGATGAAATTCAGCTGAAACAACGATGATGAATGATATGAATTTTTATCCTAGGTGCATCGTCTTCACATATAATTATACAATTAATGTATACAAAACCTTATAAAATATTTTAAAAGAGCAACGGTGGATTCTTCTCCATTCTTCTCCATACGAACACTACCTTTTCGAAGGGGCAACTAGAATTAATTCTATTTTATTGTAATTTTTGACATTCAAAAGCGCCCTTTATGTACGTATCCTACTAATATTATAAATGCGAAAGTTTGTGAGGATGGATGTTTGTTACTCTTTCACGCAAAAACTACTGAACGGATTTGGATGAAGTTTGGCACACATATACTTTATAACCAGGATTAACACATAGGATACTTTTTATCTCGATATTCCCACGGGATCGACACTTATGTGGGTGAAACCGCGGGTCGCTGCTAGTTTGAAATAAATGACTTAACTTTGACTTTGATAACAAAATTAATTGACTTTTCCAAACAAAAGCGATGTCGTGTTTTCTTCTGTAGTTTTACTAGCAAATTTCACGTAAAACACACATAAACACCTCATAGAATAAAATAGCGTAACAACTTTTAAAGCTACACTAGCTTTACAAGAATATCTGAGCCTGAGAAGATGAAATTAAGAAAGAAAATACATTTATTTGCGTAAAGATGAATTAGCCAGTAAAATTAGTTCACGGAGGCTGCCCTGAATGCGTAATATGAACTGAAGTATCGACTCGACACTCATGCATCCATTAATTTTACATAATCATATTATTATTTAAAACAGCGAACATCACCTACATTTCGCTTATTTCATACTACGCTATAAATCAAGCGAAACGAAATAACTTCATTACATTAACACAGAGCGGCATTAACAGAACGCGTTATCATAAACTGACATTAAACCAATACGGCGGCGATTTATCTGAACATTTTCATTTTCTGTCCTATCCCTGAGGGATCCGTTATAATTTTGTTATGGGCAGAGTATAAATTATTTTATGGTAATGTCATTTTGTTGTTATTAGGTCGTGGGCACATGGCTAAATAATAATAGCCGCACAGGTTGATCGATCAGGTTAAGCTAATTTTGCCGTGGTTGGTCTGTGGATAGGTGACCATCTTTACATACCGCAATTGACAACCGGGGTCGACGGCTTAACGTGCTTTCCGAGGCACGGAGGGCTACCTCGAAAAGCACGTTAAGCCGTTGGTCCCAGCTGGCAAGCATGGATCTTTGACAGTCGTTACGGGTAGTCAGAAGCCCGAAAGTCTGACAACCAGTCTTACAAAAGGGTATCGTATTATCCAGTAAATGGGTGGGGCAGGTCAGATAAGCAGTCGCTACATGTAAAATACTGGTATTCAGTATCTGGTAGAACTAGAAATTGGCCCCAAAATAGTTGGGAAAAAGCTAGGTTGATGATGAACAAAAAGTGTGTACTTTTCTTTTAAACAACTTTTCTGATCATCTCCTAAAAAAATTTTACAAATACCCTTTGAATAATAAGCAAAACCAGGTAGCTAGCAAGTCGTATTTCCCAGTCATCCCACGATGACAAAGTGCAGTAATTCCTCCTCTCTTCACCGGTAACTGGGACAAACTAATTTGGGAATCACCTCACAAACAAGCCGTGGGGAATGAACAAGGATTGTGTTTAAGTAGCGAATTTGTTTCCACTTAGGAAAAGTTTGGCAATTGAGAGTATAGGGAAACATAATAAATTAGTATAAGTTACTGGAACTGTCGGAGCGAAACTGAAGATGGGGTTTGTTTCTTACGTAGGGTATTATTTTATTGAGGCTGATTAATATTATAAAACTGGTTAACATTCGTAAGTCGTCCTCGTAACACGGAGGGGTCTGATGGTCACCCATCTATGGACCAACCGCAGCCACACGCTGTTATTACTTGACCACAAGCTCCATGCCTCCTTGCAAAATAAATTAATAGAACCATTGGTTACAGTGAAATTATTAAGCCCATTTTAAAATGCACAAGAGCCATTGATAAAAGATATTAGCTACATACTTGTAATGGACAGAGGTACGAAAAATTAAAAAAAATCACATATGGAATTTGGCAGGCGCAGCGACGATATGAATTAATTTTATGAAAGAATTTAATTTATTTGTGGACTAATTTCATCTATTATCTATGTGACTTAGAATTTTAATTTAATTATATTTTATTTTATTTTGATGTTTTATTTAGATTGTGAATTGATTTGGATTACTGTAATGGAATATTTTAATATTTTTTTTTGGAGGGGCCCGTGGCTTAATAATAACAGCTGCACAGGTTGATCGATCAGGTTAAGCTACGCTTGCCGCGGTTGGTCTGTGGATGGGTGACCATCTTTACATACGGAAACCCCTCCGTGCCTCGGAAAGCATGTTAAGCCGTTGGTCCCGGCTGTCATTCGTGTATCTTTGACAGTCGTTACGGGTAGTCAGAACCCCGAAAGTCTGACAACCAGTCTTACCAAGGGATATCGTATTACCCAGTCACTGGGTTGTGGAGGTCAGATAGGCAGTCGCTCCATGTAAAATACTGGTATTCAGCTGCATCCGGTTAGTCTGGAAGCCAACCCAAACATAGTTGGGTAAAGGCTAGGCAGATGATGATGAAGTGAGTTTTACTAACATTAGGGATCATTATAATCTGATTTAAACAATAAATAATAATATTTATGTAGTTGAAGATTCATACATAACATAAGAACACGCCTGTAATCACGAAGTGATTACAGGCGTGTTCTTGCGTTGTTGTTGTTTTGTTTCTTGCGTTGTTGTTGTTTTGTTTCTTGCGTTGTTGTTCTTGCGTTTTCTTTTCTTTGTTCTTTCTTTGCGTTTTTTATGTTTTTGTTATGTTTCTTATGTTTGTATGATTCAGTGTCCATTAACCGAACACAAATCCTGAATCTGGAATCTAGGATCACTAAGCCAATAACTCACCCAGATGTGTGAAAGAACATAATTTTTTTTCTAAGTTAATCCCACCTCCGCCGCCGACGAAGAAGCGACTACAGTACTACTGATGATGTAACCAAGATTTTTGTAACAATTTTATACTTTAAAAGAGTGTCCGTGGAGTTTCTTGCCCGTTCTTCTCCACAGGTACCTACGCTTTGGAATGGGCAACTAGCTTCATCTTTCTGACCGACCCTTGACAATTCATAAGTGCCTTTATTTGGATTATTTGAAATAAATGCTTTGAGTTTTAAGTTTTGAGTTTGACTGTGGACTATTGCGGCTCCAGTCTAAGTAAAAAGTGATGCATAATAGAATAAAAGTTGGTCACTGACTATTCACACCGCCAGCAAGTCTCCACAGATATATAACATATCGATTACTTAAAGTCGAGCAATTAAAGTACATTGTATACATAAGTAAATAGTTAGGTTAGTTTTATTTATTTAAGTTGCTACATATGAGTTTAAGAACCACTAGGCGGCGCATCATTCACAAAAAAAAACTAATTGGCTAAGAGCGTCCTCACTGTGCTTATCTTAGTGCAAAATAAGTCTACATCATGTTCAGAAGATACGTCATTGAAGCTTCGAGCGCTTCTTATAAGAAAAGCATTACAGCATATATCATACATACCAGCAAGTAATCGCTCGTTGCAATCACACACTCGCTGCTCGTTACTCGCCAACATGCTTTTAGTTGATATCTCCAGTCGCTAGTGGTACAGATCTAATGGTAAAAAGGTTGGCCAGAAAACAAGATGGTGAACTTTTTCTCAACAATCTTCTTGAAAGCCAACCTTTTCCATGCGATTTTTGTACTCCCCAACTGTCAAATATATGCAAACTATGTGCTAGAACTCTCTTTAACCACCCCTTCAATAAAAATGACGAATGACTGATGATTCGAATCTATCAAACAGAAATATTAACAGAATTCCACTAAATTAACGTCAAGCTGATATTTCAACCGCTAATTGCATCTCTACATTACCATCTTCAGATCGTTAGCTTAATATTCCCAGTGTATAATATACAACCAAGTAATACGTATATAGAACACACATGAAATTGTACGTACCTACACAATTTCCGTATCAAGTCCCGCGCGCAACGTATTTCTACGCGAATTATTAATGATCTTGCTTGGCTAGTATTTTCCTTCATTTCAGTGGCGTTACCGGCCTATTTTCATAGAGTGACGGGAGGATTATAAATATAACAATCTCCTTGTATTAACAGAATTGAATAATGTTAGTTATCAGGGAAGGTTTTCTTTTAATTAATCACAACACAACACACACGCATGTAGGTATGTCATAACGTTTTATTTGATTTTGTATGAGCATTTTTATATTATCACATTGAGTCACGGAAAGTTTCAAACTGCCATTAGGAGATTCCGCTAAACAAAACAGGAGCACTCGGACCCCACAGCCGGATCCTAAGCATTGTCATACAATGTGGCGACGCCGCCAGTCTTTTGGGTGCATTACCAGTCGACAGTGATGCGGAGGAATTTTTTGACGCCATAAATGCTTGTCTAATAATAGTTTTAGTTAGGTTAGATTATTGTTATTTCTTACCATCTATCCCGTTAGTGTTACCTACCATGGTTTTTGTCTGCGTCACCCTAAAGTTGACTAGTAGAAATAGTTTCAGGCATTAAGTCGACCTTTGTGCAATATATATTTACTTGTGCATAACGTTTACATCCATACTAATATTATAAATGCGAAAGTGTGGCTGTCTGTCTGTTACCTCTTGACGATTAAACCGCTGAACCGATTTAGATGAAATTTGATACAGAGATAGTTTGAGTCCCGGGAAAGGACATAGGATAGATTTTTATCCCGATATTCGCATGGGATCGATACTTATGCGGGTGAAATCGCGGGGCGCTGCTAGTAATAAATAAAATGAGATTTGATCGCAATTTGTATTTTAGGCACTATGAAGCCTCATTCTTACAAGACGTAAGATACGTTGCCTATGGCGTTCTCTATCCATAAGGAAAACCCCATAAACATGTCTAAATGACGCCTTAAACCATCTTCTCCTTATGGTGATGGCGCCTAAGCGTTCCTTTGGTCATAGCCTTCCATGATGGTAAGTGGCCTCGCAACATAACGTTAATTATGGTAACTACCGGTTGTGTGGCCACTGTGCAATCGCTGGGATGATGTTATTTTTAACCGACTTCAAAAAAGGAGGAGGTTTACAATTCGGTTGTATTTTTTTATATACAGGGTTATTGGAAAATCATTAACAACCTCTTAAGAGGTCATTTTACTCATCATTATGAACAACTTTCACTATGGGACCACACCTGAAATCACGAAAAAAAAATCAGCTGTTTCCTACATTTTGACGAGTTATACGAACATAGCTGATTTTTTTTCGCGATTTCAGGTTTTGTCCCATAGTAAAAGTTGTTCATAATGATGAGTACAATGACCTCTTAAGAGGTTGTTAATGTTTTTCCAATAACCCTGTATGTTTTTTTATGTTTGTAACCTCAGCACGCCATCATTTATAGATCGATTTGGATAATTATTTTTTTATTCTTCCTTTACTTTTAGATTGGTCCCATTTTTGTCAAAATCTAGTTCTGATGATGGGATCCTGGAGAAATCGAAGGAACTCTTCAAATACACACATCAAAAGTGTCTAGGGATCAAGCATTTTTATGCGGATTTCTTGAGATTGAGATGTGGCTTTGTAATAAATTTATGATTTTATAAATTTATTATGGATCCTTTTTGGTGCATTTCATAATTTGAATCAGGAACTGTGAATCAAATTCGAGTAAAAGATGAAAATCAGCTGTCAATATTTTCCCTATAAAAACATACAACGCATTGAAGACATTATTAGTGCTACTGTTTCCCTACTACTGATTAAAACCAACGTTATTATGGAGCGGCGACGTCATTTAAGCAGGGAAGAAATGCTCAGAGCCGTGGGAATGATAGAAGCTGGTTCCCGGCAACGTACTGTGGCTTTAGCTCTGAATACAAGTCAGAGTGTTATCAGTCGACTTTGGACACGTTACCGAAGCACTGGTACCGTGGCTGAGCGCCATGGAGGACGGTATCGCTGCACCACACGGAGACAAGACCGATACATTCAAATCTTAACTCGAAGAGCTCCAACAATAACCGCCATGATGTTAGCCGTGAGGCTTCATCACTCTTCAGGAAACTTAATTAGCGACCAAACAGTCAGAAACCGCTTGCATGAAGTGAACCTTCATTCCCGAAGACCGCTACGGGTACCACCTATAGCAATGCACAATCGTAGGATTCGATATCAATGGGCTCTTGAACACAGAAATTGGGCAGAAGAACAATGGCGTTTCGTGTGCTTTTCTGATGAGTCTCGTTTTGGTATGAGACCAGATACAAGACGTATACGACACTGGAGAACCCCTGGACGCCAACAGCGATTAAAATCCTGCCAGGAAGTCCATCCTTATAGTGGTGGAACCATCATGGTATGGGCGGGTATTTGGATCGGCGGAAGAACTGAGTTGATTTGGATCAGAGGCAACCTCAACGCTCAAATTTATGCTGAGACGATTGTATCAGACGTCATCGTTCCTCTACAAGTGCAAATCGGTCCCTTATTTCAGTTAATGCATGATAATGCACGACCGCACACCGCAAGAGTTGTAAGACAGACTCTCGCCGCAGCTAACATCAATGTCCTGCCCTGGCCTGCTCAGTCGCCAGACATGAACCCGATTGAGCATGCATGGGATATGCTACAGAGAAGAGCTCTGCCGAATATGTAGGGTATCCAGTCGCAAGAAGACCTTTTTTTGTTGTTGCAACGAACATGGGCGGCCATTCCACAGCGTGATTTGGATGAACTCATTTTGAGTATGCCAAACCGATGTTCTTGTGTTGTTAGTGTTCGCGGTAGAAACACGGATTATTAATTGTTTAAGTTACCCAATAAAATTTTAGAGAAAACTGTTATTTCAGTCTTTTTTTCGAACTTTTGTGTTAGTGGTTCAAACTATAATACTTTCCTGCACCTACAATATTGCTTAAAATAAGTATGTTGGTACTTTCAATCACAATCCGACGTATTTTGAAAGAAATTCCTAATTCATTGGTTCATATAAAACCAAATGCCTGTAGACATTAGAGACGCAATTAATAGTAAAAACAAAGCGTAAGCTGAAAAAACATTACATCAACTCCATTGAAACTTTTTTTCTCAATACTCAATTCTTTATTGCATTCCATATTATGTACATAGATGGTATGAAATATTGTCAAGATCAATATGGACCCTGTCGGGCACAGCAAAGGTAGGAGAAAGGATGGCGCCAAAATAACAATTCATTGAATTAATTATTGTAGGTAGATCTAATAGATGTATGTATACGTGTATAAGTATTGTTAGATTGTGTCCGATTTTTTTGTATTTTGATTTTTTAATTTATTGTGTATGCATGTTATTATTATATTATGAGTATTGCATAAGAATTTGTAAATTATGTTAGATATTTTATTTATTTTATCGTCAAATTGTTATTAAAGAAATTAATTTATGTATGTATATTATTATTATGTTAACTTAACTGTTAATAGCTCGTTGTTCATATCTCAGGCCATCATGGCATACTAAGACAGACCCCAGAGGTCTATTTGTGTGCTTTGCTTATGTGTAAGGAACTTGTATTTTATAAAATAAATAAATAATATAATATGTTTAAAAAATTCGTCAGCTCGGCAACGTAAATCACGCAATGAATATTGTTGAACTACTAAAATGAAAGGCATTTCACTTGAAACTGTGTTAAGCAATTACCCCGCCGGGGTCCGCTTTTATAATAAAGAGGTTCTATTAGGTTCTACCCGTACACCTACCTACGTACTCATGCACTAGTATTTTCAATATCCATATATCGGACACTTGCCGCGACCATCTCAGAATAACTGAACTGCCAATATCCATAAATCAAAGGTTATAGGGTATAAAAGTATGCAAGCATTTTTCACTTCATTCTTTATTATTGCAGTGACTGCTTCGAAGAAAATTGATAATTTTAAGAATTTGGTGCACATGCTGTCCAGAACTGAAAAAGCTCTGTGCGCAGGTCTTAGAAATGGTAATCTTGTTACTATCAAGTCAAACTCAAAGCATTTATATGAATTAAACCAATTATAGACACTATTGAACTATTAAAGACATGGGAGAACATAATTTTCAACTACAATGTTATTTCTTGGGATAAATTCATTCCAGCTACGGAACCATTCATTATGCGTGGTCCGACACGCACTTGGCCGGTTTTCTTTATACAGGGTGTGGCATTAATAATGGATAACCCTGAAACTGTCGACTGGCCAGATTATCATCTATCATTTACCCCACTTATATCATCATATTATACAAAGTGTTAATGAAATAACCCAAAACCTCGGACACCCCAACCGATTTTTATTATTAATAAATTGATATGACATATAATTATTTATTTTTAAAATTATAGTAAGAGATATTTGTAAATGTTGTTGTCGCGCTACTTCTTACAGATTCGTAGCTCTATCGCCTTGGCGCCAGCTCTAGCACCCCCTCTCCTCACCCTCGCCCGCGCTGTTTGTTTTCATTGCGTTGGACAGTAGCGTACAGCGTCGTTAAAAAATATTAGACACGGCATGACAAATAATTATGTTTTGGAAAAAAATAACCCATATTAAAAATTATTGTATTCGATTTTGCTGCCGATTCTAAACAAACTAGTTTCAGGTTTTGGGTTATTTCATTAACACATTGTATACAGAGGCCCAACAATCCATAATTCTCTAGAAAACATGTTAAAATTTGAAAATAAGTATTTTTTGCGAAGCTATCTTAGATTATAACAAAAAAACTTGATACTGGTCTGATGACACAAATATTCAGGAGTAACAATAGAAAAAACAGGACGAGAAAATTCCGCCAATTGTAGAAATGGCAGCTGATTATGTTACTAACTACACTTATTCAGCTCTGTTCAGCTTTTGTCCATAGAGAAAAACGATTTTGTTTGAAGTCCGTTCAGCTTTCCGCGGCTGAACGGATGCGTACACATCTCATACAAAATTGTTGTTTTCTATGAACAAAAGCTGAAGAAAGCTGAATAAGTGTGATTAATCCCTTAGTATGAGTAAGTACGATTTTTATTTAAAATATCAAAAATATCAATAATTTGGTCATCCATGGGCATACGGTGAAATAAGTGGGGTAAATGATAGATGATAATCTGGCCAGTCGACAGTTACAGGGTTATCCATTATTTACGCTACATCCTGTATATATGTTGAGAACGATGTTGCAACTCGTGCACGTCCATATTAAAATCGATTTTTGAATCAAATCGATTCGAAGACGCAGGCGTCTCGCCCCGCCCCCTGGGCCTAGCGCCGGCGCTCACGCTCACCCAGTCACCTACTCAGGACTGAGCGCGAAAGTGGCGGCTTACGATTTTTGTACGTAAGCTGAGCACGCGAAGTAGTCTCTCTTGCGTTATCTAGGTGTATCCATATCTGTGATTTAGGCCATTTGTGCGGTCGTAGATCTATGCTTATCACTATTATTAAAGTGACAATTTAAAAATGATCTTTAAGTAAGACACCATCATCATCCACAGTCTGAATTCATCCACTACTAAGCAAAGGCATCTTTTAATGTGTTACTCCCCACGTTCCTGTGCCAGCCTCATCCAGATTCTATCTGCGATGGTAACAATGTCGTCCGCTCATCTCGCCGCCAGATAACCGACACTTCGTTTCCCAGTCCTTGGACGCCACTCGGTCACTGCCTTGCTCCACCTGTCATGTAAATCATAAGGGTGACAAATCGCAAGCCCACACAAGAAGAACAACCATTAATGATTCTGCAAAACCTAAAACCGTCATCATGCAAACACGAGTCTTTGCAAAAAAACCGTAAAATTTCAAACATAACGCCCTTTTTTTGTTGAAACCTTTAATAGCTTGGAATCCAATCAATCATCCCTTCACTGAGACTGACGGCTACGTTTTTATCTCGTTTAGAATTCAAAAAACTCGTGCAAAATCTCTCTTTACATTCACTTTAAAATGTTACATTTTTAAACAGGTTTTAAGCTGGCAATGATTGCTGTTTTACGAATGTGCATAGTCTATCTCTAGGGCAGGTAAACGTTTTAATCCGTAGAACAGCACCATAATCTATTATAAAATGATATATGGTAGGTATTTATTTCCTTAAATTGGTTAAAAAAAAAAAAATTGGACAAAAATAAATTATGTCTTAAGGGGACTACAAGATCTAAACGCAAAAAAAACGCAAGTTTTATACCTAATGCCTAAAAGCCATCAACTACGGTAAACAAAATCAGAAAAATATATGATATTCTTCAGAATATATGCTAGTTAGATAGTGCGTTGAAAACATAATACAACTAATTTGATACGATAGAAAAAAATCATAAAAATCAACAGTGCTCCCTATGAACCGAAATATTTAAAAATAATGTTTTCTATCAACAAAGTTTTCGGCGAAACGTGCTGTCTAGGAATAGAGATTTCTATTAGCCATGCTTTGTGTATGCAGTCGTAACGTAGAAGCGTGGTTTTATTTCCTGTATGCAGTCGTATCGTACAAGCGTGTTTCTATCTTAGGTTCCACACTGCTGAAAATAAGCGTCAGGTGGTACCTACACCTTTTTTTTTTTTGTGGATGGGAAATCATCCAATGACCCCTCCCGCTCTGGGTGGAGCAGAAGGGAGTGTCAGACTCTTACTGACTAAAACCCATCCGTGTTCCTTCCTTAGCCCTTTGTGTTCCGGGGTAGCGGTAACCCTTTCGGACAATCCCACTGCCCCGGCAGGCTTCGGCCCTTGCGGGCCCCTTCCTTATGCTGACATCTCTTTGAGGCGCGCGTGGAACACGTACGCGCCGTCCGGCACGGGCCTGGTCCTGATTGGACGGAGAGTTACCCATTATTCTCCGCCCGCAGGCCCGAGCCTACGGTGGCCGGGAGTCGTCTCGCGGCTCCCGACGCCCGGAGCGTCTCCCGCGGCGGCTGAGACGTGAGGCCCTTTCCCTCAGCCGTCCCGCCACCTCCTTCGCTAGCATGACTGCTTCGCAGAAGGAGGTGACTGCCTCCCACTCCCTCTCACCCCGGACCATGGCTTGAACCAGGGCCGGGCGCGAGAGGTCGCCGCCGCTGCCGATCGCCTCTGCGAGAACACGGCGGTGCTCCGCCCAATTGGGGCATACCGCCACCGTATGCTCCACCGTGTCCTCCGGGCGACCCTCGCAGTGGTGACACCCGGGCGTTTCCTCCCGCCCGATGGTGTGCAGGAACCTCCCGAAACACCCGTGTCCGGTGAGGTAACTACACCTCATGTTGTCATTTATAATTATGCTGAGCTGAGGCATTTTTGGCATCATATTCTTTGTTTTCTGCTTTTATAGTTTTAAGGTGTATTTATTTTGCTGTAATGCCAATAAACGCATTTTTCTTTCTTTCTAATTTACCTGAATTTATTGGATGGGGATTTATTTTTGGTTCTCACAATCAACATAATCAGCCTATAATGTCCCCTCCTTACGGTGAGAGGGAGGGGAATTGGTTGCCGCTGAGATGAGATTGCGAATAGCTTTTGAATGTTTTTAACTGGGATTGGCCTACTGTTAATGATGCGTGCACGCTCGTTCCATCATAGACCTCATCCATCGCTTTCCATCAGGCGTGATCGAGGTCAAGAACTACCCATTCAACAATAAAAATAAATATAATTGCTAACATTTTTTTTCCTAAAATTTTCTTAAAGCAGTTTTAGTTGTTATTAAAATCGGTCCTGAGACTTTCGATATTCGGAGTTCGCTCGCTTGAAAAATTCATCTTGTATATTTGTACTGCAAGATGCTGCAGTAGTGAGATCCCAAGTATTGCTTTCACCTGTTGTGTATTGCAAACACGAGCTTAAGTTCAGCACATCTTTTACATTCCACTTGATTTTATTTACTTCGAATCGTTGGGTTTTTATGTTAATCGTAGCGATTGTCTAGGTAGAGAAACACAACTGTGTAGAGCAGGGATCCCCAAACTATTTTGGACAAGTGACCCTTTTTCCAAAATGAACTGTTACCTCAGACCCCCATGACCAAATTACCTACTTTTAAGATCAACCCCGTCGACTCCCAAAATCAGTTTTCGTTTATGTCGACCCCTAGGACACCGATATCGACCCCTTGGGGTCGATATCGGTGTGAGCAATGGGCAGCTCGCCGTCCGGTAAAGACCAGGCCCGGCTCGACGGCGCGTTGTAATCCTCAAAGAGATGTCAGGACTAACTGAAGGGGTCCGCTAGGGCCGATGCCTGCCAGGATCGCGGGTTGTTCGAGAGAGATATCGTGGCCCCTAGCACAGGAAACTGAAGGAACATGGGTGGGTTTTAGTCAGTAAAAGTCTGACACGTCCTCCCGCTCCGACCAGAGCGGGAGAAGTTATTTGATGATTTCCCACCCAAAAAAAAGGTATATAGACACGAAAAGCGACTTTAATATAAATGATAGAAAATAAATTGTCAGTGTTATAACTTACCTAGAAATACTCCCACGATCCACTACCATTACATATTAAGCACGATGTTTTGCGTGCGTTGCACTGCGCTCTACCATAAACGGCGAATTTTCAAATAAAAAGTAAAAGTCGTTTGCCAGTAATTATTTTTGCACAAAGTTATATAATTTCATGCACAGAATGTGTAGGTGACGGCTTCGTGATGGGTCTTACACACCCTGTATGTTACTTACACTGTAATTTATCTTCATATACGTGCTTGTTGAGTTATTCCTGACATTATCTGCATTGGAATCAAATCAAACAGTTGAATGCTACCATCATATGCGTGGTTAGGGTCGACACTACTTCAATCTTTGGCTTTTAAGTACGACATTACTTACTTATGCTAAATGTATCGAAAAGTGGGCACTTTAATGTAACTTTGGGTAAATTCCCGAAGATAGAAAGTGAACCCCATTTTGAAAACTACTATAGCATAAATTATATTAGCCGCCTTGTTGGTTTAGTGGTCACGCTACTAATGAGCATGAGGTCTTGGTTTCGATTCCCGGGCTGAGCAAAGTTTTTTTAGGTTTTCCATCTGGAATTACTCAGTAGCCTGGAGTCTGGATTTGTGCCTATATAATAGGCTCGCCCTCTATTACGTGGGATTTAAATATACCTGGCATAATGTCGTTTTCATTAGCGTACCGGACGCGACGACGCTAAGATGAAAATGTTACCTACAACTTATATTAAACTTAAAGGGCCAATACATATATATTATTTTTTTACTTTGTAGGGGTTTTTGTTTGTGTCAGAGGTTAAAAAAAAACTTTTATCCCAAGGCTAAACTAAATAAAAGAAGAAATGAAATTATTTTTTTAATCATTTCTGCGTATATAGGGTGACTGGTAATTAGTGACCGATACTTAAACACGTGCTTGTACTCATGATAACAAACAACTTTTACTATGGGACCAAACCTGAAATTGTGAAAAAAAAATCTGCTGTTCAGTCATTTATGTTCGCCTAACTGGTCAAAATGTAGGTACTGAACAGCAGATTTTTTTTCGCGAATTCAGGTTTGGTCCCATAGTAAAAGTTGTTTGATATCATGAGTACAATCACGTGTTTAGGTATCGGTCACTAATTACCAGTCACCCTATATATACTTATTTCAGGACTGCCAACCCTAAGCCACATCAATTAAAATGTCTATCGCTCTGCGTCATAGTTTTGAATGCATGAATGTTAGATGCCGGCCGCGGCGATAATTGTCGGTCAAATCGGATGCGTCGGCGCTCCGTCACACATTCACACCTGCATATCATATGCATATTATATTGCATCTGACGTGTTAGCTAAAGCGTGAACTGTAAAGCATTGTATTGTGATTTTCCGGTAATGAGTGTTGCATTAATTTTCTATTTCAGTCTGGTGGTTATGTAGGTACTTGTGAGGCTGTTTTTAGGGTTCGACGTTTAATTATAAATTGTGTTAAGTATTCTATGGCTGGATATTGAAATTTTAGTGATGAGTTTGTGAATTAGATTTTGATGAGGTGGGGGGGTGAAGGTGGCTGGGAAAGACTGGATGTGGAAGGCGGAGGTCAGGGATTGTGGCGCAGCCTGGGAGAGGCCTATTTCTAGCAGTGTACTGCGATAGGCTGACTTAAAATGGCAGCATCAAATTAAACACCAATGGAGTTTGTGGTATTGGGGCGAGGTTTAATGTTTTTCATTCTTGCTTTTAAAACAGACTTTTACAGATCGTGCAATCCACGAAGACGCGCCCCATTCTTTGTTTCTAATGCTTACAGCAGAAGTGTGCAACATTCCGCTAGTGTTTTAGTGTTGTTGATACACACTAATTATTATTAGTGGGTAATTAGTGTGTATCGAAAAAACTAAAACACTAGTGGATTTAACTAGCGATAACCACTAGCGTTTCGGAATAAGAGTGGGGCGCGTCTTCGTGGATTGCACTGTCTATAAACATGACTATGTTTGAGAAATAGTGCCTAAGTACATCAATATGTTATATCAGGATATCAGACACCATGATATATTTCTTAGCAAACCCTGAAACGTATCATCACCATCGATGAAGTCTTGCACTGTAGGTAAATATGGACCCTTATTACATCACCCATTGTTAATCAGAATCTGAAGGATGTTGAAGGAAATTCCTAATCCATTGCTACATATGTTTGAAAAATTCTTCTGCTCAACAACTTTTATAATGCACTGTATATTTTTGAACTATAAAAATGAACATTGCCATTGGAAGTGTGTTACGCAATTACCCCGTTGGCCCTCTTACCTTCACTTGAAAGTTTAAGTTAGGCCCCCTTTTGATATCATCAATGTGTAGACAACAATATACAGGGGCTTGTGGCTAAGTAATTACAGCCGCACGGGTTAAGCTACGTTTTCCGCGGTTGGTCTGTGGATGGGTGACCATCTTTACATACCAAGACCCCGCCTTGCCCCTGGTCCGGCTGTCATTCGTAGACCATTGGCAGTCATTACGGGTGGTCAAAAGCCCGAAAGTCTGACAACCAGTCTTACCAAGGGGTATCGTATTATCCAGTAACTGGGATGTGGAAATAAAATGGTTGAGAAAAACTAGACAGATGATGATGTCTAGACAACAATACGATTGTATATGAAAACAGTAGCAATACTAATGCATATAAATATCATAAAACTATGTATCAAATAAATACTAACCTTTAAATTAGATAAGTGTTTTTATCGAACAAACTAAATATTAGTATGACCGACTATGTGTTTTGACGATCTGCCGACTAGCTATAGTGACTGACTTATTGGATATATTTGATTAAATTTTTGTATGCAGTCAGGGAAAGTCTTTAGATATGTATAATTCAAATTCAAATTCAAAAATCATTTATTTCAATCCATTTAAGATCATATAAAAGATTATAATTTCAACCACAATAATTTTAAATAAAAATAACAAATTAATTAAAATAGTATAAATTAAAATAAAATTAAAAGTATAAAATTAAAAAAATAATATGAAATTAGTTATTTGTGGTGTAGTTTTAATATGAAGTTTAATTGGCGTTGCTATTCAACGTGGCAATGTTTGTTATTGTATTTATTTGTTAGTCATTTAATTAAGTAAATACTTAGTGTAAATAATTGTGTTAAATATTGTAAAAGTTATGGAAGTAAATGTATATAAATAAATTAAAATTTAGAGGTGGAAAAAAAGTTTCATGTGTTGTCATCTCCATCTTGTATAGCCATAAAACATTAGCCCTCGCAAATAAACAAATAAACGGTCACCTAAAGTGAGAAAACGTGATAATTCTCTTCGGTCCCTTTCAATGCAAAGGACACTGGTATTGAAAGCTAACGGTCTACCTAATGTCTCCGGTCGGAACCGCGCTGTCTGATGGATCGTTCGGATTTTTAAGCCACGAGTAATGTACTGGCCATGGGTGAACATTTATCTTTTGTGCGAGGTAGGACCAGCTGATCGATTCTGTAAAAATCTCACCGTGATAACATAGGTGAAGTGAGCTATCGATAGGGGCAATTCCTAACATCAGGTGGAATGTCAGCTCACTTCACCTTAGTTTTACGGTGAGATTTTTATAGAATCGATCGACTGGTTTGGGCGCCAAGTGACAGCGGAAAATGTTTGTGAAGTATTTTAATGGAGTGTGTAACTAGATGGCTATTACTTTAGCATTATAAAATATCCCGAGGAATATCTTCTTCCTGTAATTTCTAATATTGGTCACTAAATAGATTTTCTACTTCAAGAAGATGATCAGTAGATTTATTTTTAGCACAATCATCCTATATAGTTCCCACAGCTGGAACACAGGGTTCCTCTCTGCAAAGGAGGGAGTGGGCCGTAATCTAGCGAGGGCCCAGTGCGGGTTGGTATAATCTAAGTCCTAGATTTTTTACAACGTGTCCCAAAAATTCACGATAAGCGGGCGCACCAGGACCTGTTCATGACTACTCGAGAAAAAAAAAAATAAAAAAAATATCTAAGTATTTTTTTTTTGGAAATTACACATTTTTTTTTTGTATCGGCAATCTATGTAGTGTAGCACTGCTATCTACCAGCGCATATCACTAGTCGCGCGTATATCACTAGTTTTTACATAAAAACAATCGAATATATTTATTTCCTCAATATGTTCAAAGTTTTTACTTTCAGTCCACTTTATAATTACGAGTACCAAAAAAAATTAGATATTTATTTTTCATTAGATTTTTTTTTTCTCAACTAGTCCTGATTAGGTCCACCATCTGGTGCCCGCATATCGTTGAATTTTGGGACACGTTGTATAAGAAACATCGTGAGAAAACCGGCAATTCCTAGATTCTAGGACATGCCGGTTTTCTCACGATATTTTCCTTTACCGTTTGAGAGCAGTGGTGATAAAATCATCTTTTTGCGTGATAAGCTTTAAATTATAATAATTTATATGTTAAGGTGATTCGTTGTTATGACATTTCGTTGCTTTGGTCCATAGACCAAAGCAACGAAATGTCATACGAGTATTAAAGCCTATTAGCGGTGAAGTCAAAAATTAATTAAAGTCCCAATTTAAATCGCTTTCAAATAACGTAGTCACTGTTTCAACCATTGCACACAATTTCAACCAAAAGTAATTCATCAAAACCGCTTATAGGTGAAAAAGCTTGATGGCATTAAAGGCATTACATAATGAATGCAACAGAATGCGGTAGACCGCTCACTCTCCGCTCGCCACGTAAGCTTCAATGCACGTTAACAAATCGTACATTACATTTTTAAATGCACTTTGATAAAGCCATTAAAGTAGTTATTATGTAATGTATTTATTCGAAGCTCAAATAATTCCCATAACTATGAACTCTCCAATACAACCGACTGCTACTATATTAGCGCTAGTGGCTGCTTGTGGCCAGAAGTCATAAATAACAACAATATATACAGCTTGTGGCGTAAATACGGCTGGACGGGTCCACTCAATCTGTGTGGTTCTTTCCTCAAAAGACCATTTCAGACACCAATCTACATGGTCTCCACATGGTCTGACCAAGATTATGTCTGGACTATAAAAGAGACTGTGACCTCTGCGTTTATTTCGGCCTTTCTTCTCAGAGTAGTCAGATAGGAAAAGCCGACCTCATCTCGTTTTTAAAAAATATGATTGACGTGTAAAAGTGTTTGTACAAACCTACTTACAGAAATAAAATCATTTATCAATAATGGATAACCCTGAAATTGTCGACTGGCCAGATTATCATCTAACATTTACCCCACTTATATCACCATATGCCCATGGATGACCAAATTATTGATATTTTAAATAAAAATCGTACTTACTTATATGTCATCAGACCAGTATCAAGTGTATTTGTTATAATCTAAGATAACTTTGTAAAAAATACTTATTCTCAAATTTTAACATGTTTTCTAGGGAATCATGGATTGTTGGGCCCACGTATCGAATATGCATATGGTGATATAAGTGGGATAGTGATAGATGATAATCTGTTCAGTTGACAGTTTCAGGGTTTCCGGAGCTTCTCCAAAACGATAGGTATCTTCCTTAGTTTGACAATTAGGACCGAATGTTCGTCGTATTCCCAATAGGATCGTAATATTTCTCAGTCACCTTGTGAAGTAATCTTGTGAAAATAACTTTACTCAATAGTGAGTAAAGTTATTTTCACAAGATTACAAGCCCTCGAATCTAAACTCAGGAGAATATAATAATTATTTTTAATCGCCGATTCCTGGATAACAAAGGCTCATTTTGAAAGTGTCGCCCTTTAGGATTAGCGTTATTTATATTATAATACGAGGGTCCTTTGTTTATGAATAGTGCGCTAGGGTAAGCGGTATTTATGTAGGTCAGTAATTGGATGGGTTTCGTGGATATCCCGCGATTATGTTTAGATAAATGGTGAGATAAGATTTGTGAAGATGTTGTTAATGAGTTTGGCTCATAAACGGTTACTTGTGATCGCCTTAACAGTGCCAAATAATATGATGGTGGTGTTGTATTATGTGTTACTGTGTTTTGGCCGAACCCTACAGAAATTACAGGCGTTATGTTATGATCAGTTGGCCTATTCTGTAAATATATCACCTTAAAAACTCAAAATCGAGTCTGTTAGCGCGGGAAGCAACAAAAGAATGTACTGTATTTTTAAGGGTAATGGTTTAATGCCGTCTTGATAACAAATTACACTTCCGGACAAACAATTAGTTAAGCTCTTTGAAGGATAAAATCAGGAATAAAATTGTCCGGAAAGAACCGGGGTTAACGACATAGCTTGCAGAGTGAGTAAACTGAAGTTGCAGTGGGCTGGCCATGTTTATCAAAGGACCGATGGCCGGTGAAGCAGACGAGTCCTTGAGTTCCAGACCGCGTATCGGCAAGCGTAGTGTAGGACGTCCCCCAGCTAGATGGACGGACGACCTAAAGAAAGTGGCTGGAATAGACTGGATGTGGAAGGTGGAGGACAGGGTGTTGTGGCGCAGCCTGGGAGAGGCCTATGTCCAGCAGCGGACTGCGATAGGATGAGTTGAAGCTTCAGAGAGGAGTATCGTCAGTCACGGTGGAGTCCGTGGAAGCGAGTGGTCATCGGGCCGAGCCGTGTCGTCGCCGCGCCGCGCATCAGCTTGCCGATGACGCGCTGATCACACTGCCTGCGCGTGTAGGCCGCGCGCAAGGTATTGTGTTGGGTTCGATTCCCAACAAGTCAATCCCTAACATTGAATGAAATGACAGGTCATTTCACCTAAGTTTTAACGGTCAGATTTTTATAAGGTACCTTTACCTAAACTTACTAGACCCTCAGATCTATCAGCAATGTACCCACTGCTGGGAAACAGGCGTCCTCTCTTCGAGAGGGAGTGGACTGTAATCTACCACGCCACTCTAGTGCGGGTTGGTAGATGTCACATATCTTCGACTTTTTGGTTCTAGAACATGACATGCCGGTTTTCTCACGATATTTTCCTTCATTTTGAGGGCAGTGTTGATGAAATTATTTAAACAAATAAAAGCGCGTTGTGAAGGTCAGATAGGCAGTCGCTTCTTGTAAAATACTGGTATTCAGCTGCATCCGGTTAGACAGGAAGCCGACCCCAACATAGTTGGGGAAAAGGCACTTAGTCAGATGATGATAATGATGTGCCTGAGTTATTAAATACATAACATATAGGATGAAAGGAACTTCGTTCCAACCGCACGATACCTCTCCGCTTTTTTTATTTTTCTTTATTATTTGAAAAACGTGCATTCTAAAAGATAAGTTAACTAACATATCTTTTTGAATGCATGTTTTTCTGTGACAAAAAAAACCTTCTTTTGGTTATTTCTTAAACTAAAAGCCAATTTACAATATCATCAAACAAAAAATATTCTACACTGCCGCTGCTTATCCTCTTGCGCCCCAAAAAATTCTCAATCAAAATAAAACAATAAATATAAACAAGAAAGCCCAGCTGTTGTTCGTTCACGTTTATTTTCGCCCCGACATTGACAAATACATTTAATTTGCCACTCAAAGGGGCTTAAGATTTAATACTCTCAGTCATCAATCATTTTTTTTTAAAGGACCAAATTATTCATTGGGTACTTCGTATTTTCGTATATAAACCCAATTTATTGTGCATCGAACGAATAATAATTAATTTGGTTTTATTTTTAGACTTTGAAGAAAGAAAGAAGATGAAACAAAACGCATTTATTTGCGTTAAACCTGACGCATAATAAAAGGGACAGTAAACACAAAAAATAACAAGTTGGTTGAGAATATGGGTCATATCCACGCACTTTGACATTGCTACTGTGGAACCAAGGAACTTCTTATAACAAGTGTGGTCATTTTATTTTTCATACCATACATTGGCCCAGATTCACACTGCCGCGTTTTTCCGCCGATTTTTTTTTCGCGTACTGTATTTTCAACGCACCGCTTAGCGCCGAGAGTTCAAAATCTGATAGTGTTTTTTTAACGCGCTGGGATGCGATCTGTTGGATTCTCAATGCTTGGTTTAACACAGAGTTGAAAATCCAGTGCGCGATAAAATCCCACCGCAATATTTTTACGTCCGTACGAATGTCGGCTAATGAAGACAAAAATCTAAAAAAGTTTTGTTTTGATAGCCATGTTTGCTGTAAAAAGACTTAAGAGATATTACAAAAGGGCAAGTCACAGAGTCCATAAAATAACAAATGGGATTAGAAATCCATTCGGAAGTGAGGTAGTTATTTATGGCAAGCTACTACAATCTGTCAAATTTCTTTAATAGATTTTCAACTTTATCGCTAAATCATAAGGTTCAATCTTGATTGGGAAAATTTGTAAGTTTTGGGTAGCTTGAAGTACTGGCGTCTGTACAATAGTTACACCTTTGCCTAACCCTTTGAGGATTACAACCGTGATGTTATGTATGTTATTCCGTACGCAAAATATGCGCATTAACGTGGAGTTGCGGATACCAGCCCGCATTACCTATGTATGTTATTAGGTTGCAAAACAGTTGAGAATTGTGATATTTTTGAAGTGAAACTTCTTTACGCACGCTTGACTTGGGGAGTAAGCTGGCGAACGCGTGACGTAAGCGTTACGAAAAGTGTGATCGGGCAAGGCGAACGGAAGTTAAGTGGGGGATATAAGCAAGAGACAGCAGTGCGCGCGCACATTTTCTTTCTCTCTTCCTCTCATAGCCAAATACGTTCCGTATATCTAAGCACACTGCAGGCTTATTGTCTGTATCACAGTGTAGGAGCAAGAGAGAGCAGTGCGCGCGCACATTTTCTTTCTCTCTTTCTCTTATAGCTAGTAAATGAAATATACATACAGATGGAGAGAAAGAAGTTTCACTTCAGTCGTGTGGTCATAAGCACACTCGTTTTTTTTTTTTTGTTACTTTTTTAAAATTATTTGGCTTTTAGGGTTCCGTTCCTCAAAAGGAAAAACGGAACCCTTATAAGATCACTTTGTTGTCCATCTGTCAGTCTGTCTGTCAAAACCCTTTTATTCAGGAACTCGTAGAGTTATCAAGTTGAAATTAATACCAAAACTCAGAGCTGCAAACCCTTGAAGCAGTGAAAAAATCAAACTTCTAAGTCGACGCAGTCAAAAGCTACGGGCGTTTATGTTCCGTTTATGCCGCATATTTTGACACTCGCAAGGGAATTCAACATAGAGGGCACTTTCCGTTGGACTAGAATCATGAAATTTGGCAAGAGCAATGTCATATACACAAGTAAAGAAAAAAAATGCGAAAACCGTAAATTTGCTACAAATTTGTACGGAACCCTCGATGCGCGAGTCCGACTCACACTTGACGGTTTATTTTTAACCATGTTTAGTTTAGTTTGTGATCTTCCTATACGAGACGCAATAAATACTTTTTCTTTCACAACCTGATAATTAAAAGCGTATAGTCGCACAGACAAATACAGATACTAGGTCCCATATTTTAGTACAAAACATAGGTTCAAACGGAACAACTGCAAAGTTTCTAGTACTTAAGTACTTACAGGTAAAGTACTTAGTAAATAACAAACAGTGCGCTTGCGAAACGAACGTACCTAAGCTAGATACACATTATTGTGAAGAAGTACCGTTGAATATATTGTTGAGATGTTAGGGTAGTCATACATTATAGTGAGGAAGTGTGAGCTGTCAGTGGTAACAGGTGCAGCTCAAAGAGCCTCAAATGAAGCCGGTTTTGGATGTACCTACCTGAATGGACATGGCAAATTTGTTGAGACAAGATATTCAATGTGAGAGTTTAAAAATAATATTGTCCCCTTGTCGCTACGTCACTATGTGCTAGGGACCGTTTCGGGGGCCCATTATTGAGTGTGCAAGTCACCCCCTGCCATTTTATCCGTGTGTATATAAAACATTGATCAGGCAGGGGCCATAGTTCTTCCATAGTTCTTGGTAACCAATCCACTTTAACCTCGCAAACCCATAGTACAACTTTTTATTTTTCTAATACTGCAATAGTCCTACACCAGCCGAGGGTTATCCTTGGGTGCACTTTCATAGTGCATACAGGGACAATCGTCGGTTGGTGCCGCATTTCATTAAAATTCTTAAAGGGCCTCTAAGATTTGGCTTCGGCCCCTAGTACGCCTTCCAAAGGACCGGGACCCCATGGTCCCGAGATATAACAAAATTTAAAAAAAAAATGTTTATTTTCAGACCATAGATCCATAACATACGAGTTAGCTAGTTGGCACATACAAAGTTAAATAAAAACAAAACTAATTACCTCACATAAATATCTGAATGACGGTCTATGGGCCGCCATCCAGTGACATATTATTTGGCCATCCACCTTGCCGGCTTCAGTAGCTACTAGCCACGAGGCTGTTGGGACTATCGCGCACCCGACGCATCAGTGATGTGATTCGCAGACGCAGCAGCGAGCCAAAATCCGGAACGCGTGCGTCCACGAACATCCCCGTCGCGTTACAGAAGTGCGGCAACAAAAGCGTCACCCGAAACGCGTTATTATATTTGACTCTTATAGCATTGTACGAGCCCTTTGCAAATTAACAAATGTATTACACAAAAAAATATCAAATGTAAACTTAAGCAATATTACTTAAGCATAATGTAGGAATGGTTGTAACTATTTAAAGACCTAAAGATGTTTATAATTGTATCGACAACAATGCATTCATATAAAATGCTTAATGAAGCATTTATTTTTTTTAGCACAAGTTTAAACCTTAGTGGTTTTTGGTTGCTATTTAATATTAATAATCCTGTATTCTAACTATTGTTTAAATGATAAATAAAAGAAAGAAAAAAACTGACCCACAGGGCGCAAGTATACAGCTACTGGCAGTAGGCCCTGAACAATGGTATTTTAACTTCTCAGGTACACCGTGCTAACCTGCGGGCCAGCATGTTACACCTGACAAGACCCTTTTCTCAAGAACATGTGGAGTTATCACGTTGAAATTAATATCAAACACTCAGGGCTGCAATCCCTTGAAGCAGTGAAAAAATCAAACTTCTACGTCGACGCAATCAAAAGATACGGGCGTTTAGGGTACTTCCCGTTGACCGAGAATCATGAAATTTGGCAACAAGCAATATCATGTAGCACAAATAATAATAACATTAGATTCAGACCTGGTTCATATTTTTGTTAGTGACAATGTATTACCTAAAACTAATGTTAATATTATATGCGTTTGATAATCTAATTATGTTATCAATTTTAGTATCAATGAAATCCACTATCAATTTATTAATATCATCATATTTGTACGCCTTCTGGTATAACATAGCGCGCTTGTAATTTTTTATAACAACTATTTATTGTACCTATGTTAACAAATGATTAAATGACTTATGACTTATGACAAATAAAGGAAAAAAAATCCGAAAACCATAAATTTTTAGTTTACACTAGCTTTTGCCAGCGACTTCGTCCGCGTGGAATAATGACTTCCGGAAATTGAGGCACTAACTCTCATAGAGTTTAACCGATGTGCTCTTTCTTCTGCCGATTCTTGAGAACGCGTATTTCTCATTCAACGCGTTTTTCAAGACAATAGCGGGCGGACGCCGGCGTCCGCTTGGGGCTTGAATAACTAAAAATATATAACTACGTCTAATATATAAAATAATATATAATAAAACCTACTTCACTTAAAACTAAATACCTACCTATAACTACTATAATTAATAATACCTATACCTATAATTAATAAAAGTACCTACGCTTTTACCTACTTAATATAAAAAAAACTGAACATAAATTAACCAAAACTTACCTACTACTAACTAACTACTACTAACCTATTACTACTTCACCTAAAAAGAAATCCTGTTTTCCCAACATTTCCCTTCACTGCTCTGCTCCTATTGATCGTAGCGTGATGAAAAGTATACTATAACCTGCCTAGGAGTATGAAGAACAATTGTACCAAGTTTCGTTGAAATCGGTCGAGTGGTTTTTGTTTCTATAACGAACATACAGACAGACAGACAGACAGACAGACAGACAGACAGACAAAAATTTTACTGATTGCATTTTTGGCGTCAGTATCGATCACTAATCACCCGCTGATAGTTATTTTGGAAATATATTTCATGTACAGAATTGACCTCTCTACAGATTTATTATAAGTATAGATTACAAAAAACATGTTTGTTTTCCGTGATAAACATTTTATATACCTACAAAGTACGGAACCCTCGGTTCGCGAGTCCTATCGGTTTTTTTCACGCATAAGATTGATTATCCTTGAAGGACTTGTCCAACGTTTTATTTTATTCATTCTGAATCTGCATAAAAGGCCTTTTTACCCAAAACTAATACAGTAAACTCATCAATCTCCACCGATATTCACGCAAATCTGAGGGTGGTCCGCAAAAAAATCAAAGTTACCATTTTAAGGTTCAGTAAATAATCTTCAAAAACGGTAGTCTTATATTTTTGTAATGTTCTTCTGTCTATAATTTTGCCTTATTTACTCGGAGACTATTTGCACTATATATCAACGAAAATTGGAAATAAGTATTCTGTGCACCGCTAAAATTTGGTCTATTAAAATGACAAAAAAAAAACCACTAGAGTTGACTCCCATAGGTACAGTCAACAGCAAAAGTAGATGATGAAAATCAGAAATTCAGTACTAATGAACGGAGTTCGCTTCAGAACTGTGTGGCGTCGAAGTGTCGTTATGTGATTGTAAAAATTATACCAAACATTAACTACTTCGACGCCACACAGTTCTGACGCGAACTCCGTTCATTAATTAGTATTGAATTTCTGATTTTCATTATCTACTTTTGCTGTTGACTGTACATGAGGCTAAGAGGAGAAACAAAAAAAAAATAATACACCTTAGCGCGGGGGTATCGGATCCATTATTAAAAAGCTTATTTATTTATTTATTAAACTTTATGCGCAAGTTAAAAAAATACTGTACAAAGGCGGACTTAATGCCTGAGGGATTTTCTACCAGTCAACCTTAGGGTGACGCAGAGACAAAACATGGCAGCTGCAACATACGGGATAAATAAAAAAAAATAATTAATAAAAACTAAAAGGACTAACATTAAAAACAGTTTTTCTTAAATCTATGTCAAGTTCACTCATGATTCTTGCTTGAACTAGGTAATCCTGTGTTTCAGGCGATTGGAGGTAACATTAATTGATTTAATAATCACTCAGTTATCATATTTATCTTATTGGTACATATGTAGAAAGGTGTATAAGTTTAAATGTAAAGTTTAGTTTTATAATTAAAATTATATAATGCGAACAATATTTACTTTGGCACAAGTAATAACTTCTCTGTATCTTCATAGGACATAGTTTGAAGAGCCTCCATAAGGATTTTCTTGCAGTTACTGCACTAATACTACTACTACTGTTACTTGCTGTTAAATAGCTAAGAAATGACTATAAAATACAATAATAAATACTAATACATAGATAGATACAAACATACATTACATATAAACAAAAAGAGCTGTCAGGAGAAAAATGATCGGTAGAGGGGAAAACGAATCCAGCAAATCAGCGCTGGGATGTTACGGCCAACTTCTGACGGATATGCCATCACTTTAAAAGATAACCGTCTGGTTGCCGTCCTGACGTTCAGAGGAAGCGCATTTCAAAGAAACCGCCTGGACAAAGAAAGAAGAATGAATGAGGCCAGAACTGTGAGAAGGACATCGTAGAAGGCGATTGCTGGCGGAACGAAGATTTTTAGCATAAATATTGAATATGATGCTATGATGATTGCTTAGGAGTAAACTAGTCGCGAGCTCGAACTCGATGGTGGTCATGGCCAAAAAGCACGCTGTCTCGCCTGGCTTCGTGTCCGGCAGTGCTAGTATCAGTGATGAGCAGTTAGACGCTAGTCTACATGAACAACGTCTAGTTCTCAAGCACAGAAACACCGTTCCGAACTGATAGGCGCGTAAAAAGATTCGAAAAGAGCTTCGGAAAATCGAGTTTTATGAATAAACCACTGCATAAATCAATTGCAAATAAAATTTATTGATCTCTTCGATAACTGAGCTTTGTCGGGATGATGTTTTGAAGATTTTACAGTTGTTTTATTACTTATTTACACCCAAAGTTACGTTAAAAATAGCAAGAAAAACGAATGTTTGTTGGCTCATAACTTTAAAATGGCGATATCATGTTTAACTTTGGACGCACAATGTCAAATTGTGGAGTTAATATCCTCCCGAAATTTGTATAGTAAAAATATCGAAAAGTGGCACCTTAAGATGTTTATAGCTAACCTTTTTATGTATGTCAAAAGTTTTTGAGATGTGGGATATTTTCAGTTACAACTGCAGTAATAAACTTGATTTTCATAGTTTTAAAAAATGCTATGAAAAACAAATTATTTTTGGTCACTAAAATCAATACTGGGCAATCGTAGATATTTATTCCCACTACAGAACCTTTCACTGTGGATGGTCCGACACGTACTTGGCCAGTTTTTATGGAAAAGTAATTGCCAACATTACAATGATCATTTTTACTTGTCGGTTGCCTGACCGAATATTTCCCTCGGCCATCTGTATCTCGATATCCGTATCCGCGACTGAGCTAAGAATCGTTCGAGAGCGAGGCAAGAAATATTTCCGGTTGTCGGTTTATGAATAAATTTTTCAAATGAGTCGGTTCTTCGCGTCAAGTGTTGAATGATGGATCGTATCTTAACTTTTTTTATTTTTTATTAAAATGCTAAAACAAATAATTGATCCAGAGAAAATTGGAGAAATAGTAAGTAAGAAAGAAAAAGTATTTATTGCGACTCGTACAGGAAGATCACAAACTAAACTAAACACACTCTAAAATAAAAAAACCAAATCATATAAAAAAAGTGACAAAAAGAAAAATGAAAAAAATAACATAATTAATTTTCTTATAAATTTTGTATTTATTGATTCGTAGGCAGTACGAAGTTCTCGGCGGTCAGCTAGTAAATAATAAAAGTTAGAAAATACTTTATAGAAAAATAATATAATGCAGAAATCAAAGTGCTACTACCAACTTAAGTCATACAGTGCGTAGTTAGAAGTGCAAATGGCGTACATCAGATGGGCAATTCTCATAATTTTAAAAACGTTCACAGTTTGATCTCGGTCTCAATCTGTCAAAAATACTTCTAACTTCCCTAAATTTTGACAAGCTTTTGATATTTGTTGACGGCCTTCAGACTGAACGTTTTTAAAAAAATACGAGAATTGCCTCAGTTGTGCTACGCCGTAGCAAGGCGTGCTACGCTGTAGCAAGGGGTGCTACGCCGTAGACACTTCTAACGACGAAATTAAAATTGCTCGAAGTGCTTAAAGATTCTATGTATCATCATTATCGGACGGACCTTAAAAATAGGATTGATAATTATCAAGGTTCTCCTTTTAACCAATCGAACCTTATTACCGCAATTGGCGAAAGTATGTGTAATAGCAGTCCGGCGAATCTTTTTAAGTTGCATGAAGTTTTATAAATAAATAAATAGCTGTTTTTTTTCTACTAAAGACACACCAATACAAAATTAACGTGACTAATCAAAAATTTTATATTCTATTGCTGATTTATTATTATGACGCCAGCACATCAAACTACCCGAAACTGTAAAATTTTCCAAATCAACTTTGAACCTTATGCTTTAGCGATAAAGTTGAAAATCTATGAAAGAAATTCGACAGATTGTAGTAGCTTGATTTGCTGGCGTCTTTACCATGACTCATTTTCAAGCTAGTTTTTTTTCTAACTACATAAAAAAATATCTGTCCTTAATAGTCTACCACTAAAACCCAGTGACGTCACGACGTTTTTATCTAGACACACGTACGATTCTCGGCCACTGTATTTCTTCATTACAGCCCCCTGTGTATTGTTTGACCGGAATCCTAAGCGGTAATGAGCCTCCTTGAAATCACTGAGAAACGTGGTTGGTTTATAAATCTGTGGTAATCTGGTCCTTTTAGCCTTTTGTTTTTTGTGGAATTTATTATTTTATCTGTTAGATCAACAGAAAACTTGATCAACAGAAATGGACTACTGTACAAAAAAAGAGAACATACCTAAGAACAGGACAAAGTGACTGGCTTCAGCCCGCGACTTCGTTCGCCTGATATTTCTTGTTCCCCAACCCACCCCATTACATCGCATCGCCTACCCTAGCTATTACATCTTTTCGTAAAAAAAAAAAAAACACACGGATAAGCTCGTATATCTAGTACAAACTGTAAAACAAAATATTACTCATAAAATAATACCATAATTCGTACTCATCATCTGCCTACCCTTTTCTCAAATATGTTGTGGTCGGCTTCCAGTCTAACCGATGCAGCTGAATACCTATATTTTACATGGAGTGACTGCCTCTGACCTCCACAACCCAGTTACTGGGTAATAAGACACCCCGTGGTAAGACTGGTTGTCAAACTTTCAGACTTTTGACGACCCGTAACGACTGTCAAAGATCCACGAATGACAGACGGGACTAACAGCTTAACGTACATTCCGAGGCACGGAGTGGTCTTGATATGTAAAGATGGTCACCCATCTATGGATCAACCGCGGCAAGCGTAGCTTAACCTGATCGATCGACCCGTGTGGCTGTTATTACTTCGCCATAAGCCCCTTAAACCCTAATTAAATACTCAAATATAGTAAAAAAATGACTGACAGACAACGCATAGCCGCTGGCTCTGGAAGCATGCAATTTTGCACAAGAATTCCTTGTGCAGCAAAGGTGTGCACAAAGGAAGGATAAAAAAAACTTCCCTAAATCACACTAATATTTTAAAGGCGAAAGTTTGTGAGTGTGAGGATGTGTGTGTGTGTTTATATGTTTGTTACTTCTTCACGCTCAAACGGCTAGACCAATTTTGATAAAAATTTGTATGGAGGTAGCTGACATCCTGGATTAACATATAGGCTACTTTTTATCCCGATATTCTCACGGGATCAACACTTATACGGGTGAAACCGCAGGGCGTAGCTAGTAAGGAATAAAAGTGTTTAAAGAAATTCATTGACATTTGAAATTTAAAATGACTTTCAAAAGTGCCTTTTATTGAAATAAATGATTGGACTTTGACTCTAATTGAAGACTTTATTTCAAAAACTACCTTTGTCAAAAATTTAATTAGTTACGCCATCTTGTAGATAAATTATTCCTCTACAAGATGGCGTAACATGAAATTTTTGACAAAGGTGGTTTTTGAAATAAATTCTTCAATTGTTTTTCCGATAGGAAATTCCGTTGGGCACATAGCTTGTTGCAAAATATGTAATATCCAACGAAGCACCCACTATAACACTACCTCTTACTTTCTTAATAATTACTTCACCAGTCACTGTTCCCTATTCAACTTAACGTTATCATCATCGACCTCGGATACAGCACCGGTCCAACAACTACCCAAAGGCGTGAAAACTTACATTTCAATAACCCAACCCTATAACAATGTCAAGAAACTCTTGAATAACACGAAAACTACCAAAACATGCCTCCTCCATTAGAACAGCGCACATCAGCGAACAGAAAGACACAAAATAAATAGATACAGAAGTTCGGTTCCATACATCGAGCTAAAACACACAGGCACGCTTGAAGTACAGCGAGTACAAGTGCACTGGCGATTTGCATTTGTTTAAGGAGCATTGATAGTCCGCGAAATTCAAATTTACTTACGTTTTTGCAATTTGCCCGTTAGTGGTTGTGTGTTGTTTAAATTATGGTTCGCAGCCGTTACAAATATTTATATATATAATTATAATCTTATCCTTGACGCTTTCAGCTTAAGGTGGCACTAAGTGATATTTTTTCCATACAGATTTCGGGAGGGTTTTACTCCACTGTTTTACATTCATCATCTGCCTAGACTTTTCCCAACTATGTTGGGGTCGGCTTCCAGTCTAACCGGATGCAGCTGAATACCAGTATTTTACATGGAGCGACTGCCTACCTGATCTCCATAACCATGTTGCTGGGTAATATGATACCCCTTGGTAAGACTGGTTGTCAGACTTTCGGGCTCCTGACTACCCGTAACGACTGTCAAAGATCAAAGAATGACAGCCGGGACCAACGGCTTAACGTGCTTTCCGAGGCACGGAGGGGTCTCGGTATGTAAAGACGGTCACCCATCCACAGGCCAACCACGGCAAGCGTAGCTTAACCTGATCGATCGACTTGTGTGGCTGTTATTATTTAGCCACGGGCCCCTCAACCACTCCACTGTTTTAAATCACATTGTAAATCAAAAGTTAAACATGATATCGTTTTGGCTTATTATTATTTTGTATGTACAGAAACAGTTAAAAAGTTATGATAAAGATTTATGTTAAAGATTTTTTTTGCTATTTTTAACGTAACTTTGGTTGTAATTAAGTAAACTTAAAATTAAGTAAACTAGAGTTCAATAAACTTTATTAGTAATTGATTTATACAGTGTTTTTTTCGTAAAACTCGATTTCCCAAAGGACTTTTCGAATTTTTTTACGCGCCTTTCAGTTCGGAACAGTGTTTTTATGCGTGAAAACTAGACTTTGTACGTGAAGACTAGCGTCTAACTGCTCATCACTAATACTATCTCTGTCGGATACAATGCCAAGTGAGACAGCGTTCTTTTTGGCCACGCCCACCAGTGATTTCGAGTTCGCGACCAGTTCCACCTTAAGAACGCTGTACGTAAGCGTTTATGTGTGCGAGCATTAGATTCCACTCGTTATAAGGAACCGACGCGCGGCTAAATAATAACCGTCTCACGGATCGATCGAAGGTTAAGCTACGCTGGCCGCGGTCGGTTCGTGGATCCATAACTATCCATTAAATACCGAGACCCCTCCGTGCCTCAGAAAGCCCGTTAAGCTCTTGGTTCCAGTTGTCATTCGTAGATCATTGACAGAAGTTACGGATAGTCAGAAGCCCAAAAGTCTGAAAACCGGTTATCGTGTTACCCAGTCACTGGGTTGTGGTCAGATAGGCAGCCGCTCCATAATAAAACACAGGAAGACACACACACACTCAATGATCTCACAGTTAAACTGCGTAAGCAGTTTTGTGGGGCAATGTACCTAACTATAAGAATTTTTTAGTGAATAAATCATTAATCAATCAAATCAATTAGCTGCATCTGGCTAGATTGGAAGCCAACCTCAATATAGGAAAAGGCTAGGCAGATATAGTCAATTTAAATCCTTGTTTCCAATAAAATTGATCTTATTTCAAATTTTATGCCAATATAAAATAAGTTGATTTCAGAATTACTAACTATTATATAATGTTGGAAGTTGTAGCGCAAACTGAACTTTAAGAGTGAGTATTAAAGTTGTTTTTGCAAAAACACATATTTGTTTACATGTTTGGAATCTAACGCCAAAGTGATGTGTGTGAGCCTGATTTCGCTCGTTGTATAGAGCCGACCTTCTGTCCCTTTCTATTTAGTACAAAGACTAATGATTCAAGTTTTCCGTCGTATGTAACAAGGATTTGTCAAGGTCTGTCTACACTTAATCTCGGCTTCAAATACCGTGCCTTGGGAATGAGCAAACATAAATAGTGCTTGAAATTAACGTGTAAGTTGGAATTGCTTCATATTAAAATGTTATGCTGCTAATGAAGTGGGCTTTGTTCTGTAGTTGGTTTTTGGCGAGGCTTTGCTTGCGTGAAAGGGTGGTCACACATTAGACTGATGCGTCGTTCTTGCCGATAAAAACTTCGGTTTATTCGCCGTATGTAAACACGGTAGTCAGTGTTGTAAGGATCACTATGGAAGCTTGATGACAGACACGCTTTTTTTTCTAGGGCATGGTTTGTACATCGTACCGTAAAGAAACCGTGCCGAAAATGCAAATCATCGGTTGAGATTGTAAGGTTCGATATTTTATTGTCCGTTCTGGCGTTACGAGACGCATCTTCCGTCAGATGTGCGACCACCCTTAGAATATAAATTCTTATTTTAATTTGTAAACACACATTGGGTCATTGAATTAGGGTAACAAAAAAAAACATTTTGAGATTACTGGCTCCTGTTCTGGGTGTGGATGCCAAGCTCACGGCGTATCATGGCATAGTTGGTCCTCTTCTGAGATTTGGTGTTATCTTCTGGGGAAACTCAACCCTCAAAGAGTTAATATTCAGGTCACAGAAGAGATGTATTAGAAACATGTTCGGCTTAAAAACAACCGACTCATGCAAGCCATTCTTTGTAAAATATAAAATTTTAACCCTACCATCACTCTATATCTTTGAAATTGCGATGTTCTTAAAATCAAACCCGCATCTGTTTAAGAAACAATCAGATGTGAATAACCGTAACCGGCGAGATAAATATAAGCACAGATTGTGTGTGAGACCATCCAATACAGCACTAATGCGTAAAAGTGTTTTCTGTATGGTACCACGTATTTTTAACCACCTTCCAAAGGCACTCAGAGATATAACTGAAACTAACTTATTTAAAAAAAAACTAAAAGAGTATTTAGTAGCCAAATGTTTTTATAGTATTGATGATTTCTAATGGAGAAAACATACTAATTCTAATGTAATTTCTAATGTGGTGGCGAAATTTGTATCTGTTGACTTTTTGTTAGTATTTTTATCTTATTTTGACATTTGAATTAATTTTGACGATGATATATTTGTTCTTCTATTTATCTAATTTAATCGATGTTTGAGTTGCATGCGGTACCAATATTATATGCAAATGTAATTTATTGCAATCGTTAACAAATGAATTTCAATTAATTGTATTTTTTTTTTATATTTAATATTGAATAGTTATAATTACCTAATTAAATAATTGATCAAATGTTATTATAATACATATATATTTGTACGCCGTCAAGGTAAAACATGACTGTGATCCTTTCTGCAATGTACTTAACATCTTGCATGCTTTGTGTGTGCATACTCATGTTTCTGACAAATAAATGAACTGAACTGAACTGAATTATTAAAGAAGTGATTATTTCATTTATAGAACAAATAATAAGGTAAACTGTTCTTATGAGAAAGGCTGTATATTAATTATTTGAAAGTATTAAGGGGCCTTTTCTTATGTGGTACAGAGATATTCTCTCTGTAGGCCTAATAGGAACAGCCGCGACTTACATGTTGTGGGTCGTAGGATCGAACCCAGATAGGCGCCTTACTTTGTGTAAATTAATTCATCACCACTAACTACTCTCAAAACTTTGAAGGAAAACATAGTGAGGTAACCGGCGGCATGTTCTAAAACCAAAAAAATCGACGACATGTGTCATCTACCAACCCACACTTGGCCCACGTAGCAGTGGGAACATTATAGGCTGATTATACTAGAAAAATATTCTCGACGTGAGATGTGTAAAAAAACCCAAAAGGTTAAAGATCCTATAAATACACTGCAAATTTTCGCAATCATAAAATCCCTAGCTTCATGAAAAAATCAACAGAATCTCGCTCCCGTAAAAAAATATCAAAATGCACTCGACAATTTCTGAGACTAAGTTTCCACGAAGGCCACATTCCTATACTTTATTCCACACTCGACTACGGTAGTCCATTTTGCACGAATATCGCCAGAGCCACGCTCTGCGCGAACCGGTCGAAGGGAATTTTTATAGCACAATGCACTTTCTAAAATTCGTTTTAAGCCTCGTCGTGGTTTTTTATGGAAGCATGTGAAGCTTCTGTTTCATGTCAGTGTCAGTCGCCTGAGAATTAGAATGTTCATCCTATTTTGAAGACGTGACAGTAAATAAAATAGTAAAATATATAACCTTTAATATAAAACATCGGGTTTTACATAAGTTCGGCTTCCTAGAGCTTCGACGGATTCACTCATATATCTCACATTAAAATAAAAAAAAAAACAGATTAAAACGAAAATCACCGGTAAATCAGTAAGCTCGATGAATACCCATGCTGTGTAATAATTTATGAAGTCGAAAGAAATCCTAACAAATGCAAAAAATTTTTTTTTCAAATCCGACTGGTATTTCCACGAAAGAACAAACAAAACAATAAAAAAATCTTCAGCTTTATTATTAGTATCATAACAAAATGATGATCATTTGTTTAAGATATCTTTCAAAACATGAAACATTTCCTACTTTACATGGTTGCTTCGTAGCACCTTATTAGGCTTGTCAACTGAAAAAATCTAATCAAGCCGTCAGCTAGATTATCAAAAAATATTTGACCCGTAATTTTTCTTTTGTTACGCAAACCAAAATTGACGAAGATACGACGCTTTTAAAATTCTCAATACGTCACACCTTGGTATAATTTTTAGTGCGTTCTGACGTCACGAGCGAAAGATAAAGCGCATCAAAACGCGGGAGTGGGGTCCCGCGTTTTGATGCGCTTTATCTTTGTCAATATTCATTGACTTACAAAAACAAAAAATACGAGTCCTTTTACAATACTCTAACTGACGGACTAAATAGATTTTCAATTTATTGATGGTGGAAACTAGCCTATTCCCTTGCGGACAGCGCAGTGGGCCACACATTAGTCTCACATTTTACGAGTGAGCCGTCATTTGTCACCTCCTCAGGTAAGTATCGTGTCGTGGTTTGCAGGCGTTATAGCGTCTGACGAGTTTGAGGTCCGGTTAGTTGAAGGATTGTGTTTATATCAAGGTTTGTGAATGTTACAAAGTAAGTATTAGTGGGAGAACGTCATAGCTGTCATATTATCTTCATATTCTTCTTTATGTCTTAGCTGATCATGAGTTTTACGGTCCACTGTCTTATCTATATAGGTACAGTCTAAGGACAATGTAATCTACATATATATCTATACTAATAATAAAGCTGAAGAGTTTGTTTGTTTGTATGAACGCGCTAATCTCTGGAACTGCCAGTCGGATTTATTTTTGAATTTGATAGCCCAATTCTTGAGGAAGTCTATAAGTTATTTAACATCAAGCAAGGGCCTTTGGGAGCCGAGAAAATGAAAAAAAAAAACAGAAAGAACGCTTAAGCGAAAACGTAGTAATAGCGCGGGCAGGCGATGCGATGCGACGGGTTGGTCGGTCGGTCTCAGGCATTATTATAAATAGTATAGAGTAATAGAGTAGGTAGAATAGTGTACCGTAATAAAATCTAATCTACATTTTAATAAGACAGGCCCGTGACTAATTTTACTGACAGATAAAGATATAAACATGAATTATGAAATATAAAATCAAAATAATCTTGATTATCTTTATCATTTATAATTTTTAAGTGTACTGCAATATCGCATTGGGTCTAGCCTGTAAGGATATTTGTATATTTGGAGTGAATAAATAAATAAATTTATATATTTTTTTTGTTTTGGTTTAGTTTTTAGAATCTTCGAGAAAACAATTTTAAACTATGGTAAATTTCAAACGGGGATTTTAATTAAATATACGAGATAGAAGTTCACAGAAGAAACTTCTGAGCCAATGAGACGACTATATATTTTTCCCTCAGAATTTACCAAAAAGTTCGTCTCTTCACGAAAACAATAATTCTTCCTAGACTGGATAAAAATCAAAGCTATTGTTGCTATAATTTTCTGTCTCAAACGAGCACAATAGGTACCTTGTGATGTTGAAATACATAACAAAACGGTACTCGAACAATGCTGGACCATTTATCATCGAATTATTTTGAACGAAAGTGATTCGCCATCTTGGGCGACATCCAAAACTTTGTTTGTCCCGACCAGATTTATTGACGGGGTTATTGTCATAAAATAATTTAAGAATCAGAAGGCTAACTGAATAACTTTAAAAAATCTTGGAAAGGTTACTTTCTGCCCGCATTATGTACTGTCTTTATGCGTTTGTCATCCTAAATATAATATTATAAATGCGAATTTTTTGAGAATGGATGGATGGATGGATTTTTGTTACTCTTTCACGCAAAAACTACTAAACGGATATTGATGAAACTTTACAATAATATAGCTTTTATATCAGTATAACACATAGTATGCTTTTTATCCCGATATTCCTTCGAGATCGACACTTATAAGGTTGAAACCGTAGGGCGCTGCTAGTATTCTATAAGTTCAAGCCGATAAATGAAAGCCTAAGGTACTTGAGTTATTTATAGGCTATGTAAGCCCCAAATGCCCCATTCACATAGCGATGATCATTACGACATTTTATTGTAAAATTTTGGGGTCACATATCAGTTTCATACTGCATAATATTATGTTGTAAACAGTGAGATGTTGACGTGTGATTCTATCTGTTAATCGTAAAATATCACACAGTACAGAGCTGTATGAACGACCGCAATGACTCAATTAAATATAGGACTTGTTAACTACCTGACTTGGTAATTTAAGCCCACACTCTAGACTCTAGACCAAAGATAGCAGGAGCGGTACAACCATTTGATATCGAATGCAGCAATAAAATTTTTAAGCCAAGGTATATTTCGAGCCGATGGTTGTGTATTTATCATGAGCAATTATAGACGGCTCCACGCCTATAATTGCTTATGATAAAAAATCTATATATATAAAAATGAATTGCTGTTCGTTAGTCTCGCTAAAACTCGAGAACGGCTGAACGGATTTATCTTATCTTGGTCTTGAAATGTTCGTGGAGGCCTAGGGAAGGTTTAAAAGGTGAGAAAAATCGAAAAATTCCCGAGAAAACCCAAAACAGCCCTTTTCTATTTCCCATACAAACGTTTTCTAAATAAAATGTAGAGTCAATTGTCTTTTATTTATCGATTGAGGCAGTACGAAGTCTGCCGGGTCAGCTAGTATACAATAAAATGCGGCTCCACGTCGAAATTTAATTGTATATTTTTATGTGTCTGTAACCTACTAACACTAGACTTTAAGTTAAAATTGTTACCAACTCTATGGACTGCGGTCCGAAATAAAAATATTCTATTCTATTCAATTCTATAGGGTTGCTTCTCGAACCTTCTGCGTCTATACACCTATTTGTGGCCAATGCGTCACGTGATGACGGATCGTTGCAAACTATGGGCTATTTGTGGTGACCATAGATATCCGTGCGGTTCCCACCAGACAGTATTACTTCCCTATCGAGTTTCAAGAGGTGATTAATAAATTGTAACAGAAGGTTATGAACAGGTAGGTAGATACGTTGTATATTCTCTTGTTCTGATGTTCAGACCTAGATTTTAAGTTGTCCCTAGCAATGGTAGAAGTACCTTTTTAGAAAAAGTGTCGTTTTGAATCGGTACACGCTAAAGGTTGGGGGGTAAGGGCCTCTAAGTCCGTCAACGAAGATACTAGCCCATCCAAAAGTAATTGATCCATCAAAACAAGTGTCAAAACCAAACGGACAAAAACACACCAGAGGGGCCAATTCTCGTAATTTAAAACGTTCAAAATCCCGTCGCAGTCTCATCTCGGCGACAAACGAATGTCAAAATGTAGGCATTTTTGAAAGATTGAGACTGAGATCAGACTGTGAACGTTCCTAAAATTACGAGAATTGCCCCTCAGGTCTTACCTACCCGATGTGTTTTATTACCCGATGTGTTTCCGTGTCGTCATTCATTATTACTTCGGGCTCCGAACTAATATTATGTTTGTAAAGTGATACGGAGTAGGTACGAAACGCACGTAACCTCTGTCTAAACTACAAATTTCGTGCTTAGAGAGTGCCTGGGTCAGTAAGGTTAGTTGGTAGTGGAGCTGACAATACCCAGGGTGCAGCGGACTCAAATAAAATGAAACCTTTAATACCAAGATCTTCAAAAAATCCTCTAATTGCATAAGCATAGCATAATCAGCCTATCATGTTCCCATAGGCCTCCTTTTTTTGAGAGGGAGTGAGCTCTGTACCTACCTAATCTAACACGCGGAAACAGTGCGGGTTGGTAGATTTCACATGTCTTCGAATATTTGGTTCTAGGAAATGCCGGTTTCTTCACGATGTTTTCATTCACCGTTTTGAGAGCGTTGGAGATGAAATAAATTATACAATATAAAGCTTCTACCTGAGTTCAAACCCACGACCAACTCATAAGTCAGGCAGGCGTTACCACTGCGCCACCACTGCTCTCCCCTCTATTGTTGCAGTGCAATGAAATTAAATTATTCAATCAATCAATCAATCAAATAATTTATTTAACAGATCATACAATCCAATTTGTTAGTAATACATACACATCTTAAACACTAGTGTTAGTACATAATTATATTTGGAAAAAAATTGTTAATTAATAATGTCAAAATAATCAATATCATGTCAAATCATCTATACTAATATTATAAAGCTGAAGAGTTTGTTTGTTTGTTTGTTTGAACGCACTAATCTCAGGAACTACTGGTCCGATTTTAAAAACTCTTTCAGTGTTAGATAGCTCATTTATTGAGAAAGGCTATAGGCTATATATCATGCACGCTAAAACCAATAGGAGCGGAGCACCAATGAAGAATGTTTCAAAATCGGGGGATTTTTTTCCTATTGAGAGCTTCCGCTGCGTGCGCTGCGTAAACGGTTAAAGTTTCGCAAAAATCATATATGACAGAATTGTTCCCCTTTAAAAGCTTTAAAAAAAAGTCCGCGACAGCATATGTCTATCTTTTAAGGTTAGCTCACTATAACCTCTTTTATGCTAACCAAATTTGTTCTAAAATGATGCATTATTTGCGAAGGTGTTTTTATAAACATGGTATTAATCTTTATCCAAATAAATACGTTATTCATGACATGTATTTAATTTTGAACAAAATTGCCTCTGACATCATTTGATTTCAATGTTTATCTTAGGAGATATCATAGTTTTAAAATAATACTAATAATAAAGCTGAAGAGTTTGTTTGTTTGAAACACGGTTTGAAAACTTTAAATCTCTGGAAGTATTGGTCGCATATATAAAAATATTTTTGCGTTTGATAGCCCAGTTCTTGAGGAAGGCTATATTCTATTAAACTTGACGCTAGGACCCTTAGGAGTTGAGCAAAAAGAAAAAAAGTCTGAAGTTTTCGCCAAGCGAAAACGAAGTAATAGCGCAGGCCGGCGACACGTTGCGACGGGGTGGGTCGGGGAAACAAAAAAAAATTATGCGGACGAAGTCGCGGGCAGAAGCTAGTTAATAATAATAATAAAATAATCAGGAAATAGACAATGAACAATAATCAATAATGAGCAATAATTCAAAGAAACATTATATTAGAAGCTTCTTAAGACGCACAGCACACATACGAAAAATTAGTTAGCTATCAAGTCTAGAGCTGAATAACTTACATCAAATATGGCTCAATCTGCCCAAAACGACATTTTAATAAGATTACTTCATAAATCTTTAATTCTACACGCCAAGCATTTTTACTAAAGACTTGGAATTCCCGAGAAGTAAGATTCGATCAATATAAATCGCTAAGTAATGTGAAAATTGCGTCTTATTTCAAAGGAAGGTGATTTTCTCACGAACTTAGCATTTTTTCCTTCTAAACTCTTCAGAGATTCGGAATTTATATTTTACTAGCTGCGTCCCGTGGTTTCACACGCATAAGTGTCGATCACGTGGGAATATCAAGATAAAAAGTAGCCTATATGTTAATCCAGGGTGTCAGCTACTTTCATACAAAATTTTATCAAAATTGGTTTTGCCGTTTGAGCGTGAAGAAGTAACAAACATATAAGCACACACACACTCACAAACTTTCGCCTTTATAATATTAGTTTGATGCGGATTTTGGTATACAAAAGGGTTATAAAGAGCTTAAGTTAATCAAGCTTGCTGTTATATTTTATGCTGGTTTTTTTAAGCTGTTGCTAAAGTTCACTTCGATTTACAAATAATAAGCTAAGGGGAGGCGGGTTTTTGAGGTAAAACCGAGAACAATATACTAAGTGAATTTTATTAGCCTCTAAAGTTAAATGGGGCTGCGTTCAAGAGGATGGTGATGATTAAATATTAACAAATATAATGAATATTTGAGAATTTGGTGAATTTCAAGAATTTTAGTTTATTCAGATGAAAACTTCACAGATAACTAGATAGTTTAGATTTTTTTTTTCTTGTGGCTTTGCTGAGTTTAATTTTTTTAGTTAATGATTGTAATTTTCTTTAGTTATACTTCCAGTCCGATAAGACCTACGAATAATAAAAGTCAGGAAATGTAACTCAAGCTCAAAAATGGCACCACGCAAATGTTTACCGCGGTGGGCATTGCCGAAAAGGCCACCGCGCAACAGAACCAATCACGGCGCTTGCCGGAATACAACGCTTTAGGCGAGCGCAGCTGATTGGTTTATTTGCATGTGTGTTCTTTCGTTCGAATACTCCAGGTATTTTGTCAATTTATTCAAGTTTGGAGCCGAATTTCTCGTTGATTTTGTTCATAGTTAGTTACGCTTTCTGACTTTTTATTATTCGTAGGTTATGAAATACGGTGCCGAAACGTAGACACTAAAAGCTGGGCTGATCCACAAATTCATGGTCGCTCAGCGCACTATGCAGCGGGCTATGCTCGGAGTTTCTTTGAAGGATAAAATCAGAAATTAGATTATTCAGAAAAGAAGGTGTTACCGACATAGCTTGCTGAGTACGCAAACTGAAGTTGAAGTGCTGGTTGGGTGCGGGCCATGTTTGTCGAAGGACCGATAGCTGGTGGAGCAGACGAGTCCTGGAGTGGAGACCTGTTTTGGCAAGCGTAGCGAGGGACACCCCCCGCTACAAGGACCTTAAAAACCTTAGGAAGGTGGCTGGGACAAACTGGATGCGGAAGGTAGAGGACAGGGTGTTGTGGTGCAGCCTGGGAGCGGCCTATGTCCAGCAGTGGACTGTGATAGACTGAGTTGATTGAAATTGTAGCAGACTAGCTTCAGCCCGCAACTTCGTCGGCGTGAAATTTTACCCTCCCCATTCACCCTCTTAGGGGTGGAATTTCGAAAAACCCTTTCTAAGTAGATACCTACTCTTCACAATAAACACACCCTCCAAATTTCATGTCTCTAGGACCAGCGGTTTAGGCTGTGCGTTGATATATCAGTTAGTCAGAGATGTAGATGGTTGGACTATATTTATAGATTTGTTATTGTAAGCACTACTCCTATTTAAAACGAAACAAATTAGCATACTGTTATATTTTAATTTTAATAATTTATTAGTTAATTTAGTATTTAAATGGGTGAATATATATTTATCCTCTTTAATAAATTAAGAAAGGAGCATATTGAATGATTCTGCTTACCACTTTTTCACACAAAAAGCAATGACAAAGTAAAAAAAAACTGTAAGAAATACCACGCTTTACAGACACAGAATATCAAAAACATCAACATCCCATCCCCCGAGATATGTCGCGTTGTATAAATTCAATTTTTATTTGATAGCCATAACGAGCTTCGTAAAATTTAACTGTTTCACTCGCGTATCGGTGGAGCAGGCATGCGATGTATGTAAATCAGATTGTTACTGTGCCCTGCTGGTGTTGGCTGAAGAATGATAAGTTATATAATTATGGTTTTCTGGTTGTATGCTGTAAATTGTTTAGTTGTTTTGGGATGCATGCAGTTTGTTCCGCCAGTTACTTAACTGAAACGAGCACTCGGCGCATCCTGGACAGTCACACCTTATTTGACTGATCAATTCTTTCCTTACTATGGTAGGGCGAACGCCCGCCTGGTTTGCGATCACCCTCCCACCGCAGTCCGGCGTCAAGTAGCTGTGTTTCGTCGATTTGTGGAAGTTCCAGTGCCTTAGGCATCTTCTGGACACGCTGGTTCCATCATAGACCCCATCCATAGCTTTCCATCAGGCCTGATCGAGGTCAAGAGCGGGCACATTCAGAAAACAAAAAAAAAAGAAACATTAATAATTGGCTTCAACAGTAGGTAACTAATAGGTTTTAACGTATACAAAGAGATTGCGTACTATAGGTGCATCTCTTAGGCAGAGAAAGTCTTCCTTCACGGAAAAAAGTCGTGAAGTTATGTTTTTTGGCATGAGACATAAATTCTAACATTATATTGACACTATAACTCCTTTGCCCATTTCAGTAAGTACTTATCTTAATTTAAATAAAATAAAAAAATGTGGTAATGTTAAAGGATTTTACAGATATTTTAAGTGTAACATTGATATCGCCTTGAGAAAACTTGTCAATATAAACTGTATAGATGAAAGCAAATATCAAAATTTTAATTCTGCAGACTTTGTTGTAAACGGCGTTCTTTGAAATAACGGCATGGAAACGATTCATCATCATCTGCCGAGCTATTCCCAAATATGTTAGGGTCAGTTTCCAGTCAAAACAAATGTAGCTGAATACCAGTATTTTACCTACATGGAGCGAGTGCCAATCTCACATCCACATACCTGTCTATGTTACAGTAACAGTTATTCTGATAATATTTTTGTATTTGAAAACGTCATATATAGATTCATGACACATTTTCCAGCAACTAAAGGCTGATTTTTCCAACGCCAGAAATTTTATCGGAAGAATAATTTTGAATTTTTGACAATTCTTCCATACGAAAACTATAAGACGTCAATTTTATTCCACGAATAAAAATTATCTGTCGTTTGAAAAATCAACCCTTAGTGTTCAAAAAAGGGGTTCTTAAACTCCACGATACAACGTATAAAGTCCTAAAAAGCTCACAAGAACTTTTTTTCTAGAAAACGAAATCCACTTTTCACTAACCAACACTTTACCTAAATACTAAAGAAGAAAACCCCATACAAAATTCAGTAAATATTTCCTTACTAATTAAGTAGAACTCCTGGCTAAAGCTAATTTGATCCTTCACTGGTATTAAGTTTAAGCGGTACAGTGAGGCGGCTTCGATCGCATCACTATCGGATCTCGATTAGCATAGAACTTCTTACCGATTGTGTCATCTAATTTACATGATCTGCAGGAAATCCAGGTGAAGTTAGATAGGTAGTTAATACATGAATAGGTTCTGTCTACATATTTGTCGGAGATGTTGAGGGATTTTTATCCGAAATTCCATCGGTGTCCGCCATTTTGCACGTGGTTGGGTAGAATCAGTGCGCACACACCCGGCGCGGTCGAACTCTGGATGTCAATTATATCGCTAAGCTAACACACTGGTCTCACCTTGGCATCAGACAGATGTCAAACGCCACACGCGACAGTTCATTGACATCCCTGACTCGAACTACTGACTCAATGACAACTGTTATCGATTTGATTAATCGAGTAGGGTATCTTAAACGCTAATAGATGGCGCGACTAGTACGTAAACAAACGTTTTACTTCACTCCTCCGACATATTAAAGTGAACACGAGGTATTATGTAACTTAGGCTTCGGGGATACCTCTTTATAGTCTCCTCAGAGATGTGCCCTAATAGACGTTACATAGAGGGGACTCCGGATCGCTCTTTTGAGAGGTGATGGTGCCCCTTCCATGTGCAGATGGTGACCACAGGATTGGTTAAAGTGAGGTAAAAAACCCACACCCTGGCACTCCCTGGTTTTATTCCCAAAGACCGGGCGCGTTTTATGTAAAAAAAGGAATTAAGTTGGCGTACTTCTTCTCTCGCGCCTGGCCCTGGTTCAAGCCATGGTCCGGGGCGAGAGGGAGTGGGAGGCAATCACCTCCTTCTGCGAAGCAGTCATGCTAGCGAAGAAGGTGGCAGGACGGCTGAGGGAAAGAGCCTCACGTCCCAGCCGCCGCGGAAGACGCTCCGGGCGTCGGGAGCCGCGTGACGACTCCCGGCCACCGTAGGCGCGGGCCTGCGGGCGGAGAGTAATGGGTAACTCTCCGTCCGATCAGGACCAGGCCCATGCCGGATGGCACGTACGTGTTCCACGCGCGCCTCAAAGAGATGACAGCATTAAGGAAGAGGCCCGTAAGGGCCGAAGCCTTCCGGGGCAGCGGGATTGTCCGAAAGGGTTATCGCTACCCCGGAACATAAAGGGCTAAGGAAGGAACACGGGTGGGTTTTAGTCAGTAAGAGTCTGACACTCCCTTCTGCTCCACCCAGAGCGAGAGGGGTCATTTGATGATTTCCCATCCTCAAAAAAAAAGGCTAAGTGGAGCGACGATCTTCGCAGTGTGGCTGGTAGCAGCTGGATGAGAGTTGTTGAGAATTGAGCTGAATAGCGTGTGAATGAAGAGGCCTATGTCCGCAGTGAACTGCTGTAGGCTGATGATAATTATGTAAGTGCCGCAGTTATTAGGTATCTATATAACTACTGTTTGACTTTAACTTAGATTTTTATTGCCATTCACAGAGTACTTAAAATTGAATAAAAGCGCTGGATGTTAGGTATATTGATGTGAGAAAAGGCTTTCACGTATAAACTCATAATTCATCGTAAAAAATCATACAACACCTGAGAATTTGTCTACGCCACCCACAAAGTACATGTTTTTACGGCACCTACACACCTGATCGAAAGATGATAAAGATTATATAAAAAAGTCACATAAATAGTCACAACTATAAAAAAAAAACCAGCAGTGGTGGCCCAGTGGTAACGGCCGCGACTTACGAGTTGTAGATCGTAGGTTCGAACCCCGTCAGGCGCTTTACTTTGTGTTAATTATTTCATCACCATTGCTCTTAAAACGGTGAAGGAAAACATCGTGAGGAAACCGGCATGTCCTAGAACGAAAAATTCGAAGACATGTGACAGCTACCAACCCGCACTCGGCTCACGTGGTGGATTACGGCCCACTCCCTCTCATAGAGAGGAGGCCTGTGTCCCAGCAGCGGGAACATTATAGGCTGATTACACATAAAAAAAACCGCCAAGTGCAATTCGGACTCGCACACGCCGAAGGGTTCCGACCGGCAATAAATGGCAGTATTTTTTATTATCCTTACCCTGTAATTTTTACTATCTTTATTTTATTTCTATTATTTTTTGTTATACTTAGCGGCAATAAATATACACACTCTGTGGAAATTTCAACTGTCTACTTATTACGGTTCATGAGAGCCAGCCCACTGACATTTGGATGAACGGACGGACAGCGGAACCTAAAAAGTACCATATTCTTAATCACACTCAAACTTTATTAACGACCAAAACACCTTGTCTTAACAATTTATGTTTTTCTTCACAAACTTAGTAAGAACTTCGAGGCACAAAATGCGTATTTAAAACGAAGGCTATAGCAGTCATTGGCTCGCACCTGTGGCTTGCTGATTTTACGCCGACTTGTTTCAACTTATATAAAGTACCGAAACGACTCCAAAGCCGTTCGCAACGATTTCGAAGTCGGCTACTTAAGTTGTCAAAATATTGTGCATTAAACTGCTTATTTTATCCAAAAGGGGTATAATAAACGTAGGCAAGAATACTGCCAGGCTCAAGTGGAATTGGGCAGGTTAAATCAGGCGCAAGCAGGATGAGCGCTAGGAAAAAGTTTGAACACAAATGAGTGCCTTAAGATGGTCGGTGCCGCCGAGGTCGTCCCAGAAAACGGTTGCGAGATGACCTGGGGGCCGATTCTACTAACAAAATTAATCGCAATGGAACCACAGCTGAATCACGGCTGTTAAGCGTTTTCATATTCTACTAATGAACAACGATTCAACTGCGGTTACGTTAAAGTTTAAACCAACGATCGATCGAAATAATTTCAAAATATATTCTGCTAACAAAATCGAACATGAGCGTGACGTTTGGTCACATTTTACTGTTATTTTGACACTTGTTAGAATCGAATGGTCTACAAATATAATTTTGTATTCGAAAATACTTTCGGTGACATGTATGTAACATTTTAGGTTCAACTTTTTTTTCTGTGGTATTATTAAAACAAACTATTTGGCATGTTGGTAACACAGTTTACCCGCTGTTACGTTCCCGCTACCATTCAGTTGCGATTCAGCATAGGTTTAGTTTCCAGTTTGCATGAAATAGTAGAATGACTTTATAAGTAACTCTATCGAACGGCGATCGAAATCGAACTGTTATTAAAACACAATTGAATGTGTAACGTTGCAAATTAGTAGAATCGCCCCCCCTGGACGAGTACCGCGAGGGCTGGTTCGATGTGGTGCTGGAAAAGAGTTCCTGGAAAGATTAGGGGGAGGCCTTTGCCCAGCAGCGGCACTATATAGGCAAAACAAAAAAATATGCTTCCGTTAACAATGTACCGAATGAAACTGTAAAATTTTCTCAATGAACCTTATGATTTAGCGATATAGTTGCAAATATATTAAAGAAATTTGACAGATTGTTGTAGCGTGATGTGCTGGCGACTGTACAAAGTAAATGTTAGCAATGTTTTGGGTGAAATTGTAGGAGTTTTTAGATAATGTTGGTGTTTTGAGTGGAGTATAATATATCTAGGTAAGTAGACGATCTAGACCGACATTTATCTAAGTCTAGACTTCTGAATGTGAAAGCTACAATAACCAGCAGTGCTATTCTGTAAAAATCTCACCGTGAAAACTAAGGTGAAGTGAGCTGTCATTCCACGGTCCACGGTTAGGGATTGCCTCCATTGATAGTTCACTTCACGCTCACTTCACCTATGTTATCACGGTGAGATTTTTACAGAATCGATAGGCAGGATACTTAATCTAGTTTCCACCATCAATAAATTAAAAATCTATTTAGTCCGTCAGAGTATTGGAAAATAATGGACACCAATTTTTTTTTTTTTTTTGTAAATCAATGAATATTGACAAACATAAAACGCATCAAAACTCGGGAGTGGGGACTTCTGACGTCGTAACGCACTAAAAATTATACCAAGGTGTGACTATTGAGAATTTTAAAAGCGTCGTATCGTCGTCAATTTTGGTTTACGTAACAAAAGAAAAAATACGGGTCAAACATTTTTTTGATAATCGAACTGACGGACTAATTAGATTTTTTTCAGTTTACAAGCCTATAGTAGGTACTTAACTAGCCGACTTAAATACTATAAAGGACCGCAGTTACCTATAGCGTTGGTGGCGTCAAAACCAAATCAAATCATTTATAAGTATCCAAACATGGGTAATTAGTACATATTATATGTTTTTTTTTTCTAATAATAGTCCTCCGTTTTCTTCCGGAATTAAAAATAATTTGAATGACAATGTGAGGGCATGCAAATTATATTTAATTTCCTTTCGTTTATAATACCTAAAATTTGACTGAAGGTTTTTCTATAAAACCTTACATAATTGAATACCATAGGTTATGTGACAAATGAATACATTATTTTTAACAGATCCAAAAATAGATAAAACTTGTATTTATTATACAGACTGATAACATAATACTCACAAGAAAAAAACATTCTAGTATTAAGTTCGAAAGACCAAAGATCACAGAATCAAAATCGCTACAAAACATACTTTATTCACCTGCATACACTCCAGCCATTTAGCAGCTTCATAGTAGCAGAAACACCCTCTTATATTTCGCAAAATCCTTTACTCCAAGCAGTACAATTTCCTCCAATAATGAAATCAGCCAGAAAATCCAGTTCCATCTGAAAATAACATTGTCTCAGGTAATAGTACTGTCACAAATTAGATAAATACAGAAGGCTGACTTGATACAGCCCGTTTCAATCTTCATGGCGACTTGGAACATGAGGCAAGTCGCCGTGCGCAGTAATAAAAAATAAAGAATAGAGCTGTACAACGAGCGAAAACCGGCGCACGCACACATACAGCGTGTATCAGAGCTGAGTGGTTATATTTAAGGGTGTGGTACAGACCAACAAACTTTGCACCTACTCGATCCAAATGTATGGGATATTTAATTATTTTTTGCGATTACAATGTTGGTCCCATGGAGAAAGCTATTCAAGTTGATGGTCTATCTCTATACCATACCCTTGAGTATGACCCACGGAGTATACAATTCTATGATCCGCGATATGACCAAACATTTCTAATACACACTTTAAACGCGTACCAAACAAATGCCGATCGCGAGTGCGTTTAGACTCGCTATAAGTAAACGCGTGTCTATGTGTGCGTGCGGTTCGCTTGTTCAGAGCTGACCTTCTGTATTTATCTATTCTGTGACACTGTCTTCTCAGATCAAGTCTAATTTAATAAAGAAATTAATTAACAAAAGTCTGTATAAAACAGTATTAAAACATGTTTAAATTTTCAACTGGTTAAGTGGTTGTGGATGTCTTGTTATATTAAGGGGTACTATTATAGTAAAGGGATTAAATTCTGTTTTGTTATGTTGAGTGACTGGTATTTGAACTTGTCGCTTTTTTAGAACTAGATTTATGTATATATTTATTATTATATTAAATCAGCGGTGGCCCAGTGGTAGCGAGCTATACTTACGAGTTGTACGTCGTGGGTTCCAACCCCAGCAATTTATTTCAAACATCATGAGAAAACCGGCATGTCCTAGAACCAAAAATTCGACGACGTGACATCCTACCAACCCGCACTGGGCCCGCGGGGTGGATTACAGCCCACTCCCTCTCACAGTCCCAGCAGTGGGAACGTTATAAGCTGATTATGATTATGCTATTTATTCAATAAGTTCACCAAGCATAGCACAACATTTATGTAAAATTTCTAAGATTAGAAGTAATACCTATTATACTATTTTATACACAAACAATAGGCGTAGGTACCTATATATGTAGATTAAGTAAATGGTATGTAATCAGTCGATGTTGACTTCGGGGATAAGGCGATGCGTCTCAGAGTAGAGTTGGACATGACATCCAGTTAGACGTGGCTAAAGCTAGGCCAAAGAAACCAAGGCCACAGTGGCAAAGAGTGAATTTATGATAGAGGTAAGCCGGAGCAAAAAAAAAAAAGTCAATTAAACGTTTCATTATATTTCAATGATGAATTGACTCGGCGGGAATCGAGTTGTATGGTACAGACACCAGCACATCCAGCTACCACAATCTGTCAAATTGCTTTTATAGATTTTCAACTTTATTGCTCAAGCATAAAGTGTGATAATTGTGGAATATTATTATTATTATTATAAGGCTTAAATTTGATTGGAAAAATTTGATAGTATCGGGTAGCTTGATGTGCTGGCGTCTGTACCTATGCAAGGCCGTCTAAAAGCACGTTGGGTTGAAGATAAATCGTCACAGTCATGGTAAACACCTGGATAAGGGACGCACGGACCCCGGAAGTATATCAGAAAAAACCCAGCAGTGGGTAATTCTGGGCTGAAATAATGATGATGAAATGATTAATCGATATTCAAATACGTTTAATACACATTAAGGGTGAATTTCTCCAATGAAACTAAACGCCAGCACTTCAAAAGCTATCACTGTCATTATTATTATGGAAAATTGACACTGACAGCTCTTGAACGCGGTTTAGATACGGGTTTAGATGACGTGCTTATAGCATTTAGTTTCATTGTTAAAATTGGTCCTTAGTACGCGATTTATATGATGCACGGGTACCACCATATTTTTTAATAATACAGGAAGCTATTAAATACACTGACAGGAAGTCATTAAAACATCATCAATATGAACTAAGTGGAAAAAATTAGTATTATTGAAGCTAACTCAAAAACTACCGACGCAAAGTTAATAAAATTTATATGGAACGACCCCTGAGGCATACCATAACCATTAAACAATAATTTTGCAAATCCGTCTATATTATTTATTTATATATACTTTATTGTACACCAGAAAATACATAAAAAAACAATTATTATTACAAAACATACACAATGGGTGGCCTTATCGCTTTCTGCGATCTCTTCCAGGCAACAATAAAATTACGGCAATATATGACGGAGTTATACCCGAACATACATAAAAAAAATATATTATTAACTGACATCCAAATTGAGAACCTCTTCTTTTTTTAAGTCTGTTAAAAAAAGACCTGTCCGAGACCAAAAATGCTCCTATGTCAGCATAATGTTGCGATATTTAAAAAATAAATACCGCAGCACTGATAGGGCCAACTGTGGATGTGTCCACAGTTGGCCCTATCAGAATAACAATAATAAATTAAATATAAATTCAAATATAAATTCAATATAAATTTGTAATTTTTCAATTATACATGTCCCTAGGTGTGCCTAGGGACATGTATATTGAAAAACGAATCATAAACTTTTCTGTTTATTTCCAAGCAAGACCACACAGAGACTATAACATAAAAACCACTCCATTAACTTAATGTATCATTGATTACATAAAAACAACACCCCATTTCCATAGTTTATAGTCAATACAAAGATCCTCTCATAATTGCCGACTACAAAATTACAAAACATGGAATATTTATGGGATAATAACTCTCAATAGATTCCGGTTCTGTATTGTGGAGTAGCAAATAATTTGTTGGTTGTAAGGAAACTATTCAAATGAATCTCGGTGCCATTTATCAGGGTGTAACTGTGTCCTGTGAGTGTTTGGAATTAGTGTGTTTATGCAGAAGTTGAAGCTTTGAGTTAATTTATTTAACACCGCCTTCATATTATATTATGTTTTTTTTTTTGTTTTTAGGGTACCGTATATCAAAAGGAAAAAACGGAACACTTATAGGATCACTTTATTGTCCGCCCGTCTGTCTGTCAAGACCCTTTATCTTTGGCAACGCGTGGAGGTATCGAGTTGAAATTAAAACCTTATACTCAGGTCTGCGGTCTCTTGAAGATGTGAAAAAATCAAACTTCTAAGTTAACGTAAAAAAAGATACGGCCGTTTATGCCGTAAAATACGTATATTTCGACACTCTCAATGGAACCAAAATGTATAGGGTACTTTCCGTTGACTTAGAATCATCTGAAAACCGTAAATTTGTAGTTTCTTTTATTTTATATTATTTATTTAGGGACAAAAAAACAGTTACACGTTACAATTTGGATATCGGAGCTAATTAGATTTATTTAATAAACGTATAACCCACACTATTGTCCACGGATACAATTAATAAATATGTAAAAGAGGAAAGGACGGAAAACATACCTACTTTGTACGTTACATACCTACTTTGTACAGAACCCTCGGTGCGCGAGTCCGGCTCGCACTTCTCCGGTTTTTTTGTTCTCAGTTTTCATCATGGTCTGGCAGTTAGAATAATTTATGCGGGCTACCCAAATGTTCTTTCTTTGCATGGTCATCGAATCGTTGAGCTCTTTCAGTTTCGAGTTGAGCTGCATGATTACTGACAAATGCGTGCACTGACTGGACTGGCCCACTTAATCTGTGTGGTTCTTTCCTCAAAAGATGATTTTAGACACCAATCTACACGGTCTTTTTCATCTGATTAAAATTTAGAAATAGACTGTGACCTCGTGAGTCTCTGAGCCCTTACTCCTCAGAGAAGTCAGATAGAAAACGCGGATAGCATCTAGTTTTTTTTAAATAAGATTGACGTGTAAAAGGGTTCGTACAAACCTACTTCAGAAATAAAGTGCCCTACGATAGGTACCATATTACGTTCCATATAATACTGGGCTAGCCTATTGCTATCAACCGATTACAAATCCAGACTTCGGGCTATTACTGAGAAATTCTTACTTGAAAAACCGAATAACACACGACCTGGGATCTGGTCCTGGAATCGAAACCCGGTCCTCATATTTAGCAGTAACGCTTGCTACCATTAACCGCTTACCTCTTACTTACTTGACTTTACCGCTTATTTGTTACTTAGATGAATTGTGCAAGGTTGTTATGATGATTTGGGTAAATAAAGGATTTTTTTTTTAAACCAATGAGCCGGTTATCTTTGTACGCCAGCACATCAAGCTACCTGAAATTGTAAAATTTTCTCAATCAACTTTGAACCTAATGTTTAAGCGATAAAGTTGAAAATCTATTAAAGAAATTTGACAGATTATAGTAGTGGCGTCTGTACTTGTGATGTCTAATTGAAATAAATATAGTCAATCTTGCTCTCATCTCTGATGATTGAATTGCTAACGTCTATAATTTATCAGAAAATTCAAGCATTCGACAAGGGTAAATCTTGCCAAAAACTAGTGTACTAGTTTAGTAAGATTTACCCTTGTCGAAAGCTTGAATTTTCTGATAAAATATAGCCGTCAGCAAATTACGTCTTCATGTCAAAATACCTTTAAATTACAGTTCAGATAACTTCAAATTTCAGCTGCTGTACATGTGTGCACTGCACGTAATAATATAGCGCTTTCTTATACAGCATATACTGGAAGTAGTGTGTGGTACACACCATCACAACTAAACTTCAAAATGAACCCACGTTCAGAAACACTTATACTGCGGATATTACACAAAATGAAATCAATAATACCACAGACAGACATCAAGGCGATAACTTATAACTATTTCGTTCAGCTTTCAATACAAAGAACTACGAAATAAACAAAAAATAATCGCAGGCGCAACGCAATATCCGTAACGCAAGTAATACCTACGTGGGATCGCTCATAAAGGGCTTAATTCCACTGAAATTTCATTGAAATTAAATTTCCGTGCGCTGAAAATTTTTCATGCTTCAGATGGTATCGAAAATCGTTCCGTTTTTATGGTTCAAAATAAAAATAATGACTAGTTTCATGGCTGGCGAATACGTGTAATGGCCGGTCTATCTGGGTTATGGTTGGAGTTGAATGCTGTTTTGAATCAAAATGGTTTTATGATAATGGTTTTGGAACTAGTGTTTTGCCTAATTTTTATTTTGCTGTAGTGGGATTTTTTATTCATGCACTTTGCCGATTATTATTCATGCAAATCTACACCAAACAGTGCTACAATCTATGAGAATATGACTTCAATGTTTGGCAATGTTTGACATATTATCCTAGTCATAAAGTCATTGAAGACGTATATTACAGACTTACCCCCTTACTAATAAACGTATTATATCAGATGAATAGTTAGACACTGATTTCTCTTTCAGTCTTTAGTAAGTTGACTTTTGAAAGAAGAAGACAAAGCATTGTGTAACTATACAGACGCTATACAACGTTTATTAGTAACTAGCTTTTGCCAGCGACTTCGTCCACGTGGAATAATGACTTCCGGAAATTGAGGCACTAACTCTCATAGAGTTTAACCGATGTGCTCTTTCTTCTGCCGATTCTTGAGAACGCGTATTTCTCATTCAACGCGTTTATCAAGACAATAGCGGGCGGACGCCGGCGTCCGCTTGGGGCTTGAATAACTAAAAATATATAACTACGTCTAATATATAAAATGATATATAATAAAACCTACTTCACTTAAAACTAAATACCTATAACTACTATAATTAATAATACCTATACCTATAATTAATAAAAGTACCTACGGTTCTACGCTTTTACCTACTTAATATTAAAAAAAACTGAACATAAATTAACCAAAACTTACCTACTACTAACTAACTACTACTAACCTATTACTACTTCACCAAAAAAGAAATCCTGTTTTCACAACATTTCCCTTCACTGCTCTGCTCCTATTGAACGTAGCGTTATGAAAAGTATACTATAACCTGCCCAGGAGTATGAAGAACAATTGTACAAAGTTTCGTTGAAATCCGTCGAGTGGTTTTTGTTTCTATAACGAACATACAGACAGACAGACAAAAATTTTACTGATTGCATTTTTGGCGTCAGTAACGAAAAATAACTATCAGCGGGTGATTAGTGATCACCCGCTGATAGTTATTTTGGAAATATATTTCATGTACAGAATTGACCTCTCTACAGATTTATTATAAGTATAGATAGAAGATATAGATGGGGTTATAATATTACAGTAACAATAACACAACTATATCCTACTATAAAGAAACCTTCATAAATAAGAACAAAAACTTCGATTAAATCATAGCAACAAACGATGGGTATTTGGATCAAGCAAAGCAGGTAGACATCTCAGTACTACAGTAATTTCTCAGTAGTCTATTCTATAAAAAGGACTTCTTTTTACATGGTTATGTGAAAGGGAAGGGAGTGAATGATAGTGACAGTTAACACCCGAGAAATGCCCCAGAATGGAAGAAAAAACGTGTTGCGCCGACCCCTAGTAACATATAAGTCAAGGGCAAGAAAATTCTCATAATGATGTTGGACAATTAATACAAAGTTTTGAGCCTTCCTCACAGCTAATGTAACCATTCAAGCTTCATAGACTCCACAAGATAATACCACAACTTTCTTTATAAGAAAACCTAGCAGGATATTGGAGGATCCTCACAACTGACGATTGCAAGAATCACGTACTAGTATGATACCGGATCACATCGCCGCCACACATACCCAGCGCTGTTATTACTCTATTGCATATCCCTATTCCAATAAAAATACTAATAAATTCTCCTTCTTGTTCATAGGAATGAAAGTGAGGGAATAAGTAGTTCAAATCGATTTATGAGTTTCTATTAAACAGATACATCTTTTTTCTTCTTTCGCTCTAGAAAATGGTGTGCTGAAAAGGATTACTTTCTTATTTTTAGTCACGCTAATATTAACGACTATGCTCACAGGGTGGAAGGCACATCAACGTGCAAACTTTTACGTACAGACGCCAGCAGGTCAAACTACCCCAATCTGTCAAATTTCTTTGATAGATTTTCAACTTTAGCACAAAGTAATAAGGTTCATATTCAATTGGGAAAATCTGACAGATTGGGGTAGGTTGATGTGCTGGCCTCTGTACCATGAATTCTGCGCATGATTTTAGAATCCCTAGCGTAGAAATTATTCCGCGGTTATAAAAAAAACAGTCTAGCGCTAGTTGAACTCGCGCACTGAGGGTTGCGTACAAATTTGTAGGTATACAAATAGTGTATCACGGGATTTTTTTTTGTAATGTAACTACAACTTTACGATTTTCAGAATTTTTCCTTTACTTGTGTAAAATGAGATTGCTTCTTGCCAAATTTCGTCGTGATTTTAGGTCAACGGGAAGTACCCTATAGGTTTTGATTTCGGAACATAAACGCCCGTAGTAGAAGTTTGATTTTTTCATTGCTTCAAGGGATTACAGCCTCAAGTGTTTGATATGAATTTCAACTTGATAACTCCACGCGTTCCTGAGAAAGAGAGTCTTTACAAACGGACAAACAGACGGACATCGAAGTAATTTTATAAGGGTTCCGTTTTTCCTTTTGAGGTAGGTACGGAACCCTAAAGCACTAAACTAAAGCATTCTCTGTATAATTTTTATAAGCGGGGATGAAATGTAAATTATTTGAGATTACGACTTCAAGCACCTAAACTAATGAAATATATGTAAATTGTCTAGTTATTTTTTTCTTACAAATTATTATTTTTTTTTTTGTTGATTCCGTCATTAACAGGCTTTGTATACATACACACACAACGCTACGCTTTGTGTACATACACATGGAAGAGGGAGGTCTTCTGTTACAGATATCTATCTCAAATTTATTTGTTAAAATAAAATAAATAAATAAACTTAATTACAGCAATACCTTTGCTCCTTAATTAATACTATACTACTATATTTGCGAAATAAATTAGTTCTGGTAGAAGTTCATTACTTCTACCAGAACTAATTTCTTTCGCAAATATTCCCTAAAAACCGTTAATATTTAATAACTAAACCAAAAGTTCTAAAAAAACTAGTATTTATGTTAAGCCATAGTTTAACATAAATACTAGTTTTTAAAGCAGTCGTCATAACTACTGATTTCCACTTACCTTAAAAGCACAACAACGTGAAGGTAGCTAGTAAATATATTGCTCAGAATACAGCCGCAAGACGTGACCGGAGTAAACAACTTTAAACTTCGAATGCATCTGACGTTTCGTTATTTGCTTTCAATAAACAGATCGCATTGAACACGGATCGGATGGAGTTAGCTCCGGGTCGTAATGTCGGAGCGCATTGATGAGTTTGTTGGGTTTAACCGGTGCACAGTGGTTCCGCCATAGGTCATAAATCCATAAAACTCATATTCGAATTTCCAGAAACAAGTTACATATTTCGATAGACCATTAAATGAGCTATTCGGTGATATAAATATGTCACCTATTTGTTTTAATTACCTATCAGTATAACTTACTTTTTGACCTCGGAAGTGAACGCATCGTTACGTTGCACTCGCTGTTATCGGTGTGGTTACAAGTGAATTCTCGGAATTCTTTTGTTTGTGTTGTTGTTTTGCGCAATGGAAATTCAAGAACAAGGTATGTTTGTCACATTTGATTGTATTTTGAATAAATTGTCAGTATAATGTTTGTACTATTTACGTGCTACTCCATACATAATTTATTGTATATTTTTTCTAATATAATAACCAAAATTTTAAAAGATTTTGAAAACATTCGTAACTATCTTAAATTGTAGTTGAGACTGTATATTTTAAAAATATTATACTTTGATTTGCGCCATTCTGCGCCGACGGCGGTGTATGGTTAGGTTTAACGTGATTTTTAATATTGCTACATTTTCTTAGAAGGGCGCTGGCCGCCACATCACGTCTGCAATTTACCGAATGACTTCTCTAAAATGTTACTTATGAAACTTAAAACTCACTTTAAAAAAACGCTCTCTAGGAATTATCCGAGAGAGTTTTTTGACGCCGTAAAGTCATACCGCTGCCACAATTATCATAATAACCGTCACTGCGGTCGTTATGAGGCGGTCACCGTTATTCTAGGAAAATTACGGTTTTCGATTTTTTTTTTTACTTGTGCTACAAAGTATTGCTTCTTAAAAAATTTCATGATTCTATGATTACGCGAAGCACCGGGTTTGATTCCCTTGCGAGTGTCAAAATATGCGGCATAAACGGAACATAAACGCCCGTATCTTTCTGATTGTGTTGACATAGAAGTTTGATTTTTCACTGCTTCAAGGATTTGCAGCTTTGAGTATTTGATATTATTTTTCAACTTGATAACTACACGCGTTCCTGAGAAAAATCATCTTGACAGACGGACAGACAGACAGACAACGAAGTGATCTTATAACTTGAGTTTGGTTTTCCTTTTGAGGTACAGAACCTTTAAAAAATAGAACGTTTTGTAGAAGCGTGTTAAAGAAAGACATAGTCACTATGTGGGATGAACAGTTGGGAAGAGAGAGACTGTACTTCCTTACAGATGGTCCTCCTAATGTTATATAGGTTCAGTCCGCCAATATCGTACCCTAGGCCCTTGCAACATTATACTTGCCCCAAAAAAAGAATGGAATATTTGAAAGTCTCATGTGCCAGTAATTGGCGGCAAAAAATAATTGATTTATTAGGTACAGAAGCACCTCAAGTTACCCGAAAATATCAAATTTTCCCAATCAACTTTGTACCTTATGTTTTAACGGTAAAGTTGAAAATCTATTAAAGAAATTTGACAAATTGTAGTAGCTTGATGTGCCGGCGGCGTCTTTACTACCGTAGTACCTAAAATTCAGATTTGTTTTTAATTTGTTTTTTTTTATCCTTCTAAAAAGTTGTCATTAAAAAAAAAACTTTATTTGTATTTTTAGGACCATTCCTTATTTTATCTTGGTAACCAAATTCAATCCTTAAACACAGGCGTAAGCAATCCTATAATGCAGCAATACCCGAAAACAAAAGAGCTTCCGAAACTCTGTGTGGAAAATCTTTTACAGCATTTTGCCTTATCCTTTCCAATATGAACCGGATCCACTTGTACCATTCGCAACAAAGTCGGTTAATACACGAGTGTCTGAAGAGTGCATGTAAACAGATAAACGGCTGGATCCCGTCCCTGTTGGGTTTTGGGACATATCAATAAAATGCTAACTTTTTTGAGGGCTGTACTTACAAATTTTGTGTGGCATATGAAGTTGCAGTATTTTTGTAGTATGTTGTATTAGATCGGAGACTCAAATGTAGTGTCATTGCGGCTATGTATGGTCGACAGAAAAAGTAACCATGTCGTATGTTTTAAAAGCAAGAATGGCTTCTGTTAAAATTCGTTTCAATTTAACGCGAAGGAGGTCTTTAAAACTTTTTTTTATTTATTAATCTCGTCTTTCCGGGTTTTTCGGATACATATGATAAACATCTTAAAATAAATCGTATTCTATATAATTTGATAACTCAACTTTACCCATCAGGAATGCAAACTTATTTAAAGTAGATGCGCTAAAATAGCAAAATTCAAATGTGTTTAAAATACGATTCACGACCGCAAAAAAATATGACTTTACCAAATTTTAATCATTAATATTAGCAATGCCTTTAGATAGAATTGTCCTCAAATGTCATGATTACATGAATTAGTCATTAAATAGGGTAATATGAACTTACAGAGTTGTATTGATAATTTTTATGATTATAATTCTATAAATAAATATTTTTTACGGCCGCGAATCATATTTAGATCAACATACAACCTGATACCATCTTTACATACCGAAACCCCTCCGTGCCTCGGAAAGCACGTTAAGCCGTTGGTCCCGGCTGTCATTCGTGGATATTTGACAGTTGTTACGGGCCGTCAGAAGCCCGAAAGTCCGATAATCAGTCTTACCAAGAGGTATCGTATTACCCAGTAACTGGGTTGTGGGGGTCAGATAGGTAGTCGCTCCATTTAAATACCGGTACTCACTACTCAGCCGACCGCAAAATAGTTGGGAAAGGCTAGGCAGATGACTCTAACGCAGTTAAGAATTGCTCTGAGAAAAATAAATTCCCTATATAGTCCTGGGACTAAACGTTTCAGCGCAAAAAAGTTTATTACCGGAATGACACCTTGGCCCTAATCTGGATCGAGAAAGATCGCATCAATCTGGGACATTAAACTTCCTAAACTTCAATCGATTTCACATGACCCATCTCATGCGTCCAACGTAATCGATACCGACTTACTTATAGACACGGAGTAGTGAGTACAATGGAGTGTTAAGTAGATTACAAGCTACAACAATCCGGGACAGCGGGTATAATCGAAAGGGTTACCGCTACCCCGGAACATAAAGGGCTAAGGAAGGAACACGGGTGGGTTTTAGTCAGTAAGAGTCTGACACTCCCTTCTGCTCCACCCAGAGCGGGAGGGGTCATTTGATGGTTTCCCATTCTTAAAAAAGGCTACAACAATGACCGTTGTGCGTCTGAAAACATCTTACTTCTATGTCATCGTATAATCATCATAGTCTCTCCTAAATATACACACATCAAAAGTGTCTAGGGATCAACATATATTTTTGCAATAACTTTTCTCCTGATTGATATTAATTAAAATTTTCTTTAAGGATTCATCAAATAAAGTGTTTTCGTTTGTCACAGTAACGATAAACCAAGTCACCTTTGCATTAATAAAGAAATTTGCCATTTTCCTAATAAAGGGATTTTTGACATTTGAACCACTAACACAAAAGTTCGAAAAAAAGACTGAAATAACAGTTTTCTCTAAAATTTTATTGGGTAACTTAAACAATTAATAATCCGTGTTTCTACCGCGAACACTAACAACACAAGAACATCGGTTTGGCATACTCAAAATGAGTTCATCCAAATCACGCTGTGGAATGGCCGCCCATGTTCGTTGCAACAACAAAAACAGGTCTTCTTGCGACTGGATACCCTCCATATTCGGCAGAGCTCTTCTCTGTAGCATATCCCATGCATGCTCAATCGGGTTCAAGTCTGGCGACTGAGCAGGCCAGGGCAGGACATTGATGTTAGCTGCGGCGAGAGTCTGTCTTACAACTCTTGCGGTGTGCGGTCGTGCATTATCATGCATTAATTGAAATAAGGGACCGATTTGCACTTGTAGAGAAACGATGACGTCTGATACAATCGTCTCAGCATAAATTTGAGCGTTGAGGTTGCCTCTGATCCAAATCAACTCAGTTCTTCCGCCGATCCAAATACCCGCCCATACCATGATGGTTCCACCACTATAAGGATGGACTTCCTGGCAGGATTTTAATCGCTGTTGGCGTCCAGGGGTTCTCCAGTCTCGTATACGTCTTGTATCCGGTCTCATACCAAAACGAGACTCATCAGAAAAGCACACGAAACGCCATTGTTCTTCTGCCCAATTTCTGTGTTCAAGAGCCCATTGATATCGAATCCTACGATTGTGCATTGCTATAGGTGGTACCCGTAGCGGTCTTCGGGAATGAAGGTTCACTTCATGCAAGCGGTTTCTGACTGTTTGGTCGCTAATTAAGTTCCCTGAAGAGTGATGAAGCCTCACGGCTAACATCATGGCGGTTATTGTTGGAGCTCTTCGAGTTAAGATTTGAATGTATCGGTCTTGTCTCCGTGTGGTGCAGCAATACCGTCCTCCATGGCGCTCAGCCACGGTACCAGTGCTTCGGTAACGTGTCCAAAGTCGACTGATAACACTCTGACTTGTATTCAGAGCTAAAGCCACAGTACGTTGCCGGGAACCAGCTTCTATCATTCCCACGGCTCTGAGCATTTCTTCCCTGCTTAAATGACGTCGCCGCTCCATAATAACGTTGGTTTTAATCAGTAGTAGGGAAACAGTAGCACTAATAATGTCTTCAATGCGTTGTATGTTTTTATAGGGAAAATATTGACAGCTGATTTTCATCTTTTACTCGAATTTGATTCACAGTTCCTGATTCAAATTATGAAATGCACCAAAAAGGATCCATATAAATTTATAAAATCATAAATTTATTACAAAGCCACATCTCAATCTCAAGAAATCCGCATAAAAATGCTTGATCCCTAGACACTTTTGATGTGTGTATATTACTCAGTGATCTAGCTAGGAGAGCAGTGATTCACCTAACGACGCACATCAAGTTGCTCGAAACTGTCAACTTTTCCCAATCAACTTTGAACCTTATGCTTTATTGATAAAGTTGAAAATATATTAAAGAGATTTGACAGATTGTAGTAGCTTGATATGCTGGCATCTGTACCTACACCATGTTATTAATAATGCAGACTTTGTAAGCCCCTCATGTGCTAAAAAACCTTTATGTATCAAAATAAAGTATGTTACGTTATCTAATTATTATTAATTATTCAAGTGCTTCATAGACAATAACATATTTGACATAATATTAGCTAGGTATTTTAATGTATCTTTTCTATCCAACTTCAGTTTGTGCCAATGTAGGTATTTGAAAAAAATTGCTGTTTTTCGTCTAAGGTGCAAGTTTCTCTGCATTAATACTCCATTTTAGTCACCAGTCTGGGGCTGTAGACTTATCGTTAACCAATCATGACATTCCGAAACTTTTTTGGACGTAATCACATTGTTTGTTCGTGAGGCATACTTCGTAACTGTTATGATATTGTTTACCTGACAGACATAGGTATATACTATTTGGTTTTATTGCTTTTTTATCTAGAACTGTGATAGCATTCGTTTAGGTTATGTTATGACCTAGCTTGCTGCCCTCATAGCAACCAAATAGTTCTTTTATACATACGCTATTGGTAAATGTTTCTCTCTGGATTTAATTATTTAGGTAGGGCCATGACGGCTCAGTTGGCGCGATTGCCTGCTGCGCTGCGTGTCGCGGGTTCGATTCCCGCACGGAACAAACATATGTATGACCTACAAGTAGTTGTTCCGGGTCTGGCTGTTTGTGTTTGTGACGTTAAATGTTTGTAAACGTTTCCACAATACACGAGAAAATCCGAGTGTGGGGCAACGTTCTTAAAAAAAAAAATAAATAAAGGGTTCATCTCAGTAGAAGCTAGGGTTCCCAACCCTCCCGGATTGCCCGGGAGACTCCGGTAATAATGGTTAAACACCCGAAATCCCGGGGGACAATGATTTCTCCGGTTTTTCTAAAATTATATGCAACCGTCGCTCGCAAACCGCTGTTTAACTCAAAAAAAAAATTGTCACGTTCGTTCTTTTCTTTCCTGTTTCTAATGCTTCTTGCGAGCGTGTATTCAGCCTGACGGAACAAGTATGGAGCAAGAAACGAAACCGAATTAATATTTCTTTAGTAAAAGCAGAGTTACAAATACTAACAAACTTCGATTTTTCATGTAAAAACGTATATTATTGTGTGGTAAAACACCGTCTATTATTAGACGCTGCTCGAAAGAAAACTAAATATAAATTTAAAATCTAATAAATGATTGAGATTTTCTTTCAACTCACCCTCCCCCCTACTCGATTCTTTAAAAATCTCCCGGGTAGGTTCTTTCGAGAGTTGGCAACCCTAGAGCAGCCTAGAGTCTAGATTTTTGCCTATGCCAATAGGCTCGCCCACATGGGACTTAAACATAACTGGCTAAATGTGGGCTACTATAAGAACACCTCTACTTACCCTTCGAGGATTACAGGTATTATGTTGTGTTTTGCAGCCAACGGGACGCGGGTAGACCTAAAGTCTATTCAAACTTGTTTCAAATTAATATTATTTCAAGTTAAACAAAATATTACCTTTATTTTAACGGTAATTAGGTAGAGATCGTCTAAGCTGAAATGACGCGCCCTACCTCCGTATTTACGCACACAAGCAAATTTCAAATATGGACGCAATACACATAAACATGCAATTGTAATTGGTCGTTCAGTTGCCGGTTAGACTCAAACGTAGGAGCACGCATCGTTCGATCTCAAAAGTACCAAGCACTCACACATCTAAATAAACTAATTAAGTAGTGAGGCGCGTCATTTCAGATTAGACGATCTCTAAGTTGATTTCAGTGACTAACACTATTGAAAAAGTTATAAAAATGTTTGAAGTGGTAGCGTAAACTGAAGTTTATTCTGTAGGATTTAAAGTTATTTTTCCATAAAGTCATATTTGTTTACATTTTTGGCAAATAAATCGCGAATATAGATTAGATGTAATTAGCCCAATACGGAAACATGTAACAAAAGGGAGGATTCATATATTCAACACTGTGGGGAACAGACTATCAATAATTATGGTGACGATAAACAAGACTGTTTTTGATTAATTGATATCAAAGGAAGACAATTAATAATACGGTTCTTGCGTATAGTGTGTAAATAATATAATGTGAGCTATGGCGATATTTGAAAATCCATAGAGTTAGAACAAGGTATCTCTAAAAGTTGATGAAAACCGATTACCGTTGTGCCAAAACGTTGAGAACTGGCTCTTGAAAAAAAGAGCATCCAAACACGGTACGCGGTCAGTATGTTTCCTTCTCTGTAGCGGGATTGTACGAGCGCATGATGTTCTTATTGATTAATCGTGTCCATCTCATGCGCTGCGCACTTCCGCGGGAGCTAGAACCCTGTCAGAGGCTGGCGGACCTCGAGATTCTAAACCGTCCGGGCGGCCGGCATCCTCCCGGCCGACGGGCAGCTGCTGACGTCTTGGGCGGGGAGAAATACTCCTCGCTCAAGCTCGACGCAACTACCACGACCGGTGTCGTCACAGCGCTCACTGTGGGGCTGGGTACCACTGGCATCGAGGCGGAGCTGAGCGAAGAGTCCGGAGGTGGTTGGTTTATCGACGTACGGCTGATCTTGTCAACATTTCTCTTTAATTATCATAATTTAAGAAAATTCTTTACAATACAATAAATTAATTAGAAAAGTGCCCTGAAAGCGATTTATTTTTCTAAAACATTAAAATAAAATTGCCAGCCAATCTTCTCCTCATATTCTCCTCACGTAAAATAAATCTTTCAGAGCAAACGAGGAATGTGTTGACTGGTTTCCTACAGAATAAACCTTCAGTACCGATGCTTCACGGCTTTGCATCGGACCCCCGGCTTTGTAAACAATACCGGGGACTTGTAAGCTTGTGGAATCGAAATTGTGCTTTCAATGTGGTGTGGGCGTAAAAACGGTACTTTGTATGTTGATTTTTATATAGAGACAGTTCTAATTTTCCAACTCTTTTTTAGTGGTTGTAATGAAAATCATATCACTTGGTTTTAATAGGTTTTTATATTTTATTTATCTTTTTTTTGAGGACTTTGTAGGCCCTGTAGATTTTAGATCTGTAGACCATTTTTTATTTAATTAAGTACCTGGTACTTGTTGACAGGCCTATGCTGTCCTCCCATACCTACTGTAATTAGAAAACATTGTAAAAGCCAATTATTTTTAAAAGAGTAACCGTGGAGTTTCTTGCCGGTTCTTCTCCATAGGAAACGACCAATTGGAACCGTGCACCTAGCTTCTGACGTTTCATAAGTGCCCTTGTAGGCTTATGTGAAATAAAATATTTTGATTTTCATTATGTGTATTGATGGCCGGTTTTTGATGGTTAGAAGAAGCAACGGTCTAAAATAATTTTAGAATACGCAAAATATGTTTCTCCTGCCCTTATCCCACTTTATTTGGGGTTGGAGCAACATACATTTTTCTTTCATTCTTCTCCATCAGTCATCTCGGTAGTCACCCCCTTTTTAACTAAAAACATAGTCAAATACCTAATTCATTTTATGTTACAGATTAAGAAATTCATCTACGACGCACATCTGATGGAAATGAAATTGTTCATTAAGGGATGATTTTTCAATCAACAGATCATTTTTATTCGTGGAATAAAATTGACGTCTGACAGATTTTGTATGGAAGAAATGTCAAAAATTCAAAATTATTCCTCGGATAAAATTATCTGGCGTTGGAAAAATCAACCCTAAGTCTAACAACTTTATTAAAATAATTGTCCGTAGATTCAAATCACAACTCTCATTCTTTGACAGTTTTATAAAATGCAGTTGTATAACACGACAAATTGAAGAAGTGCGTCAAAATGTAAATAATTAATTTCTCTGTCTGTACCTACTGTCTCCCACTCCCATAAAGACCAGTAAGAATATCGAAAATAAATATTTCTTATGAACAAACAACGTGTGGGGGTAGGGGACGAAGTTCATTACGCAATACTCAAACGCAAACACACTCGTATATAATAGAAATAAACCCAACGCTAACGCATAACGTTTTTTCATTTGTTAGCTATTGTTATTATTTTGTTTTTGTTATAGGTAATAAGCTATGCTGTAAATATTATTTTATTTTTAAAATTAGTTATTTGTAGTTTTAATATTTCATTTCGTAAAGTCGTAACCATGTGCCCAAGTGACTATTTCCGGTTGGCGCCCACTAGCTGTCAAACTGTAGCCAACGTGGATAACCTCTCTTGGGAACATGGCAGTCGAGCTTGAACACTCGTAAAGTGCAGACGTATTTGGTGTATTTTAGAAAGTATAATCTTAGTATTAAACGAGTTATAAAATCATTCAGACTTTGCTTTATTTGCATCATAGTGGATTACACATTTCTACCAGTTTACTCCTAAACGCGTTAAAGAACTTAGTTTCAAAAATATGAAAATTTTCGCAGACGCCATCTTGGATTTTCATTGTACCCTCGGTGACGCTTTCTATCAGTGTACTCCTACCGCGAGGCGCGTTAAAGAATACCGTTCAAAATAAAAAAAAACAATACAACTGCAAGTAATATAAAACACAAGAACATATTAATTTACCTCGAGCAAAACTATTGTCTGGCATTACCAATCATAGAACTCCGCCCAGCCAATCACATCCCCGAGAACTGACAAGCAATTCCTGTATCGAATGCCATTCGCCAAATCAAATGCAGACATCCATGATGCAAAGGAAAACGTCTGAAATGCTTGGTTTACATGCAGAGTCCCATTTGCAATATAAAATAGTAGGACGTGTAATGTTTTTGAAGTAAACGTAACTAAATATCTAAGGATTCGATCTTCGGAACGAAAGAGTATTTGTATAGTGGATAGGCTGTCGTGTTGGGTTGGGACATTAAATAAGAAACAAGTTTATTTGATTGTTGCAACTTCCTATATTTTTTGGAAAATTGTTCATCTTTTGTGTTTTTTTTTTTTGTCCAACGGTCCACACGTCCACAGTTTTTCGGGACACATTTATTCCGAATACATAACTAGCCTATAATGTTCCTCCTATTGGGACACAGGCCTCCTCCCTGTGGAAGGGAATGGGCCATCCTTAATCTACCACGCGGGCACAGTGCAGCAGTGCTATTCTGTAAAAATCTCACCGTGAGAACTAAGGTGAAGTGAGCTGTCATTCCACCTGATGTTAGGGATCGCCCCTATTGATAGCTCACTTCACCTAAGTTACCACGGTGAAATTTTTACAAAATCGATCGGCAGGTTCGCGAATATCACATGTCTTTGAATTTTTGGTTCTCAGGCATGCCGGTTTCCTCACTATGTTTTTCTTCACCGTTTTGAGAGCGTGAAATTCACACAAAATATAGTGCTTGCCCGAGTTCGAATTTTTGTTGAGGTTATTTTTTTTTATATGATTACCTATATTATGGGGTTACAAAACTACACAGTTAGCAGTTGATTTAGGATTTAATAATAATATCTCGAATTCCATCGTACAAATTGCCGCTCTCGTATTATTCAGGCTCGCGTTTATTATCCTCCACAATCATCACCAACAACACTGTTTCTAAAAAAATTAACATAAAAAGTAATAAAAATATTCCACAACGCACTAAAAAAACTTGTCCCCGCTAACTACCACGACGACCAACCATCCGCGATTAACGTCACACACAGCACAGGTAGCTGTAACCGTGACGTTAGCACAAATTTTCCGCACGCATGGACACCCTACATTCGCATCGTGAAGCGAAACACCGAGATGTGTCCCGTTTCTCATAAATCACGAGGGCATCCTACATAACGACTCTGCAAGTTGGGGTAGCTAAAATGTTTGTTTGGTATTTCGATAATTAGCTCAGTTATAATCTACTAGCTGTTGCCCGCGATTTCGTCTGCCATCTAGAATAAAAAGTAGCCCATATCTTTTTCCAGATCATAGTCTGCCCACGTGCCAAATTTCATTCCAATCCGTTCAACCGTTTTACCGTGAAAGCATAACAAACAAGACAAAAATCAATGAATCTCTTTGTAATATTTGTTTAGATATAAGTTGCTCTTTTATAGAGCTTAAAATCTCGTTTTACGTAAAAATTAACTCGTAATAATAAAAATATAGTAATAAACTAATACAGATTATGGAAAAACATTGCTTCTGATGTTGCGTCCAACCTGAATTAAGGCCCCGTTCACGGATTTGTGGCGGCATTTACATCACCTCATGTAAACTACACATCACACTGACGTGACGCAAAATCCTGCATCGCGCAAGCTAAGTTTACCGCGCGACTAGACTAGCATCAGACTAGAGCCTTTGCTATGGAGCATGAGCGAACTTAGCCCCTTATTTCTCATACCTCTATAGACACGGGCGATGTGACTTGCGCCAAGCGACACGCGCTGCGTCTCCTATTTTCGTCCGTCGCTTCACAAATCGCATCTCAATAACTCGTGTCATGGTACGTTCTTAACAACGTTTTTTTTTTTAATTTCCGTGTCGCTCGGCCGCATACATCGTGGCCACGGAGTAAGTGAGTTAAGAGCAGGATAGTGATGATCTCTCTTTCGCGAAAACTAGATCCAAAACAACTACTCAAAGGCCACACTTTTAGCTCCATTTTAGAGTCAAAACCACACGACCAATAGCGCAAAAGCCTCTGGTTTTCTCTTCAGGCGAATGTCTCAGGGAAGTACAATTTTATTTAGGTACGTCACTGCCATTATCGTAAATCTTAGTAACATGGTTATGTTCCTGCATATATTATGAACTAAAATAATGCTTCATTAAACTTAATTAAGCTGAGCTTACCCACGGTCTTCATAGCTAAACTGACCTAAGATAAATAATTTTCAAAGTCATGCTAAAGTAGACTTAATTAATAGATTGAGTACGAAACAACGGTCGATCTGTCTTTAATGAATTGATCGGCAGTATGAATTGTGCAATGAATTTTATCTTTGATTTGCAGTTACTTCCAGAAATATCAACTTATAATTAACACAATCAAAATGTCAAACAAAAAGAAAAAAAAACAAAGAGTATTGATGATGTATGATGAACATATTCATAAGTGGATTTTAGAATTGAGGAAATCTATTTTTTCAGCAAGACGCGTGATCTTCCATTGAAAAATAAAAATGACGACTAAACCGCATCCAGCGTTCGTCATAATCTCAAGCGTCATTTTAGACCACCCAAACTCTGTGACTTTATTTGACTTTCCTCTGTACATAAATTTCCCCAGACATTTTGTGAATTAAAAAGCTTAATTTAAGTGGTCCGTCAGTTTCTGAATTAACGCCCTTTGAGTTGCTACGAGACCTCGCTAATTTCTTGAGAACTTGCTCATATATTTCAGTTAAGCCGCGGCAAATAATTGTTTTCTTTTGTTGTGTATTTGTGTCTTAGAGAAGGAGGAGATTAAGATCCCTCTTTTAACAGAGGTCCTTGTATATAGGGTTACTTTTCAATGCTAAGCCAAATTTAAAGATGTGGTACAGACCATCAAACTAAACAACTTTCTCCATGGGACCAACATCGTAATCGCGAAAAATTTATCAACTGTCCCATAGAAAACCAATACCTACTCGACCTAAACGTATGGGACGGCTGAATTTTTATACGCAATTACGATGTTGGTCCCATTGAGAAAGTTGTTTAGTTTGATGGTCTGTACCACATCCTTAAATTTGACTGGTCATTGAAAAGTAACCCTGTATAGGTACATAACTTAAAATCTTTTTAAAAAATATGCTTCCCTACATCTTCATCTTTTATAGCATAGGTTATCAACCTTATTTTGCCCACCGCCCCACTTCGAAAATATATTTTTTCTAAAGCCCACTATTTTTTTTACCTTTGCCACGATTATATTTAAACGTGTAAGGAAGGTTTGTGGCTAAGTAATAACAGTCGCATGGGTCAATCGATTAGGTTAAGCTACGCTTGCCGCGGTTGGTCCGTGGATGGGTGACCATCTTCATATACCAAGACCCCTCCGTGCCTCGGAAAGCACGTTAAGCCGTTGGTCCCGGCTGTCATTCGTGGATTTTTGACAGTCGTTATGGGTCGTCAGAAGCCCGAAAGTCGGATAACCAGTCTTACCAAGGTGTATCGTATTACCCAGTAACCCAGTTGTGGAGGTCAGATAGGCAGTCGCTCCATGTAAAATACTGGTATTCAGCTGCATCTGGTTAGACTAGAAGCCAACCTTAACATAGTTGGGAAAAGGCTAGGCAGATGATGTTGATGTGTGATGATGTTATCACCTAGTGTTGAACTTCTGTGTGTTGTGCTGACTTTTGTGTGCGCCAAATAAATGGTTTATCTATCTATATATCTATCTATGATGATATTTAAACGCGTAAGATAGGTAGGATGTAGTCGTAAGATAAGATGTATAATTAATTTCTTTGAGTCTTCTGCTGCCCTTCAGAAACTCTCAAACGTCCACGAGGAGGTGTTATCGTTCACGTTGAGAACCTATGGTTTATAGGGAAAGAATGTCAAGTAAAGAAACAATGTAAAAACTAAACTGTTCTCCTTACTAACACAATAGCTAGGTATACTCTAAAAATCTATCTATCATAAATTAGATCTTCCTTCATATCTCACGCCAAACAAAAACACCACTTCCTTAGCGCGTATCTAAGGCCCAAACAGTCCATATTTATATACCACTTAAATTCCCATTTCTCCACTCTTAGGCCATAAATGTGCCGATTCGGGCCCGAAGCCCAAATGCGTTCGGGTGAATATTTCATGTGTTATAGTCACAATGTCGCTCTCTTGTCGCTGTTGCGTCGTTGTGGTGTCGTTGCGCCGTGATTTAGATAAGTACTTATTGTTTATAGTGTGGGAAGTATGGTGTCTGTGAATGGGTTTATTCCTCGTATAGAGTTGGTGTATGGTTATTGTCCCTTTTAAGCTAAGCCTTTAGATGCATTTAGTGAGCATGAAATGAGAAGGAAAGTGGGGCAACAACTGTTAGTGCTCAAACACATGAGCGACGCGGCAATGGCAGAGGCAGCGCCGGGGCAGCGGGATTGTCCGAAAGGGTTACCGCTACCCCGGAACACAAAGGGCTAAGGAAGGAACACGGGTGGGTTTCAGTCAGTAAGAGTCTGACACTCCTTTCTGCTCCACCCAGAGCGGGAGGGGTCATTTGATGAATTCCTATCCTCAAAAAAAAAAAAAAAAAGCGGCAGCCGTCGACAACGTGCCGGTTGTGTCGTCAGTACGGTGCTCAAATACACGAGCTGCAGTTGGTTCCGCCGTTAAGGCGTATCGCTCGTGTGGATGAGCACTTAAGGTGCCACGTGTCGATATTTGTTCTATACAAATTTCGAGAGAATATTACTCCTCTGTTTGACATTGTACGTCCAAATTTAAACATGATGTCGTTTAAACTTATTATTAATTGTGTCTGTACGAAAACAGAATAATAAAATAAAAAGCCATTTAAATGTTATGAGCCAACAAAGATTCGTTTTTTTTGCTATTTTTAACGTAACAGTGGGTGTAAATAAGTAATAAAAGAACTGTAATTTCTTCAAAACCAAGTCCGTACCGACAAAGCTCAGTTATCAAAGAGATCAATAAACTTTATTTTAATTGAATTATGCAGTGGTTTTTTCATAACTCTCGATTTTCCGAAACATTTTTCGAATTTTTTACGCACCTATCATTTTGGAACGGTGTTTCTGTGCGTGAAAACTAGACTTTATTCGTGTAGACTAGCGTCTAACTGCTCATCACTGATACTATGTCTGTCGGACACGAAGCCAGGCGAGACAGCATGCTTTTTGGCCATGACCACCAGTTAGTTCGAGCTCGTGACTAGTTTACTCTTAAATGATAGATTGTCCTTATGAATACACCTGCTAGACCCAATAAGATTTGTCTAATCTATATGTAATCGTATAATCGTGTCGAATTTTCGTTCCATCGAACTATGAGAGTAAAGGGACAGAGAGTGCATCTGTGTTTGCGCACTCTTGTGCACTGAAATATCTCCTGCTTACCTGTATAATTTTCAAACAAAAACAGTAATATTCCTTGGCGGTAGTAATGTTTATGGTGTAAACCCAATCGGAAATTCTATCGTCACGCAATTCACTTAGATTATACGGACCTACAACACTCCATTCTCACACTCCCAGCCTATTAACACACTAATTCACCCCAGATCACAGAGACATTAACAACACAATCACGGTCTATAATTCGCCATGAGCGGACACATCTCGGCAACATGCCACATTAGAGCATTGCCTGAGATCGTTAGCGCGCCGGGAGATTTGCTGGTTTGATCATAGTTTAGTAGGAATAGGTTTGTGGACGGAAATTGATAACTAACTGTGTTCAAAATTGATTATAGTGAGGATTCTAGAGCTAGTCAAGCTACGGAACAATAAAAGAGCCTCCAAAAAAAATCAAACTCGAAGCATTTCTTCAAATGAAACCATTTATAGGCACATTTGCATTGCCTAGGAGTTGATCAGTCAGAAATATGAAGCTAGTTGCCCATTCTAAAGCGTAGTAGGTATCTACATATGGAGAAAAACGGGCAAGAAACTCCATGGATAGAAGCTATGGATACTCTTTTAAATTATATTTTTATGAAATATTAGTTATAATATAATTAATGTTAAACAAACAGAAACAACAAATAGTACCTACAGCAAACAGAAAAAAAATATATATAAGCCATGGCAGCTAAGAGATGACCAGTCACAACTGATGGCGCCCGTTCACGAACATGACGCATGGATCTAAATGAAGCTAAATGATCCGACACAAGCGCCACCGTCAGCGAGAAATTTAAGTAAGTTTGAGATACTCGCAGGTCAGTGAAAGGCATACGGTGAATGGTAGTCCTATAGTACATGGTACTCACAACTTTGCTATGCAGTTATATAATTTAACGGTAATTTATTTAAGAAGGCAATTTTGGTGCAGTGTGCTGTTTATACTGATGGAAATAATCCTAGAACTGATAAACTAACTAGTAGAAGCAACTGTTACAGCATCAGCTGGAGAGCAAAAATAGACTAAGAATTATGTCCGAACCCTGGGGCTCGCATCGGCCTACTATCGACGTTGCTAACAAGATAATCCACTAGTCAGACAATGAGCTATTCTCAGCTTAAATCAACTCGATTAAAACAAAGACAAAAATGTTGAGTCTGATAGCATAGAATCACGTTCAGGACAAAAATATACAACGACGCGCAATCTCAACTCAGCCTGTTACAGTCCACCGCTGGACATAGGCCTCTCTCAGGCTGCACCACAACACCCTGTCCACCGCCTTACGCATCCGGTCCGCTCCAGTCACTTTCCTTAGGTCGTCCGTCCATCTAGTTGGAGGGCGTCCCGCACTACGCTTGCCGATACGCGGTCTCCACTCATGGACTAATCTGCTCCACCGCCGATGGCCGGTGGATGGTCCGGTGGCGATGGTCCTTCGACAAACATGACCAGCTCTTTGCGCAATCATAGATTCAGTACTAGCGTCTAGTTTCTTTAGTTCATTTTGACTGCGTAGGTATTGCACTTTTCTGTGCAACTGCAGATTTTTTTTATAACCGACGAACATTTTCTACTCTAAAGGCCCCGTCACAGGAAGCTATACATTTTGTAAATATAGAACTTCAACTAAATTACGTAGCGACAATTCAATCAACAACAAATAATCCCAAATTCAATCAACTCAACGTAACATACGTGTAATACGAAAATAACGAGCAATTTCACTGGTCGGGTTATATTTTAGCGATATAAAGCGCTGTCGTCTAATGTGTTGTGGTATTGGAAAGCGTCTGACTCATGGAATGTAAACATTTAGGCCGCCATTTTGAAGTAAGTTCACGCTGACGCTGTAAATGCTGCAGAATGTAGATGCAGAATACTCGGAATCATCTGACGACAGTAATTAGATGTGTGTGCTAACATAATTATATCCCTATATAAAAATAATAAAAATTATCACAAAACTGTTTCTTTTTTATTTGATCCAAAGGTTGCAAACCCCTGAACGTGTGTTTACAAAATTTATAGCGTCTCGTGACGGGTACTTTAGAGGGGTCTAGAATCATTGGCTGAATTCCTGGTTACAGTTTGCGCCTCAATTTCCCAGCTACCCTGTATACATAATTGAGCTCCTTGTAATAAAGTTCACCTGACATATTTTACTTATTCCTGTCACCACGCAGTTTGCTGTGTTCGAGTTTGAAGGGCACGTGTGCCGGTAAAATTGCACGCACGTTTTCAATTTTGTTTCTGGGGGACGAGTGCACTGCAATAAAACGCAAGCCACGATCAAAATGGAAGTGACGTGTGTAATAAAATTCAAGATAAAATAAAACAAAGGGTGTTATTTTAAAATCTGATGGAATATTATCATGTTTCGTCAATACTCAGTTAGTCTCATTTAGTCAGATCTTCATTTCAGTCAAAAAATATACAATGCTGGTCTCTCCTCCCGAGGATTGTCACGGTGGCACTAAATAAACGATGTTTTACGGCGTTATTGCGAAAAAGAGTGGCTTCCCTTATGTGCCGCGTGGGAAGCAGCGCCAACAGCCTTCTGAATACCATAATGGGGAGGAATAATGGCCTGGTTGTGAGGCACTGGAATACCATTCACGGATATGGATGTGCCCTTTATCATAATAAATATCGCAATTGTATGTAATAATAATAAATAATTAATTAATTATTTTACTAACATATACAGGGTGGTCATAAAGTCGTGGATCAAACGAAATGTGGAGATAACGGAGGTCATTTCTAATAAAAATCTTTCTAAAGCATGGCCATAATTCAATTTCCCTAAAAGTTATGAATATTTTTGTATAGCGAGTTCTTTTACAATTAGACTAATTAAAAAAAAATGTGATTAAAACAATAAAAGAAACGGTGTTGTATTATTACTAGATAATGTATTAGCAATACAAAAGTTCTATTGCGGCTTTGGGTACCAAATTTATAGAGCAATTCATTTTTTCCCAAAGATTTTGAAGCGTTACCAAAAATTATTTCTCACTTTAAAAGTCTTGGAAATGGCCTCTTTTATCTCCCTATTTCGTTTGATTCACGACTTTTTGAACACCCTGTGTAAGTATTATTTACTAACAATGTATGAAATGTACATTTATTCTGAAATAAATGAAAAACATCCTTATCGCTATTTAATTCATCAGAGAATCCTAGGATTTCTTACATCAATTATATCTAAAGTTACGTGCGAAGCCACTACATTGTGTTAAAGTAATTTCACACAGTGTTTTATACCATAATAATGTTATGTCTCCGGTTGCACATAAACTTTGTGCTAAAGACGGTGGAGCTGACAGCCTTAAGAGGTTCTCCGTAAACTTTTATTGCACGTAAACTATAACAAGCACTGAAAAGTAAATCCTGTTTTCCTTAAAAATCCAATCTAGATTCTTTTATATATTTTGCAAAGAACAAGCAATCTTGAAATCTAGATAAAGTTCCGTCAAACGCCAGGTGGGTGGCCGTTTTCTCGTTCTATCATTTTCGCTTATTAAAACAAGGTTTTTTTTATTCGCGAACGAGCGGAATCAGCGTGAAACTGATTTAAGCACAATTACTGTGCGCTGAAGTATTCAGTCAATTTCACAAATCGGACCCACCCTAATTGGAGTGAGGTCATAGTGAGAACATTTGAGGGCCATAAGAAGAGCGAGAAAAACCAAGCGAAATTGTTGAAAAGTTTAATGGAATGAATTACTGTCTACTTTAGACATTTTTTTGTGGTCTTCGTTAAATGACATATTTAATGCAACGCACAGATATAGATAGAACTAGATAACGCAAGTATCACGATCTGTATGAAAACCAAGCGTGCCATTTTTGACTACCTACTATAAAGTCACAAGCACTATTTAGTGATGGGAAACAATGGCGAAGGGTGAGTTTATGACAGAGATAAGCCCGAGCAAGAAAAAAATGTAAATAAACGGTTTCATTATATTTCAATGATGAATTGACTATAGAGTGGTTGTGTTCTGAATTTTCGAAGGGAAGCCGGCGGGAATCGAGTTTTATGGTACCTTCGCCACTGATTGGGAAAGTCAAATCGATTCAAGGACACCACCGTGTGCGACACCCGGCTTGCCCCACCTGCGGGGCCTTATAGCGCCAGCGCTTACGCTCACCCAGCCAACAGTACTCAGGACTGAGCGCGAAAGTAGCGGCTTACGATTTTTGTACGTAAGCGTGGCACGCGAAATAGTTGTTCTTGCGTTATCTAGGTGTATCTATATCTGTGATGCAACGTCTCTCTGTGTGTCTGTCCGTTGTTGTTGAACACATTTATGTATTACTCGAGAACGATTAATCCGATTTCCGAGTTCTTCTTTTTGTTATAATTCATAGAAGTGTTTATTTTGGATCATTGTTAGGTTACGTACCTACATCTACAATACCTGTCTCACCTTAGCGTGTTGATGGCAATCTAAATGAACTCGGCCCAGAATTCGGCACATCCCGGGTGCCGGGTGTCCGTTGGGATTTCCCCACCTGGACATGAGTTGCCATGGGTAACCTGGAATTTTTTAAACAGACTCCGGATCCAGGTTGGCCGAAGCAAGGAAAATGTATTCAGGTGGAGATTCATAGACCAGAAACGATGGGACACTTAATATAATGTCTTACGTGTCTTGTCAGCTGCATGTTACAATAGATACAGACGCCAGCACATCAAGCTACTACATCTGTCAAATTTCTTCAATAGATTTTAACTTTACCGCTAAAGCATAAGGTTCAAAGTTGATGAGAAAATTTTACAGTGTCAGGTAGCTTGATGTGCTAGCGTCTGTACCTGTATCTGTCAAACAACGTCTATGCTAATTTTATGAATTTATTAAACAGACTCCACAGTAGTAGTTTAGTAGGTTTTGCACATTAAATTTACAATGTGCAAAACCTACTAAATCTATACATATAATAAAATCGTAGGAAAGTCAAAACTGTACATTGAATATTTTTTAAAAATAATACTTGGGGCGTGATCTACAATCGATACCGAAGCCAAAAATATAGTTTTTAGAATTTTTGTCTGTTTGTCTGTTTGTCTGTTTGTCTGTTTGTCTGTTTGTCTGTCCGGGATAAACTCAAAAAGTACTGCATGGATTTACTTCAAATTTTGCATGAATATTACTAAGAGGTCGGGTCAACATATAGGCTACATATTATCACGCTATCACCTACGGGGGAGGAGCTGTGAATCTTTATTTTTCTTACGCATTCTGTGACAGCGTGTAATCTAACGACGCATATCTAAATGTTGTTTTTGAGTAAGCCATGCTATTATCTGACGTTACACTATAAAAACTACGCCATTTAAGTAACTTGGGCAGAGAAATATAGTTTAATGAATGTTAGTAGTATAAAGACAATTTTAAAACAGCGCCATCTATGAGATTTCATAAAAATCAAATCAAGTTACCTACATGTTAAAATTTTTTTGGAAATTAATAATTTAAATTTGATCATGTTGGCGAGGTAAGTAGTTAGTTATTCTTAAAATTCATAGATGGTGATGTGCATTTTCTTCATAAAAGTTGTATCGTATAGTTCGTTTTGACAAATTCAAGTTCCAACAAAACTCTCAAAATCTTGAGCAGAGTTGAGGAAGACAATTTAAAAAAAATGCGGTGTTAAGTATTACAAAAAAGTTATGTTCATTGATGATGATCATTTCATTTCATGACACCCTCGCGGAGGCGAGCGTCAGTGACAGTCCCAGCCGCATGCGTCATCTGTTTGCCGTCATCTTGGTGTTTTGTGGAGTCGCGAACCCGGTAGCTTTGTGAGAGAAGTATCCCCATCATCTGTCTGAAGATTTTCGACGAGCTTTGAGGCGCGCTACTGGAGACGAAGTCGAAGTAACTGATGAACGCGTGCTGAACACCTGTCTCAGTTCACTTCAATATGTGGTACTTTCTATCGGCGGCAATCCACTGATCGAATATGGGTTACCAGCTCCCCAATCATCACCGTATCAAGACCGTGAAAATCGGGAGTATAACACGAAATGACCACCATACGAAATGACCATGTCGCTTTGTTCTCTTCAGAGCAAAAGCAAATTTATGACACCGTCCTTGAAAGCGTTGGGCAAAACCAGGGTAAAATGTTTTTCTTGGATGCTCCTGGTGGAACAGGAAAAACATTTGTTACCACTGGCATACTTGCAAGGTCAGGAGGCAAGGCAAAATTGCTATTGCTGTAGCGTCGTCGGGAATCGCTACCACACTGCTTCCGAGTGGCAAGATAGCACATGCCATGTTTAAAATTCCCATCGATTTAGAGAGCGCCGAAACGCCTGTTTGTGGTGTGTCACGTAACAGCGGTAAGGGACACGTGCTCAAGGATTGCTCTCTGATCGTACGGGATGAGTTTACGATGGCCAATAGGAAGGCCGTTGAGGCCGTGGACAGAATCCTGCAGGACATCTGCAGGAACGAACGTTTGATGGGTGGTGTCACAGTTCTGTTCAGTGGTGATTTTCGGCAAACGCTTCCAGTGGTGACGCGGGGCTTGAGGGCTGACGAGGTGAATGCTTCGTTGAAACGATCTTCGTTGTGGTCACGAGTTCGTACGCTGCGCTTGACCATTAATATGAGAGCTCGGCTCGGCGGTAATGCACGTGCTCAAAAATTCTCCGATGTCCTTCTAAGTCTTGGCGAAGGCACTCTACCAGAAGAGACAGGTTATGCTTCCAGAGTCTCTCGGTAGAGTGGTATCCAGCTTAGAAGAACTCATTCACTGTGTATACGGGGACATCAGTCGTATACCGCACCAGCAGAATTCTTGGGTGTGTGAGCGGGCCGTTTTGATGCCCAAAAATGATCAGGCTGCAGCAATTAACGAATGCATTCTCTCGGAAATTGAGGGGAATAAAGTGGTCTACACCTCGATAAACACTGTTGTCGAGCAAGATGACGCCACACATTATCCCGTGGAATTTCTGAGCTCCCTGTCAGCAAGTGGACTTCCAGCGCATACCATCAAGCTGAAGGTCGGTGTTCCGATTATGCTTCTTCGGAACCTATCTCATCCGAAGTTGTGTTAACCGCCTTACGGCCCATTCACGACTTCGGTCTAAGCGGCGTGCGGCGCGGCAGGCGGCGCGGCGTGCGTTTTACACGCCACGTACCCTCAGTAGCGGCTAGCGGCAGCGGTCGAGGTGGACGTATTTAGGTAGTTAGAACGTGCTCAAAATTATGGCGTTATCAAAATTATCTCTTTTGTGTTTAGAAAGCAGTATATTTTTAAAACAAGTATGACAGAAGGAGTGCACGAACTGAATAAAGATCGATATTTAAATCGCAAATTTCGTGACCTATACGAAGATTACAGAAAATATCCGGATAAGTTTTATGAGTACACAAGAATGAGTGTGGAAACATTTGATTATATTCTATACTTATACTCTATATCTATTACCGCCACAAAATCGTCTAAAATTTTTTGTTTATAAGTTCGCCGCCGAGTCCGTCACATCTACGCCGCTATCCGGGCCGCTGTGTTTCGTGGCGTCGCGTCGCACTCATTCGCCAGTACTTTTGATCTCGCCGCTCCCCGCACCGCGCGCCGCTGCAACGATTCGCTCCGACAAAACCGCGCGCGTTTTCGCTGTGAGCGGCGACTCGTGGCGTGCTTCAAACATTTTCATACTTTTGTTCTTACCGCTCGCCGCCCCGCGCTTAGCCACCGCTCACCGCGGCAAGGTCGTGAATGGGCCGTTAAAGTCATCTCCCTCCACAGACACACCATTGAGGCGGAAATTCTTACGGGTTGTGGCGTCGGCGAGGCAGTATTTATACCACGCATTCCCCTAATACCTCATAACTTCCTGTTCCAGTTCAAGCGCGTACAGTTCCCCGTGAGTGTTTGCTTCGCGATGACCATCAATAAGTCGCAGGGCAGCGGGTGTCGACCTCAGGACGAGTTGCTTCTCACACGGGCAACTGTACGTCGCTTGCTCCCGCGTCACCAGTCCTGACTCTCTTTACATTTTGGCTCCTGGCAGCATAACTACCAACGTAAACAACGTAAACACTATAGGGAAGTGTTGTAAAGTATGATACCTTTGTACGTATTTTTACTCTTTTGTGTCCTGGAATGTATTCCTGCATTATTTTCTCTATTTCCTTCAGTCCCATGTTATGACTGAACTCAGCAGGACTCCCATATAACTCTCTTCACTTGCTTTGCTTGCAAAAAAAAACTTATATTTTAATGCTATTTTAAAAGTTGTGTACTTATATGCTATAGCGACACTGGCATCTTGGGTATTTTTGGTGCTGTAGAGCATGCACGCAGACGACGTCGCGGGCAGCAGCTAGTACATTATAAACAACTTTCAACACCAAACTACTATGCAACAACTATGAAATAAAACGTTGTCTCAATTTGGCTCACAAACTGGGTTTCACTTACGTATCTGGTCACAAGCTTTGGTGACAAAGATATTCTGGCTCTGTGCCAATTCGTGAAATATATCGCGTAGTCTTTTGAATAAAGTCTGCTATTGCACTTGTCATAGCCACTGAGGTGGCAACATATAACTTTTGGCGCCATGTGATTTAATATTATCAAGTAGGAAGAGATTGCAGGAAAGAGAATATGTAGGCAATGCAGTTCAGATAAAATTGGCACTGGAAAAAAAAATATTTAACTCAATAGGGGTTGACACCAGACAGTGGCGAAGGGTGAATTTATGACAGAGGTAAGCCGGAGCAAGAAAAAAATGTCAATGAACCGTTTCATTATATTTCAATGATGAATTGACTATAGAGTGGTTTTGTTCTGAATTTTTGAAGGGAAGTCGGCGGGAATCGAGTTGTATGATACCTTCGCCACTGATACCAGATAAGAATAATGTCAAAGGTGAAAGCTTGGTAAGGTTGGGTTTGTACTGCGGGGTAATTGCGAAACTAACTAAGCCCCTTACTAATAAACGTTTTTATATGATGAATAGTTACATACCGATTTCTCTCTTTCAGTCGTCAGTGAGTTCACAAAGAATGCATTGTTTGTAATATGCTACAAAATTTAATTATAATAATGAGTTAGTAATAAGTTAGTTTAGATATGTACAGAGGCCAGCACCTCAAGCTACCCCAATCTGTCAAATTACATACTTTGATAGATTTTCAACTTTAAACTCAAACTCAAAGCATTTATTTCAATTAAACCATTTCCAGGCACTTTTGAATTGTCAAAATTAACTAATCGGTCAGTTAGTCAGAAAGTTGAAGCTAGTTACCACAAAGGCATAAGGTTTATATTCAATTGAGAAAATTTGACAGATTGTGGTAGCGATAGTGTACAGAGGCCAGCACATCAAGTAGTATGCTACCCCAAGTAGCTTGATGTGCTGGCCTCTGTACGCTATCGCAATAGGTTTCCCTGTAATGATCGATGTAAGTTGGAAAATAAATAAATAAAATTTGACTTTCGAAAGAAGAAGACAAAGCGTTATGTAACCATATAGATGCTATACAACGTTTATTAGCAAGGGGGTAACAGTAGAAATGACATTGCGTTATTTACGTTGTTGTGCAGATAATACACACATCAAAAGTGTCTAGGGATCAAGCATTTTTATGCGGATTTCTTGAGATTGAGATGTGGCTTTGTAATAAATTTATGATTTTATAAATTTATATGGATCCTTTTTGGTGCATTTCATAATTTGAATCAGGAACTGTGAATCAAATTCGAGTAAAAGATGAAAATCAGCTGTCAATATTTTCCCTATAAAAACATACAACGCATTGAAGACATTATTAGTGCTACTGTTTGGGATACTACTGATTAAAACCAACGTTATTATGGAGCGGCGACGTCATTTACGCAGGGAAGAAATGCTCAGAGCCGTGGGAATGATAGAAGCTGGTTCCCGGCAACGTACTGTGGCTTTAGCTCTGAATACAAGTCAGAGTGTTATCAGTCGACTTTGGACACGTTACCGAAGCACTGATACCGTGGCTGAGCGCCATGGAGGACGGTATCGCTGCACCACACGGAGACAAGACCGATACATTCAAATCTTAACTCGAAGAGCTCCAACAATAACCGCCATGATGTTAGCCGTGAGGCTTCATCACTCTTCAGGGAACTTAATTAGCGACCAAACAGTCAGAAACCGCTTGCATGAAGTGAACCTTCATTCCCGAAGACCGCTACGGGTACCACCTATAGCAATGCACAATCGTAGGATTCGATATCAAGGGGCTCTTGAACACAGAAATTGGGCAGAAGAACAATGGCGTTTCGTGTGCTTTTCTGATGAGTCTCGTTTTGGTATGAGACCGGATACAAGACGTATACGACACTGGAGAACCCCTGGACGCCAACATCGATTAAAATCCTGCCAGGAAGTCCATCCTTATAGTGGTGGAACCATCATGGTATGGGCGGGTATTTGGATCGGCGGAAGAACTGAGTTGATTTGGATCAGAGGCAACCTCAACGCTCAAATTTATGCTGAGACGATTGTATCAGACGTCATCGTTCCTCTACAAGTGCAAATCGGTCCCTTATTTCAGTTAATGCATGATAATGCACGACCGCACACCGCAAGAGTTGTAAGACAGACTCTCGCCGCAGCTAACATCAATGTCCTGCCCTGGCCTGCTCAGTCGCCAGACTTGAACCCGATTGAGCATGCATGGGATATGCTACAGAGAAGAGCTCTGCCGAATATGGAGGGTATCCAGTCGCAAGAAGACCTTTTTTTGTTGTTGCAACGAACATGGGCGGCCATTCCACAGCGTGATTTGGATGAACTCATTTTGAGTATGCCAAACCGATGTTCTTGTGTTGTTAGTGTTCGCGGTAGAAACACGGATTATTAATTGTTTAAGTTACCCAATAAAATTTTAGAGAAAACTGTTATTTCAGTCTTTTTTTCGAACTTTTGTGTTAGTGGTTCAAATGTCAAAAATCCCTTTATTAGGAAAATGGCAAATTTCTTTATTAATGCAAAGGTGACTTGGTTTATCGTTACTGTGACAAACGAAAACACTTTATTTGATGAATCCTTAAAGAAAATTTTAATTAATATCAATCAGGAGAAAAGTTATTGCAAAAATATATGTTGATCCCTAGACACTTTTGATGAGTGTATTTTCGAATATGAAGCAATGAATTTGCAATATCTGTGAAAATGATTCAGATTTTGATTGACCATGGTGTGTTACGCAGTTAGGGTGCTGGTCTTACTATGCGGTAATTAAAATGTGCCAACAGTCCGGCTGTCGAGACAATGCGTTTCTGACACCTATCAGTACGGTAAGGACCAGCCTATCGATTCTGTAAAAATCTCACCGTGATAACATAGATGAAGTGAGCGTGAAGTGAACTATCAATGGAGGCCATCCCTAACATCAGGAGAAATGACAGCTCACTTCACCTTATTTTTCACGGTGAGATTTTTACAGAATAACACTGCAGGCCCGGTTCGACGGCGCGTTGTGTTCCACGCGCGCAAGGAACACGGGTGGGTTTTAGTCAGTAAAATCTGACACGCCCTCCCGCTCCGCCCAGAGCGGGAGAAAATATTTGATAATTTCCAACCTTAAAAAAAAAAACACCTATCAGTACGACAATTCTAGTAGTTAAGAAAGATAAAATTCGCAAAATACTTATTCCTTTGTATGAAATTGACAGATGTCAGAAACGCATTCCCTCGACGACAGTCGGGTGGTAGGGCCCTATTACACTAGGTCACTTATTTTCAAATGTCGCAGCATCATGCTGAGATAGGAGCCTTTTGGCCCCGTTTAGGACTTTCTTTTTATATGTATTTTGATTTTTTTATGATTGTGTTTCGTTAAATTTGTGATCGACCTGTGCGAATCACAATAAATACATTTTCTTTTCTGTTTAAATTATTTGAAAAAGTAAAGTTATCCTTACCTCTAGAATGATATATTGTCAACTAAGTTGTGAGTTGAGTTTTGTAATACTACAAAACTTTTTTTATGAAATAAAACAGTAAGGCCCTTTTAAACACAGTTTTTTCAAGCAGTGAAAAACTACGGTTAACGCCGTGTATAGGCACGGTTCGTCAGTGTTGTATGGATCATTATGGAAACTTTTTTACGAACACGTTTTTTTTTTTTACGGCGCAGTTTATACTCCGTACCGTAAAGAAATTGTGCCGTGTACAGATACTAGCACATCAAGCTACCCGAAACTGTTAAATTTTCTCAATCAACTTTGAACGTTATGTTATAGGGATAAAGTTCAAAATCTATTAAATAAATTTTGTAGTTTGATGTGCTGGCGTCTTTACAAAGGGCCTGACAACGAATAAAGGCGAATGCTTTTGCTCGTTTACATTAGATAAAAAATATTAGACTATCTTTTGCACCTTGTCCGCGGTTCTAGTGGCCTAAAATAAAATTCAGGAAAGTTCCGGACAATCCAATTGGCGGGTTCAGGAAAAAATAAAGGGGGTCAAGGTCCAGGGTTTAATCAATTGAGAAATAAATATGCGGAGAAGTTTGGCTGTTAGCTTATTTATGTCCAAGTGTTTTGTCAGTTTTTATGTGGAGTGCTCGTGCCAAAAAGTAAGGGAGTCGTTTTTTTGAGAAATAATTTCTCAAAAAATACGTTGTAATTTTTCAAAACAAATAAACGAAAAAGAGTTTTAATTGATAATTTAATGAAAAATAACAAAATTCTTGAGATGTCATTGTAAACATTTGGAAAAAAATAGATAATCTGCATTCGCGATTTATTAGCCAAAAATGTAAACAAATATGAGTTTATGGAAAAATAACCTTAAATCTTACACAATAAAGTTCAATTTACGCTACAACTTCAAACATTTTTATAACTTTAACTTTAAATCCTACTCAATAAAGTTCAATTTACGCTACAACTTCAAACAATAAAACAAAAAAACTTTTTTATAACTTTTTCAAAGTGCTAGTCACTCTGAAATCGACTTAAATCTCATTAAAATAAATTTGATATTTGTTTAACTTGAAATTATATTAATTTGAAACATAAGTTTGAATAGACATTAGGTACATTATTTTAATTGTTCTCGCCCCTATTACATGGGACTTCTAAATAACTGGTGAAATGTGGGCTTAGGTACTATAAGTACACCTATGCCTAACCCTTTGGGAATTACAAGCGTGATGTTATGTGTTGTTGAACAGACGCCAGCATATCAAGCTACCCGAAACTTTAAAAATTTCCCAATCAACTTTGAACCTTATGCTTTAGCGATAAAGTTGAAAATCTATTAAATAAATTTGACAGAGAGTAGTAGCTTGATGTGCTGGGGTCTGTACATTACATAACAATTATTATTTATTTTTCTACGATTTATTTCTATTACCTACTTACTAGTTCGTCCGTCGAACTTCGTACCGCTTCAGAATCAATAAGCAACTGTTAGAAAATGAATTATGTATCTTCATGTTTTTTTTCGTGAATTTTTCTCATATTTTACTAGTTATTATTTTATTCTAGGCGGACACAAATCCAACAAATTAAATATCATAAATATTGGTCCAGCCGTTCTTGAGTTATAAATGGTGTAATTAACTCGACTTTGTTTTATTTATTTAGAGATTGCTAGCTGACCAGGCGAACTTCCCGTACCGCCTTGAATTACTTTCTTTTTTTTTCTTGAATTTTCCCGTATTTTAACAGTTATTCTGCAATTCAAACCAATGATCATAAGAATTGGTCCCGTTGTTCTTGGGTTATAAATGGTGTAACTAACCCGACATTCATTTATATAAAAGAAATAAATAAAGAAAAATGCGATTATTGGCATTACAGCAAAATAAATGCATCTTAAAACTATAAAAACAGAAAACAAAAATTATAATGCCAAAAAATAAATGATTAATAATTATTATTGTTTTATTATTAATTGTCTCTATATAAATATATACTTAGAGGTAATTCAACTCGACTCTAATTTTTATAGAAACCGTTTTACAGTAATAGTATCTACTTTTTTCGTTACCTAATTCTATCAGCCAACTCGATGTGACGTAGTGATTCCTTGGTAGTTCCACATTCCTAATAAGATAACATAGCATATTGTGGTCGAAAGCTTTGGTAACAAAGTGTGTATTTTATTTATTTATTTTATTTATTTATTTATTTTTCAGTTCTTTGTGATATTTGAAAGAAGGTGGAAGTTCGTTGCTTTAATAATAAACTTTTATTCGAGGATTAAAATTGACGTTTGACAGTTTTACACTAGATTAGCATATATGTTACACTAGATTAGCAATTACCGCACCAAGGCGTTGCCACTAGGCTGATGGCCACAGCCATCAGTGTAGCTAACGTCAGTTCAGTGCTCTGTGTGACGAAGTCAACCGAGTGACATGCGACAAAAAATATCGCGAAAGAGTGCGATTCAAGATCACAAAAACATAATAAATTAACCAGAATTACTTTCCACACGTAAATTAATTGTCTCTGTGTTTATATCAACGTAAAAACGCAATAAAATGTAGAATTTTGTAAATTGGGTTCAGTGTTACCACTAAAAACTTAGTTTTGATTTCCCATATTAGTGGGAGTTTTTAATTTATGGAAGAAGTGATTTTAAATATTTTTTAATAATAACAACGTAGCAGGGTGCCTAAAGATGCAGCACGCCGTGAAAAATGGGTGGAAATAATCCGATTGCTGAGAAAAGAGACTGACTGGCTACCTACTAAATCATTCAATTTCATTAATAATAAAGAAAAAATATTCAAAAAGAAAATGACTTAGTTATTTTCATTATTTATAAACTTCCATTACACATCCAATAAGAAATACTTAATTCAAATATTTAAAAAATAATTTAACTTAACCTAAAACGCTTTTTATGGCTTAAATGTTGGGTAAAATTTCGCATGGGTAGGCAACCCCATCCCGTCATTGCATGTTTATAATGCGGTCTTTGTCTAATCTAAGCGACGGTATTATTCTTACGACGTGTGTAAGTGAGACAGATATACAAAGTTGATACGACAGATGGGCTTTCCTTTAAACTGCCTATACTAGGTATCATTATCAAGCTCTCTACCAAAAATCAATTAAATTGAAACAGTAGTTTAGTCGCAAATGATTTTTTAAGTTTTTGCACCGTTTGAACACGATGTATTTTTCCTAACAGCTGATTATGTCTACAGGCATAGGTCATGCACCTTAAAACGATAAATCTACGATACGTTGTTGCCGCTCTTACGCAAGTCATAAACCAATACGTAGTACATAAGAGAGTGACAATCCTATTGGCAAAACATCACGTGCGTAAAAGAAATAGAAATAGGTCAGTGTGTTGCTATTGTATCTTAGATCCTTGCGACACAGAATACCGAGAGTACAGAAGTCTACGCTCGGCGGTCGCTCTATGGTTGTCAACTTTGGCTTATGCACAAAAAACTATCGTGGTAGTGGCACTCGCATCTAGTTGTTTGATTTATTGATGATGATGAGAAACGAAAAAACCAATAATAACTAAAATATTTTAATTTTAATGTTATTGTTACATTACTTTGTCACAAAGTGCTACAAAGTCATGTTCGCTTTTACTTTACGGCGCGGGACTGGGGGCCGGGGCGCTTACCTACCTACCTAACTACTGTGTTACGTTAATACAAACCATCGAAATACAAGCAAATACCTACTTACCTCTCTGAAACAACTGGTAGATTAAAAAACGACAATTCACCGTTTAATGTTGAATTTAAACAACCGTCCACTGAACAGTTATAATTTTTTTTTATTGCTCCATTTTTGCACTTCATAGACGCATGTCTCAAGCGGATGGCACTTGCGCTCGCACTAGTCCCAACCAGTCCGAGATATCGTGTCCGTGAGCGGTGTCTATGTGTGCGTTGCTCGAGCGCACTTTGTATGTAGATTGACTTCTTTACTCTCTGTATTTTGTGCTTGCGATCAGTAAGTGGGGCCTCCAAAAAACTTGTTTTTTCAGTGCGCCGACGCTACCCTTCCGGAACGTAGGTACGTACGCGGAAGCTCCTGCGCCCTTATTGTTTTGTCGAACTTGTGCGCTGACAATAATTGTGAATTTATTTTGTTATTGTGATAGGACACTAAATAAGTTTAAGACAGTATTCCTTTTTTTATTGTGACAGGACAGGACACGTAACTTGGGATTATTATTATTTAGTGTTAGTGTTTTTTTTTTGTAATTGACTGTTTCTATTGTGATAGTTAAACTTTGGTTGTGTGTGTGTATAATTAAAGTGATCAAAAATACCTCGTGTAACTGACAAGGCGTCAGAATACACTGACATGATTTTAATCTACGGCGAATGCCGTGGAAACGCAACGTTAGCTCTACGAACTTACAGAGAAAGGTATTGTGATAGCCGCAATTGCCCTAGGAATGCCCGCACCATACAGTTGGCAGTACAAAGATTACGGGACAATAAACGTATAGTGCTGTAACAGGAGGGAGTGCCACCGCGGTAAATGCCCGCTGCTTGGGACGAAAGAATTTTAGACAATTTTTCCCGCAGCCCGACGAGTCTCCACAGAGCCGCCCGGCAGTTTAGATGTTGCCATAGAACTATCTACAAGGTTCTAAAACGTAAAAAACGCAAACCTTCTAAATATCGGAAGGTGCAAACTTTTTTATCGAGAGACTTGCCGATCAGCAACAGTTACTGCCAATGGCTACTAAATAAAACATCCGAAGACCGTCATTTCTTAACTAATTTAATATGGACCGATGAGAGTACTTTTAATCGGACCGATCTGGAATCGGCAAAATCTCCGGTACTGCAGTTTGGAAAATCCACAGTGTGTTTCGAGTTACTCTGCCCGCGCGCGACGTTGGACGTTGCCACTTTGTATAGTTATCCAAGGTCAGTCACCAGGCCCAAGTTTTTATGAAGTTTGGGTTTCTCCTTTATTTACAAAGGGTGGTTGCGTTTTACTCTGATTTGTAAGCTATTTAGTTTGTTTGAAAAAAAAAAATTCTCATTTATGGCGCTTTTTATTTGTATACCGTATCGAATTAATACTAAACACCTATAGTATACGTAGTGTAATTTAATGCCCCTCGGTCGTATCAACTCTGTATGTTTACTTTTAAATGTTTATTGGTTTCAAAGCTACGTCGTCGCGTTTATAAAGTGGTTACACTTTTTTGACACATTTTATTGAGGTTTGCTTCTCTAGTTATATAGCTCAATGGAAATAACTGTCAAAATTTCAAAATTATTATCAAATGATTGTAAAATCACCCATAAGTTACATTGAATGTAACACCAACACCTAATAACACTTGACCAAGTCCCACCACAGCACAGAGCATGTGTGCAGTCACTTATAGTGAAGGAATCTTAAAATTAGCGCAAAACATCAGGGATGGCCTACCCCTTTCGTTATCGACCCATAATAGACCGAGCAAATTAAATTCCTCAGCCGGATTATGGTGATATATACCTTTTTAGAGCCATCTGTTTAAACTGTCTGCTTTGTTAAGGAATGGTTTACACTTCAGCTTGTTTATGCATTTTATTAAAACAGTTATAAAGGTACATTTATAGCACTTTGTGACTTAAGCCCGCACTTAAGAGCCTATGCTACCTCAGCTAAAATTCACTCTTTATCTCGCTCGCACGATACTGCTCGCAGACTGAGTGAGAGCGAGACAGAGTGCGGTGCCGGGCGGCAGGCAGCGCCAATAATTTAGGTTTTTGGTTTTTACGGTAAAATTAATGCTAATTAAAAAAAATAAAAAACCTAAGACCGTATTTATATTTAGTTCAGTTAGTATACAAAGTTTTTTGATCTAATTTGAAGTATTTTTTTTTAATATCAGCGGTTTATGGTGCGGTTTGGAGCTAACTTTGGATTTTTTTTCTATCGGGAAAATTTTATGGAATCGTGTTTTCGTCAAACATAGGACTTAACATTAATCCTCAACTTTACCATTATTTATTTCAAAATTGATGCTGCAGTATTATTGACATAACGGAGGATCATGCTAAGCTATTTGAGGTTATAGGCCCTTAAGTCACGCTTTACCGTGACTTAAGTAATCCCTTTTTACAAAGAAAAGCGTAACTTAAGTGTGGGTTTGAGTCATACGAGCTATAATTTTTTTGTATGTAATTTTTTTTTTATTTAAAAACGGATGTTCTTCAACACAATATATACTGCCTTGCATACATACATACATATGCTAGCGAAACTTGGTCTCTTACAAAACACCACAGAGACTACTGGCACATTGCCAAAGATCAATGCAAAGGAGTATGGCTAAAAACAAGACAGGATACAGAATACCCTGGTTAAAGAAAAGACGAAAATAATTGATGTTCTTACCAAAATAGACCAACAAAAGTGGTGATGGACAGACCATGTTAAGAGACATTCAAGAGAAGTTGATTGTAGTTGTGACAGAATCGTACAGTCAACAGCAAAAGTAGATGATGAAAATCAGAAATTCAATACTAATGAACGGAGTTCGCGTCAGAACTGTGTGGCGTCGAAGTGTCGTTATGTGATTGTAAATTATACCAAACATTTACTACTTCGACGCCACACAGTTCTGACGCGAACTCCGTTCATTAATTAGTATTGAATTTCTGATTTTCATCATCTACTTTTGCTGTTGACTGTACTCCAGAGATGGCAAAAGGAACGGGGAAAGACAATACAAAAGATGGGAAGATGAATTAAAGCTCACAGCGGGTCCAAATTGAAAAAGAGGTGCGAGAGATAGGACTCAATAGAAGCTGTTAGAGGTGAACTTTGCAAAAGGCACACCGAACTAAAAGGCATTCTATAAACTAGTGACAAAAAACCGCAATACAAAGAATCAAATAAAATAATAATAATTACGTTCAGAATAAAAGTCGTATGCTGCACCGGTTGACTTCATCAAGTCAATGCCGGCTGTCGCTGAAAACCAGCGCTGGAGCTCTGTCTCGCATAGGGACTTGGGATTATTCTGAGCGATGGTCGTTTTGCGTGGATGTGACGCATATTTTGCCCCACCTTTTTTTGTGTTCGTGTTCTTTCTCTGCGTCATGTTTAACGCAAATAAACGTATTTTCTTTCTTCTGCTATTACAAAGTTACATTTTTAGAATCTAGGATGTGTCTTACCTGTTATCAGCACTGCACTCGCATCACTATTTAGTTTCATTGAAATAAGTTGCTTAGCGGTAAAACGCTAACGGTGACCTTATTTTTCCGAAAAAAATCTTACAAATTTGTTTAAACTCTTTTTTGAACTACGAGCCATATTATTTTGACAATCATAAAAAGAATCATTAAACAAATTAAAGCTCCTCTTCGCTTTAAAAATATGTAGATACGTTCTTAGTTTATAGTGGTTTTATGGTCGTCATAAAAATGTAACTCTCTTATCTACGGTACACCCGTGTCTAGACGAAGTCATATTCTATCAGTTGGCGCAAGTCGTGCAAACAATAAAAAAAAAAATTAACGACTTCAGCAGAAATTCAATAAGGCATGATGCGATGCTCTCATACAATCCAATTACAAAACAGTCAGCCTATTAGTGGGAACTTTCCCACTGGTGGGATTAGTAGATTTCACATGTCTTAGAATTTTTGACCCTAGGACATGCCGGTTTCTTCACGATGTTTTTCTTCACCAAGAAAAAGAAGAGCAATATTAATTAAATAACTAAGTAAAGCGCCTGACTGTGTTCGAACTCACAACCTTCAACTCGTAAGTCGAGGCCGTTACCACTGATCCACCGCTGCTCTCAAAACAGTCTAAGTAACACCATTCTCCAAAAAACTGACCCTCTCAAGCAAAAAAGGCGCAATATTTTGCCATATTTATGACGTTTTATATACGGCAAGAGGCGTTCGCAAGTCATAATACCAACTAATCCCCATCACTTGCACGCTGGGGTAAGCCAGGGGTAAATCAGGTCGAGGCTGTTACCACAGACTGAGTAGATGGATACAGAAGGTGAAGAGTGAAAACCGGTTCATGCACATGTATCCCCGTATAGACGAAGAAGCTCTTTGGAGTACAGGTAAAAATATTAATTTTTCCGTTACTCTGCGAATATTGGTTTTTATTGTGTACGTAATATTTTTTTAAGCTTATGGTAAAATTAAGAGAGTTCATCATCTGCCGGGCTTTATGTTATCTATTTTTGGGGGGCTTCCAGTGTAACCGGATGCAGCTGTTTTGCGTGGAACGACTGCTTATCTGACCTCCACTCCACAACCCAGCTACTGGGTAACACGACACCCTTGCTAAGGACTACTTGTCAGACTTTCGGGCTTCTGATGAACCATAAGGACTGTCACGAATGACTGCCTGGAACAATGGTCCAACGTGGTTTCCGAGGCATGAAGGGGTCTCGGTATGTAAAGATGGCCATGGTCACCCATCCATGGACAGACCGCGACAAGCGCAGCATAAACTGATCGATCGACCCATGCGGCTGTTATTATTTAACCACGATCCCCCCGAGCCCCAGCATACTTGAGAGAGCTATGTAAATCTACTCAGTACACTCACAGCATTTTGTAAAAGTAGTTGCTAGTTAGCTGCCTGTATACCAAATAGCTTGTTTGGGTTTACATACGAAGATTTCCTACGTGAGACGCGTGTCTGTGTGTGTGACTGTGTGTGAGTGTGTTTTCGCTCGTTGCTTGGAGCCGACCTTCTGTGTCTATTTATTCTGTGTTGTTTCGATGGGAAAATGTGTTACCTTGTGACTCAGATTATGTGTAGGTCAAGCAAGATAGGGCATTGCTAGGTTTAGCAGTGCACGTGTTTTTAATAATATGGGATAAGGAGAGATGGATTGATTCCTGAATTCTTTTACAAAATGTTATGTGTGTATTTGTGTGAGTCCATCCAACGTATTTAATATTGTACAATTTAATTTAATTTTTGAACTCAAAATTTAATCTATCTTATTCTTATTTATAACTAGCTGCGCCCCGCGGTTTCACCCGCGTAAGTTTTGATCCCGTGGGAATATCGGGATAAAAAGTATCCTATGTGTTATTCTGATGTATAAGCTATATTACTGTAAAGTTTCATCAAAATCCGTTCAGTAGTTTTCGCGTGAAAGAGTAACAAACATCCATACATCCATACATACAAACTTTCGCATTTATAATATTAGTAGGATTAATGTAATAATTATGTCCTAATTTATATTTATAATTAATGTAATAATTATGTCCTAATTTATTTGTTATATTTATAGTTTTAATTTATAATTGTTATAATATTCCAATTTAACTAATTATTTGTATTTTTATAGTTTTAATTTATACTTAATTGTTTTACCATTCCAATTTAATTGATGTTTTCTTTTTTTTTTAATTATACTGTATTTTAATTAAACTACTTGTCATTTTAAATTCAATCTAAACTTTGTAAATTTTAATTTTGTTGTGATCATATATTCCATTTTAAATTATTATTATTATTGATTATACAAGCGCTGTGCACACCTATAAGTGACAAATTCACCGCAAAGCTGTTGAAATAGAATGTATTTAATGTAATGATTTAGTGAATAAGTCGTTGGTGTGTCAATAAATAATAAGTAAGTAAATAAGTGAATCTGTTTTAATTTAGAAACTAATGATAGCTTTTGTCCTGGCTCTGAATCTATGTGTGCATATTAAAACCTAACAAGGGTATAGTAAAAAAAAACCTTAACGGATATCCGGTTCATAAGTTAGTTAAAAATATATGGAGTGACTATGACGGCCTATTTTTAGATCGCGAATTTAAAAAAAAAGCTGAAACTAACATGTGTCTCTTTTAATTTCACCTCCAATTTTAGACTACCTACAATTTTCAGGGTGCGAATGCCTGAAAAACTTCTCGCAAAATATTTCAAGTTAACGCCGACCTCCAAAATACCGTTTGCCAATGAATACCGGAACTCTCAGGCTAGAATTTTTAAACTCTCTAGCGGAAAATATTCGAACCAAACTTTTAACTGTAATTAACCTATTTCTGTAACTTGTTGCGCCAGGCTATGTTGTTGACACATTTACACTGGTTACTGGTTCAAGTACCTACCCTTTTTTTTTGTGTAAAAACAGACGACATTTTTGGGGGCGCTGTAAGTGAGGTTTTTTAGGAATATGTGAATTTTACGCAGGTGCGGTGACAAGCGTGGCAGTTTTTTTTTTGTTATAACGCATTGGGTAGGTGTAAAAGTGCTCTGTGGCACAGGGTTTTTTAGACATGAAGACACGACATTTATTTTTAATTGTCGCAACATCATGCTGAGATAAAAACCTTTTGGCCTCGTATAGGAATTTCTGTTTAATTTTACTTTTGGTCACTTTTTTTTATATAATTTGGTTTTTTATTTTGACTGTGTTTAGTTTGTGATTTTCCAATAAACCGAATGTTTTTTTAAATCTATAGGCAAAACAACTGAAATGAGGCTATTTACACTAGATTATGATACTAAATTAAATGACAAACTAACTTACTGTAGAAATAAATATAAAAAAAACAAAGGACACTTAGGCATCGAAGTACACGTCCGCATCGCTGTCATCCGAATATTATATCTAATATACATGTCGCAATAAATATATATATAATAACCTGTCATTATAATTTTATTAACAAAAGAGACACTAAACGCTTTGATCTTTAGTTTGACTGATTTACATTTGCATTAGTTAAGTAGCGAATTATTTCAAGTAGCATGATTTGTGGCTAAACATCAGTCCAAAAGTGTCCGTTTTTCATTGTGAAATGTCACGTATAGACGTCAAGTCTGCTCCTAAAATATTAGATGAAAGTGTAAATAAACCCGGTTGAATTCAACACTAGAAAAACACACTAATCAAAAATCTAATCTATCACTCACACAATGGAATTAGTAACACATTCATCTGTATCAAGGATTTAGGCGCAGAAATCAAAATGGCTTCTGAGTCTTTAATGGACTAATTGTATGAAGGAGATTTCAACTTTACGAGTATATCTCATCACTTTTACTTATTGCTTGAATAACATGATTAAATTCAATTGTAATAAAAAAATGATCGACCAATAATTATCCAATGAAAAACTTCTATTAGGTCAATTAAATAAAAGTCTCGGGTTATTCAAATAATAAAATCAAAACATCCAACTTGCAAGTGGTACGCACGGCTACACATCAAGCTATACATAACCAGTATAAACTGACTTTTGATTGTACGAAAAACCTATACAATGCGAGGTCAGCTAAAACTGGAAATGTGTAGCTTGATGTGGAGCCGTGTGTACTAAAATTTCGCATCCAAAGATACGTTTTCAGATCCATTATTTTACATATACCTACATGAGGGGCAATTCTCATCATTTTGAGAACGTACACAGTCTGATCTCGGTCTCAATCTGTCAAAAATACCTCTTACATTTTTGACAAGTTTTTGACATCGATTGTCGCTGAGATGAGATTGTGACTACGTTTTGAATGTTTGTAATTACGAGAATTGACCTTCAGATACTTTTGGAACATACCATACCATTTTATGACTGCGTCAGTGGTAATGATAGCTGGTAATCTTTGTTTACAGACTGTGAAATCTCTATGGCTGTCAGTTTAACTCATCATCATCGTTTCAACCGAAAGACATCCACTGCTGGACATAGGCGTCCCTCAAGCACCGCTACTTTGACCGGTTCTGTGCCTCGCGCATCCAGTAGATTCCTTCAGCCTTTACAAGGTCATCGGTCCATCTTGTGAGAGGCCTTCTCACGCTACGTCTTCCGGTACGCGGTCGCCACTCCAGAACCTATCGGTCTCATCGAACATTTGTTCTGCGAGCAATGTGCCCTACCCTGTGCCACTTCAGGATGTTGTGACGTATTAAAGGAGAGGCGAATATCCAGCAGTGGACTGGCGATAAGCTGAGTTAAGTTGAAGAAAGTATTGTATACAAAAAACATTCCTTGTAATGAAATCCCGACCACCCTTTATTTCGAATTGCCCGAGTATCTAAATCAAACTGGAATCCAGAGAAAAAGGCGAAACTTTACAACGAATTCTCTTTCCACGAATTGAAAATAAAAAGTATTTTTTACACTGCCATTGCTCAAATAGTGAATGCAGTTTGCTAGAAGCAAACGGACCGCCTTGCTGGCAGGCCGTTACTGTAGAACCCTTGACGCGTGAAAACGATGCCTAAAGCGCTTTACAGCGCTGCAAACGCTGCGATATACAAGTTAAGGGTATCTATTTTTTTGTATGTAAAAACGTGCCAAATATTGTAATGTTCTCTTAGATCCAAATATAAATTCACATTTGATTAATATTATATAATACTAGCTGACCCCGCAAAAGTCGTTTTGCAAAAAAAAAATCTGATATATAAAATTATCGTGTTACAGTGTTAGTTACCGTACTCCTCCGAAACGGCTGGACCGATTAGTATGAAATTTTGTGTGCATATCGGGTAGGTCTGAGAATCGGCTACTATCTATTTTTCATACCACTATTTTTTTTTTTTTGCAAAACGACGTTTGCGGGATCGAAAGGCGTGAGTCTATGTTTGTATGTATGCCATATTTTTTTTTCTATAAATTACATTTTTTTATGGATCCTGTGATCTGCGATAAAGATTTTTATTTATTTAGTTATTTATGAATGTGACAGTAACTCGCTAGGCAGACCACGGCAGAGCGGATATCGATGTGGCCCACCATGACATGGGTTAGGACGATAAAACTATTTATTCCGGTAGTATTTTCCCGTGGGGCAATTTCCGACCTCCATGCAGGCAAAGCTACGGGCAAAAGCTAGCAATTACATAAATCACAATCATGTATCTTAACCTCTTTTATAAAGGGTGGTAAAGTTTAATAAATATGGGATAATTTAAAACTTTGATGTCCTATGTTCGAGAAGACATGTGAGATATAAGCACATCAAGCTACTACAATCTATCTTCAATAGATTTTCAACTTCATCGCTACAGTTTAGGGTTCAAAGTTGATTGGGAACATGTGACAGTTTCGGGTTGCTTCATGTGCTGGCGTCTGTACCAACACGCGCTGGGCACGCGTGGTGGATTATCACGTTCCCACTCACAGAGAGAAAATTTTTATTTCGATGTCGGAAAGCGTAATGGAATTAAAATGGAGTTGGGCATTAAACCTGGCATCATCATCATCTGTCTAGCCTTTTCCCAACTATGTTGGGGTCGGTTTCCAGTCTAACTGGATGCAGCTGAATACCAGTATTTTACATGGAGCGATTGCCTATCTGACCTCCACAACCCAGTTATACTGGGTAATTACGATACCCCTTGGTAAGACTGGTTGTCAGACTTTCGGGCTTCTGACTACCCGTAACGACTGTCAAAGATCCACAAATAACAGCCGGGACCAAGGGCTTAACGTGCTTTCCGAGGCACGAAGGGGTCTCGGTATGTAAAGATGGTCACCACAGACCAACCGCGGCAAGCGTAGCTTAACCTGATCGATCGACCTGTGTGGCTGTTATTATTTAGCCACGGGCCCCTCTTCCTCAGGAAACCTGGCAAAGTGAAGTAATGACTGGTGGAGTAAGGCTGTGACAGAGTGGCGTCCAAGGACTGAAAAATGAGATGTCGGTCGTCCGGCGGCGAGATGGGCAGACGACATTATTGACATTGTGGGTGAAACCTGGATGAGGCTGGCATAAGCGTCGGGATTGGCACAAGAAAAAAGAGGTGCCCGGCAGTGGTTGAAGTCGGGCTGTGGATGATGATGATGAAGATTAAGGTAAGGAACCTCTTGACAGTCCTGCTACCAACGCTGCTGCAGTACCGGATTAGTCACGTAGCAGGTATAGCAAATCCTACAGGCCCCGCGCTGTGAGGGCCCCGCGCTTGGACGTAAAAAAAACAAGTTATGGTACCCTATACCATTAGGTTTATTGAAATATTAGGGAAGAATAATGATCAATAGAACCCTAAGCCTTCCGAGATGGGATGCTAAAAATTTTCGAGCTCGCTTCGCTCGCTGTTGCATACAAGTTTCTCTCAGAACTTGCAATTATGCAAGTTTTTACAAAAGTACTTACTATACTAAGCATTGTTTGGAGAAAGTAATTTGGCTCGAGTACTTCAACTGATATGAAACGGAAAAGAACGTACTCGTATTTGTTAGGAAATATAGATTTGACTAGTGAAAAATCACTACACAACTAAAACTATTAGGAAAAAGTTTTGTTTTATCTTGTTAACCTTAAATCTTAAACAAAAACTAAATTATACCATATTTTCCCCTTGGTAAAATTTGCTATAGGCCCCGCGCTGGCTTAATCAAATTCCCATCACAGCTTTACAATTCATCATCTGCCTAGCCTTTTCCCAACCATGTTGAGGTCGACTTCCAGTCTAACTGGATGCAGCTGAATACCAGTATTTTATATGGAACGACTGCCTATCTGACCTCCACAACGAAGTTACTGGGTAATACGATACCCCTTGGTAAGATTGGTTGTCTGACTTTCGGGCTGCTGACTACCCGTAACGACTGTCGAAGATCCACGAATGACCGCCGGGACCAACGGCTTAACATGCTTTCCGAGGCATGGAGGGGTCTCGGCATGTAAATATGGTCACCCATCCACAGACCAACCGCGGCAAGCGTAGCTTAACCTGATCGATCACCTGTGCGGCAGTTATTATTAAGCCACGGGCCCCTCTATCACAGCTTTACAATATTGTCTCTAAAGAGATGTTTTGCCTCTAATCTCTATCTTACAGCTCACTGCCGAGACTTTCTTTGCCATTCATTCTACATAAAAGAAAACCAATTAACTAACGATGCTTCGTGGATGTTCGAGGAAAACATTCTAATTAATCTAAAACGTCTGGCGATCGATTCGTGGCGTCTCCAAGTTTTGTGAATGTACAGTCAAAGATCGAGCAGGTAGTCCATTACTGGCAAATATCTCTTTTTCAAACTGTAACGTAAAATGTTAGCAATAAGTGAAATCATTGTGCAGTGGTGCCTTAGTTCGTTCTTATGGACAATTCGATATAGATTCGATATGTTAGGATAACGGTTTTTGTGTCTACTTCGCTTACCTATTGTCCTGAATGATTTAGAATAATAATTGCGTGCTTTTATATTCTGTTGTTTCGATAACAGAATGGAGCACCCTTTTATGAGCCGGTAAAAGGAAAATGATGTACAGACGCCAGCACATCAAGCTACTACAATCTGCCAATTTCTTTAATAGAATTTCAACTTTATCGTTAAAACATAAGGTTCAAAGTTGATTAGGAAAATTTTATAGTTTCGGGTAGCTTGATATGTTGGCGTCTGTACCTACAATAGAATCCCCCTGACAATAACAACGAAACTGTGAACTCCAAACTGTCGGCAAAGGAGAGGTCATCCAAGAAGGTTCCATACTTACGTATATGTAATGCCTTCAATTCTGCTGCCACCTTGCTGGCAGAAACTAGAAAAGAAATACCCCAAATCTATAGTTTCATTTGGAAATGTTACAGATACCCTTCTAAATTACTGTATCGGGAAAACCCTTTTGGAATCTGCTGTTGGCTGTCAACAAGGTGACCCCCTCGGGCCTGTGATTTTTAGTTTAGCAGCCATTCACCCAATAATTTGACTGCTAAATTCCAAATTTAACTAAGGGGTCCCGGTCCTTTGGAAGGCGTACGAGGGGCCGAAGCCAACTCGCAGAGGCCCCTTAGAAAATTTCAATGAAATGTGGCACCAACCGACGATTATCCCTATATGCACTATGAAAGTGCAACCAAGGATAACCCTCGGTTGGTGTAGGACTATTGCTATTGGAAAAATAAAAAGTTGTACTATGGGTTTTCTAGGTTAAAGTGGATTGGTTACCAAGAACTATGGAAGAACTATGGCCCCTGCCTGATCAATGTTTTATATTGTGAAACGGCGGGCACAGTCAGGAATCAGGATGGTCACAACAAACGATGTATTTGTACTATTATACGTTTATTCCTTTTTAAATCGGACAGAGTTTCCACTTACGGCGTTTGCACTTGGTGACGGTTACAAAACGTCTAACTCAAACTGCCTAACACATCGGTATTTATAGATTTCCCTATAACTTAATATTTTGATTGCATTACTAACTATAATGAGAAAAATTAAATAACAATTGTTAACAAAGAAATAAATGAAATAAAGTATCTAAATCAATAATCTAAGCAATCCTTAATTTAAACTGAATACTTGGCGCGCCGGAAGCTGACAACCTGAAGGCGCCATAATGGATATTCAACAATTCAAATTATTTTAAACACCAAGAATAAATCAAACATAAAACTAAACAATTTCATAACAATTCGGTATGTAAAGAAAAAAAATCCTACGCTGATTCCCAAACCATTTCGAGATTTAAGGTTTCTTAACTTGATTTTTCTATTTTTAGCGCTTAAAATTATAAGATGGAGTTTATTTTAACATAAACACTTAATACCACTTGACTTTCATTTGACCTCCAAATGACGTCACAAGTAAGCAGATTGAGAATACTTTCGGTGCCTCCTCTCATCTTATGATAAAAAGTTAAAGTCATATAATGTCAACTATAGGGATGACCATAATAATACATGTAATGCAGTCGTGCGAAAATTTCGGCCTTTGAATCGATTCAAATCAAACATTGAAAATCTATTCACACAAAAAATCTAAATCCCGAATTCTGAATTATTGTTAATCGATCATTATAATGATAGCTTAAATAAAATGCATTCCCTTTAAATAATAATATTAAGTATAAAATCATTCGAACTATTTTTTAACCACAAATGGTGTTGGAAACTTGCAAATATAACTAGGTACTGTAGCTGCTTGTTATTGGTTTGATTTTGATAATGACATATTAATAATACCTATTATTAATTTAATTATTAATTATTAGTCATTTCTGTCCCACTGCAGGGCAAAAGCCTCCCTTCCCTCCTTCCACTTATCCCTATACAAAATTAATAACTGTATTAAATAAATGTTCAATCGATTATGTCGATCATTCCCATCTCTAAAACTGTCTAGTGTCATGCTTGAAGTTTCTGATGTCAAGCAAAAAACGTCAAATTTAGGATTTTTATTATTGAGTTATACGTGGCATAGATATTGAACTCTTCAGCCTACTTTTGAAGCAGAATTTAGAAAATTTATTTAAAATTAATGGCTGCTTAGAAAACCAAAATTTTGAAATTAGTTGCATAAAATAACTAAATATATAAATTAAAAATATAAAAAAAATACCTGAAAAAAATTTTACATACCTAATTACCTATTAAATACTAATTACCTATTAACTACCAAAATATTAACGTTAAAATGATTATTTAAATTACTAAGTCGAGCTGGTATATGCAGGACCGGAAGTCGATAACACTCGGCCATCCTGTGTTTGACGTGTCCCACGGCGATCAGCATTGCCACTTCGTTGGCTCACTATTACAAGGTTCTAAGTTAATTTTAATGAAGTTGAGTAATTTGACTTTTAAATTTTTGACTTTTGTAAAATGTATACATGTAGCCCTAATGTGTAAGTGACATTTTAATATCTTAATTTAGGACTACATAATGCTTTCTAGGACCAAAAAATTGGATATCGACTTTTATACTCTGAAATATTAACAAAATTAAAATAACATAGAACTTTGTGATTGAAAAAATAGTTATTTATTTATTTTAAACCAGAACTTAGGACTTTGTTCCTGTGAAACAAGTGAAAGAAATCATCATTATACAAAAAGTAAAGTAGGTAGTGTTATTCGCACAAAACGCAAAACCTTTTCTTGTTAGATAAACTTTATTAATATTAATTTATTCCAAAAATCCACTAAGTATTTTCTTGACTTTTTTTACTTAGAAACTTATTAATTGCGACTAAAAAGGTGTGGGATGAAATTAGTTGGCATGAACTAAAATTCACACCAACACCTCGACTTCAGGTGCAAAAACAGTACTGTATCTTTTTTCTTTTCTTTTGCTTATACCTCGAAAACGGTGTGTCCTATCGCAAAAATAATGAAACTTTCGACCCCCTTTAGAAAACCCAACACGTTGGTAATAATTTTTCATATTTTCCATACAAAGTATACAATTCCATAAAAAAGACGTCGAGGCTGCCCCACTGCGCACCTTCAGCTCAAAAAAAAGCACGGGGTAGGTTAAAAAAGTACCCACCTACTAAAATAAGTACCTACTTTTTGGCTGAATGCACAAACCGTGCGAAGCCAAACAAAAAAAAAGTACCTACTTACCATGTGGAATTGCGATTGTCAAATTCGATTTGTTTGTCAAAATTATTTTTAAATTTAGAGATATTTTTTTGCAGAATAGCTCTAACCATAGACGGCACTTTGTGCGTTTTTAGATTCGTGTAAATACATATGTAAGGGCTAGCAAAGTACATTCCTTTTAAAAACCAAATCCCGGGACTCGGGGAATATCCTTAATATTCTAACCTATGGCAAGTGCAGACGCCAGCAGGTCAACCTACCCCAATCTGTCAGATTTCTTTGATAGATTTTCAACTTTAGCACAAAGGAATAAGGTTCATAATCAATTGGGAAAATCTGACAGATTGGGGTAGCTTGATGTGCTGGCCTCTGTACATAAAACAGCTATATCTATTCCGATCTGTCATAACATAGAACCGTGTTATCGTAAAAATGAATAAAATCAAAATTCGATGGTTCTATGTTTAACATGGAACTTCGTTATTTCTTTGCGTAGTAAAAATACAACATAGGACTATGGAAAATTGATATTTTGTAGTAAATAGTGCTGCCATCTAGTGGTTTGTTCTTTGAAAAGTGTGGCTAATGACACATAGAACCTTGTAGCATTCATAACTCAATAAGTGCTAAAATTGTAACATAGAACTTTGTAATAGTGAGCCAACGACTTGTGCCTGGTCTGTCGCTGGTATTCGGCGTCTGAAATAGTAAACAGTATGGGCAGTACATTTATTCTTCCAATTAACATAAGTAGTAAAGGTGTAGCAAATTGCAGTTCATATTACATCATACAGTTTTTATATTATTGTATTGTTAATAAGATTTCACAGAGCTTATTTCATGTTGCTCGGTTTTTATTGTATATAATACGTATGTTATATTTCACACAGCGAAATAAACCTATGCTGCGTGACAGCTTTAATTACTCCTATCTCACACAGCTTTATTTATTCACACAGCTTATTTACTCACACAGCTTTATTTACTCACACAGTTTTGTTTAGTCACACAGCTTTATTTACTCACACAGCTTTATTTTATTCACACAGTTTTAATTACTCACGCAGCTTTAATTTCCCTTATCTCACACAGTTTTAATTTATGATAAGCTTTTATGCAGCTATATATGAAAGAGTACAACCTAGGTTTATAATAAATAAGTCTGTAAATCAAATTTAAACAAGTGTTTTATTTTGCTTATAGCTTAGTGCTTAATTTGTATTATATGAATCATTCTAATCATGTATGTATCTACCTACGTGTGTTTTTATTTTGTACATTGCAAATATGAATAGTGAAGTATAACTTTAATTAGCTTTCTAACAGGTCAATCAGATCATCCCTATCGACTTCATGGTCACTACCACTACTCTCATCAGGTATAGACGAATTATAAGGTCGGAGGACTTCACCACGTACAACTGCCGAAAATTTTCTATACCCTTTCATACCCTTTATACTACTTATCGTGTAACGATCTAGTGAGTGATCAGCTTTACATATTTTATAAGACCCTGTGTATAAACCATTAAGTTTCCTAGTTACGTTTGCGCTTTCCCTAGTAATTCCTCCTTTCCATAACACTAATTGCCCTATAGAGTACTTAACGCATTGCTTATGAGATCGGTCGAATCTGTCCTTCATGAGGGTCATATTTCTATCAATACGCAATTTAGCCGCACATCGGCGTTCCTCAAGAGCCTTTGCTTGCCCTTCAAAGTCATTAGCATCCCCTGTTGGATAAGCCGGTAACCGTGAATTTGAATGGCCGAATAAAAGCTTAAAGGGAGGAAAACCTGTTGTTGCATGAGGAGTGTTATTTATGCCCCAAACTATATCACATAAGTGATCATCCCAGGTGCACTCGCTGTCAGACATAGTATTTAAACCATTAATCAAAGTTCGGTTTACACGTTCTACTTGGCCATTTGATCTAGGGCTTGCAATCGCGTTTAAAACATGTTTGAATTGCATCTCCTCAGCAAATTCTTTAAAATACCTACTTGTAAATGCTTTTCCCCTATCCGTAATGATCCTGCTAGGATTTCCAAACTGAGAAATAATATCTTTCAAATGCTTTATAGTTTCAACGGAACTACAGCTTTTACAAGGTTTTGAAAATACGAATTTTGTAAACGAGTCTATAACAACGAGTACATAAGAGTTTCCTGTACGAGTCTTAACGAACGGACCTAAATGATCAACATGTAGTGTGTGCATGGGAACAGCCGCCTTTTGAATTGGGTGTAGCTCTCCTTGCAATTTACCATGGTCTCCTTTTCCGTAAGCACATCGAAGACATGATTTGATATATTTACGAATAAACCTAGTCATGCCCTCAGACCAAAATTGTGCTTTAATGGTCTTTTCACACTTATCAAAGCCAACATGTCCTATTTGATCATGGAATTTTTGTAGTAAGCCCCATTTTGCTAATTTGGGTATAACAAAACGATGTCCGTTGATTGTTTTTCTATAGAGAAGGTCGTCTTGTATTATGTAGTTACTAGTTATATCATTATTGCTTGTGCCATTACGCAACTGGGTCAAGATCGACTTAATATTTTCGTCCTGTAACTAACGTTACAAGCCAGTCGGAATCGTCAATTAATAAAACAGAACTCTGCACTGGGTTTCTACTCAAGACATGTCGCATACGATCACCAGGTCGATATTCGATTTGTTGATCGTAGTCTTGGATTGAAAGCCACCAGCGGGCTATGCGAGGAATCAGGTCTTTTTTAACTAAGGTAGTTCGCAACGCGGCACAATCTGTCACTACAGTAACAGGAATACCTACGAGATAAATTCGAAATCGTTTTAGAGATTCTACGACTGCTAATGTCTCCAGCTCATAGCTATGATAAAACTGTTCTTCTTTACTTGTGACCCTACTAAAATACGCGATCGGTTTCAGGACACCATCAGTCTGGTATTGCAAGAGTATACCGCCTAGTCCTAGCTTACTAGCGTCGGTATGGAGCTCAGTACGTGCATTTCTGTCGTAAATGCCTAAAACCGGTCTTTCAATGAGACGTTCTTTTAGAGTCTGAAAAGCAGTTTCTTGAGCGGAACCCCAAGTCCATTCTACATCCTTTTTTGTTAACTGTGTGAGGGGTCTAGCTATTTCGGCAAATCCACGAATAAATTTCCTAAAATACGATGTCAAACCAATAAATTGTCGGATTTCATGCACATTACGGGGTTTTTTGTATTCAGCTACGCAGCGAATTTTAGCTTGGCCTGGTTGTATTGTACCTGCGGTAATCTCATGTCCCAAATAATTTACGCTTTTCTTCAAAAACGAACATTTACTTAAATTCAGTTTTAAATTAGCTTCTGACAAAAATTGCAGGGCATCGCCCAATAATCTGAGTCCGTCATCGACTGAAATTGTCGAGAGCATTACGTCATCTAAATATGCAGCTACGTCATTGCCCAATCTACCCAAAACTATTTTGATGAGACGTGAGAACACCGCCGGCGCATTGGCCAGACCAAACGGCATTTTCAAAAATTCGTATTGCCCTGAAGGTGTTACAAACGCGGTTTTATGAACCGAGTCTTCAGCTATTCTAACTTGGTAATAGCCTTGTGCAAGGTCTAAAGTAGTGAATAAAGATTTTCCAGATAAACGAGTTACCTGGTCGTCTATATGAGGCAACGGATAACGGTCTTTGATAGTGCGTGCGTTAAGTGCTCTGTAATCTATGCATAATCTATAATCACCGCCTTTCTTCTTTACAAGGACTACTGGACTGGCATAGTCGGACATTGATTCCCTTACAACACCTGCATCAATAAGATCCTGAACTTTTTCGTTAACAATCTCATTTTCCTTATAAGAAAGTCGATAAGGTTTGCAGTACACAGGTTGCTCGGTTGTTGTCTGAATATGCATCTCCAGCACGTCGGTACATCCTAAATCTTTGGTATTTTCCGCAAACAAGTGTCTGAATTTATTTAATAGCTGTAGCAATCGATTGGTATCATTGATGTCTAAATCACCTACATCTAAATCAGATAACTGTAATTCTCTGTCAGTAGATTGATCAATTGTCATTACGTTCGTATGCGTACTACTATTTATATTACCAACTAATTCCGCGCGCGCTATGAGTCTATTTGGTTGCCACTCTATAATATCATCCCCAAGGTTAACTACTTTTAAAAAACAATCCCTCGACCTTATAAGTCCTCCTACAATGACATAAGACATACTTCCTAGCTCAAAATAAACAGAACGCATAAGAAAAGTATGGTAAGGATTAACATCGACATAAACTTGTAGAAAAGCGGTACTTCGTTGTGGTATTACACTATGATATTTTAAATAGACAGGGAATTTTGAGATGAAATCAGTTTCATTCAACTGCATATGACATAGTTCATTATTTAAATCAAGATTACACAGAAACTTAACAGAGTTCTCTGAAATAACTAAGCTTATGTTTCTCTGGTTTATCATTGATTGGCCGATTATTAGATCTATATCAGCTAGTTCATTACTAGTTAGTTCAACAGAACCACTCAAAATTATATTATCTATTTTAACATCAACATGAGTTGTTCCCAATGAGTTTGAGTATGCACCACCAAAGCCTTTCATTGTAACTGCAGAAGGCAAAATTTTTAACTTTAAATTATTAGCTTGTGACACTGTGAGAATATTTAGTTTACTGCCCGTATCGATATACGCAATAAGATTATGCCCATTCAATAACCACTGCCTTTTTGTACAGGTCTATAAAAATATTGTAGGTTGTAAACATAACGCTACTAACCTTTTGTCGCTGTTGCTGTGAAGAGCTGGCCGCAAACCAGCAGCTGGCGGCAGTGTGGCCCGGACGTTGACACACCTCACAGCGTGGAGTCCTGCAGTCCTTTGCCTCGTGTCCTGGTCTTCTGCAGGCGTAGCATTTCTTCGGCAGTAATTCGTTTTCTTTAGAATTTGGAGCAATGTTGCCCCCTCTCCTCCATGTTGAAGACGGCCGCTTGAAGTTACTTGCTTCCACTTGCTTGTAATTTTCTAGGGATGATAAATATCCATAGTACAGCTGCGTTGGGGTGTCGCACTGATAGGCTTTAGCGTTGGCTCTTATTTCCACTGGTAAACCTTTGATAATGCATGAAATCGCAGGTTCACCGATAATATTGCATTTCTTGAGTAGGGATGCTTTGTCGTGAAAATATTTTGTCATTGTTTCAGAGTCAGTTTTTTTTCGAGCGAGCATAGTTTCTAATAGTTCAACATAATCGGTAGAACGTGGGAAGGCGGTTTCTAATTCGTCCTTCCATTCCTTCCAAGTGAGGTTATAATTTTCTTAGTCGTTATACCAATCACGTGCGGATCCACGAAGCCGGATTTGCATGATGAACTGCCGATCCTTGTTGTCCCAACCGTATAAATCGCCAAATTGGTCAATCTTGTGCAACCACCCTTTGACGTTGCTTGATTTTTCATCCGGCCGGAACTTTGGAATAACTTCAGCATCACTTTGGGTAACGCGGTGCCTTTTGCGTCGACGGTATCTTCTATCGGTAGACTCGTGATCAGAAGAAAAAAAATCTGTGTTTTCGTCACTTTCCGACGACTCTGTTTGATAGTGTCTCCTTTTCTTGGCGCCAATTCCATCAATATATGGGCCTGACATATCCCACTTCTGACTGTGAAACGGCGGGCACAGTCAGGAATCAGGATGGTCACAACAAACGATGTATTTGTACTATTATACGTTTATTCCTTTTTAAATCGGACAGAGTTTCCACTTACGGCGTTTGCACTTGGTGACGGTTACAAAACGTCTAACTCAAACTGCCTAACACATCGGTATTTATAGATTTCCCTATAACTTAATATTTTGATTGCATTACTAACTATAATGAGAAAAATTAAATAACAATTGTTAACAAAGAAATAAATGAAATAAAGTATCTAAATCAATAATCTAAGCAATCCTTAATTTAAACTGAATACTTGGCGCGCCGGAAGCTGACAACCTGAAGGCGCCATAATGGATATTCAACAATTCAAATTATTTTAAACACCAAGAATAAATCAAACATAAAACTAAACAATTTCATAACAATTACCTATTAAATACTAATTACCTATTAACTACCAAAATATTAACGTTAAAATGATTATTTAAATTACTAAGTCGAGCTGGTATATGCAGGACCGGAAGTCGATAACAATATATACACGGATAAAATTGCAGGGGGTGACTTGCACACTCAATAATGGGCCCCCGGAAACGGTCGCTAGCACATAGTGACGTAGTGACAAGGGGGCAATATGACCTGAGGTGCTTGAGGAGTGGAGAGGTATTCCACGGCTTTCAGAACAATCCCAGAGCCCGGAAGATGGTCAAGATCCCTACGAGCACTTACTGGAATACTTCCTTCCCCCGAGCACGTTTGCTCTTGCGAATCTAACCTCAAGCCGGCCAATAAAGGCAAGAATGAGGTGGGAGCTCTGTTCCTCATCAGTGTTCACTCCAGCCAGCCAATTAAGGCAAGCCAGAGGTGAGGAACAAGACTACTCCCGGGAGATAGGGTCCGTGGGGTCGCTACTGCCCAACAGCTCGCCACATGCTGCCCTGCGGGTTTCTGTATCTCTCTTGGTCTGGCTCCTCACTTTAGACCTGTTCCGGCAAAATAAACTCTTCCGGCACAGGCCTAGAGTTCGGAGCGCGCAAGCCCCACCACGACGTCAACGTAGAGATACGACTATGGATTATTGTTATCATTATTAAGGAAAAAAAACAAAATTTCAATGACGTTTCGGAAAGACTTTTCTAAATTAACATGCTTTCGGCCATAACCTTAATCCGTTAATGCTGTTTCGGCCCTAAATTAACTTATTCCCTTCGCCCTTCCTATTTATGGAAGCACACTCACCTTTTTGCCAAAATGGACTAAATTCAAAGTCAAACTAAGACTAAATTATCCGATATGCATTGTCTTCGATTTTAAATGTGACCATGGACTACCGAGCTTGGGGATCCTTTAGCTTGGCTCTTCTCATTCGTATGGGAGGCCTCGGCGTCCGCAAAGTTTCTATTATTAGTTTACCGACTTTCATATCCTCTGTCGACGGCATTGAAAAATTAATCAGGAAATTCCTAAATCCACTGATTAATTTTGATGTGCCGTGCTTCACCGAGGCTATAGATACTTGGAGACTCGCTTGCCCCAATTCAGATCTGCCCGGCAATCCATCTTCCCAAAGATGGTGGGATGAGCTGCTCTGCAGAGCAGTACCTACAGAACAATTTACTAGACACATCTGCCAGCCGTTATCATGTAATGTGCTTACCAACGAACAACATTACATGTTCATTATTGTTAGCAAGCCCATTTTAGGTTGATATCGCAATATAATTATGTGTAATGTAATACCATTAACAGGAGCGACAGATTGGTCGCTCCTTTGAACTGCACCTATGTTTACTGAGGAAGAGCATAATAATCTAATAAACTTTAACGATGTTTGCACATCGATTAGCGAGTGAATGGCTCCTTAATGGACTATAAATTTCATACCGAGACCACGGTGCCTCGACGTTAAGCCGTTGGTCTCGGCTGTCATTCGTACACCTTTGAGAGGCGTTACGGGTCGTCGGAAGCTCGAAAGCTTGCACCAGACTTGCCAAAGGGTATCGTGTTAACCAGTACCTGGGTTGTGGATGTCAGATAGGCAATCGCTTCACAAAAAACACTATTATTCAACTGCATACCCTAATATAATTGGAAAAAGGCTCGGCAGATTGATTTAGTTGGTTATAAAAACGCGACAAAAATTCTGTAAGAAAAACATTTTTCGATACCAGCTTACTTTATATTTTTTTATTTAGATTTACACGAGTAGGGTGTTATCAAGTTTGATATTCATAAAAAGAAAGATTTTTATTAAAACTCATAACAATATTCATCAATCTTTTATTGAATAATTATGTGCCAAACTTTGTACTCGAAACTAGGAACTAACTCCAGAAATCACTTATCTTACTTATAAAACTAAGGCTTCGTACGCATTAGAGCCTAGCGAGGCACCTTGCGAGTAGCGAAGTGAAACGAACGCTCTAGAATATTTTCACTACGTGCTTGACGCCTTCGCTAGTCGCCTAGCGCGTATAACGAATATTAGAAGGATGTATCTCTAGGCGCTAAGAAAACCACTTTTCAATGCGTTCGTAGCCTAACAGAACTCAGCTTTTTAGCTTCATAAATCAATCAATAATTAATTGAGCTTATACTTAATGTTTTTCTTCGGCTGGATTTTTTTAGTTCAGCGCGCTCACTCTTAACTGTTTTTAAAAAGAGAAAGAAATAAATATCTACAGAAAATAAAAGGTGCCTAAAAACATCGTCTCAAAAACCTAAAATATAAGTTTATTTTATAGATTTCATTTTCATTAAGAAGAAATAACTCAACATATAAGTTTATATCATTCAACTTGATATTATATAATTATGTTAGAATGATGTAGGAAGGCGTGCACGTTAAAAGCGTTCTTAGTAAACGGCGCCCGTTCACGAAAATGTCTTATGGATCAGCACCATTCCGTTTAACCATTTTGAAGGGAACTTAATGATCCAACACACACGCTACCAGAGATTTTAGTTAGCGTGACTTACTCAGCCGCCAGGGCACATTCAAGTTAATGAAAGACGCACCCAGTAGCTTCATAGTAAACAACAATTCAGGTACTAAATTAACTGTGACCCCTACATAACCAGGATCGTGTAACATTATAACTTGTTGCTGGCTCGGCGAGTTTGCCAAGTTTCACTAACTGAGGTCGAGGGTTCAGCTTCAGACCCCGGACTGTGTAATATTTTATGAGATCAGCTCGCTATTTCGATAATTGACCTTTCATTTTTTTTAACTAAGTTTTTTAACGCGGCTTGTGGTAGGATTTGACTGATATAAATCGTCACATAACGAAAAAACGTTGTGCCTCTTGATGCGATAATAGTACCTATGGTTTTTCAGTGTGCTAAACCCGATAGTGAACTCAAAATGAAAATCCCTGATGATAGCTGCGATAATTTAAAAAACAAATTCGTCAGGGGTGACGTTATCATGGTTTTCGATGGTGCTAAAGCTGATAGTGAGCTCAAAATGAAAATCCAAGATGATGGCTGTAAATAAAGTTAAAATTTTTCATCATGGCTGTCGTTTAAATTATTTTTGTTGATGCTAAAGCCGATAGTGAGGTCAAAATGAAAATCCAAGATGACAACAATTATAAGAAAGCTTCTTAAAACTTATACTAGATGGCTCTGTATTAAAAACGTGCATTTAATTCAAACTTTCTCTCTCTCTCTGTCTCTTTCATTTATATACGAATGTGTGTGCGTGCGATTATCGCGTAATGAATTTCGTTCCTGACAGGTGTCTCCCGACCGCACACGTTTTTTTTTGGGTTATTATAGCCCACGTCTTTTGGAAACTAGCTCATAATAATTATTTATTATTATTTGACGGCACCGTTGGCGCAGTGGTTAAGCGATTGACCGCTGCGCTGCGTGTCGCGGGTTCGATTCCCGCACGGAAAAAATATTTGTATGACCTACAAGTAGTTGTTCCGGGTCTGGCTGTTTGTGTATGTGAGTTTAAATGTTTGTAAACGCATCCACGATACAGGAGTAATTCCTAGTGTGGGGCAACGTATAAAATAAAATAAAAAATATAATAATTACGTTCGCTAGCCTAAAAAGTAAAGAAATGCTTTGGCATTTTTTATTTTAAATTATTTAATGACCTTATGAATTCGTGAGATGTGGTATGATAATCTCAGACACTTGCCCCGATTCTGTTGTATACAAACTAAACTAAATTTAAGTTCAGTACATCTTTTTCTTTCTATTTCATTAAGAAAATGACAGAAGATAAACATTAGTTTACTCCTGTCAAATTAGTCAGCGCCTGACGTAAATTGACATATTTTTAGTAGCCAATTTTATAATCACGTTTAAACTTGCTATGGATTCTTTAATTTGACATGACTAAACTAATATTTATCTTCTGTCCTTTTCATAATGAAATAGAAAGGAAAAGATGCACTGAATTTAAATTTAATTTAGTTTGTGAACAACAGAATCGGGACCATTATAACCTGCATGTTCCTTATTATAATCTGACCAAGATAATGACCAGTTTAAAAGACCGTGGCTTCCGAGCTTTTTTCCCTGTTTTCTTCTTAGAGTAGTCGAACTACATGAGATCGGTGCAGTAAACACCGACACGAAGTTCAAGGGCGAGCGTTTTGTGGGACCGTCTTATGTAATTTTGACGTTCAAAAAGTGCTGATTCTCAGCCTAGTTTGAAAATATAATATTTTAAGTGCTAAAGTGTGATTTCGGATAATAATAATAAACTGGAAATAATCAGGGAGTGTCATGTATAATTAACCCAAATCAATTGATGCTCAATTGCTCATGAAATGTCACCACAAACCTTCAAGTTTGCGTCCTATATTCAAGTAGATAGGTACACATAGGTACTCATAAACAGTAGGTAGGTACCTAAAGCCTGTCTGTACATGTCTTACGTTATCAGTCGCAGTTATCTTGAGATGGGCACGACAGCTCCCTTTTCATGCTCACATATAACAGCTAACAACCAAATATGTTTGCTTTTGTTAGCTTTGAGATTTTTCACTTCAATATTTTGAAGGTTTACGTCAAGATCTCTCTGTACTCATTGATATTGATATGTAAAAAGACATCATCGGGTATCATGTGTTGGTTATTGCAATTAGATTTTAATACACGATCCGAAAAATCTTCTCCTTCTGTGTCATGTCTTATTGTATGAAACGACCAATTGGAACCGTACACCTAGCTTATGAGGTTTCATATCTGCCCATCTGTACTTCTATACTAATATTATAAAGAGGAAAGATTTGTATGTAAGTATGTTTCTAACGAATTGGCTCAAAAAGTACTGGACCGATTTCAAAAATTCTTTCACCATTTCAATGCTACATTATCACTGATTAATATAGGCTATTTTTTTTCTTTTTTTTCCAGATTTGCGAAGCCGGGACGGGCCGCTAGTGTGAAATAAAATAATTTGATTAATTTTCGATTTTGTTAGTCCTATCAATGAAAGTCAGGGAAATTTATTGTTTCGCTAATTGACGACCAATTTTAATTATCAGTAAATTCGAATCGTATTTCTGTCATTGTTTGATACTTGTATAAAAACTTAACAGATAGCTGAGCTTTTTTTTTTGAGGATGGGAAATCATCAAATGATCCCTCCCGCTCTGGGTGAAGCAGAAGGGAGTGTCAGACTCTTACTGACTAAAACCCACCCGTGTTCCTTCCTTAGCCCTTTATGTTCCGGGGCTGCGGTAACCCCTTCGGACAATCCCGCTGCCCCGGCAGGCTTTGGCCCTTACGGTCCCCTTCCTTAATGCTGATATCTCTTTGAGGCACGCGTGGAACTCGTACGCGCCGTCCGGCACAGGCCTGGTCCTGATCAGACGGAGAGTTACCTATTACTCTCCGCCCGCAGGCGCGTAGGAGATAGCTGAGCTGCTAGGTAATTTGTTGCGCCATTTGTTCGCCCCAGCTAAAGCACTAGGAAGTGAAGGGCGGGCATTTTGGAAGACGGTCCATGCAATTTTGACATTCAAGATGTTCTCGTTCTCAGCCTAATTAAAACAAATGACTTTTGATTTAGATAAAATGGCTATAACATGGTAAATTGACGTGAACATTAGTTAAATAATTAATTTCCCTGACTGTACATCAAAGAATTATACTCTAGATATCTATATTCTTGTCATATTCTATATTTGTGTCATGCTCACTTAAATGTCTCACTGATGGTGGCGCGTGTGTTGGATCATTCGGTTCCCTTCAAAATGGTTGAGCTGGATGGTGCTGATCCATGCGTCATGTTCGTGAACGGGCGCTGTCAGTTGAGACTGGTCATCTCTTAGCTGCCAGGGCTTCTTTTTAATCTTATACCTATTTTGAATTGTTTCTTCATAACATTGTTCTCACATATAGAAGCAACAAGAATACTGTACTAAGGATTTTGTAATATCTTAATTTAAAAGAGTGTCCTTGGAGTTTCTTGCCCGTTCTTCTCCAAGAGATCTACGTTTTGGAATGGGCAACTAGCTTCAACTGTCTGACTAACTGACCGACTAGTTAATTTTGACAATTCAAAAGTGCCTGGAAATGGTTTAATTGAAATGAATGCTTTGAGTTTGAGTTTTGAGTTTGATAGATACTTTAGACACGTTTTGTGTCAATGAGGTAAAAAATGTTTACTTTTTTGCTAGATCGTCATCTGCCTTGCCTTTTTCCAACTATATTGAGGTCGGCTTCTCTAACCAGATGCAGCTGAATACTGATATTTTACACGGAGCGACTGCCTATCTGACCTCCACAAACGAGTTACCGGGTAACAGGATACCTCTTGGTAAAACTGGTTGTCAGACTTTCGGGCTTCTGACTACCCGTAACGACTGACAAAGATCCACGGGACCAACTGCTTAACGAGTTTTCCGAGGCACGGAGGGGTCTTGGTGTTTAAAGATGGTCACCTATCCACGGACTAACTGCGGCAAGCGCAGCTTAACCTAATCGATCGAGTGGCTGTTTTTACTTAGCCACAATTTTTGCTAGATATCACAATCATATTCAGACAAATATATACTTAGGCTCTTCTCCATGAGTTTGGTATTTCGAGTTGGCAGAAGTTACAGAACAATATGTGCTACGATCCGTACCCACACACTCCGTATGCTAACCATAATTTATTCAGTTCATTACTTATAAGAACAACTTCACATATTACCTTCAATTTAAAGCAAATCAAATGGAAATTGGGAGAAAATTGAGCTAATATTGCTCAACGGGAAAGCTCTATTAATTATGTAATTAAATATTAACAAACTTTATGATAATTAGGCTCCTCTTCATATAAGAGGCCATATTATTATGTTATAGACTAACCCCTTTACTAATAAACGTTGTAAAGCGTCTGTATAGTTACAAAACCGCTTTGTCTTCTTCTTTAGAAAGTCAAATTACTGACGACTGAAAGAGAAAAATCGGTGTGTAACTATTCATCTGAATACGTTTATTTATCAAGGGAGTTAATATTGTGATGTCCTGGATATGAATGAATAGACTTTTCACTAGGCTTAAGAAATAGCAAGTGAATTGAAGTGATAAAGTAATTTTTAGGTTTAAGTAGTGTTTGGGTTTTTTTGGCGTAGTCGTGAGGCACAAAGTTTGCCTGCTAATTTCTCACATTGCACTTTCTTTTTTTTTTCTACGTGGCATTACATTTGCCTTTTAATCTGTGTTAAATAAATGTTTTTTTTTTATTATTTTGATAAGAGACAGTCATACAAGTTTGAAGGCCTATCATACGTATAGGGAAAAATGGATATTTTGTATGTTTGTTAGTTACGCTTTCACGCTATAACGGCTAAACAGATTTGGATGAAATCTGGCACATGGGTAGACCATGACCAGATTAGGCTCTTGGATATTTTGTACTGATATTCCTCATAGGATTGAGACGTATGCGGGTAAAACCGCGAGGCGCAGCTAGTAAATGACATTGGTAGGACACCTGCGCATTTTCCGGACTGACGCCATCAGGAATTCGTTACTATTTTCTACTGATATCCTAAGGTAGATTTATTTTATTAATAGAAAACAAACAGCTCATTTATCAAATTAAATTTCATTGGAAAACATAAATCGGTTTCTAAGTAAATTCCAACTATATTCGACGACTCTGCATACTTATCTCCTTTGCTGACTGTACACACATATATGTATAAACAGACAAGAAAAAAAAACCAGAACAGAAAAATAGGTACAAAGGTGATGCTTGCTATGGTTATTAGGTCGTAGCAAGCCAAACCAAGAGTATTATAATGATAACATAACTACAAACTGACATTAGAAACACGAAAATAACCAGAAAATTTTAACGACATTCATAATCTGCCTAGCCTTCAACTATGTCGGGGTCGGCTTCCAGAGGAATCTGATTTTACTAAATACTATAAGTATTTTTTAAGTATTTTACATGGAGCGACTGTCCTATCTAAGGGGCAATTCTCGTAATCTTAAGGTGATTGCGCAGTAATTACCGCGAAATTCAAATTTTCTTACGTTTTTTGCAATTAGCTGGTCAGTGTCAGGTTGTATCTTGATCAAAATATGATTCGCGACTATAACAGGTACTTATTCACAGAATTATAGTCATTAGAATCAATAATACATCTTCCCAAGTTAGATTTGTATCACAAGAAGAAATCTTCTAGGGAAAAGTGTTTATGGTACAAATCTCACTTATAAAGATGTATGAATGTTTCTTATGATTATAATTCTGTAAATACGTACCTGTTATAGTCGCTAATCAAATTTTGATCAAGATACAAGCTGACACTGACCTGAAAATTGCAAAAAACGTAAGAAAATTTGAATTTCACGGTCTACCACTTCCCATTCACCTTATGAACGTTCCCAGTCTGATCTCAGTCTCAACCTGTCAAAAATACCTCTAATTATCCTACATTTAGACAAGTTTTTGACATTTGTTTGTCGCTGAGATGAGACTGCGACTAGATTTTGAACGTTTTGAATTACGAGAATTGGCCTTCTGACCTCCACAACCCATGGTTTCCAAAAACAAAATTTAAACATTTTTTTTATTATTATCACTTTTTTTATTATTTTTTTATTAGTCACTGCTCTAAGAACCCTAGAATAGAATAGAATATAGAATATTCATTTATTTTCTCAGAATATAGGTATTTACAATAAGGTGGTTACAATAATATTAAAGAATCCTGGTACATTCTACCATTTTGGCATGCAAACATTGATGTAGTTCATCATCAAACATACAAACATTGATACCTACACAACTAAAATGTATCAACAAAAACCTAAAACGCGACGAAAGCGCTTATACCAAAAAACAAAAAAAAAAAACAAATCTTATCACTTTAGCGAATATTTTCGAAGGTTGTAGACAAGAGAGGGTGACACGCTCTCCCCGGGCGTTGCCATGGCAACCGGCGGGGCTCCTGCCCGGTCGTCGGCCCACGCGCTAGGCGTGACCTTGGGTCGAGCTTGGGCCACACACAAGGTTGGCTAATCTAATTGAAATGTTTTTCAATTGTTTATATATCTCAAATTGCAGAGATGTGCTTTAAAATACTGAAATTGTGAGCGAAAATTACTTTCATGTGGGAATAGTTTTTTTTTTAATCTATAGACATAACAACGTCACGCCTGTAATCCCTGAAGGGCTAGGCAGAGGTGTACATAAAGTACACCAATATTTCGACACCTGCAATTTAAAACATTGTAACTCATTTTTCACTACTTTTCAGGATAGCGATTTAAACATTCAATATATTCTCACTTTGTTCCTATAAAGTCCTAGCGTCTTCCAATTTTGTAAATATAAGTAAAAAAGGGATTATCTAATTTGCTGTATGACTAATATGTTGTTAACTTATATATATTTTATATGTTTTTATGACTTAAAATTATTTTTCATTAAAAAGTGAGTTAAAATGTTTTAAATTGCAGGTGTCGATTTCACCAGTTATTTTTAAGTCTCATGTAACATGGGGCGAAAACATTGCCTTCAATAGGGTACAAATAGAGACTCCGGACTGCTACTAAACACTTCCTGATGGAAAAACCTAATAACACTTTTCAGCACCTGGGAATCGAACCCAGGACCTCTTGCATCATAATCTGCCTAGCCTTTTCCCAACTATGTTGGGATCGGCTTCCAGTCTAACCGGATGCAGCTGAATACTAGTATTTTACACGGAGCGACTGCCTATCTGACCTCTACAACTCAGTTGCTGAGTAATACGATACCCCTTGGTCAGACTGTTTGTCAGACTTTCGAGCTTTTGACTACCCGAAACGACTGTCAAAGATCCACGAATGACAGCCGGGACCAACGGCTTAACGTGCTTTCCGAGGCGCGGAGGGACCAGGCCAGGTCTTCTTGCTTAGCAATAACGTTTGCGACCACTGGACACACGAGGTAGTAAATATATACCTAGTATTATATAGACACTTGAAGAATATGTTAATAAAGATATTGTGCTGACGATGTGGGTTTATAGAGTTTTTAGGCTCTAGTAACCAATGCGACTTATTATGAAAGACAATGATGAGACGAATACAATCCTTTCATAGTTATTCTACCGCTGACAGCTGCAATCCAACAGCATCCTTATAAACTCTAATAATAATAATTAAATAATATTAATAATAAAAATTTTGTGCGAAAAGTTTGAAAAAATAAATAAATAAATAATGTTAAAGTCGCGGTAGGGCTTGGGCCGGAAGAGCTTACTTTTCCTGAACAGGTCTAAGGTGAGGAGCCAGACCAAGAGAGATACAGAAACCCGCAGAGCAGCATGTGGCGAGCTATTGGGCAGAAGCGACCGGGACCCCACGGTTATCTCTCGGGAGAAGTCTTGTTCCTCACCTCTGGCTTGCCTGCCTTTTATGACAAAACACAGAGCTCCCACCTCATTCTTGCCTTTATTGGCCGGCTTGAGTAGAGATTCGCAAGAGCAAACGTGATCGGAGGAAGGAAATATTTGATAGGGATCTTGATCGTACTTAAGGGATTGTCCTGATAGCCGTGGAATACCTCTCCAGTCCTCATAAGCACTCAGGAAATGTTGCCCCCTTCTTGCTACGACACTATGTGCTAGCGACCGTTTTCGGGGGCTCGTTATTGAGTAAGCAAGTCACCCCCTGCCATTTTACCAGTGTAAAATGTCAGAGGCTATAGACTTTCCATAGTTCTCAATAACCAGTTCACTTCAACCACCCAAACCCTTAATCCAATATCTTTGTTTCCATATCCTGCAATAGTCCTACACTAACCGGGGGTTGTCCTTGGGTGCACTTGCATAGTGCGAACTGGTATAATCGTCGGTTGGTACCTCATTTCATTATGAACATCTAACGGGCCTCTGCGAGTTGGCTTCGGCCCCTCGTACGCCTTCCGAAGGTCTCGGGCCCCAGGGTTCCGAGAAATATAAAAAAAAGAATAATTATATATAAACTTCATACTGACTCTGAAGTGCGCAACTCGCTGCGCAGTACCGCACCCCTCACCCCCGCTGATACGTGAATTTTTGTTACCTACTGCGCAGCAGACTCGCGTCATTTTCCTAGCCGCTATAAAGTTTGAATCGGGCTGTAAAGTCCATTCATACTTATTAATTTACCTCTGAGTTTGTATCACTATCAACATCACAGTGATCTTTATTGTTATTGAAATAAGATTGTTGTTGGGTTGCAGCTGGCTATAGTAGCCCTTGTAACTGCTTTATCAACCTAAGGCTGAATATTGCTTGCACATCCTTAAACGACAAGGTCTATTTGTGTATATTACAGCTGTTAAATAGTGACAACCTTAATGAAGTTTCGAATTTAATGGAAATTGTTTTCAAAGGTAATAAAGAAATGATTAAGAGGTTGACTATACATACAGGACCCACTGAAAATGTATTAAAATGACATGAAAGTTCATTTGCAGTAAACTTGCATGGTATTTTGACAATACTACAGTATAATAGGAAAATGATATCAATAAAAATGTATCTTATGACTTATATTAAAGCAGTGGTGGCGCAGTGGTAACGTCTCACGAATTGTAGATCGTAGGTTCGAACTCAGTCAGGCGATTTACTTTGTGTAAATTACTTCATCACCACTACACCCAAAACGGTGAAGGAAAACATCGTGAGGAAACCGGCATGTCCTAGAACCAAACATTCGAAGACATGTGTCATCTACCAACCCGCACTGGGCCCACGTGGTGGATTACGGCCCACTCCCTCTCACTGAGAGGAAGCCTGTGTCCCAGCAGTGGGAACATTATAGGTTGACTAGCTTCTGCCCGCGACTTCATCTGCGTGAAATTTCACCCTCCCCCCATTCCCCTCTTAGGGGTGGAATTTCGAAAAACCATTCCTTAATGGATATCTACTCTTTACAAAGAACATACTCTCCAAATTTCATGTCTCTTGTAGTATGCAGCTCCCATAACCTTATATTTGTAACTTCACACACTAATAATTATTGGCATTATTACACGAATCGTTGGATTGAACAGCCATGCTATTCTCTAAGGATACAGCCTTGCGGGCAGCGCTGTCGCGGTGGGTTTGACAGTTGCGAAAGCGCTGTCCGCAAGGCTGTATCCCTAGAGAATAGCTCCCCAGTTCTCTTTTATTTTGCCTATACCACTCGAATACATGGCGACCCTTAGCCAGCAATTAAAATTTTGCAACCTAAGTGAAAGCTAAGATGTCTGTAGTTGATGAAGTTATGAAGATTTTTACTGATAGAAGATTGTGAAGACGAAAAATTAGAAGAAAGAATGCGAATGTAAACTCTTTCTGCTGGGATATGGTTTTGAAGTGAAAACTCCGAATTGCAGTAGACAGTATATAATTTTCAAAAAGGGGCGGTACATATATAAAACACGGAGCGCAAGAGACGTGCGGCGGTCGCTATAGCTAGATCGGCACCACTCGGGTCCGCGCGTTGAGGACTCAGGCTCCGCGCGCCCCGCACCTCTCTTACCTCTTACAATAGTATACACATAATTATTATAATACGTCGCGAACATGCCCCACCCCAGTGCTGCCCTAGCAGCACTCATCCCCAATCGGGAGGCGAGCGACGCGCGTGGCTGATCGTGTAAGTAATCCAGTTTTGGTTTTAATCTTAACCATTCTGACCCGACCATCTTTTCCGGGCATGACTTCTTGTATTAAGCCCCGCGGCCACACATTCCGGGGCCCGTCAGGCTCTACTATCAGTACAAGATCTCCCACTTGTAAGTGTCTCTGCTCAGCATGCCACTTCTTCCTTGGTACTAGGTCGGGCAGCACCTCTTTCACCCAACGTTTCCAATACTGGTCGGCAAGCAGCTGGGCAATGCGCCACTGCTTCCTTAAATAGAATTCTGATCCATCAAAAATACCCATCTGGGGCAAGTTGGATGACGACCCCACAAGAAAATGGTTTGGCGTTAATGTTTCCTGACTGTTTGGCTCGACTGAAACGTGGGTCAATGGTCGGCTGTTAACCATATTTTCAACTTCGGCTAGCAGAGTATTCAAAGTCTCTTCTCTCGGTGCTCGTTCTTTCAGTACGACTTTTAGTGAAGTTTTGACGCTACGGATTAACCTTTCCCATGCCCCACCCCAGTGTGGGCTAGCAGGGGGAATAAAAGACCACCTGGTACCATGATTCATGGCCGCATTCTTTAGCATTTCTTCATCAAGTTCTTGCAATGATCTCGTGAGTTCTGCATCGGCACCTCGTAGATTCGTACCATTATCAGAAAATATCTGCTGAGGCCAGCCTCGTCTAGCAGCCATGCGACGGAGAGCCATGATGAAGGAGTCCGACGTGAGCGATGCGACAGTCTCCAGATGTATAGCTCTCACGGTCAAGCAAGTAAACAGTACGCCATACCGCTTCTCTCTACGTCTGCCAACAGTGACTTCCATAGGGCCGAATAAATCAACACCACAAAATGTGAATGCGCGCTGATGATGGGCCACCCTAGCATAAGGTAAGTCTCCCATTCTAGGTATTTCAGGTTTGCACTTTTTAATCCGACATATCATACATTTGGATGAAACATTTTTCACAGTAGGTCTCATTCTGGTAATCCAGTATTTTTGTTTTAAGTTATTCACAACTGTTTCTAGATACCCGTGTGCGGCACTTATGTGGTAATGTTTAACAATTAGCCGTGCGATATAATTTCGACCATCCATAATTGCAGGTCTCTTAGTTTTAGGTGAAACTTCAGTGGCCTTTTCTATGCGACCACCAGCGCGCAGGACTCCGTGTTCGTCAAGGAACGGAGACAAGTTAAGTATTTTGCTATTTTTCTGTATATATTTCCCATTTTTCAGGTCATTTACTTCTTGTGGAAACGACTGAGCCTGCGAGTACTTCAGCAATAAATTTTCAGCACACTCCATGCTAGTGACGTTATCATCGGTAAGTTTTCTACATCGGTTTATAAAGGTAAGTACCGTATAAGTAGATCTAAGTAGGCGCAACCATGAGGAAAACCTAGTTGGTTCTGGTACAGGTAAGTCTATTGTTTTATTTTGTATCATAGTTACGCATTCCAAATCGTTTTTATTTACAGGTTTCAGTACATCGGTTGGCCAGTCACGTTCTTCGTTACGCAAAAAGGTAGGTCCCTTAAGCCATTCATTTTCCAGGATACTGCATTCATACATTATTCGCGTTCCGATGTCAGCAACGTTTAATTTTGTAGGTACGTATCTCCATTCATTAGCAACCGTCAACTCATCAATCTCGCCCAAGCGATGTGCTACGTACGGTTTATAAGTACGCGCCGCGTTTCTTATCCAGTGCAACGTAGTGCTAGAATCGCTCCAAAACGTTCTGTGCTCAGGTTTCATTTTGTGTTCCTTAGTAATTGCATCCGCCAGTCGAGCTGCTAAAACAGCAGCTTGTAATTCACATCTTGGTATTGATATATTTTTATTAGGCGTCACTCTGCATTTGCTTGCTATAAATGTTACGTTATAATTTCCATTGCATTCCCAGCGCCAGTAAGCAACCGCGCACATCGCTATAGACGATGAATCACAAAATATATGTAGTTGTAGGTTCGTATAACGAGCATTCATACGCGGTGGAGGGGCGGACTCAGACGGCGCGGGCGCATCGTCTTGCAGTAACAGCTGAGAAACCGGTTTGATGCATGTAGCACCGGCGCGGCTCGTACCCCCGGCGGCGGCGTCGCAGTAGTATCTAGGCAGCTTCACGTTATGCAATGTTTTTAGCAGGTCTATCCATTTACACCAGTCGCTATATACGTCATCGGGTATCGATTCATCCCAGGTAAGATTTAATCGCCAGGTATTCTGAATAATAATTTTTCCGATTATAGTGAATGGCGAAAGAAATCCATAAACGTCAAAAATTGACATTACCACTCGAAGCATGTCCCGTTTCGTAGGCCGTTGTTTGCCGCTAATTATGCTTGTAGGTATTTTCTTAAATGATACATCGAAGCCTAAAGTATCTTCATCGGGCCGCCATAATAGGCCGAGTGTTCGCTCGCCTTGGTATTGCTCGCCGATTTTAAACCTTACGGCTGTCTCTCCGAGGGTCTCTTTTGGCAGAGTATCGAGTACCGATTTTCTATTGCTTGTAAAATTTCTTATTTCAAAGTTTCCCTGTTGATGTATCATTTTTATTTGGTGAATTAGTTGGATAGCAGTGTCTTCATCTGGCAGGCTGTCGATCCAGTCGTCCATATAATGTTGATGATAAATAGCTTGCGTAGCTGATGGATATATTGACTCGAAGCGTTGTGCGTTTTTATTTTTCACGAATTGCGCAATGAACGGCGAACAATTCGCGCCAAATATCAATGACGACATAGCAAAGGTCTTCACTGGCCCTTCTGGTTCACTTCTGTATAAAAATCGAAGTGCATCCTGGTCTTCAGGTCTAATTTTAACTCGCAGGAACATATCCTTAATATCGCCCGTCACGGCCACACGATTCTCACGAAATCGTAACATTATTCCAAAAAGGGACGTAAGCAAATCGGGGCCTTTCAATAAATAATTATTCAAGGACACATCGTTTGTCTTAGCTGCCGCGTCGAATACTAGGCGAAGTTTCGTTTTGTTCGGGTTATCCACTCCAAAATGGGGTAAGTACCAGGTTCGTGGGGTAACTTGTGTGTCAGCCAATTCATGAGCATAGTTGTTAACCAGTAGGTGATGAACCCGTTCCACGTATCTTTGTTTAAACCCGTTATCCTTCTTCATTTTTCGTTCGACGTTTATTAGACGTGACATTGCATGAGAGAATGAGTCGGGCATTATGCATTTTTCGTCCTTCCAGGGTAACCCGACGTACCACTTGCCGTCAACGAGAGTTGAAGTTTGCTCCAGCAGTTCACGAGCGCGTTCATCGTCGCAGTTCAGCCGCGGTTTAGCAGAAATCCCCATAGATTCTACAGCGAAGTTACGGCGAACCTCTTCGTGTAATTCATTAAGCAACCGTTTGTTCTCGGTGACGTCATCGTTGTTTCCATAATTAGTGATCAATAAAGTTGAATGCGGCGTGCGCGTCGGTGACGTCACGTTCGTAGGCGCCCTGCCGTGCACACACCAGCCCAGCGGCGTGCGGGTGGCGCAGGGCTCATGCAGACCACCGACTATCACTTCCAATGGTAGGATTAAATGAAGATTATCTTGCCCTATTAATATTTCAGGCTTAAACTGTCCAAAACATAAATCACTTTTCAGTCTTTGTAGATGCGCAAACTTATCACAATTAACTAAGTACGTACTTTGCCTCGGTAAATCTAATTCTTTGACACTGCGCGCGCTAAACGTAAACATTGTTCCATCTTGGTTTGACAACGCTGTATCAATCACCTGTGTGTCGCACACTAACTCAGTACTGTCCCACGCACCGCGCACATGCATGCACTCCCGTCGTCCGCGCACCCCAGCCCGTGCGGCCAGCCCCGCGCTTATCAATGACACAGTCGATCCGTCGTCGAGCAGAGCTGTCGCGTTAATTATGCCATTAGGTCCGTGAATGTTTACTTGCACGACTTTTAACAATATTGTACTTCTATAGTTCATATTTATATTCGCAACGACTTCAGTACGCGGTTCACTCACTTCATTGTCTGTTATTTCCGTGATGTTTACACTCGCTTGATTATTAGAGTTCGTGTTCGTACAGTTATAGTGCAACAAAGGATGGTGCGGCTGGCCACAGTTGTCTTTATCGCAGGGAGCCGCCGGACACGTTTCTTTGTTATGACGCGACACTAAGCACTTATAACATAATCCAGAACGTTTCACATATTGCCATCGGTCCTTTCGTAACGACTTTTTGAACTTTTTACAGTCAGTTATTTTATGTTTAGATACGCGGCAAAACTTACACTTATCTTCACTGAGTTCATTTTGCACTAACAATGTTTGTGAACGGTGATGGATTTCACTTTGTTTACGTTTTGTAGAACTATCACAGTATGCGTTAGTCAGGCACACGGCAGTTTTTGATATCTTGATAGCTTCTTCATTTAAAAAATTAGATAGCACAACAAGCCTTGATTCTGTGCCTTCATTGATGAGAGGATAACTGTAATCGACCCATTTCGATACCAGTACAGTAGGTAGCGTGGACAATATTATGGAAACCACATTCATTCCCCGCAGGTACTCATCATGGCCGATAGCTGACACTGCTGCCACATAGTTTTTCACTTTTATCGCAAATGGCACTAAATCTTTGTGGTAATCTGAAGACATTGGCGCGAGCTTATTGACACTTTGTATTATCTTGGAAATGATAATTTCCGGGTTGCCAAATTGTAACTCTAGCGTGGACATCACGATGTCGGGTGAGGTAGCTCCGATCAGCAGCGCGGTTACTGCTTCTTTAGCTGATCCGTGAAGACATTTTCGTAGCCTCCACAGATTCTCTTTAGCGTTGAAATTACACACTTGTGTTGATTCTTCGTACGCCTGTTTGAATTGGAGCCACTCCATTGGGTCACCGGAGAATGAAGGTAAATCACGCGGTGTGCATAAACGGCTCAGCATTCTGGCGTCAGAACCACCAGCGGCAGAGACGGCGGTTAGGTCTCTCAGTGCAGTCACCAACAGGTGGACTGTGTCCTCAGTGCCGTCGCGGGCTGGCGGCGGCGGTTGCGGTCTGTCCATTTTGTTACCATTCTGCGGCACAGACTGCGGTTCCAGCTCTTGCTGACTGCGTTCTAACCACTTCTCAACTTCTTTGTGTGTGTGTATTTCACTTCCTTCTGATTGTGAACTGTATTCTTCCAATTGTGCTAGATCCGCCGCTAATTTTTTATCGATTAATTCCATTTGTATGCGGGCTTTAGCTTCTGCCGCTTCTAGTTCTAGTTTATTTTTCCTTGCTACAACGGACGAGGATGTAGACCTTGCCACCTTAGACTTTATTGATTTTGGTTTTTCACTTTTGCTCACACTACCCACTTCCATAGTAACTGTTTTGTCACAGATATTCTTCGTGTTTTCATGTGATTTTCCAGGTAACGGTGATTCTTCGGCTTGAACTAGATTAAGCGATGGTAGTTCCTGCTTGGGCTGACGCTGTTCAGCCTCGGCTTCGAGTTCTTTTTGCCTCTTCGTAGTGTTTCTTGTATTCACCATCATGCGCGTCGGAGTTCGGAACATTCAGTTAGATCCGGTTCGAATGACCAGCTTGTAAACTCTTTCTGCTGGGATATGGTTTTGAAGTGAAAACTCCGAATTGCAGTAGACAGTATATAATTTTCAAAAGGGGCGGTACATGTATAAAACACGGAGCGCAAGAGACGTGCGGCGGTCGCTATAGCTAGATCGGCACCACTCGGGTCCGCGCGTTGAGGACTCAGGCTCCGCGCGCCCCGCACCTCTCTTACCTCTTACAATAGTATACACATAATTATTATAATACGTCGCGAACAGCGAAGAAGATTTTGAAAATTAGAATCAGAATTAGAATACTTATAGAAGAAATTATTTGAAGAGGTGAAAACAGATGATAATAATAAGAAGACAGAAAAGGAACGTTGCTGACGGGCGCCGGGAGAATGCTCAAGCCTTGTGACGAGAGGATATGCAGGGCGCTGGGAGATAAATTGTACGGGACCAGCGTTTTAGGCTGTGCGTTGATATATCAGTAAGTCAGAACTTTGAATTTTATTATATTATTTATTATAATATTATAACATAATTAATTAATTAATTATTAATTAATTATATAATTATAAATATTATAACATAATATTATAATATAGATATATATAGATTATGATGATGATAAAAACATATTTATGACCGCAAGCGTTATTCACTCCCCCTCATATTTTATGTGTGCAATGCGTCGCCACTAAATTTCTTAATAATATATAAGAAAATCTGGAACTAAATATACTCATTTTTGAAAAACTTTTACGAAAGATAAACATAACGGCAGTTTGAAACTGCGATAAAGCAAAATAAAACTGACGACCTGTATAATAAATAAACATTGTTAGTACTTTATTTATTGGACTATAAATTTTCAATAGCCACTTCAGGACTGTGGCACAGATTAACGAGCTACTTAAACACCAGGTTGCACAGTCAAAACCTGCGGGGTAATTACGTAACACACTTACAATGGTAACAATGTGACAATTCAGTAACATTAATTGCGTCATCTGCGTTGTCGAGCAGACGAATTGTTTAAACATATTGTAGACAAATAAAAAAATCTCTCAAACTGGATAAAAAAATCGTATAATTTTTTTAAAGAAAAAAAAAACAAACTTAAATATAAAATTAAATAAAACTGAATACAAAACGGCTACCCTCGCGGGTAGAAGCTATTAAAGTATAATAGAAGCTAGTAAAGTATAAAACATAATTTGTGTTTATAAATATAGCTTAAAACTTATAACATAGCAACTCGATACTCGCACCACGAACGCCTTGAAGTTATTATTCGCGCGTACAGCATTCGTGGGTTGCCGCTGAAAATCAGCTTCAGGTGGTTTTTAGTACCTTATGTTGCCATTTTACTATCTGCTAAGCTGTGGCCTTTTTGGTATAATAAGCATTATTTTCTTTCTGTTCTCATAGTTTTAAGGCGTTTTGTTCTTATGTCAATAAACGCATTTTTCATTCTTCTTACTTTATTTCTGGCATATAAGCAGTTTTAATTTATGCTTAGTGAAGTAATCCATTCAACTCGATTTTCGGCAACTCTTATCCAGCTGCTACCAGCCGTTCTGCAAAGATCGTCGCTCCACCTAGCTTGATGGCGTCCTACCTTACGTTTACCGATTTGCGGTCTCCACTCAAGAGCAGTAATTGAATGTCGTGCAATAGGAGATGCCTACGTCCAGCAGTGGACTGCTATTGACTGATGATGGTGACCGTTATCCTTATTTCAATGTGAGGGTCGTCAATATTAATAGGCCCCATGTAACAGGGGACAAGTCTGTTGCCATAAACTAGTCACAAATGCAGACTCCAGCCTATTTCACGAAGGGAGTGTCAGACTCTTACTGACTAAAACCCACCCGTGTTCCTTCCTTAGCCCTTTGTGTTCTTTCTTTTTTTCCCTTTGTTTTTTTTTCCTTTTTGCTCCACCCAGAGCTGGAGGGGTCATTTGATGATTTCCCATCCACAAAAAAAAGGCTATTTTACGAAGAAATTCATGATGAAAAAACCCAACAACACTTAGCCTGGGAATTGAACCTAGGACCTCATGCTCAGTATGCGCTTGCGATTACTAGACCAACGAAGAAACAGTTATTAAAACAATAGCTTACCAAAGGCGCATAATTAAAAAACATGAGAAATGTTCAATTTATCCGAACATCATTCACCGCAGACAATAAATTCTCCTCGGGAACATTGAACGAATGAGTGAATGACACCGAATGGAAGTTTATTCACACAATCGTTCAGTTCTGTATAATTAAAATGTAATCCTTTATAATCCGAATATCAGTATCATGAATCATTTCGACTCTTAACACGATATTTCGGTTGCAATATTATTATTTCGTTCGCGTTTATTTTTTAATGATGACCGATCCGCAATGCTGTGGTTCTTTATTTGCACGGATTACAGCTAAGGTCAAGGTCATGAGTTCCATTTTTGGACAAACTATTTTTATTTTAACTTTTATTAGCTATTGAATTCGTCTTTATTTGAACGAACTGGTACAAGTGTGTACCACAAGCGGCACTTTGTATCAGCTTGTCCTTGAGAGGCGCATGCCCCATTGCTGCGCTAAGACCTCCCTACTCTCTTTCCACTACAAATTATTATATACCCATCATTATTAGTTAACAGTTTTAAGTTGTTTTCCGTCGGTTCAGACACACGTTTTCTTTCTATGTTTTAGGGTTCTGTAGTCAACATAGGATAGGTTCGCCACGTCCGTCCGTTTGTCTGTCTGTCCACGGCTTAGCTCAAAGACTCTTAATACTTGAAAGATATAATTGGTACGTGTATACATACATATTAATCACGCAAAATAATGGAAAAAAAGTCCTGAAAAAAAATACGATACCTCTCCTACAAGTAAACTGGGGAAGATTTGTTTTATTAGTAAAAGCAAATGGCCGCTGTTCTCGCAATTGGAATTATTGGATTTCTTAGTTAAACTATGTAGTTACTCTCTACTTTCTTAGCAAATTACCTGGGATATTAAGTCATGAAAAACATCATAAAACGGGTTTTCGTCGCCTATAAAGTAACATTTATGACGAAACCGACCATAACATTTTGTGGTTTAATTAACGTTGACTGCCAGCGAAAAGCGGTTTCAATCAGTGCACTGTAAACAAACACACTTTATTTCGTAAATTAACTACGCCTATATTTTTTATTTAATACTTTAACGGGGTCGGCCCATATTTTTCACATAACATAATATCTATAAGACACTTATTTATTTATTTGATTTATACGAATTACATTAAGACTATGCCAACCGCACAGTGGCGCCTTCATCGTTTGTATGGTTATTTCATACAATTTAGAATGAAAATGCAGAAAATAAGCACGTTAAGTGGTGCTTCACAAGATTATACGTTAATATTGTTAGAAGCAGTAGTTTTATATTGTTTAGTTTTATTATAATCCTTAAAACGGAATATAGTGGATACTGTTATCCGTGAAAAGTGACAAAAAGTGAAAATAAATAAAAAGAATAACAATACATTGAATCACATTGCGTACACGAACCCAATTTATGTTTACACCCACAGATTTTACAGTAAAACAAGAAAAAGCATTTATTTTTTTAACAATACATTAATAGCAGGGTTATCATCCATTGCAAGGCTATTAATGGACACTTATGGATTATAATCGATAATAACTCAAAGCATCCGACTATTTACCCAACACTAACGATACCCCTTGGTAAGACTGGTTGTCAGACTTTCGGGCTTCTGACTACCCGTAACGACTGTCAAAGATCCACGAAGGACAGCCGGGACCAACGGTTTAACGTGCTTTTCAAAGCACGGAGGTGTCTCGGTATGTAAAGATGGTCACCCATCCGCAGACCAACCGCGGCAAGCATAGCTTAACCTGATCGATCGACCTGTGTGGCTGTTATTATTTAACCACGGGACCCTCATAAACATAATTCACTATAGAAAACAAACAAAATACATGCATGCGTACATGATCTAGTTCTATTTACTGGAACATAGCATGACTTTTTATTCATCGTTACTATCGTCTGTTGTGTTCCTCGGTTTATCTAACTCATACAACCACACACACAGGTAAACATTAAATTTATATTCATATGATTGCAACGCGGCCTTAAGAGCCTATACTACCTCAGCTAAAATTCTCTCTTTATCTCGCTCGCACGATACTGCTCGCGGACTTAGTGAGAGCGAGACAGAGTGCGGTGCTAGGCGGCAGGCAGCGCCAATAGTTTAGGTATTTGCTTTTTATGGTGAAAATAATGGTAACTAAAAAAAAATTAAAAACATAAGACCTGCTTTATAGTTAGTTCGGTTAGTATACAAAGTTTCATGATCTAATCTGAAGTATTTTTTGAATACCAGCGGTTTATTGTTCGGTTTGGAGGTAATTTTGGATTTTTTTTTATCGAGAAAATTTTCTGGAATAGTGTTTTCGTCTAACATAAGACCTAAAATTAATCCTCAACTTTACCATATATTCATTTCAAAATTAATGCTGCAGTATTTTCGACATAACGGAGGATCATGCTAAGCCATTTGAGGTAGTATAGGCCCTTAATTCCCGCGTCGTCGCCTACAGAATATACGGCCGATGACATGTCAGTCTGTCAGTTTGATATAAAACTATTTCGTAGTCATGGCGACTGAATGTGTAAGTCCACGACTGTACTGAATTATAACACTGGCTGACAGGATTTGTCAAAACAAAAAGTGGTCGAAGAGTAGGGTTAGTATGTGGGCCGTGGAAAAATGTGGGATTTTGAATGAACTTCTTCTTCATTTGTATTGCCACCATCTACCATTTTTAAGGGATAGCTTATGCTCTGGTGAAAATATTAGCTAGTCAGCAAGGTTGTAGCCCGCACGGGGCCTACGTGGTGAATTACGGCCCATCACTCCCTCTCACAATTAGGAGGCCTGTGTCCCAGTAGGGCTGATTGGCTAGACTGTTCTGTAGACTCATGGAATGGTCGTGCAGGCTATTTTATTTACTACTAGCTGCGCCCAGCGGTTTCATCCGCATAAGTCTCGATCCCGTGAGAATATCAACATAAAAAGTATCTTACATCCTAATCCAGATCATGGTCTTCCTATATGCTAAATTTCATCCAAATACGTTCAGCCGTTTTAGCGTGAAAGCGTAACAACATATAAAAAATCAAATATTTTCTCTTTATGATATTAGTTTAGATACTCTATGGGGAGCAGAAATGTTGCAAATATTTACTTGCAATAAGCTAAATAGATAGACGTATTACTTTTTATTGTGCTTAAGCTTAGATGTGACAGTTAATTGACCAATGAAGGTTGTACAGGAAACATAATTGATCATATTATTCGTCACTCAGCCTTCTCATAAGTAAATTGGTCTCAGATTCTAGTCTAACCTGATAAGGTCACACATCACCATCTTCATCATAAAGTGATCGGTGACTCATGGTGATGACTCATGTCTAATGCTGCAAGAAGTATCTAAATGACTTGAAGGAAATCATGATAAACAAGAGAAAACCACGTACACCCCACCCTTATACAGTGTGTCCCTGGAAGTATGGATCAAATCAAATAGGGACGTGGGCAAAGTCATTTCCAACCTTTTGGATCCTGAGAATGTTGGTGAATTTTTTTACGGTTCAAAAGTTATGACCAACGTTTGTTATTTTCAATCACTTTGGATAGTGCTTAAAGAACAAAATAATTTAAAAAAAAACTACCAGGAACGATTAATTTAAGTTTTTTAGACAGCCCTGATAGTTTTTTTTAATGATTTTTTTTCTTTGAGCACTATACGAAACGATTGAAAAAAATTGGTCACAACTTTTGAACCGTAAAATAATTCTTAATCATCAATCATTCTCAGGATCAAAAAGTTTGGAAATGACCTTGCCGACGCCCCTATTCGATTTGATCCATACTTCCAGGGACACCCTGTATAAAAAGCAAGTATGTATTAATTAGAACAAAGAAGAAGGTAGAAGATGTGTTTTAGGTATCAACCTAAAAACATCTTCTACCAATGAACTGAACAACACAAGATAATGTTACTTAAGTAGGCGAATGTATGCGGTATGCATAGATGTAACAAGGAATGTTTACTAAATTATCTCAAACAAAACTCTCTCATGCAGGTGAAAACACGATTCTAGTGTTTGCTCTATACATGTACCAAGATACGTTCAAGATTGATTAATTTATGCGCACAGGTTAAGCTTTGTCAACAAATCTTCAATGAGAAACGTTGATGCTGTGTAAGATGACGTGTGATATATGTATGTATGTATAGAAGGGGCGGAAGATAATGGTTTACGTACAAACGCCAGCATATCAATCTACTACAATCTGTCAAATTTCTTTAATAGATTTTCAACTTAATCACTAAAACGTAAGATTCAAAGTTGATTGTAGCTTGAAATACTGGCGTCTGTACATAAGATTATGAATAGATTGGTTGATTTATTGCGTATTTTGCTACAACTGTAGTGTGCTCGAAGCTTTGCAGGGAATTACCTGCATTATACTTCATTGTACACCAGAAAATACTTAACATAGGCTTTCAACTTTTATTTAATTTCAAATGGGCTAGTTTTTAGCTTTTCAGTTTTTTTTACCTTAAGTTTTTTACCGCAGTCGGATTTTCAGTTTTTTTAATTACTTTTTTTTATTTCCAGATTTTTAGTTTACAAATGTGTAAGATTTCGCAGACGATCAGTTCGTGTTTTTGACGATTTGTCACTTCGAATTACTTTTAATCATAAGCAGATGAGATAAGATGCTATATTTTTGTAATCACCTTTTAAAACCCTTTATTTTGATAACCCACTCGATAGGTTTTGAGAAAAAAAAAATTGAAGACATAATAATATGGCGCCAAAAATCAGCCATTATATTTTTTTTTTTCAATTTTGATATACCCAGTGTCACTCTCACAATTAAGATGAATATAAAGGCTCCTCTCAAACTGAAATCGATCAAGCTGTTGAGGCTACAGAGCGTATCACAGAAATATACATACATACATACACTCGAAAAACAAAACCCTCCTTCTGGCCCAGTCGGGTAAAATATAAGTCGAATGAAGTCAGCTGCTATTTTTCTTCGAATAGGTAGGTACTTCTAAAGCAATTTAAAAATTATTCAATGAGAATGCTAAAATATGAGTTGGGATCGTTTTATTTTTCTTGACGAGTATTAATAATGGCACAGCTGCTGGCTCCAAACAGCTGAGCCTCGATATAAGGCAAAATATTACTCAGCTGAGGAAATAAACAAAAACAATAATTAATGCAAATGTCTGATTTTTTTTTAAATTATAGGTATAATGAAGCGTCGAATACGGAAATTGGTGAAATATTGTATGCCTGAATGAATCTTTAAAACAAAAAGTGGTGTGATTGAAAAAAAATTAAAGAAAAAAAATCAGATACAACAAAGTAACATCGATGCTCTTTCAAGTAAAGTGAAGTGTTTATTAGAACAGCACATGTATTTTGTTTTCAGTAATCTTGAGTTGCTTCTCTTTGATAGGGATCCGGACAGACAGCCTGCTAGTGTGGGCATTCAGAAATATGGTCCGATCTGTTTTAGTTATTAACTACCTGCGCCCTGCGATTTCACCCACATAAGTGTCGATCCTGTTAGAATATCGGGATAAAAAGTAGCCTATATGTTAATCCAAGGTGTCAACTACCTCCATACAAAATTTTGTCAAAATTGGTCCAGCCGTTTGAGCGTGAAGAAGAGACAAACATACACACACACTCACAAACTTTCGCCTTTATAATATTAAATAATTAATTTGACTACTAAAAAAGGCTAAGAAGCTATTTTTTTTACCAACACTGTGGGTCTCTTTGTAGTCTGATATATATGTCGCAGCAGGACGCCGCAGATTAAGAAACTTCTAACATTTGTTACAAAATGGCGGTAGTGAGGTCAATTCAATTCAATTCAATTCATTTATTGTATCAAATATGGTAAGTACATGTAGTTCTTATATAAAATATTTAGTAACACACATATGGCCAATATCTAGCATGTATTAGTCCAAGTTTTTACATATAAGGTATTAATTACTAGGTAAGTACAGTCAACAGCAAAAGTAGATGATGAAAATCAGAAATTCAATACTAATTCATGAACGGAGTTCACGTCAGAACTGTGTGGCGTCGAAGTAGTAAATGTTTCGTATAATTTACAATCACATAACGACACTTCACGCCACACAGTTCTGACGCGAACTCCGTTCATTAGTATTGAATTTCTGATTTTCATCATCTACTTTTGCTGTTGACTGTACTATGTGTAAAATTATTCCATCTGTCTATCAGTTGTCACTGTCAAGGAATGGCATTTTAATAAGGAGGTGTTGTTTTGACAAGTGTGAGTCGGGTGCGCATTGTGTCAGGTATTCTGCCAGAGAACGTGCGCGTGGGCGGATAACCTCGCAATCAATCCTTTTCCATCGCGGATATTTGTGATTGTTGTGATTTGAAAAGTTCGTGAAATAATTAAGGAGGATCAACGCTTTCTGTTTGTGGTATTATTTTCTGTTTTTCTGAAGGTGCACGAGGGGGAAGGCTTGGCCGAGAGTAGCATTCCTGTTTCCTCTCCGTCATATATATATCGTCATTATTTGTCCTAATCTATACTTATAATAAAATCGTAGGAAAGTCAAAACTGTACATTGAATATTTTTTAAAAAAAATACTTGGGGCGTGATCTACAATCGATATCGAAGACAAAAATATAGTTTTTAAAATTTTTGTCTGTTTGTCTGTTTGTCTGTCCGGGATAAACTCAAAAAGTACTGCATGGATTTACTTCAAATTTTGCATGAATATTACTAAGAGGTCAGGTCAACATATAGACTACATATTATCACGCTATCACCTACGGGGGAGGAGCTGTGAATCGTTATTTTTCTTACGCATTCTGTGACAGCGTGTAATCTAACGACGCATATTTAAATGTTGTTTTTGAGTAAGCCATGCTGTTATCTAGCTTTACACTATAAAAACTACGCCATTTAAGTAACTTGGGCAGAGAAATATACACACATCAAAAGTGTCTAGGGATCAAGCATTTTTATGCGGATTTCTTGAGATTGAGATGTGGCTTTGTAATAAATTTATGATTTTATAAATTTATATGGATCCTTTTTGGTGCATTTCATAATTTGAATCAGGAACTGTGAATCAAATTCGAGTAAAAGATGAAAATCAGCTGTCAATATTTTCCCTATAAAAACATACAACGCATTGAAGACATTATTAGTGCTACTGTTTCCCTACTACTGATTAAAACCAACGTTATTATGGAGCGGCGACGTCATTTAAGCAGGGAAGAAATGCTCAGAGCCGTGGGAATGATAGAAGCTGGTTCCCGGCAACGTACTGTGGCTTTAGCTCTGAATACAAGTCAGAGTGTTATCAGTCGACTTTGGACACGTTACCGAAGCACTGGTACCGTGGCTGAGCGCCATGGAGGACGGTATCGCTGCACCACACGGAGACAAGACCGATACATTCAAATCTTAACTCGAAGAGCTCCAACAATAACCGCCATGATGTTAGCCGTGAGGCTTCATCACTCTTCAGGGAACTTAATTAGCGACCAAACAGTCAGAAACCGCTTGCATGAAGTGAACCTTCATTCCCGAAGACCGCTACGGGTACCACCTATAGCAATGCACAATCGTAGGATTCGATATGAATGGGCTCTTGAACACAGAAATTGGGCAGAAGAACAATGGCGTTTCGTGTGCTTTTCTGATGAGTCTCGTTTTGGTATGAGACCGGATACAAGACGTATACGACACTGGAGAACCCCTGGACGCCAACAGCGATTAAAATCCTGCCAGGAAGTCCATCCTTATAGTGGTGGAACCATCATGGTATGGGCGGGTATTTGGATCGGCGGAAGAACTGAGTTGATTTGGATCAGAGGCAACCTCAACGCTCAAATTTATGCTGAGACGATTGTATCAGACGTCATCGTTCCTCTACAAGTGCAAATCGGTCCCTTATTTCAGTTAATGCATGATAATGCACGACCGCACACCGCAAGAGTTGTAAGACAGACTCTCGCCGCAGCTAACATCAATGTCCTGCCCTGGCCTGCTCAGTCGCCAGACTTGAACCCGATTGAGCATGCATGGGATATGCTACAGAGAAGAGCTCTGCCGAATATGGAGGGTATCCAGTCGCAAGAAGACCTTTTTTTGTTGTTGCAACGAACATGGGCGGCCATTCCACAGCGTGATTTGGATGAACTCATTTTGAGTATGCCAAACCGATGTTCTTGTGTTGTTAGTGTTCGCGGTAGAAACACGGATTATTAATTGTTTAAGTTACCCAATAAAATTTTAGAGAAAACTGTTATTTCAGTCTTTTTTTCGAACTTTTGTGTTAGTGGTTCAAATGTCAAAAATCCCTTTATTAGGAAAATGGCAAATTTCTTTATTGATGCAAAGGTGACTTGGTTTATCGTTACTGTGACAAACGAAAACACTTTATTTGATGAATCCTTAAAGAAAATTTTAATTAATATCAATCAGGAGAAAAGTTATTGCAAAAATATATGTTGATCCCTAGACACTTTTGATGTGTGTAGTTTAATGAATGTTAGTAGTATAAAGACAATTTTAAAACAGCGCCATCTATGAGATTTCATAAAAATCAAATCAAGTTACATGTTAACATTTTTTGGAAATTAATAATTTAAATTTTATCATGTTGACGAGGTAAGTAGTTAGTTATTCTTAAAATTCATAGATGGTGATGTCCATTTTCTTCTTATAAGTTGTATCGTATAGTTCGTTTTGACAAATTCAACTTCCAACAAAACCCTCAAAATCTTAAGCAGAGTTGAGGAAGACAATTAAAAAAAAAATGCGGTGTTAAGTATTACAAAAAAGTTATGTTCATTGATGATGATCATTTCATTTCATGACACCCTCGCGAGGCTAGCGTCAGTGACAGTCCCAGCCGCATGCGTCATCTGTTTGCCGTCATCTTGGTGTTTTGTGGAGTCGCACACCCGGTAGCTTTGTGGGAGAAGTATCGCTATCATCTGTCTGAAGATTTTCTACGAGCTTTGAGGCGTGCTACTGGAGACGAAGTCGAAGTAATTGATGAACGCGTGCTGAACACCTGTCTCAGTTCACTTCAAGATGTGGTCATTTCTATCGGCGGCAATCCACTGATCGAATATGGGTTACTAGCTCCCCAATCATCACCGTATCAAGACCGTGGAAATCGGGAGTATAACGCTGAGACAAATTATGATCCGGGCGAAATGATCACCATACGAAATGACCATGTCGCTTTGTTCTCTTCAGAGCAAAAACTTTATGACACCGTCCTTGAAAGCGTTGGGCAAAACCAGGGTAAAATGTTTTTCTTGGATGCTCCTGGTGGAACAGGAAAAAACATTTGTCACCACTGGCATACTTGCAGAGGTCAGGAGGCAAGGCAAAATTGCTATTGCTGTAGCGTCATCGGGAATCGCTACCACACTGCTTCCGAGTGGCAAGACAGCACATGCCATGTTTAAAATTCCCATCGATTTAGGAGCGCCGAAACGCCTGTTTGTGGTGTGTCACGTAACAGCGATAAGGGACACGTGCTCAAGGATTGCTCTCTGATCTTATGGGATGGGTTTACGATGGCCAATAGGAAGGTAGTTGAGGCCGTGGACAGAATCCTGCAGGACATCCGCAGGAACGAACATTTGATGGGTGGTGTCACACTTCTGTTCAGTGGTGATTTTCGGCAAACGCTTCCCGTGGTGACGCGGGGCTCGAGGGCTGACGAGGTGAATGCTTCGTTGAAACGATCTTCGTTGTGGTCACAAGTTCGTACGCTGCGCTCGACCATTAATATGAGAGCTCGGCTCGGCGGCAATGCACGTGCTCAAAAATTCTCCGATGTCCTTCTAAGTCTTGGCGAAGGCACTCTACCAGAAGAGATAGGTGGACAGGTGGTGCTTCCAGAGTCTCTCGGTAGAGTGGTATCCAGCTTAGAAGAATGAATTCGCTGTGTGTACGGGGACATCAGTCGTATACCGCACCAGCAGAATTCTTGGGTGTGTTAGCGGGCCATTTTGATGCCCAAAAATGATCAGGCTGCAGCAATTAACGAATGCATTCTCTCGGAAATTGAGGGGAATAAAGTGGTCTACACCTCGATAAACACTGTTGTCGAGCAAAATGACGCCACACAGTATCCCGTGGAATTTCTGAGCTCCCTGTTAGCAAGTGGACTTCCAGCGCATACCATCAAGCTGAAGGTCGGTGTTCCGATTATGCTTCTTCGGAACCTATCTCCTCCGAAGTTGTATAACCCGCCTTAAAGTCATCTCGCTCCACAGACACACCATTGAGGCGGAAATTCTTACGGGTTGTGGCGTCGGCGAGGCAGTATTTATACCACGCATTCCCTTCATACCTCATAATTTCCCGTTCCGGTTCAAGCGCGCACAGTTCCCCTTGAGTGTTTGCTTCGCGATGACCATCAATAAGTCGCAGGGGCAGATACTGAGGGCAGCGGGTGTCGACCTCAGGACAAGTTGCTTCTCACAAGGGCAACTGTACGTCGTTTGCTCCCGCGTCACCAGTCCTGACTCTCTTTACATTTTGGCTCCTGGCAACATAACTACCAACGTAGTTTATAGAGAAGTGTTGTAAGGTATGATACCTTTGTACGTATTTTTACTCTTTTGTGTCCTGGAATGTATTCCTGCATTATTTTCTCTATTTCCTTCAGTCACATCTTATGACTGAACTCAGCAGGATTCCCATATAACTCTCTTCACTTGCTTCGCTTGCAAAAAAAACTTATATTTTAATGCTATTTTAAAAGTTGTGTACTTATAATGCTATAGCGACACTGGCATCTTAGGTATTTTTGGTGCTGTAGAGCCTTCACGCAGACGACGTCGCGGGCAGCAGCTAGTATATATATAATAGCTGACCACGCAAACGTCATTTTGCAAAAAAAAAATAGGGGTATGAAAAATAGATAGTAGCCGAATCTCAGACCTACCCGATATGCACATAAAATTTCATACAAATCGGTCCAGCCGTTTCGGACGAGTATGGTAACTAATACTGTGACACGAGAAATTTATATATTAGAATATGTAATTCAGTATATATTATATTCATAGTTTTAATAGATTTGTGCGTATTTTTATTCCTCAGTTTTCATGATTGCACCTACCACTGTTTGTCTCTGCATCACCCAAAGGTTGACTGGTAGAAAATGCCTATGGCATTAAGTCCACCTCTGTACATTTATGTGCTTGAAGTATTAATTAAATAAATTTATTAATATAGATTAATAATAATAGGTATTTTGGATATGTTTGTTCCCTTAATTTATAAAGTGTTAAGTTCTAAAGTATATGATTAGCCATATGCAAAGCGTCGTACATGTAGGCCAACACCATAAACCAAGCTACCGCCTACTTGATTGCCTAAAGTTTAAATTGCTCACCTGAATCGAGACAATAAATTATATTTACCTGTCTACTTATAATATCTACTACACAGGAACACTATCAGGGTACTCCGGAATCAAAACAATTTAAACTTATAATTCGGTGTGGTGACCCTACTCACATAGCCAACAAAACCATTTACAACACACACAAATTCTTAGGAAGTCAACCTTATTGTCTTGTAATAAGATTTATGTGACACGCATAAATAAGTTGGTCGTTCCGTACATAACACGAAAACTCATGAATAGATATTGCAATGACAAAACCGCGGAAAATTGGACTTTGGTATGACGTAGAATTATTGTTTTATTCGCGTTTAGAGGTGCGTTTAGAACAAACGGGTATCCCGGGAACGGGAATGTGCAAATACGATTATGTAACGGGAAAGTACGTATAGTCGTAAAAGTAAAGATGAAAAAAGAAGATGTGAATATGTTTATATAGTTTATAAATATAATAGGTAATGGTAGAAGGAATTCAAAGAAAGCTGATTAGATTAAATGCTACCTTAAACAATGGACATAAAGTAATGATCTTTTTTTACTCTTTCATATTATGAATATCTTGTCATCATATGTAAGACTGCAACATCCCTAAAAATATCGTCTCGACATAATGTAAAGGTAAACCATTTGATCCGTTTGATTGCTACGGCGTAGCTGATGATGACTACGACGTAGCACCAGTGTAGCAGTATGCTACGGTGTGATATCGCAGCCAATTATCAGAGGGGCAATTCTCGTAATTTTTAAGAACGTTCACAGTCTGATCTCAGTCTCAATCTGTCAAAAATACTTCAAATTTCCCTACATTTTGACAAGTTTTTGACATTTGTTTGTCGCCGAGATGAGACTGCGACTAGATTTTGAACGTTTTACATTAGCAGAATTGGCCTACTGGTTTAATTGCCTCATGCTTTGCAGAAAGATATTAAAGTCTTTATGTGCTAACATAACATCACGCCTCTTTTTCCCCAAAGGGTTAGGCACAGGTATACCTATAGCAAACTCATATTTCGCCAGTTGTGTTTAAGTTCCAAACAGTAATAGGGGGCGAGCCTTTTGCCAGCAACCGGGCACATAGCTGCAATTGAATAATTCCAGGTGGAAAACCCGACAACACTTTGCCGTACCATGGAATCGAACTCAGGACCTCATGCTCATCAATAGCCCTTGCGACCACTAGACCAACGAAGCAATCTTCTTTACGAATAATCTGTACGAATATTTAAAAGGAGATCGATAATTCCTGATCACTATGTAATAAACAGTGGTCGGAGTAGGTAGAGCTGTTTGGAGTGAATGACCGCAAACATTGATGTTAACATGGATATGCCTCTGAAATCCCGGGATTTTGAAATAAAAGTGGATTATCCATTTAAATATAACGTTCCAATTAAGCACTGACAAAAGAAACTACTTAAATAGTTGTTTTTTTATTTCGAGAATTCCCGGGATTTTCGTATTTACTTGGCATATCTATGTTATGTCCGCATGTAGCAAATAACAAAAATACCTCTACCTACTCCTATAAAAACTACTTAAACAATGTTTTTTTAATTCCGAGAATTCCCGGGATTCGGGGAAATATTTGGCATATCCGTGTTATGTCCGCATGTCGCAAGTAGCAAAAACAGTTCTACCTACTCCGACCACTGGTAATAAAGTATATGTTGGCGACAGATCTGGCAACCCCGTTGCTAGGGACTTGTTGTTGTTGGTTGGGTAGCAACGGGGTGGCTTAGGTATTTTTTACCTTTTTTCGTTATATTGTTTTGTGTGATACTTTTCTTTAGATATTAAACCCATTTGCACCTATTACCTTTTTTATTTATTTGGTGCTTAACAGTCTAACTAATTTAGACCCACTTACATCCAATAAGTTCGCGCGATACTAAGACTTCTCATCCAAAGTGTTTCATGAAATAAAATCTATATATATAAAAGGAGAAACTGACTGACTGACTGACATATCAACGCACAGCCGAAACTGCAAGGACTAGGAACGTGAAATTTTGCATACGGCTTCCTTTTATTATGTAAGGGAGCACTAAGAAGGGGTTTTTGAAATTCGACCTTAAAGGGGGTGAAAAGGGGGAATTTTTTTTGTATGAAAAATGTTATTGCTTGAGTTAATAAACTTGAAATTTGGTACGAATTCAAAAGTTATACATAAGCAATTCTGGGTTTGGAGTCCTCATTTAAGCAAATAATGCCTGTATTAGAGGATTCCGCTCCTTACAACAGTAGGTACTTACTTACTTAAAAATACAATAAAAAATTTAAAAACAACATGGTACAGACGCTAGCACATCAAGCTACTACAATCTGTCAAATTTCTTTAATAGATTTTCAACTTTATCGCTAAAGCATAAGGTTCAAATTTGATTGGGAAAATTTGACAGTTTCGGGTATCTTGATGTACTGGCATCTGTACGTAACGCGGTGGTATAGTATCCTTGTCACCACGCTCGCAGTAAGTACGTGTCGAGAATGTGCCACAAATCTAAGGATATATATGTAAGTTATTTAGATTCGAAACCCCGCACTGGCTGAGAAGATATTGACGTTTACAATATAAAAGTTATTTATGATGTACGGAGGCTGTGACTAAATTTGTTACTGTTTTTAGGGTTCCGTACCTCAAAAGGAAAAACGGAATATATAGGATGACTGCGTTGCCCGTCCGTCCGTCCGCCCATCTGTCTGTCAAAACCCTTTATCTCGGGAACACGTAAAAGTATCGAGTTGAAATTAAAACCACATATTCAAGTCTGCGGTCCCTTGAAGCTGTGAAAAAATCAAACTTCTAAGTTAACGCAAAAAAAGATCGTATATTTCGACACTCTCAAGGGAATCAAAATGTATAGGGTACTTCCCGTTGCCTTAGAATCATGAAATTTGACAAGAAGCAAGGTCATGTAGCACAAGTGATGGAAAAAATCCGAAAACCTTAAATTTGTACCCTGGGTGCGCGAGTCCGACTCGCACTTGACCGTTTTTTTTTATATTTATGTGAATTGACATTCGTCGTACCTGCTTACAATATTGAATGGTTGCTTCTTATAACCAATATTAGTCCTCTACCGAATTTCAGCCATGGCGACCAATCTCAGCGGAAACCAGCCCTTGGCGAGGGAGATATTATACCTCACTAATAACTCTCTCTCATAGTCCGATCGAACGGCAATCCTTCGCGTACGAAGGCGAAGACAGATCAGGTGCAAGATCAACGGCTTAACGTGCTTTCCGTGGCATAGGGGTATCACACCGCTAACTTCCAATCTCCGGGTTGTTATTCAAAAATTCCCAATTAAAACACTTATAACACTTTGCCCGACCCGGGAATCGAACCCGATCCCCACGCTCAGTAGTCGCGCTTGCGACCACTAAACCTACGGGGCAGTTAAGCAAGAAAAACAACGCAGTGATTTAGCTGGTTCCTAGAAAAATTCTAAGATTATGTTAAAAATATTTGTCTTAGGGTTTGAGCTCAAAAACGTAAAGTTCTGCGTGCGTTTTGAGAAAGGACTAAGTATCACAATATTTTCAATTAGTGACAATTTAATAGTAATTATGGACCGGTTGATGTGGTGACGTTTCATATGTCCAGCAGAAAACGTCTTTCGGCTGAATGATAATGATGGTCTTCAGCTTTATAATTTTGCACCAAAATATAGGTTCGTTGCAAAAATATATAGAGAAAATTTTACAGCGATGCAGTTCTGCTGATAATGCTTTACAACAAGGATAAGCTTGAAACACACTATAAATCTAACGTTAGTCGGTAGAATGGATTCCCTAACACCCTGCACAAGATAAAAGCGAAATTCTATCAGCAAAAAAAATATTGCATACCGTTTTTCCATTTAACTTAGAAGCTTAAGGGCCTATACTACCTCAAATGGCTTAGCGTGATCCTCCGTTATGTCGAAAACACTTCAGCATTAATTTTGAAATAAATAATGGTAAAGTTGAGGATTAATGTTAGGTCTTATGTTAGACGAAAACACGATTTCATAAAATTTTCTCGATAGAAAAAAATTCCAAAGTTACCTCTAAACCGAACAATAAACCGCTGGTATTCAAAAAATACTTCAAATTAGAACATGAAACTTTGTATACTAACCGAACTATAAAGCAGGTCTTATGTTATTTACTTTTTTTTAATTATCATTATTTTCACCGTAAAAAGCAAATACCTAAACTATTGGCGCTGCCTGCCGCCTAGCACCGCACTCTGTCTCGCTCTCACTCAGTCTGCGAGCAGTATCGTGCGATCGAGTTAAAGAGTGAATTTTAGCTGAGGTAGTGTAGGCTCTTAATGAAAATAAATAAACAACAGAACGGTAGATATCGATTTCCAGATTGGAAAGAGATTTTTGTAAAATGTTTTTGTTGCGGCATTTGTTTCGCTTAACATTTACGTACTTTACTTACTTATAATCAAACTGTCAATTTTCTATAACCAATTTACTTTATTTCACTAATCTAAATTATCGACACTAAACGAAGAGTACAAAACCCCTAGAAGGACTTCATAGAGCAAAATAAGTCTGCGCGCGGCCAAAATCGGAAATAATTGTTTGCCGCCAGTTTATAATGTCAGGTGAATAGAGTGTGCTGTGTTTTCCAAAGTAAATATGTAATTGTCATCAATGCCGAAAGTGATTAAAAATGCTGGCAGTGATATAATCCTGAAGTCAAAATTCGCACTTAGACTTATTTCGCGCGCAATCTTGTGACCTAATTGGTGATGTTCTCCAGAAAGATCATATGTGAGGTAATCGCAACCGGCGTGCGTGTATGACCAAAAGGCTGATTCTCGTAATTTAAAACGCTCAAAATCTAGTCGCAGTCTCATCTCGGCGACAAAAAAATGTCAAAAACTTGTCAAAATGTAGGGAAATTAGAAGTATATTTTGACAGGTTGAGACTGAGATCAGACTGTGAACGTTCTTAAAATTAGGATAATTGCCCCTGTGATGTATGAACGTAATCAAAGCAAAAGGAGTATGTACCTAAGGATCATAGCCGGTCGCCTTCTCTAGTTTCTGCCTATCCCCATGGGAAGAAGGCGTAAGTTTATGTATGTAGGTATGTAAGGAAAGAATGTAAATGCATGCATAAATAAAAAAATCATATACCCAACCTGCATTCGCAATTTATTTGCCAAAAATATAAACAAATATGAGTTTATGGAAAAATAACTTTAATTCCTACACAATAAAGTTCAGTTTACGCTACAACTTCAAACATTTTTATAACTTGTTCAGTGCTCGGTCACTCTGAAATCAACTTAATTACCATTGAAATAAAGTTGATATTTGTTTAACTTGAAATCATTACATTAATTTGAAACATGTAAGTTTGAATAGACTTTAAGTACTTTCACTCTTTTACTTGAACCGATTAAGAGCAACGTTTAAGACACACGTCCATAAGCCAGGTGCTCATGGCTTCAAAGGACATGCCCAGTTTCTGCCCTCTGGTAATTCTGGTATCGATAATGTTCACGTTAAGGTTTTACATTAAGATTTAAAAATTTAGATCTAAATTACTATGGATTTATTAATTCAGTATTACTTGCGGAACATAATTCTCAAAAAAACAGTACTCAATCGTGACTTCCGCTTTGTCATTTTTAACGGGAAGTACTAAAAATGTTTTAGTAACACTTAGTAAGTATTTAATAGATAAACATTGGCCCCGATTCTGTTGTTCACAAACTAAACTAAATTTAAGTTCAGTGCATCTTTTTCTTTCTATTTCACTAAGAAGAGGACAGAAGATAAATATTAGTTTAGTCCTGTCAAATTAGATAATCCATAGACAAGTTTAGACGTGATTAAAAAATTGGCTACTAAAAATACGTCAATTCACGTCAGGCGCTGACTAATTTGGCAGGACTAAACTAATATTTATCTGCTGTCCTTTTCATAATGAAATAGAAAGAAAAAGATGCACTGAACTTAAATTTAGTTTAGTTTGTGAACAACAGAATTGGGGCCAATAAGTGCTTTACATTTTTGTTTTACAAATAGAAATATCCAAAAAAACTGAAGAATATGATCTGAGACTAACAAAATATTAAACGTATCATTAGCCTCACAAAGGCATATCACCAATTAGTACCTATATTCGCTCACAGATGGCGTTATCCTTAAAAAAACTAAGAAAAATCCCCAGCATATAAACCTTATTTCGATAAATTTCCACAAGATCCTGACTCTTACTAATTCATAAACTATAAAATACGACAATTATAATAATGTAACAATCATTACTGAACATTTTGTTTGACTACCTAGACAATCGCCCATTGTTCCACCAGACATGTCATTTGATTAAACTGCAGCCCATAGTTTCTTTACTGTAAAAACAGCGCAAAAACAAAACATCTTGCGCCAACAGCGCTTTTAGCACTAATCGACGTGAATAAAGCACTCAAATTTATCAAACTTAACCCGTATTTAAATTGTATGCACGTTTTAAGCTCAAGCAACAGAAATTGCCTGTGAAGGCTGACGATATAATTCATAAATTCTCAAAACGCGACCACGGTTCATCAAGTCGACCTGAATTAGTTATATCAGCATAACCTCGAGCGAAGGTCCAATGTCACGTGAATATATTAACACGAGCTATGCGGCACAAGGGCGGAAGGACCAGAAATGCAATTTTTATTAAGCTGTATAAAGGTCAAAAGACCAGTTACGTAATTTTATTTTATTTATTCAACCATTTATGTACAAATTGGTATCCTGCTGTACCCGAATAGACTGGAAGCTGACCTCAACATAGTTGGCAAAAGGCGAGGCAGATGATTTACCATTTATGTACAGACATAATACAGACAGGAAGAAAATAACAGAAAAATACTTACAAAGGTGATGCTTATTTGTAAAGAAATTTATTCCAGCAAACCTGGGATATGAAGAATTTTAGTAAGAAATTACCCCCTGGTTTTGAAAGTTTTATTTCTCTTATAAGCTGTGTGATTAGTTGCTGATCTCGATTATTTTTATTATCTTCAATATTTTAAACTACCGCATTTTATTGTAAAATACTGGATTAGTAGTTGGAAAGTTTTATTGCACTTTTCTATCATGAAATTATCAAGTAGCTATCCGGAATAATAAATAAACACTTTCAATAGTTTTTATATTTACAGTTACATTTGGGTATAACACAGAACTTACCCTTATGCTTTCCCCGTAAGATTGTATTTTTTGTCAAAACACAAATTCGCAGATAATATTATTCGTTGATAGTCATCAATCAAACTATTGTCTGCGAGTTTGTGTTTTTGACTACTAAACTACCGATCTTCTAAGCTTTAAAGATTGAGCAAAAATCTCTGCGACACTGAACGTGTTAAGAGTACCCAAGTCGTTATAAAGTGTTGAATTAATGTTCTTGAAGCAAAGTTTTCTGAGAGATTTTTCAGTCTGTAAACAAAGTATGGGTTGAAAAGAGATTACGTAAGGGCGTTTGGGTTTTTTAGGGTCACATTTTTCAGAAGTAAATTTGGAGGAAAGGACCGGCACGAAAGTTGCGGGACAAGGATACTTACTATAATATTCTTTGTTTGTTCTTTGGTCATTGAAAACAGAATTTATGAGATCGTTTCTATATTCATTTTTCGGCTTTTGCAGAAAATCTTACATATTTTTTAAATATACTTTGGAGATTCTGTTTCTACTTTTAGTTAAGTACTAAACTATTAAATTCATAATTGGACGTAGTTAAGCAAAAAGGATCCAACCCACAACATGACCGAAAATGAGTTAAGCATACCAAACTGCTCGTCAAGGTCTATATTTTCGATTAGCAATAACAATCCAAGTAAAATACGAATATTTTGACATTGAAAATTCGTATTTTACTTGGATTGTTTTTGCTAATCGAAAATATAGATCTTGACGAGCAGTTTGGTATACTTAACTCATTTTCGGTCATGTTGTGGGTTGGATCCTTTTTGCTTAACCACGTCCAATTATCATCCTAAACTGAAACATAAAATTGATCAGTTATCGTCACAATTTGCATCTTCTACTTACATCAGTACATCAGTATATCAGTACAAATATCTTGCATTGCAGAAAGTTCCCAACTGAAAGAGTTTCTGTGATCTTATAACAAAATAAGCTCTTACTTATTATGAAACATAGACTAATATCCTACTATCCTACTTCCTACTAATATTATAAATGCGAAAGTTTGTGAGGATGGATGGATGTTTGTTACTCTTTCACGCAAAAACTACTGAACGTTTTTATATGAAACTTTACAGTAATATAGCTTATACATCTGAATAACACATAGAATACTTTTTATCCCGTTATTCCTACGGGATCGACACTTATGCGGGTGAAACCGCGGGGCGCTGCTAGTCCTTCATATTCATACCAACATAATTTTCAAACCTACACGTGAAGAGAAAAAATCTGTCCGTCCAAATACTTCTATTTGATCTAAAAAACAGATAAGCAACATTTCAATCTGATTACACAATACAAAAGGTTCGACCAGGGACCCTCTTTTCTTAAGGCGAGTACCCTATTCTCGTGTTATCAACAAGTACTGCGAAATCTTTCATTCACTACTACACAACTCTATTTCGTTCGGTACGTATTGAATCCTGGTAGCTTTGTTCGTGGTGTTTTACTGGCTATGTTTTTGATGTTTTGTTCAGTTTAAAATTGGTCCTTAGGTACATTGAAATACATTTTAAGAGGTATTCAGCTGAAACCCTTATTTGGTACCTAATTGAGCCTTTATTTTCTTTCTTAAATTTTGGAGGCTTTTAACGTGCACGCCTTTCTACATCATTCTCACATGTATAATTACAACATGAATGATGTAAACAATATTTTGTAACAATTTTATGATTTAAAAGTCTGTGGAGTTTCTTGCCCGTTCTTCTCCATAGTTACCTACTACGCTGTGTAATGGGCAACTAGCTTCATCTTTCTGACTGACGGACCCCTTGAAAATTCAAAAGTTCCTGTAATTGGTTTATCCTATTATTATTATTATATATTATATTATCCTACTATCCTACTTCCTACTAATATTATAAATGCGAAAGTTTGTGAGGATGGATGGATGGATGTTTGTTACTCTTTCACGCAAAAACTACTGAACGGATTTTGATGAATCTTTACAGTAATATAGTTTATACATCAGAATAATACATAGGATACTTTTTATCCCGATATTCCCACGGGATCGAAACATACGCGGGTGAAACCGCGGGGCGCAGCTAGTAATATTATAAACACGAAAGTTTGTGAGGATGGATGGATGGATGTTTGTTACTCTTTCGCGCAAAAACTACTGAACATATTTGAATGAAATTTTGCACGCACATAGTTTATAACCAAGATTAACACATAGGATGCTTTTTATCCCGATATTCTCACGCAATCGAAACTTATGGGGGTGAAACCGCGAGGCGTTGCTAGTTTAAAATAAATGCTTTTGAATTTGAGTGTGTTAGAAAATACTTGTCATCTAATCCTTCATTTTGTCCAGTACCTAGTTCTGTCTGTGTGCCTGTGGTATACTTATATAGCTGTGTCTCACAATGTGAAAAGAAAAGATGAGACAGATTTTCCCATTCATTGCACTAGCTGTTCGAAGTCTAATACTGCAATAAAGCGCTAGATGCATATTTCACAATTACGCGTAATGAAAAGTGGCAGGCTGTTTGCGCCGTGCCTAATAGCATAATACCGTACCATCACATACCCTCATAAAAAAGGTAGCTTTTGTATAGGTAGACATAGTAGGAAGATACAATAACATAACATTTCGCTATCTACCAAGGCAGTATGATCATTTATAGTAAAAATTTAATCAAGGCTTTAAACTTTATAAGGTAGTCAACTCAAAGCAACTACGTGGTGTTTATGAAGTGGAAAAGTAAAGATTTTTTTTCGAAGTGAGAGCTTATTAATATTTATTTTTCAGCCAGCTTTTTTTTTTGTGTATGGGAAATCATCAAATGACCCCTCCCCCTCTGGGTGGAGCAGAAGGGAGTGTCAGACTCTTACTGACTAAAACCCACCCGTGTTCCTTCCTTAGCCCTTTGTGTTCCGGGGTAGCGGTAACCCTTTCGGACAATCCCGCTGCCCCGGCAGGCTTCGGCCCTTTCGGGCCCCTTCCTTGCTGCTGACATCTCTTTGAGGCGCGCGTGGAACACGTACGCGCCGTCCGGCACGGGCCTGGCCCTGATCGGACGGAGGGTTACCCATTACTTTCCGCCCGCAGGCCCGCGCCTACAGTGGCCGGGAGTCGTCACGCGGCTCCCGACGCCCGGAGCGTCTCCCGCGGCGGCTGGGACGTGAGGCTCTCTCCCTCAGCCTTCCCGCCACCTCCTTCGCTAGCATGACTGCTTCGTAGAAGGAGGTGACTGCCTCCCACTCCCTCTCGCCCCGGACCATGGCTTGAACCAGGGCCGGGCGCGAGAGGTCGCCGCCGCTGCCGATCGCTCTGCGAGAACACGGCGGTGCTCCGCCCAAGTGGGGCAGACCTCCACCGTATGCTCCACCGTGTCCTCTGGGCGATCCTCGCAGTTTTCAGCCAGCTAAGCTTTTAACCGTACCCGTTAAAAATGTTGGTAAGATGACTTTGTATTTTTTTTTTTCATAACATACACAACATATACAACATCAGCTGTGTTCCCACAGCTGGGACACAGGTCTCCTCTCTTCAATAGGGTTGGCTGTAATCTACCACGCAGGCCCAGTGCCGGTTGGTAGATGCCACATGTTTTCGAATTTTTTGACGCTTTTGATGCCAATAGTTTCTTATCGACACCTCCATGCAATAACATCGTAACTCACTTTTTTCCAAAAATATAGTTACAACGGCATTGTTATGTAAAAAAAAAATGAATTTTTTCTGTACTATCATTGTAATTATATTCCCTTTCATTTCTAAAATATAAACATTTTATGTAACTTAACACCTTGGAGTTACAATTATCTGACCACAAAAATAAATTAAACTACAAAAAAACTAAATTGTCACTCAGACATACAATGTTTGTCCTGTTTTGTTTTCACGTGAGTCATGAAAAACCATGAAAACAATTTTTCTTTTACAATTTAACTATACCTATTTATAGTCCGCCTAAACTATATTAAAAAGAGCCAGCTTCAAAAATTGTACGGGGTGTTTTGAGTTTGCTATAATTTTTCAAACTTTAAAATCGCTCTCCTGTAAAATCACAAAAAGTGAGTTACGATGTTATTGCATGGAGGTGTCGATATTTTCTTTTTATTTCACCACCATGCGTGCCTGTCAATATCCAGCTTTCAATACACGAATATATTTATAAAGATAGGAACGATACAAGTAAATAACACGCAAGCCCCGAGAGCAATGAAACATTAATATTCCGCACCGCGTCTTCGATATATCACCAACTCTAGGGGAACCAGGAGAAAATACGTTCCCGGAAATTTCCGTTTAATAATGGTCCCGCGAATTGTATGGAATTCTTTTATTTGTGTAGGCCAATATTCTGCTAATTTAAAACGTTCAGAATCTAGTCGCAGTCTCATTTCGGCGACAAACAAATGTCAAAAACTTGTCAAAATGTAGGGAAATTTGACGTATTTTTGACAGATTGAGACTGAGATCAGACTGTGAACGTTCTTAAAACTCTGTACTTATGTGCTTTTTCGAATCATAGTGGTATTATGAGTGTCAGCGTGTCAAAAATGCATTGAATACAGTTTGAGGGGGCAAATGCAGTCATAAGCCATTCTTTTGTTTAGGTAGAGCTTTGAAAATGGAATCGCGTAACTTTGAAAAACAGTTAGTTAGGGCATTTATACAAAAATATGACTATGAGAAGAATTGACAATTGAAATCCTGACAACCCCTAGACATAACATACACCAACTAGTTCAAAAACATTTACACAGCACATAAAACAATGTTTGTTCCTAAAATTACAGTAAACCGCGCGACTGCAACAGTCGAAATTTCAGAAAAAATATTCAAACATTATATGAGAAATCCAACCGCAAACTGTTACGCTCACGACAAAATGGGTTGAATTCTAATATCCTAAAACATATTCATACCCGCCGTGGAGGGGCCCGTGGCTAAGTAATAACAGCATCACAGGTCGATCGATCAGATTAAGCTACGCTTGCCGCGGTTGGTCTGTGGATGGGTGTCATACAGACCCCCATACAGACATACAGAGATATACAGAGGCTCGTGCGTGCCTCGGAAAGCAAGTTAAGCTGTTGGTCATGGCTGTCATTCGTGGATCTTTGACAGTCGTTACGGGTAGTCAGAAGCCCGAAAGTATAACAACTAGTCTTACCAAGGGGTATCGTATTACCCAATAATTGGGTGGTTGAGGTAAGATAGGCAGTCGTTCTATTTAAAATTACTGGTATTCGGCTGCTTCCAGTCTAACCAGATGATTAGACTGGAAGCCGACCCCAACAGTGTTGGGAAATGTTAGGCAGATGATGACCCGCCATTCGAAAACTAAATTACTTAAACTAAAATATTTCTTCATTTTTAAATACACAAACATTCAGTAACAGTTCAGTACTCACAGAATACTTTTAGAGTTGATGACAATCGGAATTCGAGAAATTTCAGAATTTTGCTGGACATTTTCACGGCAGTCTAGCAAAATGCCAACGTGGCCCCACTGAGTATTCGCTAGTATATTATTTGTAGTCGGACCATTAATATGGTCGCGTTGTCAGCTCAATGAATCGAAATTAAATATAAAAAACTTTTATTGCCAATTTTGAACCCAATAATGCATTCAACCCCAATTCGCATTGTGTCAGAAACAATTTTTTCACTTATTACACTGGTGAAAAATATTGTTATGTTTTATGCGGTCGCATCTGGTTCGACTAGATTTCGATCATAAATAAATGAATTTGAATGCAAAAATATGAAACGAAAGCTAACCGCTGTTTTGTTAACTTCTTTGGAAACTTTGTTAACTCCTTTGGAAATAATCTCTTTAAAGGCAATAAAACTTATATCCCTATTTGATACGACGCTAACAGCTGGTTCTTTACTTTTTCCGAGAACTATCCGTCACAAATATAATTTGAAATTAGTAAGAAATAGTACCTATTAACGTCTGCAATAGTGTCCCTTCAAGCAGGGTAGGTGCTTAAATTAATTCAAATTATGCCGTTCGGACGCCCGCTGCTCAAGGACTTGTCAACTCCAGATAGCCCGGACGGCTGGACGTGACAATCCTAACTCCATTCCGGACACTTACTGCCATTTCTTGTCCGGATTTTCTCATTACTGATTATGTCCGGAGTTCTGAAGCCCTGACTTGTAAGGTTTAAATTTAATACAAGAGATTTGAAGTTGTAAAGTTGTTATGGATATTTATGAAAGAAATGCGGGTGGAAGGACCAATATTTCTGGACAAAATCCTTGGAATTGTCTGGTGACTTATAAGATTATAGACAAAGTAATATCGACCACAAATCATCTAAAGTAGGTGTTGTTCGAAAAAATATGAATTTAAGATTTCATCCCTAATCTCTTTTTGATATCAATGATATTTTTTTTACTGAACAAATACTGATATTTGAGGTCACATTTCCAACATAGGCAGCTGAAATTTTTGGAATAACTTTTGCTCGTACGAGGATAATTTTACTCAAATATCTCATGTATAACTAACTCTATGTGGAGTTTTCAAACTGAAACTGAGTGACTGAATACAGGTATTCAGCTGCCTCTCCGGTTAGATTGAAAGCAGACCCCAACATAGTTGGGAAAAGGCTTGAAAGATTGATTAATATCTTTATGAAGTTGTGGCGCCATCTACACCGCTACATGCGAACCACGCATCGTACTGACGTCACGCAAAAATCCTGCATCGCGCAAGCAAAGTTTACCGTACAACTACACAGCTTAAATACAACGTCCTGACATCTCAATTGTCGGGTAGTTGCCCACCAGACACAACACCCGTCTGGTTGGAGGATCCTTCCTTTTCTATGGAAGGTGAGTGAACTTTGCACCCTGTTCCTCATGCCTCTATAAAGTTTTCAATATTATCGCAGTATCTTATCGATAGATCAAAATATCTTACCTCAAGTTCATCTTACTGTGCTTAAGAAAACACTTCCAATCAATAGCAGTAGAGGCGTGAGTAGTTTGTTTTAAAAGTTTTATTACATCCAGCAGGCTCTCGGGGAAAGATCGAACTTATTAACTAATTCTACACTCTTTTTCTTCGAAACGGTATTAGCTTAGCTTGCAATTCAATCTAATCTATAGTCCCGATGTCCATTACGTTTTAGTGATTTTATATAATTGCCGACGATTTACTGTCGGATTGAATTAAATGAGAAAATAACTGGGGGAATGTAGGTGTACGATACACCCAAACCAAACCAAACCAAACCAAAACCAACCAAATGCAAATGTGATGTGATGTACGTGTTAATAAAATGCGGTTTTAAGAACCAATTTATATTGTAGGTACTGAGATTTCATGTGAGCTGTACATTATCATTATCATCAGCAATATAGCAGTCCACTGCTGGACATAAGGCTCTCCTATTGCACGCCATTCTACTCGATATTCGATTTTCGAGCTTGTACATGACTTTGGCAAAATGGACTTATCAATTTCGTTTTTTAGCCTAAGATCATTGTCATTATTTAATTGGTCATGACATTTTCGTTGCAGGATTATGCAAACATTACATCATTATCATTTGTCATAAATTCTATATAAACAGAATTAATTTCAATCTACCACGTATACTATTTTCAGAATAAAAGGCCCAGAAAAATAAATACACTCGTAAAACCATTTCAGCCTAATAATCTATTTAACACACAACATCTTACAGAATATTGGCACAGACGCAACACTAAAAACAAATGTCCATATAAACACGTGACCTCTTCACATGGTCACTTTATATTCAGCTGTCCACACATAAAATTGTCACGTCACTGCCAAAGGAACGTCGTAAAAAATAAAAATAAACGCGTTGACGTCAAGTCAACTTGTTGCTGTCGTGTCAGCCGTGTCGTCACGTCGCGTCATGATTGTCAACGTCAGCTGTGAGTTTTTCAATTTATCGTTCGTGTTTTGTTTTTTGATAATCTGTTTGCTGCAAGGTGGGTACAGATTTAAAGAATGCATGTAGACACTTAAAGATTTGAAATGAGGGGGCTCATGGCTAAATAATACGTACGTACGGTACGTTTGCTGAGGTTGGTTCGTGGATGGATGACCGTCAATTACATATAGAGTCCCCTGCGTGCCTCGAAAAGCACGTTAAACCGTTGGTCTCGGCTGTCATTCGTAGATCTTTGACAGTCGTTACGGGTAGCCAAAAGCCTGAAAGTCCAAACCCAGTAACTGTGTTGTGTCGGTCGCTAGGATGCTCGTCGGATACTGTACGGTCGTAGGAAACTACGAATATTTTACAAGGAGTGACTGTATCAGCTTCATCCGGTTAGACTGGAAGCCGACCGCACATAGTTGGGGAAAGGTAACGCAGATGATGGCTTAAAGGTTCAAAATGATTTTGGTTAGGTGAATTGAATTACTAGGTAAGTTACCTGTTGACACATAAAAAATATGTAAAAAAATAATGTCCCAACACGTTGTTTTACATTTTTTGTTTATATAATATAAACCGTTACTGCTACTACTACAACACAAATACGAAAAAAAAGTTCCACGTAGGTTTAATTCAAATATTTTCCGGAATTTCAGAAAAACAGCACAAACTGCACAAACGCATTCAACACAATCAAACTCAAACTCAAAGCATTTATTTCAATTAAACCATTTACAGGCACTTTTGAATTGTCAAGAAGTCGGTCAGTCAGAAAAATGAAGCTAGTTGCCCATTCCAAAGCGTAGTAGGTACCTATGGAGAAGAACGGGCAAGAAACTCCATAGACACTCTTTTTAAATTATATTTTTACAAAATTATTAGTTACATCATATGTTGAATTTAACAAGTACGCGTTAAAAGTGTCCAGAGTACAGCAAAGTGCCGTGGGTGATGTTCATCATAATTCATTCATAATCAGCCTATGTTTTCACTGCTAGGAGACAGGCCTCTTCTTGGTGAGAGGGAATGGGCCGTAATCCACCACGTAGGCTCAATGCGGGTTAGTAGATGTCACTTTTCTTCGAATTTTTGTTCTAGGACATGCCGGTTTCTTCACGATGTTTTCCTTCACTGTTTTGAGAACAGTGTTGGTAAAATAATTTACACAAACTAAAGCGCCTATCTGGATTCCATCCCACGACCCGAAACGCCAACGCCACACGACTCGTAAGTCGTAGCCTTTTTTTTTTTTGTTTCCGGGGTGGAAAATCCTCATGGATGTCCGCCGCCCTGGGGCGGACGGCGGGGTCTGTCAGACTCTTACTGACTAAAAACCACCCCGGTGTTCCATCTCACACCTACGGTCGGTCGCGGGAACGTACGATCCTTCCGCAACCCCCGGCCGGTGCCGGCCCGCCGCTGCGGGCCTCCTCGGGTCAGGGGGGGGAGTGAGGTGTTTGACTAACCTAACTACTAACTTTTAAAACCAAGGCAAAGATATTTCATTAAAAAGCCGTCAACAAAAACGTCACGCGGTATTTCCAGACGGTTACCCATCCATGTATAATGTTATATAGTTATAATTTGACTGTTTTCACTCTTAATGAAATTCCTGATTGTAAATACCTGGTTCGTAGTTAAAGTAGCTTATTAAAATATTGCAATCATAAGCGGCTTACTTATTGTTAGCGAGACGGTTCTTCTACAAAGGCCGTCGGAAATGAAATGGAATACGTATTTACATTTAAGTAATATCATTCTAGAACCAGTTAAAGTACAATATGAATTTCTTATATACATAAATAACAATTATTTATTTAAAAATTGCTTTGTAGAAAGTACCTACTTGGAAAAAAAATATCATAAAAGTAGGTATCACTGACACAGAGAAACTCAAGACAAAACTATATTTTTTCAAAAAGCCAACGACACGCGGTATTCCCAGGCGGTCACCCATCCAAGTACTAACCGCGCCCGATGTTGCTTAACTTCGGTGATCGGAACGAGAACCGGTGTTTTCAACATGGTATGGACGTTGGCGAGAGTGCATCTGAAATTGCGCTTTGCTATCAGTGTGTCATGGCAGTTTTCCAATTGTGGTTTATTTCTGTAATTAGATTAATTGTTTATTGAACGGATGACATTATTAAATACCTTGTCAATTCGCTACTAAATTGATATCTATGGCAACAACTCACACGCTTCGTCTAAGGCCGTCTCCAGCATCTCGGCTGCCGGTATGGCAATGAAAGCTAGTTTGATTTCCGCCTGATGATGACGTCATATATGATAGCCGATGGGGACGAAAGCTTCTGAAGTGGCGATCACAGATCGAAAGGTGCAGCGTGAATACTGGGTTGTGGTAGTGGACCGAGGTTTTTGACGTGACAACGTCTTATAATTCGATGAAGCTGGCTGCACGCACGAAAAAACATGACTTCATGCGGCGTTACCTCGCTCTGAGGCGTTCCATTTAAGGCTTGAAGTACAAGCGAGAGCGCGGAACGAGCGACAAAGAGGCACAATAAAAAAAAGAAAAGAAAAAAAAAAAAAGAATGAAAAAAAAGATTTTCTTTTAATTTTTTAAATTTTTTTTTTTTCAGTATTTTCTTATGACGTTGTCACGTTCAACTATCATCAGTAAACCGACTTTACAGACAACCGATTTTTTTTAAAATTATTATTCTCAAAAAATACATTATTTTAATGTTTTTACGATTATTTTACTCGCCAAACTTTCGAAAAGAGAGAGAGTGATGGTTGTGGTCTATGGACGTGGTCTGCGGCAGTCATGGGTCTCCACAAGGTAGCCGATTACCTGGTGAAAGTCACACAAGTCCATTGGATATGAGAAGCATAATAAGGTAATACCGAACATTTTGTTGATATTTGAAAAGTTCATGTCCAGCAGCGATGATGAAGATACCCCCAAAATTTTAATCTATACTATCTATACTAATATTATAAAGAGGAAAGATTTGTATGTATATTTGTAACGAATCGGCTCAAAAAGTACTGAACCGATTTTAAAAATTCTTTTACCATTTGAATGCTACATCTATACTAATATACCTACTAATCTATACTAATATTATAAAGCTGAAGAGTTTGTTTGTTTGTTTGTTTGTTTGTTTGAACGCGCTAATCTCAGGAACTACTGGTCCGATTTGAAAAACTCTTTCAGTGTTAGATAGCCCATTCATCGAGGAAGGCTATAGGCTATATATCATCACGCTAAAACCAATAGGAGCGGAGCACCAATGAAGAATGTTTCAAAATCGGGGGATTTTTTCCTATTGAGAGTTTCCGCTGCGTGCGCTGCGTAAACGGTTAAAGTTTCGCAAAAATCATATATGACAGAATTGTTCCCCTTTAAAAGCTTTAAAAAAAAAGTCCGCAACAGCATATGTCTATCTTTTAAGGTTAGCTCACTATAACCTCTTTTATGCTAACCAAATTTGTTCTAAAATAATGCATTATTTGCGAAGGTGTTTTTATAAACATGGTATTAATCCTTATCCAAATAAATACGTTATTCATCACGTGTATTTAATTTTGAACAAAATTGCTTCTAACATCATTTGATTTCAATGTATATCTTAGGAGATATCATAGTTTTAAAATAATACTAATAATAAAGCTGAAGAGTTTGTTTGTTTGAAACACGGTTTGAAAGCTCCAAATCTCTGGAAGTATTGGTCACATATATAAAAATATTTTTGCGTTTGATAGCCCAGTTCTTGAGGAAGGCTATATTCTATTAACCTTGACGCTAGGACCCTTGGGAGTTGAGCAAAAAGAAAAAAAGTCTGAAGTTTTCGCCAAGCGAGAACGAAGTAATAGCGCAGGCCGGCGACACGTTGCGACGGGGTGGATCGGGGAAACAAAAAAAAATTTACGCGGACGAAGTCGCGCGCAGAAGCTAGTAATATTATAAAGAGGAAAGATTTGTATGTATGTTTGTAACGAATTGGCTCAAAAAGTACTGGACCGATTTTAAAAATTCTTTCACCATTTGAATGCTACATTATCACTGATTAATATAGGCTTTTTTTCCACCCGTGCGAAGCCGGGACGGGCCGCTAGTGAAAAATAATGTTAATAAAAAAGAAGTAACGAGTCCTCATTAAAGTTGCCTTGACTTAGACACAGTAAATAAACAGTAGGTTATCTAAGGCCGCCCGCCGAGTTATTAGCCTACTCTTGCGTTGATACCCAGGGTTGTCACTTTTACTTTTAGTTAATATTTTCGAACAAGCAGCACTTGCACAGCAAAAAATATTTATCACCTCAATTTTTTCTTTCATGATACCTTTTTTTTTTTTTTTTTTTGTGGATGGGAAATCATCCAATGACCCCTCCCGCTCTGGGTGGAGCAGAAGGGAGTGTCAGACTCTTACTGACTAAAACCCACCCGTGTTCCTTCCTTAGCCCTTTGTGTTCCGGGGTAGCGGTAACCCTTTCGGACAATCCCGCTGCCCCGGCAGGCTTCGGCCCTTTCGGGCCCCTTCCTTGCTGCTGACATCTCTTTGAGGCGCGCGTGGAACACGTACGCGCCGTCCGGCACGGGCCTGGTCCTGATCGGACGGAGAGTTACCCATTACTCTCCGCCCGCAGGCCCGCGCCTACGGTGGCCGGGAGTCGTCTCGCGGCTCCCGACGCCCGGGGCGTCTCCCGCGGCGGCTGGGACGTGAGGCCCTCTCCCTCAGCCGTCCCGCCACCTCCTTCGCTAGCATGACTGCTTCGCAGAAGGAGGTGACTGCCTCCCACTCCCTCTCGCCCCGGACCATGGCTTGAACCAGGGCCGGGCGCGAGAGGTCGCCGCCGCCGCCGATCGCCTCTGCGAGAACACGGCGGTGCTCCGCCCAATTGGGGCATACCGCCACCGTATGCTCCACCGTGTCCTCCGGGCGACCCTCGCAGTGGTGACACCCGGGCGTATCCTCCCGCCCGATAATGTGCAGGAACCTCCCGAAACACCCGTGTCCGGTGAGGACCTGCGTCAGGCGGTAGGTGAGGGCGCCGTGGCGCCTCTCTAGCCACTCCTCAAAGAGGGGTCTTACCGCCGCTATCGCGGCGTGCCCTGCGCTGGGTTGCGACAGTCGCTCTTTCCATGCCGCCATGAGATCGCGCCGGAGGTCGGTCCGCTCCGCTGCGATTTGCCGCGGAAGCGGAGTTTCCCCCCGGCGTAGTGCCTCCGCGCGCCACTCGTACAGGCGCGCGAGGACTATCGCCTCCAGATCCCACGGCGGCAGTCCGGCAAGGAGGCTTGCCGCCTCGCCCGAGATCGTGCGGTACCCCCGGATTAGCCTTACGGCTACCACCTTCTGGGGCGCGTTCAGGTAATGGGCGGCTCGCCGCCGCAGTGAACGCGCCCACACCGGGGCCCCATATAGGGCCATGGACCGCACGACCCCCGCGTAAAGCCTCCGGCAGGAGGCGTTTGGCCCCCTCAGGTTGGGCAAGAGCCGCTTGAAGGCGGCCCCGGCCCGTTCCAATTTGGGAGCCAAACGTCGAAAATGCTCGACGAAGTTCCACCGGCTGTCGAGGACGAGACCCAGGTACCTCATCGTTGTCTCGACGCCGATGTGAACCCCTCCTACCGTTAGTTGGGATCCCGAAGGCGGCCCATTCCGAGGCCCATGAAAAGACATGGCCTCGGACTTGTGCAATGCCACCTCGAGACCCAACTGCCGGATCCTCTCCACGACTATCGCAACCCCGCGTGTCATCGCGTCGGCCGCCGCCTGATGCGACCTCCCCTGCGCCAGGACTAGCGTGTCGTCAGCGTAGCAAACCACGCTGACTCCATCAGGGAGATCGGCCCGCAGCACCCAGTCGTAACCGATGTCCCACAGGAGCGGCCCCAGAACCGATCCCTGTGGGACACCGCACGACATCTCTCGCCGGTTCCATTCCCCGTTGCGACCGGGGTAGATGACGGCTCTGTCCGTCAGATACGCCCCGACTACTCGACGGAGGTAGGTCGGCACCCGGTGATACCGGAGCGCCTCCCCAATGCAACTCCAGGGCAGGGTGTTAAAAGCGTTGGCGATGTCGAGTGACACCGCCACGACCACCCCACCCCGGGACACCGCGTCCCCCGTCGTGAGGGCCCTCACGCGCATGATGGCGTCCACCGTCGAGCGCCCCTTGCGGAAGCCGAACTGGCTGTCCGCAAGATCCGGCCCCGTCCTCACCAGGTGCCCGACGAGGCGGCCCGCAATCACTCTCTCAAAGAGCTTGCCGACCTCGTCGAGCAGCACGATGGGCCGGAATGCGGACGGAGAGTCCGCAGGGCGCCCTGGCTTCTGTATGAGGACCAGCTTCCCCGTCTTCCAGCGGAGTGGAAACTGGCCCCTCTCCATGCATGCGCTTAAGAGCGCCTCTAGTCGGGGCCCGAGAGCCCCTGAGGCCAGGACCCAGGCCTTACCCGGCAAGCCGTCGGGTCCTGGGGCGGTATTTTTGGCCTTCAGCCTATTTACCGCCACTCTCAGATCTACCCCGGTCACTTCAGGGATGTCGTCGTCGTCCGCGTGGTCCGCTTCAGGCACCGCAAGTGGCGGAGCCATGGGCGGGGGAGTATGCTCCGCCCGTGAAGGGAACAGAGCGCTCACCACCTCCTCCACCAGCTGGGGGCGGAGACTCTGCGTCAGCGGGGGGGCCCAGGTGCGGAGTTTATTCCGCACCATTTTATAAGGGCGCCCTCATGGATCTCTGTTCAGAGTCTCCACCATCTCCTCGCGGGCCATATCCTTGGCCCGCTGGACAGCCTCGCGGAGGGCGGTCTTCGCCGCTCTGTACCCCTCGTACAGCTCCGCCTCCGTGGCTTCCGCATCCGGAGGGCGGATGCGGAGCCTGCGGTGCCTGGTGTACAGGTGTCGCGCGTCGACGCACGCCTTGCGTAGCGACTCCACCTCCCGCGACCACCAGTACACCTGACGTCGGGCGCTTCCTGGCCGGACTCGGGGCATTGCCACGTCGCATATCTCGGACATGGCCTCCCGGAACCACTCCGCCTTATCGTCGATATCGGCAGGCCTGTCCGGTGATGACACCCAGGCCTGCACGATACTTTAATATCTAACTATCTGATGACGTAGGGTTTTGTGTAGATTCACCTAATAATGTATTACAAATTTGAACTTGAAGGTAGCGTGATGGACTATTTCCCAGGTTTCCCAGTTTTGTATACAAAAGTCGTTATATTTACAAAATGAAACCATATCTAACAAAAATAACTGTTGCATTTAGTATAATACACATCACCTTACAATAATAAACAAAAAGAACAGACCTCTTAACACATTTTTTTCATACGATAAGCGAAACAAAAACAAGTGTCAAGTGGCCGACCCGAACGCCGGCCAAAAAAATGCGATGTACACACAAGTATATAAGTCGATCGTCAGACTACCGGAACCATATTTGGATTGAACAACACATCAGACAATAGAAAAAATAATAATTTCAAAAGTAATTAATTTGCAATATTAATTATTGTGAAATTGCCCTTATTACAACTATACCTAGGCGAAAAATATGTTTACCTAAACGATGTTTCGTACTCAATCCTCTATTTTATAGTAAAACTAGACTTCTTAAAATAAACTTTAGCTCTAAACATAGTATTCAGAAAAATGCGACTCGGCTACGCTCTTAATAAAGCAAATAAACTGTGAAATAAACAATACAATACCATATTTTCTAATAATATTTAAGTATAAGTAGGTACTTACATTTCTGGTTGAGTAGGAAGTATGAAGAATGATAAGTCCGGGTTTGCGAAATCATTATTGAGGCACCCGAAAACACTACAATATTTTTTTCCCCTTTTTGAAGTCATGATACTCGTAATTTACGACAAGTGTCCGCCGCCCGCGCCGGCGAGAGTTGACGAACGCAAGCGGTCATGTAGCGTACGCGCGTGCTCACAGTCGCGCTGCACAGCCCGCACTGCCGCCACCTTATTCCCCCATATATTATGCTAGCGTGTGCGTGAAATCGCGTGCCGACATGGCGCGCGGCGCGCACGCACACATTCAAACCGAGAGCGGCACGTTTGTATGAAGATGTTTTACTGTATATTTATCTACTGTGACTTAGATCAACAATTCTTTACAAACTAAACAAAAGATGTTTTATCAAAAAGCCAACGTCACGCGGTATTCCCAGGCGGTCACCCATCCAGGTACTAACCACGCCCGATGTTGCTTAACTTCGGTGATCGGAACGAGAACCGGTGTACTCAACATGGTATGGACGTTGGCGAGAGTGCAGCCGAAATTACTCTACACAATCAGTGCAAATGGGCAGCTCTCCAACTACGACTTGTTTCTGTAATTAGATTCATTGATCCGTCGCATACTATGTTTTAATATGTCACAAGTAGTGACCATCTGTCTTGAAACATTGTCCATCATCTAACTAGACTGTCACATAGCCAGTTCGATCCTCGCCCAATGCCTACTATGAAATCTAATATATAAAATTCTCGTGTCGCGGTGTTTGTGGTTAAACTCCTCCGAAACGGCTGGACCGATTTGTATGAAATTTTGTGTGCATATCGGGTAGGTCTGAAAATCGGCTACTATTTTTTTTTTTTTTGCAAAACGACGTTTGCGGGGTCAGCTAGTAACCATATAAAGTTTCAACTAGTAGGACGCAATGACAGAATAACCATAGTATTACTAGCTGACCCCGCAAACATAGTTTTGCAAAAAAAAAATAGATAGTAGCCGATTGTCAGACCTACTGAATATGCATATAAGATTTCATAAAAATCAGTCAAGCCGTTTCTGAGGAGTATGGTAACTAACACTGTGACACGAGAATTTTATATATTAGACTAGCTGACCCCGCAAACGACGTTTTGCAAAAAAAAAAAATACATAGTAGCCGATTCTCAGACCTACCCGATATGCACACAAAATTTCATACAAATCGGTCCAGCAGTTTCGGAGGAGTATGGTAACTAACACTTTGACATGAGAATTTTATATATTAGATTTAGTGAGGTGCATCACACATATGTTTAAGCGATATGGTCTAAGTTGTAATGGGCAATACATTGCTCGCAGAACGGGTGGACGATGGGGACGAAAATAATTAGTTGAGTGGCGACAAAAGTGCATAGAAAAATGCTAGAAAAAAATTCTCATAAAATGTTTATTATCCACCAGTCTTAGGATCTCTTAACAATTATTAAAACAAAATAGTTTTCATCAAAAAGCCAACGTCACGCGGTATTCCCAGGCGGTCACCCATCCAAGTACTAACCGCGCCCGATGTTGCTTAACTTCGGTGATCGGAACGAGAACCGGTGTTTTCAACATGGTATGGACGTTGGCGACGGTGCATCTGAAATTACTTTCCACTATCAGTGCATTCTGGCACCTTTCCAACTACGATTTATTTCTGTAATTAGATTTATTAAACTTTCGCTATCATTATAGCTATATTTGCAACTATTTGTGGCCACAATTGCATCTAGAAAGGTCACCCATCGTCTGCGCAAAACAATTAAACACACCTAATCTTCTAATATATAAAATTCTCGTGTCACAGTGTTAGTTAGGTACCATACTCTTCCGAAACGGCTCGATCGATTTTTATGAAATTTTATATGCATATTCAGTAGGTCTGAGAATCGGCTACTATCTATTTTTTTTTTTTTTGCAGAACGGTGTTTGCGGGGTCAGCTAGTAATTTATAATAATATTGAATTGCTTGAATTGTTACTTAGCCCTCATCCTCTCTCCTAATTTTGCTGTGCCCGACAGGGTCCATATTGATCGTTTACTTTGTAATACCATAAGTAATACGTAAGGAATGCAATAAAAAATTGAGTGTTGAATAATGGAATGGTTCTGATTACCAGCTATGAATTGAAACCACTCGTAAGCATTTAGCTTAGTTGAACGAATCAGCTGAAACTCGTGTGCATCTCATCATCATCATTTTATCTGAAAGTTCAGTGTTGCATATTGGCCTCCCCAAGTCTTGCCATAGTGACCTGTCAGCAGTTATACGTTATCCTGCATCCAGACGAATTCTTCCACGGACATCTTTCATTAATATAATTTTTGTAATGAATTCTGAGAGCAGTGCTGTCCTCGTCATAAGCCAGGTATTTTTAAGGATTATTATAATTTCGTCATGTTCGTCTGTCCAGATAGGACAGAAATATTTGACTCGGAGATTATTAGTAATAATAGCCTCCCCGACCGATTTCGGTCACGGTGGCTAATCTCAACGGAGATTATAGGTAGTGCAATCCACGAAGACGCGCCCCACTCTTTTTCCTAATGCTTACAAAACAAGTGTGCAACATTCTGTTAGTGTTTTAGTTTTGTTGATACACACTAATTTAAGTGGGTAATTAATTAGTGTGTATCAAAAAAACTAAAACACTATTGCAATTAACTAGCGATAACCACTAACGATTCGGAAGAAGAGTGGGGCGCGTCTTCGTGTATTGCACTACCTATAGCCAGGTACGCAGGAGATATTATATAGTGCACAAGTGTGCGCGCAGATACAGGTGCACTCCCTCTTTCCTCACTCTCATAGTCCGATGGGACGGCAATCCGACACGACCGGACCAACCAATCCGCAGGACCAACAGCTTAACGCGCTTTCCAATGCACGGGGGTATTAAACCGCCAACTTCCAAACTCCGGACTGTTACTAAGAAATTCTTAATGGAAAAACTCAATAATACTTTGTCCGACCCAGGAATCGAACCCAGGACCCCACGCTCAGCAGTCACGCTTGCAACCACGAGACCAACGGGGCAGTCATGACGGGAGATTATTAGTAGGTACTATGTCGATGAAAATTGAAAATGTCCTGACTCTTTTTCTTTCATAATAATATTTTGTTCCATTAATTTCATATTTGTTTCTAAAAACATGGAATACTATAATAAATTCTCATAACAAATTTACTGGGCATGCATAGAGCAAAGACTCTTTAGAAATAAAACAAGAGATTTTATCAAAAAGCCAACGACACGCGGTATTCCCAGGCGGTCACCCATCCAAGTACTAACCGCGCCCGATGTTGCTTAACTTCGGTGATCGGAACGAGAACCGGTGTTTTCAACATGGTATGGACGTTGGCAACGGAGCATCTGAAATTACTCTTTATTATTATGCAGCAATGCAAGCGGGCAAGTTTCCAACAACGATTTATTTCTATAATTAGATTCATTGAACTGTCACTATCAATACTGCTACATTTGCTACTAGTGTGTTCACGATTTCATCTAGGACCTCTAGGATTTCATCCCACGATATGCTGTCAAATCAATGCTCGTTCGATTCCCGCTTGTTACTATGAATGAAGTAAAGTTACTGTTAAGTGTTAACCAAGGTAGTGATGGGGCGGGGCAGCGGGATTGTGGGGCAGCGGGATTGTCCGAAAGGGTTACCGCTACCCCGGAACACAAAGGGCTAAGGAAGGAACACGGGTGGGTTTTAGTCAGTAAGAGTCTGCCACTCCCTTCTGTTCCACCCAGAGCGGGAAGAGGGTCATTGGATGATTTCCCATCCACAAAAAAAAAAAAAAAAAAAAAGGTAGCGATGGGGCCGAAAATTACTGGACTGGTGACTGCGCCTTGAATGGCACAGCATGGATAGGCTCCCATGAAGTGGACCAATTACCTACCTGAGGGAATTTTAATCTTAATTTTTGAAGTAGAATTGATAAAATTGCTTGAAAAAAAACCTCTCAAAACGTTTGTCATTGACTACCGTAGAAACTTTTAAAAATTAATAAAACAGAAATTGAATTTCTCACCGGCTGGTCGACACTTCACGTGACCTGAGGGCTGGGTCTTTCTTTGGCCAAAGAATTAGCATTGCCATTCAGCGTGGCAATGCTGCCAGTCTTCTGGGCACTTTTCCGGATGACAGCGATGCGGACGAGTACTTCGACGCCTAAGTGTCCTTTGTTTTTTTGTATTTATTTGTATAGTAAGTTAGTCTTTTAATTTAGTTTCTAGTGTAAATAGTTAGTTACATGAAAAACATGTCATATTATAAAATAAAAACAAAAGATATATTTTATCAAAAAGCCAACGACACGCGGTATTCCCAGGCGGTCACCCATCCAAGTACTAACCGCGCCCGATGTTGCTTAACTTCGGTGATCGGAACGAGAACCGGTGTACTCAACATGGTATGGACGTTGGCAACGTTGCTGCTGAAATGACTCTTCAGTATCAATGCAAGTGGGCAACTTTCCAACAACGATTTATTTTTGTAATTAGATTCATTGAACTGTCAATACAGCTATATTTTCTAAATCTAGTGAGTCCACGATCTCATCTATTGGTCCTTAATATTATACTCGTACTGTCTGGTCAATGCTCGTTCGATTCCCGCTTACACATTAGAAGTAAATTACTTTTAACCAAGCTAGATGAATTTATAGAATTCATGAATGAAATAGGGTGAGGTAAGGTGTTGTATGTCTCTTTAAAGAGGCAATAGGTAGGATACATTGCTTGCAGAATGAATAGACGCTGAGGCCGAAAGTTACTGGACTGGCGACTGCGTATCGTAAGTCACAGGGTGGATAGGCCTCCATAAAGTGAACCGACTACCTACCAGTAGGCCAATTCTCGTAATTTAAACTATACGCAGTCTCATCTCGGCGACAAACAAATGTCAAAAACTTGTCAAAATGTAGGGAAATTTGAAGTATTTTGACAGATTGAGACTTAGATCAGACTGTGAACGTTCTTAAAAATTACGAAAATTGCCCCTCTGGTTAAAGTCGAGGGAATTTTAATCTTAATTTTCGAAAATAGAATTGGGATGCATGAAGAAGCCTCCTCGTGTATCGCAGTTTGTTCCGCCAGTTACTTAACTGAACCGAGCACTTGGCGCATCATGAACACTGGACAGTTACACCTAATACCTTATTTGACTGGCCAATTCTTCCCTTGCGGTGGTAGGGCTAACGCCCGCCTGGTTTGCGACCACCCACCCTCTCACCGGAGTCCGGCGTCAAGCAGCCTGCTGTGTTTCGTCGATGCGTGGGAGTTCCAGTGCCTTAGGCATCTTCTGGGCCCGCTCGTTCCATCATAGACCTCATCCATCGCTTTCCATTAGGCGTGATCGAGATCAAGATCATTCAGCAATAAATAATAAATAAAAAAATAGTAAAATTGTAACCTATTAAAAAAATACTTTCAAGACGTTTGTCTTTGACTACCGGCCATAGGAACTCTTAACATTCAATAAAACAAAAGATATTTTATCAAAAAGCCAACGTCACGCGGTATTCCCAGGCGGTCACCCATCCAGGTACTAACCACGCCCGATGTTGCTTAACTTCGGTGATCGGAACGAGAACCGGTGTACTCAACATGGTATGGACGTTGGCGACGGTACATCTGAAATTACTCTTGAGTATCAATGCATATTGGCCGCTTTCCAATTGCGATTTATTTATGTACGTAATTAGATTCAGTAATCAATGAACTTTCACTATCAGTGAAGCTATATTTGTTAGTACACAGTACTGCACCGGAACGCCATTCTTCATCTAAGAATTGCAAACTTTGATTCCCGATGCACCTATGAATAGTGCACTCTTGGCTTAATGACACGACCAAAGTGTCATAGAATGTATTGAGTTAAGAGCTTCTTCCATACGATAAGGTATGATGAGCAGTCCTTGGTAACGGCCCTGACTCAAGACTCACGAGTTTATAGGTCATGGGTTTGAACCAATGTAGGCGTTTTACTTCGCGTAATTTATTTCATCGCCACTACTCTCAAAACGGCGAAGGAAGACATCGTAAGGAAACCGGAATGTTCCAGAACCAAAAATTCGAAGACATGTGACATCTACCAACCAGCGTGGTGGATTACGGCCCCCTATCTCTCGCACAGAGAGAAGACTAGTGTCCCATCAGTGGGAACGTTATAGGCTGATTATGCCAAGGAATGGTAAACAAAGCCCAAAGGTTGACTGGTAGAAAATGCCTATGGCATTAAGTCCGCCTCTGTACATTTATGTGCTTGAAGTATTAAATAAATAAATAATGGTATATCACTGTATATTTGGCAGTGGGCGACGCATTGCTCGCAGACTATAGGCTGGAAGGACCGAAAATGTCTGGAACGGTAACAGCAAACCAAAAGGCCGGTAGACCGCCAATTTGGTGAAGTCAAATAATACTTAATAAAGATACATTTAATTGAAAACGAGAAGACAAACGTGTTGCAAAAATGAAATCTCATAAAAGTTGTATTGATTGATCACGGTCAGGAAATCTTAATAAATAAAACAATAGATATTTTATCAAAAAGCCAACGACACGTGGTATTCCCAGGCGGTCACCCATCCAAGTACTAACCACGCCCGATGTTGCTTAACTTCGGTGATCGGAACGAGAACCGGTGTTTTCAACATGGTATGGACGTTGGCAACGGTGCATCTGAAATTACTCGCCACTATCGGTGCATGTTGGCAGCTTTCCAAGTAGGATTTATTTCTATATCTAAATTCATTGTTTGTTGATTGGTTACAACCAATACGATTACATTTGGAACTGCACAGTTGTGCCCGTGACCACGAACGTCATACGTCAACTATTTTGACTGTACTTACCTGTCAAAAAGAGTAACCTAGATAATGTGGATAAGACACGAGTTTAAAACAGAAGAAGAACTAGCGGGGGATCCGGGGGGGAGGGGGGTTCAGGGGATCATACCGGAATAAATCCGGAATTTAACTGGAAGTTCGTTCATCCATCGTGGACTATGAGGACAGTTTCTTAGTACCATTTGATTGGCTAATATTTTAGCTTAGAAACAAAAAAGACACGGTAGATGGACTGTGTGAAAAAATGGCTAGAAAGGGGAGCAAGGGGGAAATGACGACTCGAATAGCGAATTATGGACGATGAAGATATACCGCGCCAAACCATTGAGATAATATTAGCTAGAAATATAAAGAAAGAAAATGTATTTATTGCAACTCGTACAGGAAGATCACAAACTAAACTAAACACAGTAAAAAAATATACCGGATTATTGAAAAAACATTAGGTACCTCTTAAGAGGTCATTGTACTCAACATTATGAACAACTTTTAATATGGGACCAAACCTGAAATCGCGAAAAAAAAATCTGCTGTTCCCTACATTAATATTCGTTTATCTCGTCAAAATGTAGTGAACAGCTGATTTTATTTTCGCGATTTCAGGTTTGGTCCCATAGTAAAAGTTGTTCATAATGATGATTACAATGACCACTTAAGAGGTACCTAATGTTTTTCATTCAATAACCCTGTATATATAATAATAATATGGGATATTATCACTCCAGCAAGGGGTAAAGCTAGAGTTATTATATGCTGGAATCAAGATCGCACGAAGTCTGTTAGGGTAGGAGAATAAGCTTGCCATTATCTCAGAAAATGTCTCATTTCCGATTATTTTATACTAAATCATAATATATTAAGTAAACCACCTCGTAGATAAACCAATTGTTCTTCTATTCAATCGGAAATATATTCATTGGGACGTAAATTTTTCCTGTCGATCTCATTCAATGAGTTCGCTACTAGCCATTATAAATGAGAATCGGAGTATTAATAATTTGTTGTACAGGATCGTCGGGGCAGAAGTTATGGACGTATTTTAGAAAGGATCTTGGAATGTTCGTCGAAATTTCTTGAGTGCTTGATGATATCTGAGTACTACCCTAGTAAGATATTGGCGCCGATTGTCTTTTTCACAAACTAAACTAAATTTAAGTTCAGCGCATCTAAAAAAGCACAGGTCACATTGTCGGTATCGTGTTACCCAGTAACTGGGTTGTGGAGGTCAGACAGGCAGTATTAGGTAGTAAAACACTGGTATTCAGCTGCATATGGTTAGACTGGAAGCCGACCTCATAAAAGCTAGGAAAAAGCTAGGCAGATGATTTAAATACAAATTCTTGGAATGTTAAAGACTGCTACCAGATAATGGTGCCGATTCTGTTGTTCACAAACTAAACTTAATTAAAGTTCAGTGCATCTTTTTCTTTCTATGTCATTAGGACAAGGACAGAAGATAAATATTAGTTTAGTCCTGTCAAATTAGTCAGCGCCTGATGTAAATTGAAGTATTTTTAGTAGCAAAATTTTTTATCACCTCTAAACTTGTCTATGGATATCTTAATTTGGCAGGACTAAACTAATATTAATCTTCTGTCCTTTTCTTAAATAAATAGAAAGAAAAAAATGCATTGAACTTAAATTTAGCTTAGTTGGTGAACAACAGAATCGGCACCATTGTCTGGTAGCAGTCTTTTAACATTCAAAAAATTTGTATTTAAATTATCTGCCTAGCTTTTTCCTTAGTTTTATGAGGTCGGCTTCCAATCTAACCAGGTGCAGCTGAATACCAGTGTTTTACTACCTAATACTGCCTGTCTGATCTCCACAACCCACTTATTGGGTAACACGATACCGACAATGTGACCTGTGCTTTTATCCTGTGAATTACATGTATGACGAGATAGTGGCACTCAAAGCTTAAAAATAGTTCTGTTGCCATTGTGAGATTAGTGTTTTGCCTTATTTTAGCTGCTGAAGACACAGATGTTAGAAAATGAATATTGTACATATTTATTTGCTCAACTGTATAATATTGACCAAACAATTTTGAAGAAAAAGATAACATAATAAAATATAAAATCTATGTTTACTTTTGACATCATTTTTATACCTACACTAGCTGCGCCCAGTGGTTTCACCGGCGTAAGTGTCGATCCCGTAGGATTATCGGGATAAAAAGTAGCCTATGTGTTAATCCAGGGAATCAGCTACCTCCATACAAAATTTTATCAAAATTAGTCCAGCCGTTTGACCGTGAAGAAGAGACAAACATATAAACACACACACACACACGCACACTCACAAACTTTCGCCTTTATAATATTACTTATTTATTTATTTATATATACTTTATTGGACACCAGAATATACATAACAAAAAAAAACAATTATTACTACAAAACATACAATGGGCTGCCTTATCGCTTTCTGCGATCTCTTCCAGGCAACCTTGGAATGGACAGTGATTGCGTGGATATTAGTATGATATAAAGCTGCTCCTCCAAAATTACCATCAATTCTTGGCAGCATTTAACGTCAGCTAAACAATATCGTGTTTAAATATACCACTTAGTTCCTGGACGTGTGACTAACTCGATACCCGACTAGTTAGAAACACTACCTGTCCAGTGGCCAGCCTACACTAGAGGTAATGCTATGTGCATACAAGATGCACACGGGAATGCAATTTGGTGGAGGCGTCGAGCCAAAACCGAGTGCTCGAATTTCAGGCTGGCACCTTAATGATTGACAATTGGTTTAAGTGTTATCTTGTATCACAACTCATCATCATCTTTTGCCAACCCTTTCCCAACTATGTTGGAGTCAGCTTCCAGTCTAACCGGATGCAGCTGCAGTATTTTACATGGAGCTACTACCTATCTGACCTCCACAAGGCAGTTACTGGATAATACGATACCCCTTGGTAAGACTGGTTGTCAGATTTTCGGGCTTCTGACTACCCGTAACGACTGTCAAAGATCCACGAATGACAGCCTGGACCAACGGCTTAACGTGCTTTCCGAAGCACGGACCCCTCCGTGCTTCGGAAAGTAAAGAGGGTCACCCATCTATAGACCAACCGTGGCAAACGTAGCTTAACCTGATCGATCGACCTGTGCGGTTGTTGTTATTTAGCAACGAGCCCCACTATCTTGTAACACAACTACACGAGAGTAATTATCTAGAGAGCTGAGGTTTCGTGCAATTTAAGTGTAATTCCGGTAGGTGCCTTATTTAAATGAAAGCGTCTAAAGCCAACTCACAGACCGCTACTTGGTTTTGACCCCTCGTACGCCTTCCAAAGGTCCGGAGCCCAGGGACCCGAGATTATATCAATGACACAATAAAACCGCCGACATCACCGTTCCATCATAGACCTCATTCATCGCTTTCCGTCAGGCGTGATCGATTTATTTAATAAATTATTTCATTTCTGTAAGTAGGTTTGTACAAACACTTTTACACGTCAATCATATTTTTAAAAACGAGATGAGGTCGGCGTTTTCTATCTGAATACTTTGAGAAGAAAGGCCGAAACAAACTCAGAGGTCACAGTCTCTTTTAAAGTCCAGACATAATCTTAGTCAGATCATTTTGAGGACGATGTAGACATGTACAGAGGCGGACTTAATGCCATAGGCATTTTCTACCAGTTAACCTTTGGGTGATGCAGAGACAAACAGTGGTAGGTGCAATCAAGAAAATTGAGGAATAAATAAATTTTAAGTATAAAGATACGCATAAACCTATAAAATATATGATATATATACCATATAAGTTTGTATGGAAGTTCGTCATTTTTCCCGATGGGATTTCCCATAGGTCACACAGTTTGTAAGAGTAGAAACGTGATAGCCTGAAGATTAACGGATCCGCTTTATCAGCGACTCCAGCTTGCTAGTTAACACTTGGCATTTATTAATTCGACTAGTTACGTCTTCTATTGGCTTTCGAGGTGAATTCTGGAAACCAATATCTACTAACAGTTAAAATAAATATAGTGGAAAAATCGGGATTCAAATTGAATAACATGCAGGAAGAAAATAATCAGATACTCCAATTTTGGGTAATTGGAATAATTAATATATAACAGTTAATATACATTTTCTTACAAAGTTTATTTTCGTTTTGCCTGTGATCGTTATTAAATCGGTAGAACCATAAAGAAAACTCCATTACTGATACCATTCAAAACCCAAAAACCATGTCCGACTCAAAAGACCAATGAAACAAACTAACAATTTCCGTTCCCATACTGTTATACCAAAAGTACTTAACTTCAACCCAATTTGTTAAAAAAAACCTTTCTCTGTGTGATTTACAAACAAACTTTTGGGTGTTTGATAAAACGATGCTAACGAGCGGCGTCGGGGAAAATGGTGACATTATAATAATTTAGAAATTTGACTCCACTTTCTTGTTACTTGATTTTTATTTCGGCTTGATGATATGTCATTTACGAGTTCCTCGGGTATGATTGATTGCTTCATTCTTGATATTAAAATATTTAGTTGAATGAAAAAGAAACATTTTTACAATGTACATTTGGAAGAAATATGAACTGGAAAAGTTGCAATTGATGAAAATAACCCTTAATTATCACCTTTTTTTATGGGTGGGAAATTTAAAATAACTTCTCTCGCTCTTGTCGGAGCGGACTAAAACTCAAACTTTTACTGACTAAAACCCACCCGTCTTCCTTCAGTTGCCTGTGCCAGAGGCCACGGTAACTCTTTCGAACAACCCGCGATTCTGGCAAGCATCGGCCCTAGCGGACCCCATCAGTTAGTGCTGATATCACTTTGAGGCGCGCGTGAAACACAACGCACTGTCCGTCAACCCGGGACTGGTGATTACCGGACGGCGAGCTACCCATTGCTCGCCATCCGATCCAATTTAATATTGCTTTAAGCTTGATGTTTGCCAGGGAGCCATTTAGCGCAGCAATCTTGGAGTCAGATTAGCGAGCCGTATTAGAAACACAGTGCTGCACTCCAAAATATAAATCGCCGACGTCACCCGAAAAGCAGCCAAGCATTTATTAAGAGGAACTGAGCCGGACACTTTTTACCGTAACTTACACAAGTTATGGACCAAATATACCCCCATGTGGGCCCCAGAAAATGTCCAATAACATCGAGGCAGATCCAGGAGAAGATGGCGAGATGAGCTTAAGGCCTACATACAGTATTTTTCTACACTAGCTCAGGACAAAGAGGAGTAGAAAGGAAAAAGGAGTTCTTTGCCCTGCAGGACAACCTTACTTAGTAAAAATCCTTACTTAGTATAAACAAAGTCGCAGAAATGTCTATAAGCGCATAACTTCCGAACAATTGCGCCAAATAGGATAATTCTTTTTTTGTTGTGTTCAGTATCGTCAGTTTTATGAAAGAAAATTTAGGAAATTCGAAAAAAAAAAGTGCGAAGCTGGGTCAGGCCGCTAGTAAATAATATTATAAATAAAAGTTGGTTAATAAAATGAAATCACACTACAATTAGCCTCTTCAGAAATCAAAACATTTACTGTTTTTCTATTTACTGCCTGTCTGTCTATAGGATTATAAATTTTCGTTGTGTTTCAACTCTGGTAATTAGGTAAAGACTGAGTCATCCACTGAGTCATTTAGTTTGCAGTAAGAATGTGCTGATTCACGTAGGTTCGGCCATTAGGGCCACTTCTGCAGAACCCGTTGTTTTGACCCAAATATTGATTAGATCTAAAGTTAATAAGCCGTAACTTTACTATTGAATCAACTCATTTTGGAACTTAACGTAAAAATCCACATAAGTCTAGTCCAATTCTCAGGTGATGCACAATCGTATTAAACTTACATATTATCAGCAGTGGTATACCCCGACTGACGAGTTGTAGGTTGTAAGTTCGAACCCAGGCGCCTGCACTTTACTTTGGGTAGTATTTAAACGCAAATCAAAAAATATCCTTTTTTCTATGCAATGAGATTCCGAATTCCCATCAAAATTAGGAAAAAAGTAATGTCATATTGATGTATAATTTCGAATTATCTGCAGTTTGAGTTTTGTTAAACATTTAGTTTATTTGTAGTGAAGTAAGTTATTTGATGTAAAAAAGAATATATATGATGAGTATGTATTGATAGGCGATTATTTATTTGATATGCAATTTATAATATCCCTTTACTTTGTGTATTTAATTTCATCACCACTGTTCTCAAAACGGTGAAGGAAAACATCTTGAAGAAACCGGCATGTTCTAGACACAAAAAAATCGGACTCATGTGACTTCCACCAACCCTCACTGGGCTCGCGTGGTGGATTATGGCCCACTCCCTTTAAAAGAGAGGAGGCCTGTGCCCCCCCAGTAGTGGGTACGTTATTGGTTGATTATGCCCAATCATAATAATAATATCCAGCTTGTACTGTCTCAACTGCAGCAAAATGCTTCCCTTAATTTTTGCGTAACTAAATTGTTTTTTTCTGTTAGAAAACTAACTAGCGTAGCAGCTAATTATGCCAGATGGCTCTGAAGAATAGGTATAGACGCCAGCACATCAAGCTACCTGAAACTACCAAATTTTCCCAATCAACTTTGAACCTAAGGCTTTAGCGATAAAGTTGAAAATCTATTAAAGAAATTTGACAGATTGTAGTACCTTGATGTGCTGGCGTCTGTACAAGCTTAACGATTTAATAGACGTAAATATGTGTGGAATCACGTTCATAACTATGCTAGATACGAACATAGACTAAAAAGCTGATCTTCAAGCGGTAACAATAATACCTCAATTTTTTGGTCCTTTCTCCCATTTCCTGTACAAAAAGACCCCAGCACACACTTCTCAACAATCACCGAAGAAAAACCAAGTCATATTCCTAACATTTGCGTAATACCCACCAGATACAAAACCTTATCTGTTATAATAAATCTTCGCGCATAACTCATTCGCAGGTGCACTGGACTTGACTATAAAGGTTATGGCTGTAGGGATGGGCAGAACAATATTTTACGTGACTTCGCCATTTGTTCGTAGCGACTTCATTTACTTACTCGTTATTATTATAATATTTTGTTAGGTGCGTGTGTGTGAAGGAACATTTATTAGAGATTCGTGCGGTTTTGTATCTGTGTAAACTCGGATTTGTGCGTAAATGTTTTTGTAGGTAATCTTAATATATACATATAATTATTCTGTATGTGTGTTTGTCACGTAACTCCTCCTAATCGGCTGGACCGATTTGGATGAAATGTTGTGTGTATATTGCAATGGGTTCCTGGATGGTTTGAAAACACAACTGGAACTGGTAGGTGGCGCTGCTGTCGGTATGTCACCAAATCAAAAGGGCGGGCTTTAAAGCAAAATAATTTAAAGAAAGGCTTCTCGCCAATCCTTCACCATAGAACATTTGGGAGTAAATGAAGAATTAAATAATTTATACGTAGAGACAATATTAAACAGTGAGATATCAAAAAAGTATGACTCAACTGTAGATTTGTTATAAGTAATTAAGGAATAGGAATATTTAAAAAAATAATTAAAATATCATAAATGCGGCGCTGCTTTTCCTGGCAGAACGACGTCTGCCGGGTCCACTAGTATTATATATTTACTAGCTGCGCCCCGCGGTTTCACCCGCGTAAGTTTTGATCCCGTGGGAATATCGGGATAAAAAGTATCCTATGTGTTATTCTGATGTATAAACTATATTACTGTAAAGTTTCATCAAAATCCGTTCAGTAGTTTTTGCGTGAAAGAGTAACAAACATCCATCCATCCATCCTCACAAACTTTCGCATTTATAATATTAGTAGGATTATGTAAAGCGCCACAAGGTTATTTTGGCATATGGTCAAAACCTTAACTGAACGGCCATCATATTTTTTTAATACATTTGGAAAGTGACTTTTTAAATACAAAACAATTGCGAAAATCCCTCTCATAGAGAGGAGGTCTGTATCCCAGCAGTGGGAACATTATAGGCTGTAGGTATGTATGTTATGTAATTGAAAAAATGAAACCAACAACGATTATTATTATTTCCTTTATTTAACTAAATACATATAAATTATATTTTTAAATATTAGAATATAAAAACATTTAAAAATATAAAAAATAGTAACCCACCGGTATCGCGAACAGGGTCATTATTATTATTATTATTATAGATAATTGTGCATCATGCTAAGATAGGAGCCTTTTGGCTTCTTATAGGACTTTCTGTTTCATTTTTCTTTTTGTTACTTTTTTGATTTTTTTTTAGTTTTTATTTTGGTATTTTAATTTAGACTGTGTTTAGTTTAGTTTTCGGTTCCCTTCAAAATGGTTGAGCTGGATGGTGCTGATCCATGCGTCATGTTCGTGAACGGGCGCTGTCAGTTGAGATTGGTCATCTCTTAGCTGCCAGGGCTTCTTTTTAATCTTATACCTATTTTGAATTGTTTCTTCATAACATTGTTCTCACATATAGAAGCAACAAGAATACTGTACTCAGGATTTTGTAATATCTTAATTTAAAAGAGTGTCCTTGGAGTTTCTTGCCCGTTCTTCTCCAAGAGATCTACGTTTTGGAATGGGCAACTAGCTTCAACTTTCTGACTAACTGACCGACTAGTTAATTTTGACAATTCAAAAGTGCCTGGAAATGGTTTAATTGAAATAAATGCTTTGAGTTTGAGTTTGAGTTTAGTTTGTGATCCTCCTGTACGAGTCGCAATAAATACTTTTTCTTTCTTTCTATCTTTCTTTATTTCATAAAAGGGCATCTCCAGATCCGTGGACAGTATTCCAGTGCCTCACAACCAGGCAATCGACCCTCCCCATTATTCAGAAGGCTGTTGAGGCTGCCTACATGTAACTATGTATTTGCCGTAACGCAGAAAAAACGCAAAAAAAAAATATGAAAAAAAAAATATGCGTCACATCCACTCAAAGGGGCCATCGTTCAGCATAATGCTAAGACCTTAAGCAAGGCAGAGCCCTAGAGGTAATTTTAAGAGGCAGCCTCACACGCGACTCATCAGGGTGGCCACTCCAATTTAATTACTAAGTGAATTATTTTAACTATGTTAGCGCGATTATAACACTTCATTGAACATAATTATTTAAATTCCCATATCGTTTATCGTAGTTATGCACAATAAAATAATTTACATTATACGGTTAATAGCGTTTAAACTATAGATTACCTAAACGTATTACTGTGTTCGCGCATAATTTGATTTTGTTGGGACTTCATATTGTTTTAAATGTTTTTTCCGTTTCCATTTTTGTAGCTATCGATTTATGTTGTTCTCCGGTACAAAATGTTTCTTGATTTCATTTTTCTTTTGTTTATTCTTATAAAATAACGGTGTTTTTTGGTCCTTCGAGTCCACAGTAAACATTACAGATGTAACAGGGACTTCGACGCGCAGCCTATAACCATGGACTCAGTAGCCCAGCACATCAAGCTACCTGAAACTGTAAAATTTTCCCAATCAACTTTAAACTTTATTATGTTACAGCGATAAAGTTGAAAATCTATTAAAGAAAGACAAATTGTAGCAGCTTGAGGTGCTGGGCTGGGCAGCGTTTGAGAAGCTTCGTCGAGTCTTCTCGTCGCGTATTCCACAGAGCCTAAAGACTACGGTCTTTAATCAGTGCGTCCTGCCAGTTATGACTTACGGAGCCGAGACGTGGACACTTACGGTACGGCTGGTCCATAAATTCAAGGTCGCTCAGCGAGCTATGGAACGGGCTATGCTTGGAGTTTCTCTGAGGGATCGAATCCGCAACGAGGTGATCCGACAGAGAACCAAGGTTGTCGACATAACTCACAGAATAAGCAAGCTGAAGTGGCAATGGGCCGGCCATATTAGCCGAAGAACCGATGACGATGGTAGACGTGTTCTTGAGTGGAGACCGCGAATCGGTAAATGTAAGGTGAGACGCCCTCAGGATAGATGGAGCGACGATCTTCGCAGGATGGCTGGTAACAGCTGGATGAGAGTTGCCGAAAATCGAGTTGAATGGTGTGCAATGGGAGAGGCCTATGTCCAGCAGTGGACTGCTATAGGCTGATGATGATGATGGTGGTGTGCTGGCGTCTGTACAAGCATTGGAACTATTTAATTTTCAAGTGTACTACAATATCGCATTAGGTCTAGCCTGTAAGGATATTTGTATGCTTGCAGTGGGTAAATAATATTTTTTTTTATAACCTAAAATTTTTTTTTGCAATTTTTACGTCTAGAATCATGTGCTAAATTCATGGTTTTAGAGTATGTGATTCAGGCATCGCTTTACCGCTGCAAGACAAAGGTCTACGCAGTGAGCTAAAGTGAGCGAGAAAAAATGGCGGTCCATGGTCGTTTGGTCGTTACTCCTTGATATAAGTGGCCCGGCCTTTATCTTGTAATGGAAGTTACTAGCTAATATAATTACATCACTTTTTATATTACTGGTCGTCCTTTGTTTTATCTTATTTTGTCTCACATTCCCTCTTTCAACATTAATACAGAAAATGAGTGTATATTGGCATTACAGCAAAAAAGAATACACCTTGGAACTGTAAAAGGAGAAAACAATGATTATAATGCCAAAAAAGCCTCAGTTCAGCATAATGTCAGATGACACCACAAGGTGTTCTACCTGACGCTGATTTTCAGCTGTAACAAATCAAATCAAAAGTTATTTATTCAAATTAGGCTGAGAATCAGCACTTTTTGAACGTCAAAATTACAAAAGACAGTCCCCCAAAATGCCGTCTTTAACTCACGAGTACCAAAAATATGCTAGAATAATAAACACTTAAGGAAATGTGTATCCGTTATAATAAATTAAAGGTATAAGCAAAATAAAAAACATACGTGGTCACATGTCGGAAATACGTCATTCGTTTGACTGATCGGGACGCAAACGCCATCTGGTGGCGCTGACAGAGTCTAGCCTGAGTTCGTGGGAGTCGACGACAGTGCGACAGAACGATGTGGAACGGACTTGACCATTGGACGTCGTACGGACAACATGTGCTCAGAAACTGTCTCGCGGTCCATATCTGGTTATGTCGTGTACTTACAGTGTGATTAAATTGGTTCGTGGAATTTTATAAACTGACTAGCGGCCTGTCCCGGCTTCGCACGGGTAGACATTTATTTTTTAAACATTTTGTTTTTTTCTAGCATTTAAAAAAGCCTATATTAATTAGTGATAATGTAGCATTCAAATGGTGAAAGAATTTTTAAAATCGGTCCAGTACTTTTTGAGCCAATTCGTTACAAGCATACATACAAATCTTTCCTCTTTATAATATTAGTATAGATTTGAACTGCAAACCGTTTTTCTACTGCGCAATAACCAACACTACCCATAGTTCGCCCACAGTAATTAAAATATGCCTGATAATAACGAGACACACATAACCGACCGTAGCAACCGACACGCATTTTCAGAAGTAGGTATTCTACGTCACAGAGTATTTACATGAAGGTACTTCCCAAGTACTGAACGTCGTGAATTTCACTTGTTTAAGACCTGATCGAAAAGTTTCAGGAAGGGGAGCCTTGCAAATGACTTTAGGTTCGCACCCGAACAAAGAGCGTAATAAAAATGTCGGCGTAGTTAATTTGTTCTTACTTTTACGATTTCTGGTGTGCGTAGAAAGTTACCTGTATTGAATAAGTTATTATAATTTCAGCTCGTAAATTATACCTACTTTACAATAAATTGTTGATACTATTGATTCTGGGACTGCCCCGTTGGTCTCGTGGTCGCAAGCGTGACTTCTGAGAGTGGGGTCCTGGGTTCGATTCCCGGGTAAGGCAAAGTTTTTTGGAGTTTTTCCATTAGAAATTTCTTAGTAACAGCCCAGAGTTTGGAAGTTGGTGGTGTGCCTCGGAAAGCACGATAAGCCGCCTGATCTCTTTCCGGTCGTGACGGATTGCCGTCCCATCGGACTATGAGAGTGAGGGAAGAGGGAGTACACCAGTGTCAGCGCGCACACTAGTGTACTATAATATCTCCTGCTACCCGGCTAATCTCCGTTGAGATTGGCCACCGTGACCGAAATCGGTCGGGGAGGCTATTATTATTACTATTGATTCTAGGATATGCCGGTTTCCTCACGATTTTTTTCTGTTATCGGGTCATAGAGTTGGAGTATACGCTCTTCTTTGGGGTAACCTTGACTATAGAAACTATTTAAGTTCAGAGAAGCATGATCCTACGATGCACCGTTTCCGAATTATGGGCCTCCGAATATTATTTTATGACACTAATATTATAAAGGCGAAAGTTTGTGAGTCTGTGAGTGTGTGTGTTTGTTTATATGTTTGTTACTTCTTCACACTCAAACTGCTGGACCAATAGTAATAAAATTTTGTATGAAGGTAGCTGGACACCCTGGATTAACATAATAGGCTACTTTTTATCCCGATATTCCCACGGGATCGACACTTATGTGGGTGAAACCGCGGGGCGCAGCTAGTTGCATATAAAACGCTCTATATTTTCAAAATCGTGGCTCGGATGATATTTTTCTTTGGAAAGAAATTGTTGCTGTATTCGAAAATCATGAGACGATGCAAAACAAACCTGCGTAATATTGAGAAAAAAAATTGAGAAATTGCCGGTAAAAAGTGTCTGTCGATCTTTCAGCTTGCGTATCAGAATTTTCAGAGATTTTTTTTAATAGATTTCGGCCATTTTTATTGCAGCACCTTAGTAACCTTGGCCATAGAAACCATTTAGGCTCTGAGACACGTGGTAAAACGATCTTTATTCACGCTCTATAACTAAAAAAATATTATTATATTCAAATATCTCGAAAACGGTGCGTCCTAGGAAAAAAATAACCAAAATTTTACCCCCCCCCCCCCCCCTCCACCGCTGTGACGTACGATAACGTTCCCACTGCTGGGACACAGACTTTCTTCTCTCTGTGCGAGAAAGATGGGGCCGTAATCCACCACGCGGGTGTAGGGCTAGTTGGTAGATGTCACGTGTCTTCGAACTTTCGGTTCGGAAACGATGACGATGTTTTCTTTTACCGTTTTGAGGGCTGTAATGCTATTCTGTCAAAAGATCACCGTGATAACTCAGGTGAAGTGAGCTTAAAGTGAGCTTTCATTCCACCTGATGCTAGGGATTGACAATATTGACAGCTCACTTTAAGCTCACTTCACATATGTTATCACGGTGATCTTTTTACAGAATAGCACCGCAGTACTTACATTTTTTAAATAGCCGTATTTGTCAAGAAAAACTCTCACTTCTTCTCCACAGTAGCCGAAAACAATAGGTTTTGCAAAAAGGGACTCCACCAAGTTAAAAAACCAATTTTGTAATAGCACTCTCCACTACAGAAACAGCTACCTTATGTTCATTAAAATATATAACCATATTCCAAAAGCGATAAGAGATCTACCATTTAATTTTTATAAAAAAAAATCTAAAAAATTGGCTTCTCGAAAATATTTTTTACAGTTTAAAAGAATTTTTTGATTATAAGGGTAAATAATGTATTTTTTTTTATATAATAAGATAAGTAGGTAGATTTATTTAGTTGTATAATAGAAATGTTATTGCTGTGTTTTTATTTGTTATTGTATATTAGAGTATAAAATAAGTGTTTAGTAAGTATAAGTGTTTTGTATCTATTGTTTATTAGAGTTTAAGTAGTACACAAGTTAGGTTTTATACCTACCCACGTACACATTAGGTTCACACTGTAAATATTCGTATGCCGCTTTTAGCGGCGGATGTGTTGAACTTATCCATTTTTATCAACCAACTTTGTACCTACCATATCCTACGAATAAATGTCTTTGTCTTTGTCTTTGTGGTGATGAAATAATTTACACAAGGTAAAGCTATCTGTCTGTCTGGGTTCAAACCTATGTAAGTCGCAGCGGTTTACACTGGGCTACCACTGCTCTAAATAACCACATACTGAGTCCCAAACAGCAGCAAACAGCAACGCGGCAGACCCAAAAGAAGATGGCGGGACAAAGTCGAATATACAAGCTCTCATTTAAATGGTGTCGGACCTGAAAAGAGGCCATTTTACTCATCATTACGAATAACTTTTACTATGGGACCAAACCTGAAATCGCGAAAATAAAATCAGCTGTTCCCTACATTTATTTTCGCATAACTCGTCAAAATGTAGGGAATAGCTGATTTTTTTTTTTTGAAAAAAGACCTTGTATATCATTTCCAACATTCATGATAGGTAACTAATTCACACACATAAAATTCGATTGTAAACAGTCCCGTAAAACTCAAATACCTATCAATATCCCATTTCACAGCACACACAGATCTAAAGTTACAAATTGATCGATCCTTAATCCGGAGTGCGTAACAAATGTCATGCGATCCACGGATTTATGTGGTAAAAGTCCCACATGTACCAATTGACAGACATGTATGAACATTTTCAATTTCCGGCCATCTTTGTGACGTCATCTTTGAGGGACCTTGTTGACGAATATTTTGATCTCTTTCTTTGCAATTTTCTTTAGCAAATGTCTTCCTGTTTGTGCATGGAAATTGTTATTTCGTTATTATATCATTCGCGGGTCTGTTCGGTTTTGTTGGGAAACTCGAATGGTGTATTTTGTTTATTTTTATTTTCTTGGTAAGTAGGGTACAAATATTTTTCAATTGTGCCTATTTTGTATGCCAGAATCGTCTCATTTTTGTCACAGGAAAACACGAAGAAGAAATAGATAATTCGCAATAAATACTTTTTCTTTCTTTCTTTTCTTTATAACTTTGATTCTACAACTGGATTTGACATTCAGCAAGAAAAAGCAAACTTGTACAAATTCAATCGCAATCTCATCTTAGCGACAGTCTATGTCACAAACTTGTGAAAACAAAGATATAGGTGAATTATACAATTTGACAGACTGAGGCTGAGATTAGACTGCAAACGTTCTTAAAAATACGGGAATTGCCCTTAGGAAAGCACTAGCTAGGAAATAAACAAATATCATTTAAACTAACATAATGTTTTTAACACCTGTAATACCAAAAAAACTTATAATTTTTATAATAATACGACTCTTTGCCATAGGGAACCCTAGAGTTCTGAAAGAAACTTGAGTGTTGGTAATCCAGGTAAATCCCATACAATTGTCTTTGCAAAGAAATCCGATCCCCTACCACTTTATCCTCGGCGGTTCTTTCCATGGAACAATCTTATAAAGTTTTATATTGTAAAGGAAATTTTATCCGGCTTTCGATGCTAATTCATAATCAATTTATCTTTCGCTGCTTAGTCATTTAAATTCAAATACAAAACAAATTGTTCATTATAAAGCGATCCGTATCGCCTTTCTTAAGCAATTAAGTTTCTATACAAGGTGTCAGGGTCGCACAACCAAGGATTCACATTGTACAGACGCCAGCACATCAAGCTACCCGAAACTGTCCTATTTTCCCAATCAACTTTGAACCTAATGCTTTAGCGATAAAGTTGAAAATCTATTAAAGAAATTTGACAGATTTTAGTAGCTTGATGTGCTGGCGTCTGTACATGATTCTGAACCCCTGCGGAGAAATTATTGTTTAGCTTTATCTTGAAAAAAAAAATTGCCGTTCAATACATTTTGACCGCGTAGAACTGTAGGTATTGCACTTTTCTGTGGAAAGGCAGATTTTTTATTATAACCGACGAAAATTTTCTTCGCTAGAAGGGTTACAGTTTACGCTTCGATGTCGAGATGGCCACCCTGTATTTATAAGTTTTTTTTTAAATAAAAATATGTGTAGAGAAACAAACAAAGAAAAAGTATTTATTGTGACTCGTACAGGAAGATCACAAAGTAAACTAAACACAGTCAAATATAAAAAAAAAAAAACCAAATAAGTAGAAAATTGAAGATTGATTGATTGTTGATTGATTTTGTTATTTTTTTTTATTTTTGATTGTAGCATAATAGTTTAGTAGGTCATTTTTAATTTGGTATTTAACAAAATATAAAATCCTTTCCAAGGAAAAACTGTAGCAATAGCAGTACAATATTGTTCGAAGATTATTTTTTACTCGTAATTATTTTTTCTCCACCATCTTGCCTACTACTACTACAGATTTTCCTTAAAAAAAAACCAGACAATCAAAAATTAACCTCATCAGTTTAAAAAGAATCCTCCAGAAAAAACACTTGGCCAAGCGAATTAATCTTCATAAGTGTGATGCGAAAAAACTTTCCAAGAGGCAACTTATGTCCCAGCAAAGCGGAAAACTTTTCAATCGGTTATGGGGGGATCCATTAAGATGAATCGTTGAATTTTCAGTTTTCTATCAGACCACAACTTTGTCTGCCAAGTTTTAAAAAGAATATGCAAATGTTGCCGGCATCGGGTGGGTTAAAGTATGAAAGGTATAGTTACATAAATCTATCTATACTTATAATAAATCTGTAGAGAGGTCAATTCTGTACATGAAATATATTTCCAAAATAACTATCAGCGGGTGATTAGTGATCGATACTGACGCCAAAAATGCAATCAGTAAAATTTTTGTCTGTCTGTCTGTCTGTATGTTCGTTATAGAAACAAAAACCACTCGACGGATTTCAACGAAACTTGATACAATTGTTTTTCATACTCCTAGGCAGGTTATAGTATACTTTTCATCACGCTACGATCAATAGGAGCAGAGCAGTAAAGGGAAATGTTGGGAAAACAGGAGAACTTACTCCATTTTTTAAGCTTCCGTCGCGTGTGCAGCCTTAATGGTTAAAGCTACACAGAAATCATGTATCACGGAAATGTTCTCCTTAAAATTATATAAAAAATATTTCACAACATTAAATGTCTATCTTTTATGGTTGACTCACAATAACACGTGTAACTCCCGATAGCTTAGCAGTTCGGAGCTTTCTGATTATATTTGTCTATTCTTACGTTTATAACACTCTCACTCATCCCTAATTAAAAAATGTTAACATATACGTAACATATACATATATATGTTACCTATTTAAAAAAAAAGAATCATAGAAATCGGTACAGAAACACCAAAGTTATACATGAAATACGCTAATAAGCCATCGCGCGTGAATACAGAATCTATATAATCCTACTATCCTACTAATATTATAAATGCGAAAGTTTGTGAGGATGGATGGATGGATGTTTGTTACTCTTTCACGCAAAAACTACTGAACGGATTTTGATGAAACTTTACAGTAATATAGTTTATACATCAGAATAACACATAGGATACTTTTTATCCCGATATTCCCACGGGATCAAAACTTACGCGGGTGAAACCGCGGGGCGCAGCAAGTATATATATAATAGTTTTATTACAAAACGAAATCTAACTTTAGTTCTAGCCTAAACCTTTGAGCATTTCTGTACAGTAAGGTTCTTAATTCAATAACAGTGGCTCGGTGGTTTAAACCTGATTAGAAAAAAATTGTTTTATATTATGGGGGAAAATGTCTATTCCAAAATTTGAAAAAAAATGTATAAAATTGGGTCGTAGATACCAATTTGTAGTCTCACTTACAAATTGACTGCTTTGATATGAATAGAATAGAATACTCTATGACATGTACACCATATAAATTACAAACATAAATATATAAATTTTACAAAGGGTGACTCAATGGGCGGTCTTATCGCTAAGAGCGATCTTTTAAAGACAATCTTTGGATGGATTAAAAGGGGAAGGAGAGACAAATACTGTGGGTAGTCTGTGGTGTACCATTTACATAATAAAATAAGTGTATACATATAGTTTATTACAGTAATGTAAATAAATACAGGATGTGGCGTAAATAATGGATAACCCTGAAACTGTCGACTGGCCAGATTATCATCTATCATTTACCCCACTTATATCACCATATTATTATGCCCATGATAAATGATAAATGATTTATTTCTGTAAGTAGGTTTGTACAAACACTTTTACACGTCAATAAATGACGATTGGATGACCAAATTATTGATAGTTTTGATATTTTAAATAAAAATAGTACTTCCTCATAATCAGCTGCCATTTCTACAATTGGTGAAATTTTCTCGTCCTGTTTTTTTTATGTTACTCCTGAATATTTGTGTCATCATACCAGTATCAAGTTTTTTTGTTATAATCTAAGATAACTTCGCAAAAAATACTTATTCTCAAATATTAACATGTTTTCTAGGGAATTATGGATTGTTGGGCTGGCCAGTCGACAGTTTCAGGGTTATCCATTATTTACGCCACAACCTGTATATATTTATAATAATAAACATGAAACAGATGCAAAAAAAATATAATGATGATGTTTACGGAGAGACGAAGTGCATTTTTATCATAATTTTGATTAGGTATTTGAATACTTAAAACCAGAATTTCTAATTTTAAATCACCATAAAGATGTTTTTCGTTTGACAACTGAGGATAATTTTATAATCAAAATTTTTAATTTTTTTAGGTTCATGGACATGTTGTGTATTCTTCCCGTCTTAACATATCGCACCCCCGGTGCGACACTGTCACTTTTGCAAAAAATGCAAAAATGAGTTTAATATTTAAAAATGATTTATTGGAAAAGGTGATGAGACAGAAAGTTGAAACCTTCTAAATACAGATAAAAATGTATTACTAATTCCCTCTAAGGTGCCACTAGTCGACATTTTTTCCATACAAATTTCGGGAGAGTATTTACATCACTGTTTGACATTGTGCATTCAAAGTTAAACAGGATATCATTTTGTCTTATTATTATTATTTTCTGTATAGAATAATAAAATAAAAAGCCATTAAAAAGTTATGGGCCAACAAAGATTCGTTTTTCTTGCTATTTTTAACGTAACTTTGGGTGTAAATAAGTAATAAAAGAACGGTAAAATCTTCAAAACATAGTCGGTACCGACAAAGCTCAGTTACCGCAGAGTTTAATGAAAATACTCTATTGCAGTGGTTTTTTTTATTAAACTCGATTTTCCAAATCACTTTACGTTTTTTTACGCGCCTTTCAGTTCGGAACGGTGTTTCTATGCGTGAGAACTAGACAGTATGCGTGTTGACTAGCGTTTAACTGCTCATCACTGATGCTGTCTCTGTCGAAGACGAAGCTGGGTGAGACAGCGTGCTTTTTGGCCATGACCACCAGTGAGTTCGAGCTCGCGACTAGTTCCACCTTAAAGGTTGATTGCGTAAAAATGTAACCTCGATCAGTTGTTTGCACTTTCGTTAAATACGTATGTAATAGAATTGATTATTTTTGGAAGAAAATATACGTTGCCTTATACCTCATTGATCTGGTTGTTGTACGAGCTACTATGGAGCCTGAAGTTCTGGGTTAATTTCTCAGGTCGGGTTTTTTCCATCAGTAATTTCTCAGTAGCAGTCTGGAGCCTGAATCTGTGCCCACTGATGGCAATAGGCTTGCCCCTATTACATAGGACATAAACATAAGTGGCGAAATGTGGGTGTACTAGTAGATATACCTCTGCTTAACCCTTCGTAAAAACAGGCGTTATGTTATCTAAACAAATATGACTTTATGGAAAAGTAACTTTAATTCCTACACAATAAAGTTCAGTTTACGCTACAACTTCAAACATTTTTATAACCTTTTCAATAGTGCTAGTCACTCTGAAATCAACTTAAATAACATTAAAATAAGGTAGATATCTGTTTAACTTGAAATAACATCAATTCAAAACATAAATTTGACTGATATACTTTTTTTGCTTCGCTTACGTTCAATATCTGGTCGAATAATTTAGTGACATCAAATTATTTTTCAAACTCAAACTCAAACTCAAAGCATTTATTTCAATTAAACCATTTCCAGGCACTTTTGAATTGTCAAAATTAACTAGTCGGTCAGTTAGTCAGAAAGTTGAAGCTAGTTGCCCATTCCAAAACGTAGATCTCTTGGAGAAGAACGGGCAAGAAACTCCAAGGACACTCTTTTAAATTAAGATATTACAAAATCCTGAGTACAGTATTCTTGTTGCTTCTATATGTGAGAACAATGTTATGAAGAAACAATTCAAAATAGTTATAAGATTAAAAAGAAGCCCTGGCAGCTAAGAGATGACCAGTCTCAACTGACAGCGCCCGTTCACGAACATGACGCATGGATCAGCACCATCCAGCTCAACCATTTTGAAGGGAACCGAATGATCCAACACACGCGCCACCATCAGTGAGACATTTAAGTGAGCATGACACATTCTCAACTGCCATGCTCTTTCAAGTCAATATAAAAAAATTATAATGAACGGATCCATGGTTCTTACATTTACAAAATTTAAAAAAAAAATGCTTCTAAATTATACAAAACTATAGTTACCAATTTATTTACGAGATGAATAAAATTTTACTAGAAAGAGGTATAAGATATTAAAGTAACAATTAAAACTTGATCGAATAAAAAATACACATTAAGTTCGAATGTCAGAAACACTTAAAAAAAAAAGAAAAGAAAAAAAAGGGAAGCATGTCTTCCAAATATTGAAATTTTAACTAGTGAGCCCAAGTGTCTGTGGAGCAGGACCAGCATTTAGCCAAGCATTTTTATCTACGATATAATCATCTAACTTATAGTATGCTTGTCTACATAGTGTGCGTTTAATGCATGTTTTAAATTTCTTCTCATTTAGTTGAAGAATATCGAGTGGTATTTTAATTTTCATTTTCAATCAATATATGCAAGGTTCTTCATCAACACCGAACAACTTCCTCCAAAAACATTATTAGTAAAGAAAGAAAATACATTTATTGCTACAAATAACGTTTTTGGGTAACACTTGAACTACCCACTTTAATTAAAAACTAAACCAACACTTGGGCGTTACGCAACGCATATAAATGAGGAACAAACAAAATTGTACACAATTAGAGAACCAAATGAACCCCAAGTGAAATGATAATGCCTCCCGAAACTCACACTGTTTCACTACAAAGCAAATATGCTCGCTTGCCTATCGATTCTGTAATAATCTCACCGTGTTACCATAGGTGAAGTGAGCTATCAATGGAGGCAATCCCTAACATCAGGTGGAAGGACAGCTCACTTCACCTCAATTTTCACGGTGAGATTATTACAGAATAGCACTGCTGTTCCCGGAATCTTTGTCGAGACGTATTAGTTTGGTTTGCATGATAGGAATAACGTAGATAAAGTGATGTTTGAAGGCAGTTCGGTTTGTGGTAGCAATAACGGAGATAAGAGTGAACAGGCATCTTCTGGGCAGGTTCATTCCATCGTAAACCTCATTCATTGCTTTCCATAAGGCAAGATCGAGGTCAAGAACAGGACCATTTCACAAAAAAAATATAGTGTGGCAAGAACTACGACGCGCAAACTGTAACAATGAACTCAGCATATGATTCTAGACGACATAGTGTAAAAATGTTTCGTCGGGTATAAAAAAAAATCAGTTTTTTTTTCATAGAAAAGTGCAATACTTGCAATCCTTATATTTTTATACAACATTATTTTTAGTACCTATATGCGAAACCCGAAACACGTTTCTAGTATTTTTATGTAACGAATCTATGTACAAAATTTCATGAAAAATCACAAAGTTATAAGATTTGATAAGTTACCTAGTTGTCCGTACAAATATACTAACCAAATGCACTACACTTCATCATCATCTTCCTAGCCTTTTCCTAACTATATTGGGGTCGGCTTCCAGTCTAACCGGATGCAGCTGAATATCTGTATTTTACATGGAGCGATTGCCTATCTGACCTCCACAAACCAGTTACTGGGTAATATGATATTCATTGGTAAGACTGGTTGTCAGACTTTCGGACTTCTGACTACCCGTAACGACTGTCAAAGATCCACAAATGACAGCTAGGACCAAGCCTTAACGTGCTTCCCGAGGCACGAAGGGGTCTCGGTATGTAAAGATGGTCACTCATCCACAGACCAACCGCGGCAAGCGTAGCTTAACCTGATCGATCGACCTGTGCGGTTGTTATTATTTAGCCAATAATAACAACCGCACAGATCGATCGATCTGTGGATGGGTGATCATCTTTACATACCGAGACCCCTCTCCGTGATAATTTTTTTTTTTTAATAACGTTTGAAACGTTTCTACGCTATGGTGTCTAGAATCATGTAACAGTTTGCGAGTCAATGTATTTTTGATTCAGAGGATCAGCTGATAATTTGCTTTATAGATATTTTTTTTTTCTGAAAACTTGCATGTTCTACTGCTCTAAATGTATCTGTTCGCTTAACCTAAACAGTTCAAAGAAATGCTCCTTATGGATCAAAAGATTACACAAACCAAAAACGGATCAAAAGTCTTCCTCAAAAATAGTTTATCGCCTCGGAAATTCGACTCAATGCCTTTGAGTAGCTTCTCAGACAAATCGATGTGGTAAATAAAGGAGTTTGTTGAGGACACTCCACATCAAAGGTAAAAAAAGGTGGATTGTTGGCCACGTCTCGTACTCGGGATTCGCAGAATCATCCGTACAAAAGCCGATTATTGCCGAACAGTCCTGACTGTTGGTTTTCGAATTTCGAGTTTGAAAGAGCTTCTTTTGTTGTCTTGGAACAAATTACTCTAATCAATTTGGCAATTTTTACTTTGATGGTTTATTGGCATAAGTGATAATGACGGCTTTTTTGTCGCTAAAAAAAACAGTGTTGCTAGCTGCCTTTTTTTTATTCAGTAACAATTCACATTCCTTATATGAGGCAGGTCTGTAACTGTAGGTCACTAAGCGTCTAAGAATTAATTGAATTCTGCCATAACCCTTTCCCAGACTGCGCCATTTAATTTCTGATTTTATCCTTCAAAGAAACTCCGAGAATAGTCCGCTCCATAGCGCGCTGAGCGGCATTGAATTTGTAGACCAGCCCGACTGTTAGTGTCCACTGTTCTGGTTGTCAGTGTTCACTGTTTTGACTGTCAGTTTCCACCGTTCCGACTGTCAGTGTCCACTGTTCCGGCTGTCAGTGTTCACTGTTCCGACTGTCAGTTTTCACCGTTCCGACTGTCAGTGTCCACTGTTCCGGCTGTCAGTGTTCACTGTTCCGACTGTCAGTTTTCACCGTTCCGACTGTCAGTGTCCACTGCTCCGACTGTCAGTTTCCACTGTTCCGACTGTCAGTTTCCACTGTTCCGAATGTCAGTTTTCACTATTCCGACTGTCAGTGCCCACTGTTCCGTCTGTCAGTTTTCACTGTTCCGACTGTCAGTTTCCACCGTTCCAAATGTCAGTTTCCACTATTCCGACTGTCAGTTTCCACTGTTCCGACTCTCAGTGTCCACTGTTCCGACTGTCAGTGTCCACTGTTCCGACTGTCAGTGTCCGTGTGTGTGTGGATCTAAGGACCCAACATACAAAAAAGATAAGGAAACATTTATTCCCTTCCTAGTAAACCTAACATACTAGATACGTTCCATATGTTCCTCACTTTTGGTAAGTAGCTAGGTATAAAGTTATATTGGTTAAAATAACTAGGTGAATTTATTATATATTGTTTAATGCCAAATCTATAATAAACCAGTGATTTTTTGACTTGACAAAACATCGAGATTTTTTTTATTTTAAGTAACGGTTTGTATTAATCTATATTATAATATTTTAAAGAGGAAAGATTTGTAAGTATGTTTGTAACGAATTGGCTCAAAAAGTACTGGACCGATTTTAAAAATTCTTTCACCATTTGAATGCTACATTATCACTAATTAATATAGGTTTTCTTAATTACAAGAAAAAAATAAAATGATTAAAAAATAAATGTCCACCCGTGCGAAGCTGGGACAGGCCGCTACACACATAAACCTTCCGGAATTATCTAGTGTTGTATAGTTTAGAACAAAACGTCACACATACACACACGAAAAGCGACTTTAATTTGTAATATATTTTAGTGAAAGGAATAAAGGTCATAGCACACATATCAACTTGGCAAGGGATCGTCACCGTATCAACTCGAGCCATTCAGTATTCTTTGTGAAACTCCCTAGTGCAACGCACACTAATCGGAATCGTAACATAATCGCCTCACCTCGGGACAAGCTCACGAACCGCGACGATACGGTTAAGATCCCTTTCCGAGTTGATTTGTGTGCTTACTCGTATGACCTTAAGGCAGCCAAATAATAAAAAAACAAACAGTTTTTTTTTCAGTTTAGTCTATGCACGGTACTGAAGAGCTATTTAAACCCTCTTGTGTACACTTATTAGCCCGTTTAAAGAAAAATTCCTTATATTAAAGCTTACAGCCTGTAGCGGTAGAACTTAAAGGTAACTTTCTTAAATGAAACTTCTCTAAATAAATGTAATCGGGGACTACTTTGGAAACTTGTATCTTCCAACAATGTTTGAGACTGTTTCCTACCGTGTAAGGCATATTACTAATTCTACTGTTAACCTTTCCAACAGAACAAAGTTAACGAAACTCGAAACCTTAGTGCTCGAAACTTGTGAGCTTTAACTTAAGTAAAGCATAACAATATGTCGGAGGAGTGAAGTAAAAGGTTTGTTTACGTACTAGTCGCACCATCTATTAGCGTTTAAGATACCTTACTCGATTAATCAAATCGATAACAGTTGTCATTGAGTCAGTAGTTCGAGTCGGAGTTGTCAATGAACTGTTGCGTGTGGCGTTTGACATCTGTCAGATGCCAAGGTGAGATCAGTGTGTTAGCTTAGCGACACAATTGACATCCAGAGTTCGACCGCGCCGGGTGTGCGCACTGATTCTACCCAACCACGCGCAACATGGCGGACACCGATGGAATTTCGGATAAAAATCCCTCAACATCTCCGACAAATATAACAACATCTTCAGGATGATGTTGGGGCTGCTCCCTTCTGTAGTGCATCGGGGATGTTTGTGCTGTATCGCACTGATGGCTTTCATGCAGTCATCCGGAAGAAAACTGTATCCCTGATCTGCAGAATGCGGGGCCAGTGCGATTCTGTAACCATCTCACCGCGAAAACTTAGGTGAAGTGAGCGTGGAGTGAGCTGTCAGTGTCATCCTGATGCTAGGGATTGATACTCTTGACAGCTCACTCTAAGCTCACTTCACCTAACTTTTCACGGTGAGATTTTTACAGAATCGATCGGCTGGATATACAGAGGAGGCGTTCCTGCAGGGAAATTGCGTAACACACTAACTGTGGCTTTCATTTATACAGTTCAACAACATTAACTATTCTCATCATATCTTAAAAACAGAAAAATGTACGTAGAAATTGACAAAATACAAAATGGCTATAAAAAAGCTTACAAATCACGGACAGTAAACATGACTACAGGTGTTCCACAAGGATCTATATTAGGACCAATTTTATTTATATTATTTATTAATGACATGATTGATTATATGAATACTATTTTACCTGACATTGATATAGTAGTTTTTGCAGATGACACTAATGCTATAATAGCGGCTAAAGACATGACTGAATTAACACAAAAGGTAAATGACGCATTGCAAGCATTCCACGTGTGGTTCACTAACAACAATTTGTTAATCAATACTGCAAAGACTAAAGTACTATTATTTAGAACCACAGCCCGAATTAAGGACAACTTAGATGTTGTTTTGAATGATGAAAAAATTTTTCTCTTTAAAGAAGTCACCTTTTTAGGAATCCACATAGACGAACAGTTAAATTGGAAAATTGAACTAGATGCGATTAACAAGTCAATGTCTTCCGCATGTTACGTGTTGAGAGCTCTAAGAACAGAAATTAGTATTGAACAATTAAAAATGGTATATTTTGCATTGGTAGAATAAAAAATTAGATATAGTATAATGTTTTGGGGAAATAGTTATGCTTATAACATCAAAAGAGCTTTCGTTTTGCAAAAACGTGCAATTCGCACTTCAGTTCGTGTTTCGCAGAGAGAGAGTTGCCGTGAATACTTTAATAAATTAGATATACTTACAGTACCGAGTATTTATGTATTTGTGCTGCTAACCAATATGGCCAAATATATGCACGAATATGAGACTGCAGAAGAACGAAAGATTAGAGAAGGCACGCGTAGGCAAGATATTAAGCTTTATAAAATACAGCCTAACTTAAATATTGTGAAGCACTGTCCCAGATACCAATCGGTTATATTATTTAACAAATTGCCTTTAGATTTAAAAAGCGCTATATACTCCAGATATTTTAAAAAACAGCTGAAAAAAATTCTGTTAAGCAAGTGTTTATATAATATTAGTGACCTTTAGAGAAAATCAAATGTTGTGTGAATTTTTATGTGTGTATTTTTTATGTGTTTGTAAATTCAGATACAATCTATTGTTGTTAATGAATAAAAATGACTATGACTATGACTATTAATTGGGTTATTTACAGTGTTGAGCAGACAATTTTTTTTTTAAATATGAAGCAATGGATTAGCAATATCGTTGAAAATGATTCAGATTGTGATTTCAAGTATGTTACACAATTAAAGAACGAAACGCTGTATTTTAAAGAATGTTTGCATTCTAATCTCAGTTTCATGATCAACATCATCATATCAGCCGAAAGACGTCCACTGTTGGACACAAGTCTCCCTAAGCACCTCCACTTTGACCGCTTTTGTGCTCCTCACATCCAGCGAATTCTTACGGCCTTCACATCTTCATCGGCAAATTTACAAATAATCTGATGCTTAGTTTGTAGCGGTATCTGCAACGCCACATGCGAACTACGCGTCATACTGACGTCACGCAAAATCCTGCATCCCGCAAGCAGAGTTTACCGCGCAACTAGCATATTGACGGTTGAAAGGCTAATTGATCTAAGCGACATTTTGTAAAACTTGTAGTAGGACAGATTAAAGTTTTTTTATAATTAAAATATTCATAGACATATAATATGTAAATATTCATAGATAATAAAAGTCTATGCAATAGTTCTTTTTTATGAATATTTTAATAAAAAAAAAACTTTAATTTGTCCTACTGCAAGTTTTACAAAATGTCGCTTAGATCAATTAGCCTTTCAACCGTCGAATTATATACAACGGTCCGACATGAATCAGCGGGCAGTTGCCCGCCAGACATGACACCCGTCTCGTAACTTTTCACGGAACATATTTATATTGAGCTCTTATGGTGGGTATTATATTATCTGATCTGCCTTTGCCAAGTGTTCGATTTATTCAGTAACATATATTTTTTTTAAGTATGAGGCCACCTCTTATGAACAAAAATAAAACTGTAACACATCGTCAATAAAGGAAAAATCTAATATCGAACAAAGTTCACTACCTAATTATCGAACGTCAAGTTCCTTTTGAGCAAACTGCATACTGAAAAGCTAAGTTGAGAAAGAAAATTAGCTTCCGAATGAAAACACGTTGAAGGTAACATGTCTAGGAAATTACTCAAAACTTTACAAGGACTATTCACGAGGCGTCGTGAGGATTGTGAGCGACTTCGCTTTGATTCAAACTCGTTGTAAGTTTAGTGAATTAACGAGCTCTGTTCGCGAGTGCACTTAGAAATGAAGTGCATTGTTATGCAGCAAAATATTATATAAAATCTGTTATGTTATATAAACATCGGTAGATAGATGGATAGAATATGATTTGTCTATACTATAATATTACAATAATAATATTATTCTATACACCGTTACATTTTGATCGTTTTAATCCTTAAAAGGGCTCATTGTACTCATCATTATGAACAACTTTTATTATGGGACCAACCCAGAAATCGTGAAAAAAAATCAGTTGATCCATACATTACGTCGAGTTATGCGAACATAAATGTATGGATCAGCATACAAAAAAGGCACTTTTGAACGTAAATAATTATGTTTGCACAAACAGATCCCTGTTAGTTTTGCTTATATAGTAGTCAGGCACGTTTGCCACTTGACCTTGTAGGATACACATTTCAGCCTCCAATTACGTAGTCAGTGCACACTTAGCATTTCAGATGTCAAGGCCAATTTACGTAATTAAAAACATTCAAAATCTAGTCGCAGTCTCACCTCGGCGACAAACAAATGTCAATAACTTTCAAATTGTAGGGAAATTGTAGAAGAATTTTTGACAGACTGAGATCAGAGGGGCAATTCTCGTAATTTTAAGAAAGTTCACAGTCTGATCTCAGTCTCAATCTATGATCTCAGTCTGTCAAAAAATACTTCTAATTTCCCTGCATTTTGACAAGTTTTTGACATTTGTTTGTCGCCGAGATGAGACTGCGACTATTTTGAATGTTTTAAATTACGAAAATTGGCTTTCTGACTGTGAACGTCCTTAAAATTACGAGAATTGCCCCTCAGACCGTATGTAGGTAATTAGTCCACCTAAAGTGATAATTATGTAACTACGTCTGTAATAAATGGATGTAATGTCTGCTATTGCTTAATTCAAGGACCACCTAACTGTTAGTTATACGACATAATCAGCCTGTAAGTATAAATATGTTCCCACTGTTGACACAGGCCTCCTCTCGATAAGTGGGCCGTAATCCACCACGCGGGCCCAGTCCAGGTTGATAGATCTCTCGTGTCTTCAAATTTTTGGTTCTAGGACATGCTGGTTTCCTCACGACGTTATTGTTAACAGTTTTGAGAACAGTGGTGATGAAGTAATTTTACGCAAAGTAAAGCGCTTGTCTGGGTTCGAACCTACGACCTACAACTCATAAGTCGGGGCTGCTACCACTGAGCCACTACTGCTCTACATACGACATTATAATTTTACTAGCGACCCGCCCCGGCTTCGCACGGGTACAATGCAATTTAATAAATTTAATTAAATAATTAATAACTTGCCGCCAGCCCCTGCCGCCGATACCGCAGCAACCGCTATGTCACCGCATTTTAAATCTGTGATATCTTCCAAAATATTAATTTAAATAACATGCTGTAAAGAGCCATATTGATCTATATTGAATGCACAATGTATTTAAGGTACTTAATTGGATAAGGATTAATTCTGTATTGCTTAAAATCGCTTCGTAAATAAGTCATCATTTCTCGTAAAAAGTAAAAGAAAAAAATGGTTATTGTGGGCTATCCCTAAGAGATAGACATATACCATTGCGGACTTTTTTGTAGAACTTTTTAAGGTGTACAATACTGTAGTACATTATTTTGATGTATCTCATTGGGTTCAGCCAGCGTTTGCAATGTAAGCGCAAAAAAAAAGGTTTATTTACGACATCACATTAGAAACCTCTAAAATTATCAGTGTTTCTCTACTATATTATACATGTATTATACATATAAACCTATCACTTGAATCACTTTATCTATTGAAAAAAACCGCATCAAAATCCGTTGCGTAGTTTTAAAGATTTAAGCATACATAGGGATATAGGGACAGAGAAAGCGACTTTGTTTAACGAACAACTCATAACATCTGGGTATATGAGCGATTAATCTCAAAATAGTCCCAATTGAGCTACCAAGCATATTGGAACAGTTTTTCTATTTTCATACTACGGCTGAATGTCATTTACGGGAGGAAACGGACGTTACACTGCGCGCTGTCGAGTGCCCATCATAACTGTGCAATCAGAATCTGTCTAAAGAACTATAATATACCTATTACACAGATCAACAACCTTTCTGTAAAACTAATATTGTTCTGTGATTAGTTTATGACTGTTAGCGACGCGCTCATATTTCTTAAACTCATAGCTAGTAGGAATAACAATATGTATAACATAAGCATAGAATCTGTATGGGCCGCTGGACCCCCACCCTACACGCCGGCAGTTGAGTCCGTGCGAGCACTGCAAGCTGGTGCGTTTGTTTTGTCTATAACCGTGTCTTTACAAAATATAAGTTTCCTAAGTTTCCTTCTCGTTTTAATTTCGCCGATTACCACCTACTACAATCTACAATGACATTCATCTATTGTCAAAAATATAAATTAGCATATAAATCATTTCAAATGAATACTAAAACTTATATGTAAAATAAACTAAAAATAAAATTAATAAACCATATTTACTACTTAAAAAATCGAGAAATTGGTAAATATATTTTTCAAGTTAATTATATAAATTTATCATATCGATAACGAGATAAACCACAGGTTTTACATAATTCGTTTTTCCGTCATCGAAGCAAAATTAAATTAAAGCATACTTAGTTAAAATTTCGTTGAAAATTATTTTGACAATAATATATTGGTAAGCAAACACTACAGAAAAATATTTTGTCCTGAGTTTTCTTTAAATCATATCTAGTTAAAAACTAACACACAAAAGCTGTCAACTTTTCAGTCACTATAAAGTAACAGCGAAATCTAAAAACTCGACTGCCCGTGTATTTACTAACTAGTTTGCAGAAAGTAAATTTTCATCAAAATGTAGCACAAAACATGATCAAATTTCATAAACTGCCAACAACTTTATACTATATTTTCAAGTAGAATAGATAGAATACCTACAGGGCTGTCAAGTCCAGTATAAAGTTATACCACTATTCTTGATATTAAATGTAGAATGGGTCTAGGGTCCTTCGTTAATTTTCAAAATTTTTCGAAATCCTTTACGAAAGACGAAAGTCTGACTTTCACTGAGCCGAAACAGAAAGCACCTTTAGTTTCGTTGATAAGGAAATATCAATATCTACGAGCTACGTAAAGTAAGACTTTATACTTAATTATTATTTCTAACTTTTTTATATGAGGGAAGTTTCTTTTTTTTAATGGCTCTCTTTTTCGATAAGTATTCCTCGAAAACTTTTTGCCTGTGCTTCTTTCTGTTGTTAGAGATTTCTCCGTTTATTTCTTCACTTGTTTCAGCGGAAGGGAGCTTCGTTTATTTATTTAATTTTTTTAGTGGGCTTTTTAATGGGGAACCATTAAAAGTCATACAAAGATCTTCAAACTTCAATAAACATGGTGAACAAGACAGGAAAGATTATTTCGGAGCGGTCAGTTATAATAACAGAAGCAACTACTGCAGAAGGACAGGTAAAAGAGTGGAAATAGTTGTTTTAACATAGGACTACAATTTTTTTTTTATTGCAATCTCTCCTGATGGAAAGCGATGGATGATGTCTACGAAGGAGCGTGACCAGAAGATATATGTTTACTTTAAGTTGAAATAGTTGATTACTAGATTAGTCTTTTTTCATAGTTTCTATCCTATTCCTACCGCCCCCTCCTCCCCTTCCTCACCTCATCGCTTACTATCGTAAGGAATGATGTCGACGATGCAGGACGCTTACCAAGAAACAACCTATTTCTACATATAACTTTTTTTTATTGCTGAACGGGCCCGCTCTCGTACACCTGATGGAAAGCGATGGATGCAGTCTATGATGGAACGAGCGCGCCCAGAAGATGCCTAAGGCACTGGAACTCCCACGCATCGACGAAACACAGCAGGCTGCTTGACGCCGGACGCCAGTGGAAGGGTGATCGCAAACCAGGCGGGCGTTAGCCCTACCACCGAAGGGAAGAATTCGCCAGTCAAATAAGCTGTTGGGTGTGACTGTTCAGTTGAGTAACTGGCGGAACAAACTGCGCTACATGCATCCCAAAATTATTAGTATATATATATATATACTCGTAGTATATATAGTATTTTTGGAAGAACACAAATGCAGTTTATCAGAATAATACCCCTCAAACAGCTAACAAAATTGGCTCCGGAAACACTGGCGGGGACGTAATCCCGGGTGTCACATTTATGAATGGGAAATTTAAATTTCATCTAGAAGTTGAGAATACCCGTGTGCACAGGATACAGGATGTAGTGCAAGGTTGACATATAAAGAGTAGGTATTCCATTTGTGATTGACCCTGTATACATAAGGAAGGCTCTTATCAGCTAAATTTTGCTTGTAATATTTTTGCAAAGGTCATTTTAACAAGCTAATTATGGAACACTAAGGGAGAAAATAGCTGAACAAAACGTAGACTGCACCGTGTTTGAAATTTTACTTTTTAATTACTCTTAATTATTTTTTTTAATTAAACTTATGTTAAAATTAGTGATATGGTCTGCCTTCCACTTCTTATTTATTTAAACTTTATTGTACACCAGATAATAAATTACAAAAAAAAAATAAGTATGTCATATTAAATTAAAAACCTACAGAAATTCGATTCAAACTTCCAAAATTTTATTTATATCCAGTTTTCACTTTCACATCAAAAAAACTCAGTGTTGGCAGCCCTGCACTCATGTAGACTTCAATTACATAACGCGGAAGGATTGTTAATTGAGTTGCGACAGCACACGACGCGTGCGCCGCGCTGTGACGTCATGGCTCGTTCCAATCATGTCACATTTGTTTTTCCTTGTCGGTAACCTAACTTACTGGATAGGAATTAGCTTCTGAAGGTTTATGTTGGAATATGGATAGAGAGAACTCCAAGCTATCGATAAATCTGAACATCTCGAGGAGATGTTATGAGGTCCGTCCTCCCAAGACGCAGGGTATCTATCTAGTAAGATTTTCAAAGAAAATGGGTCTGAGAAGTTTTAGGAGCTATGCAGATTGCGTATACCTATTTCGAATTTTATAATGAAAAGCCTAAAGCCCACGTTTATTTGTTTAGGATCTAAGAAAAGTCTTAACTGAAATGTCTAGACATTGACCATTTCCCCTCCAAACACCTTTTCAATTCACCACAAATCTTTAAACAAAAACTCACCACAAAGGCCGGACACCCCCCGACCAAAATCTAAGCCTAATAGAATGAAATCCCCTTTGAAACACCATAAATCCGAGGCACCCATTGATAGGGACGCTCCTCAATTGCTTATAAATCCAGTGAAATGGTTATTGGGTGAAAAATGGTCGAAATTGTTAGATACCTCGGTTAATTTAACATTTGGGTTACGGAATGATATCTCTGTGGATTATAGCAGGAATCGCGTTTCGAAAGGGTAGGTATGTAATGAAAAACGTCACAATTTTTTTTTTGTTTTATTGTGTTTGATGGTGGAAAAAAAAAATCGTTTTTATTTTTTATTTTGCTGTTGTCTATAGAAACCAGGGTTTATTGTTTGAGCTCAATACTAACTGAATATTCATACCTGATTGTTCCTCGTAAGCATCGCGAGAAGACCGGCATGTCCTAGAACCAAAAATTCGAAGACATCTGCCATCAACTAACCAGCACTGGGTCCTCGTGGTGGATTACGGTCCACTCCTTCTCACAGACAGAGCGGAGGCCTGTAAATAAGCAGTGTGAAAATTATAGTTTATGCTTATGTTATGATTTTACCTATAACGTGAATTTTTTTTAAACGTTGCCCCGTACTAGGAATTTCTCCTGTATTGTGGGTGCGTTTACAAACATTTAAATTCACATACACAAACAGCCAGACCCGGAACAACTACTTGTAGGTTATACAAATATTTGTTCCGTGCGGGAATCGAACAAACGACACGAAGCGCAGCAGTCAACCGCTTAACCACTGCGCCAACCGTGCCATCAACACAGACGAAGCGGAGGAATAAGCAGTGGGAACATTATAGGTTATGTTTATGTTATGATTTTACCTATAACGTGTTAAATTAATATGTAAGCAAATACGTCGCTATATCATCAAATAATTATGTTTTTTTTTGTTTGTATAAACTAAGTATCACAGTCGGTATTACTTTATTTACGTTACAATCTAGCCTATTAGCTAATAAGTAATTTAAATATAACTTAAACTGCTAAGTAACTATACAGGGTTATTGGAAAAACATTAACAACCTCTTAAGAGGTCATTGTACTCATCATTATGAACAACTTTTACAAAGGGACCATAGCTGCAATTGCGAAAAAAAAATCAGCTGTTCCTTACATTTGACGAGTTATGCGAACATAAATGTAGGGAACAGCTGATTTTTTTTTCGCGATTTCAGATTTGGTCCCGTAATAAAAGTTGTTAATAATGGATGAGTACAATGACCTCTTAAGAGGTTGTTAATGTTTTTCCAATAACCCTGTATAATTATGTTGAGTAGGTATGGAACTTTGCAAAACAGTTGCAAGTGTTGTAAATTCACAAAAAATAATAAACGTCAATTGGCTTCTGGCGACTGGAATTCAAGTGTTTGACAACTAAATGTAGGTTATCAAAAAAAGAATAATCAGGTAATTCCTTAATGTATAGGTGGTTGAATTAGACAATAAATACGTGGTGTATAGTTCAAGCATTTGAAACTGTAATTTTAAGTCATAATGTGGCATTGGAGGTTGCGTGGAAAAACGCAACTACTTTGCGATTAAATTGTGTGCCTTTTACTCTTTTTTTTTTTTTTGAGGATGGGAAATCATCAAATGACCCCTCCCGCTCTGGGTGGAGCAGAAGTGAGTGTCAGACTCTTACTGACTAAAACCCACCCGTGTTCCTTCCTTAGCCCTTTATGTTCCGGGGCAGCGGTAACCCTTTCGGACAATCCCGCTGCCCGTGTGTTTTAGTCTGTGCTAAATAAATTATTTTTCTTTCCTTCTAACAGAATGTGTTACATTCAAATTTGGGAGTGACGACATTACAAACTAATCCAACAGGCATACAAAATACAGAAAAGTTAAAGCCACACCACCCCTCTAAAGACGGCTGCTGCGTTTTTAATTCAATATTGTTTTTCTGCTTCTTATTTAACTGGATTTTGGTTCGCACTATGATTATTTGCGCAGATATTTACAGACAAGAGGACGGCAGGACTATATTGTAAGACCTGTCACCCATATATCATCATACACAGAGCCTAATACAAACCAGACATGCACGAGAACTCACACTTCACGGTTATTGCATGCGAGCTTAGATAGCTAATTAATTGAATTCGCGTAGGTCATACACGCAAAGGTTATTTAGAGAAGCGTCCAATCAGGACATTGGTGTACTAGCGCATTCATGCAATTTATTTTAATAAACTAATTATGAAACAGCGTTCCTCTGTCTAGTTTAAAAATGACGCAACTGTTAATAATAGACCGTCTGTCAAACGTGGTTGTTAAAATGTTATTACAAGCCGTAATTTGATTTATTTTCCATAGACAAAAACGAAAAAAAAATATGTATTTAACCCTTTGTCTGGTAAATTTACAAATATTTATTGATAAATTATTATTAATTAAAAATTAATTAAGTAGGTAATACGGGCTGGTGTCCGCAACTCCTCGTCAATGCGCGTATTTTGCGTACGGATAAAAATAAAATAAAATAGAATAATAAATGAAATAATTTAATATTATATAATTTATTAATTATTATTATTTTATTTAAAAATATTATAATATTTATTTAAAAATATAAACAGAGTATAGCCAGTGGTTTAGGCTGTGCGTTGTCTGTTAGTGAGTGAATGAATTTAGGATTCTTATTAAATTAAAAGCTGAAGATTGGATTCCTTGTAAAGTGTTTGTCCGAGGAAGTACTACCACCAACTTCTGCCACAGTATTTCTAGCAGATTGCTGTGTTCCAGTTTAAGGGTTTCGGTAAAATTACAAGCTTAGAAGGTTCTTCAACTTCGCCCCTAAGGTCAATATCGCATAAGCATTGTTACCCTTGGTGTTGCCAATATCTTCAGGCGACGACAGACGCTTTCCTTGCACGTCAGCTAGTTTAAACGTACAAAATTAAAAACAAAAAATAACTATTTTGCACAGACTACAATATGCTACAAATCCTACAACACAAAACAGTAAAAGTTCTCAACTCCTACCTACGTCTAATAGAATAACGTCACTCTATTGTCCGAACACAATGTAGACTAATTCCGCGTGATTGTATATGTGGAAGCACCTTTATCTTGATCGGGATCTCGTATTGTATTGTAAACATACGGTTTTGGGATTCGTCTCAAAGAAACTCTACTGTTTTCAAAGGGCCTTACGAATAAGGCCCTTTGTACACAGCACTGCAGTTTCTTTACGGTACCGCGTGTTAACCGCGCCGAAGACAAATCGTGTGACCTTCTTGATATGTGGTGACGGCGCCGTGCCGTAGTGCCGCCGTGTCGTCAACAAACTTCCATAGTGATATATACAACACTGACGACCGTGCCTACACACTGGCGAATGAACCGTAATTTTTCACGGCAAGAATAACGTGTGTACAAAGGGCCCAAGGGTTTTGGACCTAAAGTGATACAGATTTTTTCTTAGAATTCATATTGCTAGTTTGCCGTACGGTCTGTATCTGTAAAATCCCAACTTGGTAATATCGGATTTCTACTCAGCTGCCTAGCTTAACTATCCACGAAGAATTAATTTTCATCACCCAACTAAAAATATAAAGTAATAAGTAAAAATAAAATCTATTTGTGTTCATTTATTTGTCAAACTCAAACTCGAAGCATTTCTTTCAAATAAACCAATTGCTAGAACTTTTGGACTGTCACGAGGCCGGTCAGCCAAAAAGCAGAAGCAAATTGCCCATTCATAGTAAGTACCTATAGTATGGAGAAGAACGGCCAAAAAACTTCACGGAAACTCTTTTAAATCAAAGTTTGTGCAAAAAGCTGACCTGGAGATCTATACAAGCGCCATTCGCTTTCAAAGCGTTTCTTATTTTTCTTCAATAACTTTCATGAGACAGGATTTTCATAAGCTTTCCATCATCGTTGTCAAGCCCTCAGATGTATTGAACTACAACTGCGGAACTTAGCAACAGTTAATTCTTCATCCCTAAGACAGTTATAGACACAGAATGATATAGATAGACCTAGATAACGCAAGTATCACGATCTGTACCAAAACCAAGTGTGCCATTTTTTTGACTACCTACTATAACGTCACAAGCACTTTTTCTCACTCACGTTCACCCAGCCAGCAGTACACAAGACTGAACGCGAAATTGGCGGCGTTCGATTTGTGTAGGTACGTAAGTTGGTGCGATTTTTGGCACGCGAAGTAGTTAGTTGATCTTGCGTTATCTAGGTATATCTATATCTGTGGTTATAGACCTTAATTTGTATAAACTTAACGCGCAGGTTGTGGTTCCTATATGCTAAATCCTACTCAGAAATGCCTACCACATAATACTTACATTAATCCCAGTAACACATTCCTCACACCTCATAAGGATAAGCAAACCCGATGTAATTTTTATCTCCCACTTCCCTAACATTACAAATTCAAACTCAACCACCAAGTCACAGATGCTAGCACAACAAATTATTTCACCTGTCAAAGAGGCGGCGGTACATGTGCCCGAAGTCGTGGCGAAACGTGACTCCTGTATCAAGTGGTAAGGACGTGACGGACGCGCGTCGAATTGAGTAGTTGGCCTGTAGTAGAACCGTGAGACATGGCTTTGCTGGGCCACTGGGCTTAAACCTGAAAAACTACATAGTGAAAAATTACTTTAATTTCTGAATTAAATTAATATATTTATATTTAATTGGGAGGTAAAGAACTTTTCTCTGTATACCGTCATTGGGCATTTATTATTATTTTATCAAGTATGTGAACCATTGCTTTACTTGTGATAGCATTATTATAATTTAACTGTTCTTCTACTTCTTTTGCTACTTGTTATAGAAAAGTTCTAACTTGGTGTAGTTGAACGTAAGTGAGTGCGCCCTATACTATGTACTATGTAAATAAGTATTTCCAATGTACTGTAACCTAAACTTATGGTCAATAAACTTTTATTATTATTATTATTATTAATTTGGTGTCGTTGGGTTCGCATTTTCGCTGTTTGCCACCGACTTCCTAAATTAAAGTTATTTTTCACTTTGTAGACATCTTTTTTGGAAGTTGGTTGTTTTTTTTTTTTTTGTTTCACTTTCACTATTAAGTTGTACTTACCCCACACGAATTCGTATAACACTACTTGCTATGTAAATATCAGTGACACGAAGTCACTATAACAACGTCAATAAAAACTAAGTGGCAAAAATACGTATTATTGAAGCTAACTCAAAAATTACCCAAGCTAAGTTAATAAAATTTATATTAGACCTCTGATCTCCTGAAGCATACCCTATCTATAAAAAAAATATTTTTGAAATCGATTTACAAGTGCCGGAGGTATCGCGTAACAAACATACTTACAAAAAAAAAACAACATACAATCGAATTGAGTACCTCCTCCTGTTTGAAATCGGTTAACAAGTAAAGAATAAGCACCAAAAAAGTACCTACGGTGTGTCTTAACTCACCATCCAGAAAAGTCCTTAAGAAGTTACAATGCACGAAAATACTCATTCATAACACCTGTAACTCCTTACCCAACCTTCGGTGTGTGGACCTTTTCATGCCTCTACAAATCTCTGAGTACCATTGTAAGTTTTGAAGGAGGAAGACCCTCCACAGGATCTTGATATAAACTAATTAGGAACGCACATTAAGAGGTACAGAAGCCCTTCTCTATTCATGACACCAAAAGTTTACATGAAAACATTTTGGTGAAGACTATTCACTATACGTCCACTGCAAGTATTTTTGTTTATTAATTTGATAAGTAATTATTATTTATTTTCTTCTCACCACAAAATATGTAGTGGTATCTACAACGCCACATGCGAACAGCGCGTCATACTGACGCCACGCAAAATCCCGCATCTTGCAAGCAGAGTTTACCGTGCAACTAGCATAGATACCTACAACGGCCCGACGTGAATCATCGGACAGTTGCCCGCCAGACACAACAACCGTCTGATTGGAGGATCCTCCCTTTTCTGTGGAGGTTAAGTGAATTTTACACCCTGTTCTTCGTACCTCTTTATAATCTTATCTTGGAAAATCTAAACCTACGTTTTCAAGTGTACAGAAGTGTAAGTATGTGTTCTTTTGTATTGTTAAGAGCATTATCGCAACCTAAACATACATGTTGAATAGTATATCGTTTGCCCGCAAGAATACTGTATTAACTCTAAAAACGTACTTTTTCAGAGACGTTCTTTTTCTTTTTTTGAAGAAGCTATTAAAGCTTTTAGATACAATTGTAGCTTTAATCGCTTCTCCTAAAAAAGTATGTTTTTTAGAGTTAATGCAGTATTCTTGCGGGCAAGAATTGTAGCTAAAAAGCTTTAATCGCTTCTTCTAAAAAAGTACGTTTTTAGAGTTAATACAGTATTCTTGCGGGCAAGCGATATCTTAAAGGTATGGCGTATCTTAGTTGTGTCTTTCTTATCTGGATCTGATTTTGGGCCAACCAAATCTGAAATACTGTCGCGCCAGCGCGGAGTGATACGAAGAATAAAAAGAAGTATATCTTACAGCGCAAGTTACATTTAAGGAGCTTATCACGAACTTTGACGGGATACATTGCTTATTCCAAACCGACCGTACCAATTCGTAAGAAAGACCAATCAGTTCGAATATTTTTCTTACATCGATAATCCTTAATTAAATAAATACCTGCGGGATGATTGCATAACACACTAATAAATAGGAATGGCTTTGATTTTGATAGTTTAACAACATACATCGCGTTATTTACGTAGCTTAGCAGACAAATTTTTCGAACATATAGGAGAAGCAATGTATTAGCTCCTTTAAAATTATTTAGTTAATGATTGATAGTGAGTTACACAATTAGGATGCTGTTTTCTGAAAGCCTTGACTTAAATGACAAAAGTTTTGTAGCAATAAAAAGCGTGGTAGAGCATCTACAACGTAATCACGCGTGGCAAAGTGCAGTAAAAAGTAAAAGGGTCCTTTTATCGGCCGTAAACATGTGTCGTGGGTTTGTTCGGCTTAAGGGAACTACATGACCTAAAGCGCGGTCACTGTCGGACTGCATAGAAAAGAAAGAGAAGCGCGATGACACAACGCTGGTAATTTATTGCAAAATATGAAGCAATTAATACAAAAAATCTATTGTTTGGACTAAAAATTTAAAACACTAGTGCTTTAGTATGTTGCTTGTAGAATAATCTGACAAATCAGAATTAATTTTAATTTAATTTTAATTTTTATTTATTTTCACTTCAAAAACACAAACATCAGTGTAGCCCTGGCTCTTGTACTAGGAGGTCCTGTATCACAAGAGCCAGAATGATTGTAGGTATGTACATTAGTATGGTTTTTATTGTGAAAACAAGGTTTTTTAAGGTATCTTCATGATTTTTTTCTATCGTGTCAAATTTGTTGTATTATACAGGGTGTTCCTAGAAGTATGGATCAAATCAAATAGGGGCGTGGGCAAAGTCATTTCCAAACTTTTTGATCCTGCGAATGTTGGTGAATTTTTTTACGGTTCAAAAGTTATGACCAACTTTTGTTATTTTCAATCACTTTGCATAGTGCTCAAAGAACAAAATCATTTAAAAAAAACTACCAGGAACTGTCAATTTAAGTTTTTTTAGACAGCTCTGATAGTTTTTTTTAATGATTTACTTTCTTTGAGCACTATGCGAAACGATTGAAAAAAATTGGTCACATGTTTTGAACCGTAAAATAATTCTAAACCATCAATCATTCTCAGGATCAAAAAGTTTGGAAATTACCTTGCCCACGCCCCTATTCAATTTGATCCATACTTCCAGGGACATCCTGTATATTCAACACACTATAATTAGCATAAATCCTGAAGAATATCATATATTTTTCTGATTTTGTTTACTGTACACGATTATATACTTTTAGGCATTATAAAACTTACGTTTTTTGCGTTTAGGTCCTGCAGTCCCCTTAAGTTCGGATGGTCAAACCTAATGCTGCAGAAATGTTAATTAAGTGTTAGTAACTTGATGAATCACATGACAGAAAGATTACTAGGCAAAGTTATAGTAAAAAATCACATTATTTAATATTATAAGCAGTTAGATAGAAGACTACTTCATCTGCCTACCCTTTTTCTTATACTTTGTTGGGGTCGGCTTCCAGTCTAACCGGATGCAGTTGAAAACCAGTATTTTACATGTAGCAACTGCCTATCTGACCTCCACAACCTAGTTACTGGGTAATACGATACCTCTTTTATTACTGGTTGTCATACTTTCTGGTTTCTCACTACCCGTTACGACTGTCAAAGATCTACAAATGGCAGCTGCGACCAACTGTTTAACGTGCTTTCCAAGGCGTGGAGGGATGTGTAATGGGTGGTCACCCATCTTCGGAAAAACCGCCTACGATCGATCCTTGCGGCTGTTATTGTTCACGGGCCCCTCAAGAAAGTCAAAATGCTAGAAAATGCTGGCGCCATCTAGTTTTAAAATATTGACATGTAAAAGTGTCTAAAAAGATCTGCATACAGAAATAAAAATTTTAATAAACTTTTCATTACATTACAAGGAATAGTATATGTAACACATTCTTGGAAACTACAAAACCGATATTGATCCCGATTGACATATTCATCGATGTCAGTTATAACAGATTGACAAAAGTCTAGAGTTTCATATTCCTTGTATGCGGAGGCTTTCACGCTGACTAAACTACGACATTAGGAAAAGGCGACTTATATCATTTTTACCTGGCCAGATATTATTTACTTTATTAATGGTCCTGTAGCCCAAACTCCAAACTCCGTACATGCCATACGTTTCAAAAGTAATACCACAAAAGATTGAGCCGTTAACACGTAGATGGCATACGAATTTACGATCGGGGGACCGTCGATCCGAACTTTGACTTTTTGATGAACAGCCTCAGAATTTATGGGGAAGACATGTCCATTAGGAGGGGCTTATCCATACATATGAAAACATTTTGCTTTTTCAACTTTTCACGGCTTTTTTTATTTATTACTTGCTTTTCCATTGCACTGGAGGATGTCTTGAAGGTTCTGGACTGGAAAGGGGCTGGCATTAATATGAATGGCGAGTACATAACTCACCTTAGGTTTGCCGATATCGTAGTCATAGTTGAGATTATGGAGGACCTTATTACAATGCTCGATGACCTCAGTAAGGCCTCCGAAAGAGTGGGTCTTAAAATGAACATGAACAAAACGAAGGTCATGTCAAATGCCCATGTAACATCCACTCTCATGAAGATCGGAGACGCTACACTCGAAGTCGTGGACAAGTATGCTAATCTAGGACAAACTGTTCAGTTAGGTAGGTCCAACTTCGAGAAAGAGGTCATTCGTCGAATCCGACTCGGCTGGAGCATTCGAAAGCTACGCAATATCTTCTCGTCCCACATACCGCAGTGTCTCAAGGCGAAAGTCTTTGACCAGTGCGTGTTGCCAGTGGATGACCGATGGCACTGAAACGTGGTCGCTCACAATAGGCCTTATTAGAAGGCTAAAAGTCACCCAAAGGGCAATGGAGAGGGTTATGCTTGGAGTTTCCCTTTGTGGTCGAATTAGAAATGAAGAGATCCGTAAGAGAACCAAGGTAACTGTCATAGCCCGAAGTATTGCCAAAGTTAAGTGGCAGTGGGCAGGGCACATTACTGGCAGAACAGATGGCCGATGGGATGGAAAGGTTCTGGACGCCGCTCCAGAACGGTACGCGGGCTGTATATGGGACGTAGCGTTGCAAGGCCCATGGCGGACCGACGACCTTGTGAAGACAGCAGCAACCCGTTGGATGCGAGAAGGCCTATGTCCAGCAGTGGACATCCTTCAGCTAAAATGATCACTTGGTTTGCGGCGCTACTAACCCTGTGTGGTTCCTCCATTAGAGAGAATATTTACTGAAACGCATAGACTAGGAATAGATAAGACTAATGTCAAGATGTTTTAGAAATAGCTGAATCTAAAAAATAATCCTATTATATATAATACTACTGAATATAGACACGGCAAGTGTCTCACAGAGTTTTAAAATAAATTGGTTTGGGGCTTAGCCTGAGGGGCCCGTGGCTAAATAATAAATAAGCAATAAGTCGATTGATCAGGTTAAGCTACGCTTGCCGCGGTTGGTCTGTGGATGGATGACCATTGCATATCGAGACCCCTCCGTGTCTCGGAAAGCACGTTAAGCCGTCGTTACGGATAGTCAGTAGCCCGAAAGCCTAACAACCAGTCTTACCAAGGGGTTTCGTATTACCCAGTAACTGGGTTGTGGAGGTCAGATAGGCAGTCGCTTCCTGGTATTCAGCTGCAACCGGTTAGACTGGAAGCCGACCCCAACATAGTTGAGAAAAAGGCTAGGCAGATGATGATTTGGGGCTTAGCCTAAAGTATCTGTTAATTGGTCAAAGTGGCGGGGATTGGGGGAAGTCTATGTCGAGCAGTGGTCGTCTTGCGGCTGTAATGATGATGTTGTATTAAGTAATTACTATGTTATGAGAGTATTATTATACCTCTCCAGGTGAATGCAGAACCACTGCGTTTTCCTAATTATGCCAGGCTTAATAATTCTGCCCATAAAATACATGTGGTCCTTATTTACAGGACCCAAGTAGTCAGCAAAATGTCAAGACACGACCGTTGGTTCCACATCGCAACTTGTTTCAACTAGTTCGTCTTTTACGCGACAATTACTCGGCACAAGTTCCGTGTTCCACAAAATAAGACCCAACAATTTTCTAGGAATTAACTTTAAACGGGATATTCTCTATTTAACGTTAAATGGGAGACATGTTTTAAGTACTTAATATGAAGTTCACAGCTTAAATGAAGCACTTTAGCCATTATGAACTTAGTGCTTGAAAGCAGAATTACAAAATGAGACTGAAATCCTGCGACAGTAATTGCTTTTTGATGATACGTTCGTTCCAACAAAGGGCACTTTTGACACATACGGATAAGCTCGGTTAGCTTACCTTGCAAATCATGTAAAGGGCGCGCGCTTTGGGGGCTGTCTTTTGTAATCGTTAACGCTTAAAAAGCGCTGATTCTATGGGTAATTACATACTGAAGATACTCACAATAGCGGTTGATATCTCGATATCGATACTGGCTATGTCAACATGGATGGCGGTGTGAACACGTCGGTTCAGTCGTATTTGAAGCCTGGAGGCTCAGTTGCCCAGTCCTGTTTTTGTGCTGTACCTCTAACTACTCCAGAAAAACAAGGTGAACCGATTCGACCAATCACGAGACATCACATCGATGCTCACCGTCAGCCGCGATGTAGAAACAAAATATTTTTTTTACCTAAATCGGTTTTGATCGGTATCCTTCGGCATGAACGCATGTGTCTAATATCATGCATTTGATTTACATGGAGGTAACATCGAGCTACACTGCGATTGCAGTGAGGCATTTCCTGTAATTTCCCTGCTTTATTAGAATAAAACAATTTTTGGCTTAACCTGAAGAAGAAAGTAATCTTTCAATATTTGAAATACGGCACATAATTTTAAACTGCCTTGGTCCCGTGGTCACAATAACGATTTCTAAGCGTGGGGTCCTGGCTTCGATGCCCAAGCCGGGCAAAGTGTTATTGTGGTTTCCATTAAGAATTTCTCAGTACCAGCCCAGAATTGGTGATCTGATACTCCTGTGTCTCAGAAATCACGTAAAGCCGTTGGTCCTGCGCCTGATCTCTCCCCGGTCGTGTCGGATTGCCATCCCATCGGACTATGAGAGTAAAGGAACAGAGAGTGCACCTGTGTTTGCGCACACGGTAATACCACCCATGGACTCCACGAGACAGGTTCGATCTTGTGGGGAGTATATTAGCAAAATGCTTCCTTTGCGTTTTATTTTGTTTTATTTTTTGAAAACCTAGCTATTTATGTAGACCATAAGGAAAATTGTGCATTATAATATCTGCTGCGTATCTAGCTAATCTCCGTTGAGATTGGCCACCGTGGCCAAAATAAGCGGGAGGATGTTATTTTATTATTATTCAATTCAGATTCTTATTTTCTACTTTAATTAAAACCATATTAATTTTCAGTGTTTTCAATTTAACTGCTTCGCGCACCGCAGAAACTTACAACTGTTTTAGTCTTATGCTTTTCTTCCGTCCTCAACACATGCCCAGCTACTAAGTGAAGTTATAATATGCAGCATATAGTGTCTGGCAGCTCACAGCCAGCATCTAACATGCGCTAACTAAGTTTGTACTACGGTCCCGGAGCAACTGAAATCGGTTTACTGTATGCGTGGAGACTAAGGTGTAGGAAAAAGTGGATAATCGTACCTACCTGTATACTTCTTTATCTGAAGATTATCTCATAGATTCGAATCCAGAGAGGCGCTTTACTTTGTGTAAATTATTTCATCACCATTGCTCTCAAAACGGTGAAGGAAAACATCGTGAGGAAACCGGCACGTTCTAGAACCAAAAATTAGAAGCCATGTGACATCTACCAACCCGCACTGGGCCCGCGAGTTGGATTATGGCCCACTCCTGTTCACCGAGAGGAGGCTTGTGTACCAGCAGAGGGAACATTATAGGCTGCTTCATCATCATCAGCCTACAGCAGTCCACCTACAGCAGGCCTCTCCAATTGCACGCTATTTAGCCCGATTCTCAGCAACTCTCATCCAGCAACTACAGCTACCCTGTCGCTCAACCTAGCTTGAGAGCGTCCCACCTTACGTTTGCCGATTCGCGGCCTCCACTCAAGAACACGTCTACCTCAACGGTCATCGGTTCTACGGCTAATATGGCCGGCCTATTGCCGCTTCAGCTGGTTTATTCTGTTATTTATGTCAACAACTTTTATTCACCTCCGTCTGCAAAAATGTCATCTTGCTGTATGAAAACGCGACCGCCTCTAACTTGCACACAACACAGAATGTGTCAAGCGTACGACTTTGCACTCAACTTTGCTTATTAGATTGTTTTGTTTCCTGCCTTGTTAATTAAACACACCTAGTTTCAGTAATACTGCCTTAATTTCACAACTTTATTACCAAACTGTGCATTGCTGGAACCGATCGCGTTTGGCAAGTTTTTCTTTATGGCGGTGTTAGTGAGTTGGTTGGCTTTAATCAGCGCACGCTGTGCTGTGTAGTGCTGTTTAGTGACGGGTATATTTTAGGGTGTATACTGGAGCCTGTCTTCCAGACTAACGTCTTGATTAAGTTAGGCTGGTGATGAAGTTGGTTCGTTTAGTACTAGAGGTTTCATATTTCTTGCAAGCAGAGGTAATCGCACTGACTAAACCAAGAGATTAGGAAAAGGGGGCTAGAATCATTTTCATCTCGCCAGTTATTGTTTACTTTAGTTATGATCTTGTAACTCAAATCTTAAGCTGCATGCCTTCCATACTGTTAAAAAGTAATACTACAAAAGATTGAGCCGTTAGCACGTATGTATGTAGATGGCATAAGAATTTACGATCGACCGTCGTCGATCCGAACTTTGACTTTGTGTAAGACTTGCTTAGACATTCATCACTTTGTTACCTGCCAACTCGCCAAACGTCCTACAATCGCGCGAGTATCCATAAAAACGAACGAAGGAAACGACAAAAAATATACCATGAAAATCATTGTGCGCTTACGAGGTGACGGATCCTATACGCTTCGCATGACGAGATAAACCTGCAGGGTAATTGAGTAGCACACTATCAGTAGCAATGGGTTACATTTTGACAGTTCAACAACATTCATTGCTTTATTTGCGTTGTTGAGCAGACACTTTTTTCGAACATATGGGGCAATGGATTAGCAATATGCTTCAAAATGATTCAAATTGAGAGTAACAGGGTGTTACGCAATTAGAGTGCTGATATTATTATATCAGCACTCTAATTGCGTAACACCGCGATTGCGTGTTTTATTATTAATGTAGTACTGCCATGAGCTGATGGTGAGCTTGAGGGCCTGGGTTTCGATTCCCGGTTCAGTCAAAGTGTTATTGGGTTTTTCTACTGGAATTTCTCAGTGGTAGCCGTAGTAGTATTAGATCAAACTACTTTTTTAAATTAAACACCTCGTGTGCCATCACATTTTCAAAACGTCATACTTCAAAACGTTTACCAGCAATTCATTTATGAAACCGACTCAGACAGCTCAATTCCAGCCAGCACTTACGTAAGTGCTTACAGCTAAGCTGCTGAGGCGACTAATCGCAAGCTGTGTTAGTGTCGACACGATTAAATGTACAGGATGTGCGCCAAATGTGTTGCGGTAAAGTACTCTTTAGTGTGGGAGGGTGACAAATGTAGTAAAAGCGGGGATGTTTTGAGAACTGTAGTGAGTTAGGATTTGTAGCCTAATTTTATTGAATTTCATATTATATTGAAGTTTCTTTATTTTATGTGTGAAGGAACTGGCAGACTGAATGTTACAAAAAAAAAAAGAAATGACTTCCAAAAAAGACACTGCAAAGTAAAAAATAACTTTAATTTCGATAGTCGGTGTCGTTAGGTTCGCACTTTCGTTGTTTGCCACCGACTTCCGAAATTATTAGTTATTTTCACTGTGCAGTGTCTTTTGGAAGTCGGTTGTTTTATTTTTAGTTTTTATTTTTCACTTTTAAGTTGTATTTGCCCCACACAAATTCATATAATACTACTTGCTATGTAAATATTACTGACAGGAAGTTATATAACATCATCAATATAAACTAAGTGGCAAAAATACGTATTATTGAAGCTAACTCAAAAACCACCAAAGTAAAGTTAATAAAAATTTATATGGGACCACCCCTTTTTTTGTGGATTGGAAATCATCAAATGACCCCTCCCGCTCAGAGTGGAGCAGAAGGGACTGTCGGACTCTTACTGGCTAAAACCTACCCGTCCTTAGCCCTTTATGTTCCGGGGTAGCGGTAACCCTTTCGGACAATCCCACTACCCATGGGACCACCCCTGAGGCATACTCGAAATCGATTTACTGCCGGAGACATCGCGTAACGTACAGATGCCAGCAGGTCAACCTGCCCCAATCTGTCAAATTTCTTTGATAGATTTTCAACTTTAGCACAAAGGAATAAGGTTCATATTCAATTGGGAAAATCTGACAGATTGGGGTAGCTTGATGTGCTGGCCTCTGTACATAATATACAAAAACAATTTTGTTTACTTGAATTTTTACCAGTAATTTTAGTTTACTACTAAACTACTTAACCGATTTTGATAAAATTTCTATGAGACCAATCTGAAAGTTTATCCTTTCAAATAAAAAGAATTTCGCAAATCGGCTTATAAATAACGGAGTTCTGTGGTAACAAATTTAAAAAAATATATTTAACTGAATTGATAAATTCCTCCTTTTTTTAAGGCGGTTAAAAACCAGTATGGCTCAGATGTTAAGCCTGTTAAGATTTTTTGCTACGTTGATTGTACCCGTACGTTGCTGATTGTTCTTTTTTTATGCCGTTGACCTCGATCACACTTGATAGAAAGCCAGGGATGAGGTCTATGATGGAACGAGTGTGCCCAGAAGATGCCTGTTCACTTTTGCTTTGAAGGCAGACGGGGACGGCAGAGAGTGCCACACTTTGTTTGTGCAAAATTGAACGGTCCGTTTTTTTTGTATATTTATTGTAACTAGAAATTAATTTTTTGAGCCCTATAACTGTGGTTTATCCTTATCGATTTTTTTTGTGGTCTTAGTTGACTTTACGACCAGTTTCATATTTGGTATATTTACCTAAAGTTTTGTAACACAAAAACGTCATAAATCAATCAGTTAAAATATATATTAACTAGCTTCGCCGTGCATAAGTCTCGATTCCAAGACAATATGGAGATAAAAAGAATCTTATCTCCAGGTCATAGGCTACTCATATGCAAAATTTCAGGCAAATCCGTTCAGCCGTTTTAGCGTGAAAGAGTAACAAACAAACATACGATCAATCAAACATTTTCTCTCCTATAAATTACTAGCCGCGCCCCCGGTTTCACCCGCAAAAGTCTCGTTGGAATATCGGGATAAAAAAAAAACCTGTTTCATTCACCAGGACGCCATCTATCTCCTTGCCAAATTTGATCCAAGTCCGTTCAGTGGTTTAAGTAGGCGTGAAAGGTAGACAAAGTCACTTTCGAATGTATAGTACTAGCTGACCCCGTAAACGTTTTGCATAAAAAAAAATAGATAGTAGCCGATTCTCAGACTTACCCGATATGCACACAAAATTTCATACAAATCGGTCCAGCCGTTTCGGAGGAGTATGGTAACTAACACTGTGACACGAGAATTTTATATATTAGACTAGCTGACCCCGTAAACGTCGTTTTGCACAAAAAAAAATAGATAGTAGCCGATTCTCAGACCTACCCAATATGCACACAAAATTTCATACAAATCGGTCCAGCCGTTTCGGAGGAGTATGGTAACTAACACTGTGACACGAGAATTTTATAGATTATGTGGAAGTATGGATAAAAGACTAATGACTAATGACTAATGACTTTTCACGTAATATTGATGAGCGAGCCCGTCTGCTGGCTGTGGGAGAATGGGAATCAGGCTTGTGGCACCATAGGCACTAGGATGGACGACTCATCGTTTCAGCTCGCTACGTATCTCCGCTTGGGCAAACCTTATGTTTCTCCGAATCGATATCACTGCGGTGAAGCTATCGACAGTCTCGGCCACTATGGGCGATCCTGCTGCAGGAGCGCAGGACGTATAGCACAGCACGCCAGCACGCCAGCATAAACGATATTATTCGCCAAGCCCTTGTCACCGCCGGCGTACCAGCGGAGTTGGAACTAAAAGCCTTGGTACGTGACGATGGGAAGAGTCTGGTCTCTTCCCATCGTATTATATACGGCATGATATTGTTGCCTTGGAAGGTGGGTAGACCAACAGAACAGATGAAAGAGAGGCCTCTGGTGTGGGACGCAACCCGTGTCGATATCTCATGTTCCTATCACGGGGGGCTGTGCTGGCGCCCTCAAGCGGCGAAAATACTGTAACCTTATGGGTAACTAGAGCTTTGAGCCGTTTGCGGTCACGGCGACCCCTTAGTAAGAAAATTTCTCGCCTGCTGGTCGATAGTTCACGTGACAAGAGGGCCATTCAACGTGGGAATGCTGCCAGTCTTTGGGTACTGTGTGGTCTGTGGTGGTTTGTGTTTCCGGACGAGTACTTCGACACTTAAGTGTACTTTTTTTTTTGTACTTATTTATTTATATAGTAAAGGGCCGGTTGTTTCAAACGGTTGGTTAACATTATATTCGTACGTCAAATAATAACGATTGCGTATCTATTTGTTATTATTTGACGTAAGGCAAGGCCATCATTTTGTATATGTAATTTGAATCAACGTTTTATTTTTTGGTTTGACGATAGTTAGCGCCATTTTTGACGTATACTCGTGCGTCAAGTGGACATGAAACACCCCGCCCTTAGCGATTTAATGTGTAAATAGTAACCCAGTGTAAATAGTTACTTACTAAGTAAATGAAAGTCATATAGGTCTGGAAATAACCACAAACAGTTAATTATAACTATTTACAATCATCTTACGCGCCACTAAATAGACCAAACACAGTCAAAAACAACCACTACACAATAGAACCACATTAGCTGAATAATGTAAATAATGACGGACATAAATACACAATGCTTGGTTACATTACATTAGATATTAAAGCTGATAGGCGCTAGCTATCACTTGTTGGATGTTTTAGTGAAGTGATTGTGTATTTGTGATGCCTAATATCGTGCTGTTGGTGCCAACTTGGTCTCATAGGTCGTTTATCTTTGAGTGAAATTGATAATGGCCCCGATTCTGTTGTTCACAAACTAAACTAAATTTAAGTTCAGTGCATCTTTTTCTTCCTATTTCATTATGAAAAGGACAGAAAATAAATATTAGTTTAGTCCTGTCAAATTAGACAGCGCCTAACGTAAATTGACGTATTTTTAGTAGCCAAATTTTTAATCACGTCTAAACTTTTCTATGGATTATCTAATTTGACAGGACTAACCTAACCTATTTATCTTCTGTCCTTTTCATAATGAAATAGAAAGAAAAAGATGCACTGAACTTAAATTTAATTTAGTTTGTGAACAACAGAATCGGGGCCAATGTCGCTATAGAATTGTAGCTCACCTCATGAACGGCATAACTATGTAAATGTCTATTAACTTCTCCCAAATTACGATGTTTACTTTTTATAAATTTTGTACATACTTCTTTGACATAATGTTTTTATTATTTAACATTATATACCTACAATTCTGTTTATTAGCGGTTAGCAATAGCAATCATATCATTTGGTTTTAATATTTTATTTATCTTTTTGATAGAATATTTTGTATTTTGTGAATGTGAGAACGATCACCATTCAAGGCTTACACACAGTCCTTCCGATACCTATTAACATTGCAATTTGAAAACTTTATTTAATTCAATTATTTTAAAAGAGCAACCGTGGAGTTTCTTGCTGGCTCTTCTCCATTTGAAACGACCAATTGGAACCGGGCTCCTAGCTTCTGATGTTTCATAAGTGCCCATGTGAAGTAAAATATTTTGATTTTGAGTTCCCCTACCATCCCTATAATTACCAAACCCTTATGAAACTGCCAAGATTCTGCAGTCCATGTCTTTTTTTGGTAAAGTTTGAAACGCTCCAATAACAGAATATTTTACGGGTTGTCTCGTGCAACCTAGCAAGCCCCATACCTATTTGTGCACTGGATTAGATTATCTGTTCATTAGGTGAACAAAAAAATACGAAAGAATTTATGTTTTTGTGAAGAATTTAGATGATACCCCTTATTTTTTAAGTTCTACTGTAAAATTTTTGTATCCCTTATAGTTACACAAATTTACAGTAAAATGTTTTTAAAAAATAATTTTTTTTCTTCTCCGTCCTATTCCTGAACCATAGATTAAATCGGTTTAAAAAAAAATTGTGGTCAACTGTGGACGTTTACTGGGTGATAATTAAATGGAGGTAAAACTTAATTTATTACAGAATAATATGAATTCTGCACAGTCCACTGTGTATTTACTTAGTAACGCAACACATTTTTAATTTTTAGACCAATTTCACGAGATGACTATGCATAGGCTGCGTTTTACTTCACTTATACCTTTAACAAACATAATAGAATGACCGTCATTCATGTAGGTACTACATCGAGCACATTTTATACATACATTTACATTACATACATTTACATTTTATATAATTATTTAAAAATAATAATATAAAATGTATAGTTATCAATAAATTAGAATTAACAAATTAAAATAAAATTGCAATTCCAATGATTTAACATTTAAATTCAAAATTAACAACTCATGATTATCTCAATATAATTTCAAATCAATAAAGTTACAGAGCTTGTAGGTGTAAAGTATACACAACGTAGTAGTATTGGATTTAGTTTAGATGTAAGTTTAGCTGCTTATTTAAAGCTTCCTCTCTCCTACCATTTTTGCTGTGCCCGACAGGGTCCATAATGATCACAATTTTTTAATTTACCACCTAAGTACACATTGTGGAATGCAAATAAAATTTGAGTATTGAGTATTGAGCACCGAAAACTGGCATGTCGTAGAACTAAAAATTCGAAGACATTGTTACATCTACCAATCCGCATTAGGCCTGCCTGGTAGATCATGGCCCACTCCCTCTCGAAAAGACGAGGCCTGTGTCCCAGCTGTGGGAACATTATAGGCTGATTCTGCTTACTATCCCGAACAGCACTCTAGTTGCGAAACACACTATCAATTACCGTCAGAATAATTTTGAAGAATATTGCTAATCCTTTGCTTCATATGTTCGGAAAAAAAAATCTTCTCAACAACGTAAATGACGCAATGAATGATATTGAACTGTCATAAAATCCATTGCTACTGTTAAAGTGTTACGCAGTTACCCCACTGATCTCATAAAACACTCGGTACTATTAAAGCCAACCCGTAACTCCCCCATGAGTGTCGTAAAGCCATTAATAGATTTTCGGAATGGGATGGGTTGCCATGAATATGGTAGTGACGATTATTTGTGAATCAATAAGAACTTGCTTACTGCCTATCGTTAATCTGACTGTGTTTAATAAGGGTGTGTAATATACGGCATAATAACAGATAATAATAATAATAATAATGTATCATTTATTTTCTCTTCACAATAAGTGGTCTTAAAAATAGTGCAAACTTAGAACTGTAAAACTTTTCCCACCTTTGTGAGAGACTGGTGCCTGAAGTAAGTTTTACGAATAAAACCTGTGTTACAGGTCACCAGGACCCTCACCTCGGTAAGAATTTTGTAGAAATGACCAGGAGATAACAATAACAAGAAAATCGAAAAAGTTCAAAGAAAAAAAAAAAAAAAAAAAAAAAAAAAAAAAAAAAAAAAAAAAAAATACACATACAAAAAAATAAAAATACAACAGATAGTATATTATCACTTGAAATAACGTTCACATTATACAGGATGTCCCTGGAAGTATGCATCAAATCGAATAGGGGCGTGGGCAAGGTCATTTCCAAACTTTTTGATCCCGAGAATGATTGATAATTGAGAATTATTTTACGGTTCAAAAGATGTGACCAATTTTTTTCAATCGTTTCGCATAGTGCTCAAAGAAAAAAAATCATTAAATAAAACTATCAGGGCTGTCTAAAAACTTAAATTGGCAGTTCCTGGTAGTTTTTTTTTTAATGATTTTGTTCTTTGAGCACTATGCAAAGTGATTGAAAATAACAAAAGTTGGTCATTACTTTTGAACCATAAAAAAATTCACCAACATTCTCAGGATCAAAAAGTTTGGAAATGACTTTGCCCACGCCCCTATTTGATTTGATCCATACTTCCAGGGACACCCTGTATAATATCCATAAAGGGGTTGCCTTTAGGATTATGTTTATTATTCACCTGTATTAACAAACGTAAATAATAAATAACTAAGATGACTGTCTTCATTGTGTTGTTTTAACCGACTTCAAAAAAGGAGGCTGTATGGACATTCGATTATATCCATATTTGTTCCATACTTACCAATGGATAACGTTTTTCCCAGTGACACGATTGTGGAGGTCAAATACGCAGTGACTCTTTGTTAAATACCGGTATTAAGTTGTACCTACAACTTAATACTGGTATTTAACAAAGAGTTAGACTGGAATCTGACCCCAACATAGTTGGGAAAAGACTAGGTAGACGATCATATCTTACAGCGATCTCTACCGTTCTACTAACTAGAAGTCTTTTTACTAATAGATTTAAGGCCCTAAAACATCACATAGGTACCTACCTAATTTTCACGGACGTTATACATTATTTAAGTTCCAACCAAGCGTGAACCTTAACGCCATTCTGCATTAACGCAACGAAAACGTAAGGGTTAACGTAAAGGTAACCTTTCCAATCCCGACTCAACAGATGTTACGTATGTTATCAAATGTAGCTGTCCCCAATTATTTAGGTACTGACACGTTATAGATACTTACAGAAGGTCAGCTGCCTATCGATTCTGTAAAAAACTCACGGTGTAACCTAGGTGAAGTGAGCGTGAAGTTAGCTCACTTCACGCAATCAATGGAGGCAATTTCTAACATCAGGTGGAATAACAGCTCACTTCACCTTGGTTTTCACGGTGAGATTTTTACAGAATAGCACTGCTGTATATACCGAGATAAACCCACACACACTGTCAGTTCCAAAACTATCTGCTGAAAGTGTAAACAAACCATTTTCAGATAAAATATTTACACAATCTGTCACTGAAGTGAATTAATAACACATACATCTACCACTTTTACCAATAATTATTGTTTGCATAACATTATTAAATTGTAATGAAATGATGTAAAATTAACGACGAAAATTGAGATTATAAAATTATTCTCAGTTGTTAAATTAATAAAAACATGTTTAATGTGATTTTTAATTAGAATTTCTGGTTGAAGTATGTATTTAAATGATCAAATCAACAAACTCAATTTGTTAGTGGCACCACAAATTGACATCCACAATTACATTTCCTGATCCATTTGTTTACATTTTGATCAGATACCTCTGTAACAGACCATACATAGACAATCTTCAGGCCGTACCTGAATACAAGCGCACTCGCGTCTGGCATTTGTTTGTACGTACGCGTCTATGGGTGCGTGCGCCTGTTTTCAGTCGTTGTATAAAGTCGGTCTTCTGTAGATATCTATTTATTCTGTGACACAGAGCCTGCTCCGAGCGTTCTGCTTCATTGGGGCAACGTGACTGCGACGGGGTCTGACCGTTTTGTCCCAACTATAAAACGTGGAGTGAACTGGACAAAAGGTGTTTTTCTTTTAGTAAGTAATAGTTTTGTGACTGGGTAAAGATTTTGATAGTTCAATTTAAACACTTAGCTTACCTATTGCAACGCTTGAACAAAGTAAGAATACTCATTTTTAGGGTTCTGTACCGAAAGGGTGCCAACGGAACCTTATTACCAGCCTCCGCTGTACGTCCGCGGGCATTAGTTGACAGACAGTTGGAATATTTACAGAGTATGTATTTCTATTGCCGCTGTATAAGAAATTAAGTTTAAAATCAAAACAGTTATCCATACATGAAACGTGTTGTTTCACCGTATTTTTGCAAAAAAAAATAAAAAACAAAATATTTAATTTCACATAAGCCTACATGTGCACTTATGAAACGTTAGAAGCTGGCAAGAAACTCCATGGTTACTCTTTCAAAAATATTTGGCTTTTACAATGTTTTCAAATTACAGTAGGTATGGGAGGACAACGTAGGCCTGTCAACAAGTACCAGGTAGGTACTTGATAAAATAAAAAATAGTCTACAGATCTAAAGTCTACAAGGCCTACAGAGTCCTTCGCGTGAGGTTTTTTTTTTATTTAATTCACACGGTCTATAGTTATGCTGATTTATTTACTCTCCATTTCTATCATTTAAACAATTTGTATAATTATCTATCTGTAGACATCCTCTTACAATGGAATTCGATACCTATTTAGTGTACCTAGTACCTAAGTATCGTAGATACGTCGTCGTTGGTAGATTTACGCTCGTCGAAGTCTGTCAGAACCACGAAGTCGTAATCTTATTGAGCAGTCTCCTCACGTTGCTCTCCGATGTTATAGAATTACACATCGAGAGGGTTATTGTGGAGAATGTAAAATAATGCACGTAGTTATTTTATTGATTGTAGAAATCAAAGGAAAAATTATTCTTTACTTTGAATCAAATCGTTATAGACGCAGTGGTAGTCCGGTGGTAGCGATCTTGACTTACAAGCTGTGGGTCGTAGACAACTGCTTCACTTTGCATAAATAATTTCATCACCACTGCTATCAAAACGGTGAAGGGGAAGATTATGAGGAAACTGGCACGTCCTAGAACCAAAAAATCGAAGACACGTGACATCTACCAACCCGCACTGGGCCCGCGTGATGGAATATGGCCCACTCCCTCTCACAGAAAGGAGGCCTGTGTCCCAGCAGTGGGAACATTATAGGCTGATTACGTAAATCGATTAAAATGCCTTTGCAGCTATGAAAACATGAAGCTTACAACCATAATTAAAATGCCTTTGCAGCTATGAAAACATGAAGCTTACAACCATAATTAAAATGCCTTTGCAGCTATGAAAACATGAAGCTTACAACCATAATTAAAATGCCTTTGCAGCTATGAAAACATGAAGCTTACAACCATAATTAAAATGCCTTTGCAGCTATGAAAACATGAAGCTTACAACCATAATTAAAATGCCTTTGCAGCTATGAAAACATGAAGCTTACAACCATAATTAATGTATAATGTGCCTCCATTATTCCAGTATAAGGAAAATAATTTATGATGGTTTAAGTCTCTATAAAGGAAACGTATTTATCACTGGCTGTCAACCGAAAAACCTCGATATATTTCAATTAAATAATTAAATTAAATACCAAAAGACAACAACAAAGAATTCTGTTCAAATGATAACTTAATGAATATTCATTAAACGCAATTAGCGTCTATACAAAGCTTATATTCATTAAGTTTAATCTAGCACAAATAGCTTCTCAGATGATTTTTAATGGGAAAACTTTTCCCGTTTGCATGGACGGCACGTCGGGCTAAGCTACTTTCTAATAAGAAGAAAAATATGTTTACATTTTGTCGCTAACTTTTATAGTTTCTAGAGATAGGAAAATATTAAAATACAAGAGTTATGCAAGTAGGAAACATGTATCTTTGTTGCGCAAGGAATATTTATGCGGAAGTATTAACGTTTTCAATGTATTCCATATAATTTAAGTTAAGTGCATTCCATATTGTCATCTATCATCTATATATATAAAAGGAGAAACTGACTGACTGACTGACTGACATATCAACGCACAGCCGAAACTGCAAGGACTAGGAACGTGAAATTTTGCATACGGCTTCCTTTTATTATGTAGGGGAGCACTAAGAAGGGGTTTTTGGAAATTCGACCTTTAAGGGGGTAAAAAGGGGGGATTTTGTTTTTATGAAAAAATCTTATTGCTTGAGTTAGTAAACTTAAATTTGGCACGAATACACGCGGACGAAGTCGCGGGCGAAGTGCTAGTTAAGTACCTATATTGTTGTACATGCTTCGTAGTATGATATGATACAAAAAAAATACTATAACTGTATATTTATATTTGTATACAACGTGTAACATTAAATGCGCAAAACCTCATACACCCCAATTAGAGCATTGAGTATAAAAGCATAATACAATGATCAAAACTATTTTTTTTAAAGCTAACTATTATTATTAAGAAAATCGTGTTCATCCTGGCATTACTTTTCAAAATTGTATCTTATTGCCTTAAAATAAGACTTAATTTTCTTTGGATCAATCGGCGGATAGTATGACAAAATACATAATTTAAAAAAAAACCTATATTAAAAGTTACCGAAATCGATTCAGTAGTCAAATATGAACAAAACTATTTTCAGGTCTTGTGCATTTAACGTTTATTTATTTATTTTTATTTATATAATCACTTACAACTATTATTACAGGTACAACCCAACTATTGTTACACGTTGTATAGGTAATTCTTGGAATAAAATATCAAGTCAAAAGGAAAACTACCAGAAAATATGTTGAACTGTAGGTTTGATTGGTGATCACAATGTTGTTTCTAACCTCTCTCTAGCCCCTCGGGGATTATGGGCGTGATAATATGTTATAATAGGTCGGGGCAAAAATATTTTCGTATTTTGAATCTATTGTTAGTAATCAAACCTCTTTGGCAGTACTGAATGTAACTGGCTGGTTTTAATACTATTATATGTTGACATTCTAAAGATGCAATAAATAAAAAAAAAACTAGTTCCCGCCATTTCTCAATTGTTTTTCAAGCAAGCAACATGAACGTATGTGACGAAGAAATTCGGTACATTTTAAAATTTTATTACAAAAAAGGTAAAAATGCGACGAACGCCGCGAATAAAATTTGTGCGGTTTACGGACCTAATGCGGTATTAATACGAGTAGCACAAATGTGGTTCAAGCGTTTCAAGTCAGGAAATTTTAGTGTGAAGGATGAAGCTCGCTCTGGACGCCCTGTCACGCATAAAATCAGTGCCATTTTTGAAAAAGTGGAGCAAGATCGACATATTAGTAGTTATGATATTGCTGAAGAACTGGATGTTGATCACACAACAGTTTTACGGCATTTACAAAAGTCTGGGTACAAGAAAAAACTTGATATTTGGGTACCACATGATCTTACTGAGAGAAACTTAATGCAACGTGTTTCCATTTGGGATTCTTTGTTGAAACGTAATAATTCCGACCCATTTCTTAAACGGTTGATTACGGGTGATGAAAAATGGATCACTTACGATAAGAATGTCCGAAAAAGATCGTGGTCGAAGCATGGACAAACCCCACAGACCGTGGCAAAGCCCGGCCTGACTCGGAACAAAGTGATGCTGTGTGTTTGGTGGGATTGGAAAGGAATCGTCCACTATGAGCTTTTGCCGCAGGGTAAAACTATTGATTCTGACCTCTACTGTCAACAACTGATGAGGTTAAAAGAAGCTATTGAGAAAAACCGGCCGGAGCTGGTGAATAGGAAGGGCGTGGTGTTTCATCACGACAACGGCAGACCGCACTCATCTATAGCCACTCAGCAAAAATTGAGAGAGCTTGGCTGGGGTGTGTTGATGCATCCTCAGTATAGCCCTGATCTTGCTCCTTGAAGCATAAAGTTAACCTCAAAAGAACACTGTGAAAACTACCTGTCAGATTTTTTTGATAAAAAATCTCAAAACTTCTACAGCAATGGGATCATGGCATTGCCCACAAGATGGCAACAAGTCGTCGATCAAAACGGCACATACATATTATAAATAAATAAAAAATTAAACCTAAAAGATTTTTTTTTTTTGTATGAAAAATACGAAAATAATTTTGCCCCGACCTTATGGTACAAGAAAAAAAAAACAACTGACTTCCAAAAAAGACACTTCAAAGTGAAAAATAACTTTAATTTCGGAAGTCGGTGTCGTTAAGTTCGCATTTTCGTTGTTTTCCACCGACTAACGAAATTAAAGTTATTTTTCACTTTGAAGTGTCTTTTTTGGAAGTCGGTTTTTTTTTTTGTAAAAAAGTTTATTATTTTTCTCTTTTAAGTTGTACAGTCACGAACACTAATATGTCAACACTTAGCTACTTTCAATTGCGATTTTTTCGTGAAATAACAAATGCAACATTGTTATACGACACTTTACATAAACCTATGGGTTCGAAAATACTATGTTTGTAATAACATAACATTTCGTTCAAAAATAAAGGAGAAAATCGCCTTTGAATAAAGCCAAGTGTATACATACTTTTGCTCGTACTGTACATACCCCGCACACATTCGTATAACACTACTTGCTTACATGTAAATATCAGTGACAGAAAGTTATTATAGCATCATCAAAATAAAATAAGTGGCAAAAATACGTATTATTGAAAATACCTCAAAAACTACCCAAGCAAAGTTAATAAAATTTATAGAGGACCACCCAATAAAAAATTAATTTTTGAAATCGATTCACAATTGCAGGATATATCGCGTAACAAACATAGAAAAACATACAGTCGAATTGAGAGCCTCCTCCGTTTTGAATTCGGTTAAAAAGAGTACCTGGAAGTAATTTTTTCATTCCCATTGGATCAGCAAGGCTGCCTGTCATAACCTAATTAAAGTCATTCATTAAACATTATCACAATCGAACCTTAACACAAAACTTCCATAAAAATCTTGAAACCGTTGTCAGTAACACATTTCGAAGGAATCTAAACTACATGTTGCACAGTTGAAAACTTTGTGAACGAAATACAATCGACTTTCTTTCCTTAATTAAGAGCTCTGTTCAGCCGCTGTTACGAAACATTTTCGGATATTTTCCTGCTAATATCTTGGTGCGTGTTCTTAAGAATATAGAGAAAAGGTATGATATTCAATAGCGACCTCTGTTTGTGTTTTGTTTTGTTATTAAATGATTTGGAATGGCGCAAAAATAAATGGTTCTTATATGAGGAAATAGGTCAAACTTGAGAAACTGTTTTATTAATTCTTTGGCAACACTGAACTCTGCATTGTCTGCGAAAATCTTCTTAATGTAACTTTACAGCATTTGAGTTAACGTTTTTAAACTCAAAAGCTATGTGTGAGTGGGTTTGGGATTGTATATGGACATCCAAGAACCCGGACTGGCCCGTCTGTTGGATGGATTATGGCCCATTTTCCCTCACAGGGAGGAGGCATTTGTCCTAGCAGGGCTAATATTAGGTCCTCACACATGAAATTGAAGCAAAACGAAAAACGTTGGGAACCAAAAACGTACCGTGTTTTCTTTTACAGTAGCTTCCCCATACACATCATTAATCCTTCGATCTGTTTCTGCAGCGCTGGTGCTACGGTGGAACTTTTATTCGTAAATAACGCCATATTTTTTAAGTTTACATTTGTGAACAGAACGATCTCAAAAAAAAAATATCGAAACACAAATACACAAGCCTAAATTTGAATTTTGAATTTCTATCCTGGCATTTGAGATCAAAGTTGCCAGTTCGACAAAAGGCCAATTTCTTAGTTATGGACCTAATATTATAAACTGAAACATATTCATACGATAAATCACCACAGAGTGTGAACGGCCTACTTTTGGTCAAGACTTACCAGGACAGAAATTATTACGAAACAAATTTAAAGGGAAATAGAGTGATTTAATTCAATGCGCCCGCAAATCTGTCAGAGGGTGGCCCGATTAAAGAATATATAGCGGTCGCGTAATCTGGGCCCTTTGTGGCATAGATTGATTCAGCGAGGTTGAATTCGTAAATAATTTAGGCAACCCAGCTGAATTGTACGGTTCCTTCGCCAGGCGGCTAAATAAAAAATATACACGCATTGTCTTTGGCGTACGTTGGTTGGGTTTTAGCGGGAAAACATTTGGAAATGATGCGTTGTTTTTGGACAGATTACGTATCTGATTTGTTTGGATATCTGTTTGTTTTTGTTACATATTTTTAAAAGTAGGACAATGATTTTATATAAACAACAGATCGTAAATGAGGTGGCATGCTGCATGTGAGAAATGTTGATAAATGTACCTGCAAAACAAATTAAATTAGCTTTAGAAAGTAGGACTAGGTTTAGGCATGACTTATGGAAGTAGGTGGACGAGACCATTGAGGTATCGCAGTTCAAATTATTCGAATGCATCGAATCTATTACATATCGAGACCCCTCCGTGTGGAACGCACGTTAAACCGTTGCCGCGTTGGTTCCAGCTGTAATTTTTGTAGATCTTTGACAGTCGTTATTAGTAGTCAGAAGCCCAAAAGACTAAAAACCAGTCTTACCAAGGGGTATCGTGCGGAGGTAAAATAGGCAGTCGCTCCATGTAACATACTAGAATTCAGCTGCATCTGGTTAAACTGGAAGCCGACCCCAACATAGTTGAGAAAAGGCTAGGCAGATAATGAATTTATTCACCAATTCTAGCCGAAGTAATAATCACAATTTTCTGGAGAGCTGGTGTAATTCAATTTTGTATCACTATTGTTTCGTACATCAGATAAAGCGGCTCTATTGTTTATACGAAATGTATACCCGAAATAAAGGTATTACTATCGACTAATTTAATTCAATGTACTTTTGGTATAATTTTGGTAACAATTGGATATGAGTAGGTAAGTACAGTCAGATAAATGAATTGCTAATCGGCATAATTAAAGGTAGGCATAATTTAAGTTGGTAGTAATTTGCTTAGGAATAAATTTCCCTGACTTTTCATTGAGATGTCTTAAATATAATATGGTTTTAGAGTATAAACGCTTCCATTTTTTTTTAAATATACTTTTACATATTATATACAGGGTGTGGCATAACCCTGAAACTGTCGACCGGCCAGATTATCATCTATCATTAACTATCCCACTTATATCACCATATGCCCATGGATGACCAAATTATTGATATTTAAAATAAAAATCTTACTCATACCTAATCAGCTTCCATTTCTACAATTAACGAAATTTTCGCGTTCTCTTTTTTTATGTTACTTCTGAATATTTGTGTCATCAGGACCAGTATCAAGTTTTTTTATTAAAATTTGAACATGTTTTCTAGGGAATTATGGATTGTTGGGCCCCTGTATCGAATATGTGGTGATATAAGTGGTACCCCACAATGATAAATGATAATCTGGCCAGACGACAGTTTCAGGGTTATCCATTATTTACGCCACAACCTGTATATGCTTGTATATTGTATTTAAGATTTGTCAAAATAAAGGAGAATTAAATTCACTGGTCAATCACATCCATATTATTAATTGCACTTACTCACTTTAATTTAACAAGTTAGCTAAGTTGAAGTAGGTATAAGTATCTATTAATTTTAATTCATTCATTGACAAACGTATGTCTCTTTTGTCTTTCTTTGTCCGTTACGTACCGATGATAATTAAATAACCTTTTGATAACTTTATTCGAGGAATAATTTTGAAATTTTGACAGTTTTTTCATACAAAAACTGTCAAATGTGAATTTTATTTCTCGAATAAAAGTTATCTAGCGATGGAAAAATCAGCGCTTAAAATATACTGCATTAACAGCAAATAATTCGTTTGATTTCAGGGTAATGATTGTAGAAGTAGCATAATAATCAGCTGATAACGATCACACTGCTGGTACAGACGCCAGCACATCAAGCTACTTTATCACTAGAACATAAGGTTCAAAGTTGATTGGGAAAATTTGACAGTTGCGGGTAGCTTGATGTGCTGGCGTCTGTACATTGGCCTCCTCTCTGTGAGAGTGGGCTGCAGTTCACCACGCGGGCCCAGTGCGGTTTGCTAAAAATACTAAGGAAGTATTTCCTAACAATTGTGCATGAAATCTAGTAAGCACAAATACCGTTTAAAAACACACACACACTAAAACAATATATAACTACTCATAATTTAAATACCTGTCCCACAATCGAATCCAAATCCAATCAAACTAATTCATTCATTCAGTTTAACATAGACACGTTACAAAGACGAAATTGTCAGAATAACATTAACATCGCAAATTAATTTCGGAGGTCAGGAATGCAATCCTATATATATGAGCTCGCCCCCGGCTATAGATAGACCCTGTTAAATCACGCAGGGTTGATAGGTCAAATTCCTTTCAAGATTTTATTAACCGCAAAGAATTAGCCAATGACGTTGGTATTACGGATCGCACACAATTTTTATTAGTTGTTTATTCTTAAGGAATTCATACAAGTAATCATAATAAATATTACTTTAGTAAAATCCTACGTCCTACTCGTACTAATATTATAAACGCAAAAGTTTTGATGGAAAATAGATGTTTGTTACTCTTTCACGCAAAAATTACTGAACGGATTTGGCACACAGATAGTTTATAACCAGGTTTAAAACATAGGATACTTTTTATCCCGATATTCTCACGGGATCGAAACTTATGAGGGTGAAACCTCGGTGTGCAGCACTGAATAAAATTGTGGAGGTAGCCGTAGGATTCAAACTAGGCTACAATTAACGATGATGATATAAGAATGACGATTTTAATTCAGAAATGAGTTTTTTTAAGAATAATAATAAATTTATTCATTCATTCAATTCATTCATTTCATAAAAACAGTACTTGATTACATTACAGTTAAGAGCTATGATAAAATAAAAGTTTTAGCATCTGAAGCCGAACTAGGAGGAACCTGTATTTCAATGAAAGAATGTAGCACCTATTGTAGAATATCTCTAGATGAGACTCGCACAGACCAGGGAAGCATTAAAAAAAAAATTGCTCTTGACCTCGATCACACCTGATGGAAAGCGATGGATGAGGTCTATGATGGAACGAGCGTGCCCAGAAGATGTCTAAGGCACTGGAACTCCTACGCATTGACGAAACCCCACGGGTTGCTTGATGTCGAATTCCGGTGGGAGGGTGGTCGCAAACCAGGCGGGCGTTAGCCATACCACTCCAAGGGAAGAATTAGTCAGTCATAAGGTGTTGAGTGTGACTGTCCAGGATGCGCCGAGCGCTCAGTTCAGTTGAGTAACTGGCGGAACACACTGCGCTACACGAGGAGGCTTCTTCATGCATCCCGAAAATGCATGGCACAAAAGGGAGGAGGCCTTTACTGAGCAGCAGCTGAAATAAGGCTGCCAAGGATGATGATGTTGATGATAATTGTAGAATATAGCTTTTGCTCACAACCTCGTCGCTGTGAAATTTTTTGTTCCCCCTGACCCACCCCGTTGCATTGCATCGCCTGGCCGCGCTAGTACTTCGTTTTCGCTTAGCGTTCTTGCTAACTTTTTTTTTTCTTTTTGCTTGGCTCCTTCGAATCCCAGCATGCCTATAGCCTTTCTCAAGAATTGTGCTATCAAATGCAAAAATAGTTTTTCAAATCCGACCAGTAGTTCCAGAGATTAGCGCCTTCATAGAAACAATCAAAGCTCTTCAGCTTTATTATTCATATAGATAGATATAGACTGCTTAGGTACTGATGAGTCCAATACCATAAGATACAATGAGGACTTCCTTATATAGTAACTCATAGTAAAAGGTAAAAAAATACTACATCAATAGGTACTTAATAATATAAATGATCGTGTAGTATAGACTGTTTGAACGTAGGTAACACGTTTGAATTTAATGCAAACGTACAGATCGATACACGTGCTCGCCTCCTGTCTAGCTCATTACAGTTGCCTTTCTCTCTGTTAAAGGTCTGCAAACCAGCTAACCAACTGATGGACTACCTGGTGGAAAATGTTTACAGCTAACTACGGAAACCTACGAAACGTACGGTAGAGGCAATCTATGAAGTCTTACCTTGTATAGTGCAGGCTGGCTATAATTTAGCGCGAGTTTCGAACATTTAAGCATTCGAACATTACAGCTTAGAACGGGGTGTCAAATACATATTTTATTTAGTTTTTTGTTTAGATAACTCAGTGCTAGCACAAAGTAAGATAGTGCTAGTTTAGATGGGAATATGTAACGTTGTTCTATCAATATAAATTTAAGTTCTATCGGTGTACACTTATCGGGTATACTTCAATTCATATAACAATGAGTCTAATTCAAACGACATTCTTTTTCTGAATAAAAATGCGTTTAATAATAACGTAATCTTTAATAATGTACGCACATAAATTTGATTTAATTTTTCTTTTAAAAATTAAAAAATTCAGATAATATGAGTTCTACTAAGACAATGACTGTTGTCTAGGTATTGTATCTGTGTTACTAGCTAGTTTTGAATACTTTAAATTGTAATCTGTGGAAAACGTAGTGGGTAGCATAATTGTTTTATAATGTAATATTTAAGATATTATGACTATTTCTTATTGTGCTACTGTTTGTTTTTCCTTAAATATTTTTTTTTAAATTCAAGTCCCTTAAAAATTGGTTGGGGGGCTCATCAAGCTCCTTAAAGTGCATACTTTGTCGCCGAAAGGAGAGGGAGTTTGGATAAGTAATTACCAATGTAAATAATAAATACCCGTGTAACCATGAAATAATTGCCCTAATTATGTGCTTTTAGACATATTATCAGTCTTATCACCGCCATGGGACCAAATGGGACTGGGTGACCCATCCGTACAGAATGCATCAGGACGAATGGGCCAAGGTCGTCCCGCAGTTGCCTGAAGACGGGCGTCGTCACCAGTGTACGAAAAAATCACTACATGCAGTAAAAATTAAAAATATCTTTTACACATAGCTGAGGTTCCATTTGCAGCTTATGTAAATAGTTGTTATTATATCCCAACCAAGGAAGACCCAGAAGAGTTAACATAAGTATTCGTTTGGATATAGGATCCACTCGACTCAACAAAGCACAGCAAGCCACAGTCGTTTGACTATTACATACTTCGAAAATGTATCTAATTACTTATTTGGATAAATTTTCAAAGTTTGTATTACTCACAATATATTTAGATCTAACACACTTCTTCCATACATAAAGAAAAAAACAAACTTCCAAAACAAGTCTAATTCATAACATCAAAACTTTATCGAAATTGCGAACACAACAGGGAAACAAACACAGAATCGCTCACTCAACTGGCTACAGAGGTAAACATGTCTCGAGATACAGCAGATATCTCCAGATATGCCCCGAGGGTCGCTGTCACTGTGAAAAGGGGACAGAATAAGGCCCAAGGTGCACTTGACGGAATGATTAAGAATGTCGGTCAAGCGTGTCTTATGCCTAACGTGTTTTGCCGGTGTGGAGTGACAATTCTGTAAGTCTAAAGGAGAGTGGGTAATTCTGTATGGGCCCCGTACCCAAAAAATAAAAATACTGTAGCAATATGAACTATGTCTAACTTTTATGCCCTCAGGGAGTTGTTTGATCAGTCCTAAGAAAGCATGTCCGAATTCACTTGGAGAAACGAGATATTTGAGGAACTAAGATTGATCCTCTAAAAACTTATTGAACAGCTGATGATGGACCCTTTTAACAATGAATGAACCTCCAAAAACATTTTGGGCTTCTACTTGTTATAATGCACTTTAAAAAATTATTGAGTTTCTTTATCTTTCTGGCCTTTTGTCATAGTTAATGGTAGTAACTAAGCTAGGGACAATCAATACATTCAGCCTATCGCAGTCCACTGCTGGACATAGGCCTCTCCCTACACAACACCCTGTCCTCTTCCGCATCCAGGCTGTCCCAGCCAATTTTTTGAGGTCATATGTCCATCTAGCTGGGGTGCATCACACACTACGCTGGCTAATACGCGGTCTCCACTCCAAAACTCGTCTGCTCCACCGGCCATCGGTCCTTCGACAAACATGGCCAGTCCACTGACACTTCAGCTTGCTTACTTTACAAGCTGGTGGCATACTCCTTCACAACTTAGAAAAGCGAACCTTCGATGTGGTTTGGACTCGGTAAGACGTGCAAATTATACATGACTTTCGACTTGTTCAAATTCACGCCGAAACCAACCCGCCGAGAGGATCCATTTAGGCTATGCAGCATCTGGTGTAACTGTTCCAGCGTCTTTATCGATATGACGATGTCATCGGCAAAACGAAGGTTTGAGATGGCGTCCACGTTGACGTTGATACACTATTTAGTCCAGTCCAGCGTCTTTAAAACGTCCAAACTTATTGACTTAGCAGGTCAATAAGTTTTGAAAGATCAAGTTAAATATTTCCTTTTACTAAATCGATTTTAATTTCCTCGCATAACTTTTTCTCCAAGTGAATTCAGACATGCTGTATTAGGATTAATTAAAATTGTCCATGAGGGCAATAAATATCAACATAGTTCATAATGCGACACTTAACTTTGTGTCTGGGTACGGTCTTACCCATTCACCTTATGTGTCAAAACGGGATACGTTTTTGGGTGCCTTTATAGGCAGGGTTTTTGAGACACATCTTGTAAAACAATAGTTATTATAGGAGTGCTGGAACCACGACCATGGATAGAAAGTCTAGACCTCCGCAGAGAACATTGCTCATAAAAAATTAAGGGTTCAAAAGGGCTTAGGAACATAAGATAAAACTGACTAGATAAAACAGAGAGAAATGTTTGTCTTTTGTTGAGCAAACATTACTCTCGCACACGTGATTTATTTTAACAAACAACTTATGAAAAGCGGGGCAATGTAAACGACGATAAACAAAGTCTCAAAACCCTTTATTACAAACTCGCAAGTATCAAGATCCAACTCTGCGACACATGGGTACCAATTCATTGATTTACACAAATTTAGAACGGAGCCACCCTTACACCCATGCCATGGCAGGATCAATAGACACCAGTACATAGCCACCTATACGTTGTTGTATATTTGTTTAGCTCTGACAATGCCTGGAGGATATAATGGTAATGTTACAACACATTGGACCCGAGGCTTTAAAAGAAATAAGCTGAAAATATTTATATTTTTGATTTTCAATTTACTCGTATGTTGATGAAATATTTAGAAAAATATTAGAGGACGCCAAATTATTATTTGTAGAGTGAAAAGTGTAAAGTTAATTAGAGTATTTATGTTACTTTGTGCAACTAAAATACTATTCAATGCAAAACTAAAAAGAAAGCGTGTTCAATCAATAAAAAAAAGTAAATGAAAGTCGTTTCACAGCAATAAGAACATTTAATTAGACAAGTTATTAAAAATGAATACATATCAATTAATGCGTTTCATTAGGTTCTTCCGATACTTCATTTAAGCGGTTTCACTCAAAAATCAGATCAACAAGACCAAGAACAAGATTTTATTGAATAATTATCAACCCGTCCTGTTTTTACAACTTGTTGAAACATCTACTTTTCTTTATTTATTTACTAGCTGCGCCCCGAGGTTTCACATAAGTGTCGATCTCATGGGAATATCGGGATAAAAAGTATCCTATGTGTTATTTTGATGTCTAAGCTATATTACTGTAAAGTTTAATCTAAATCCGTTCAGTAGTTTGTATGAAAGAGTAACAAATATCCATCCATCCACACAAACTTTCACATTTATAATATTACTAAGTTTAAGCCCGCGGTTTCACCCACATAAGTTTCGATCCCGTAAGAATATCGGGATGAAAAGTATTCTATGTCTTATTCTGATGTCTAAGCTATATTACAGAAAAGTTTCATCAAAACCCGTTTTGTAGTTTTTGCGTGAAAGAGTAACAAACATTCATCCATCTTCACAAGCTTTCGCGTTTAGAATATTAGTAAGATAGCCTGCTATCTTTATTTTTTATTTTTATTTTATTACTAGCTGCTGCCCGCGACGTCGTCTGCGTGAAGGCTCTACAGAACCAAAAATACCTAAGATGCCAGTGTCGCTATAGCATTATAAGTACACAACTTTTAAAATAGCATGAACATATTATAAGTTTTTTTTGCAAGCGAAGCAAGTGAAGAGAGATATATGGGATTCCTGCTGAGTTCAGTCATAAGATGTGACTGAAGGAAATAGAGAAAATAATTCAGGAATACATTCCAGGACACAAAAGAGTAAAAATACGTACAAAGTTCTCTATAAACTACGTTGGTAGTTATGCTGCCAGGAGCCAAAATGTAAAGAGAGTCAGGACTGGTGACGCGGGAGCAAGCGACGTACAGTTGCCCTTGTGAGAAGCAACTCGTCCTGAGGTCGACACCCGCTGCCTTCAGTATCTGCCCGTGCGACTTATTGAATGCGTGGTATAAATACTGCCTCGCCGACGCCACAACCCGTAATAAGAATTTCCGCCTCAATGGTATGTCTGTGGAGCGAGATGACTTTAAGGCGGGTTACACAACTTCGGAGTAGATAGGTAAGCTGAAGGTCGGTGTTCCGATTATGCTTCTTCGGAGAAGCATAATCGGAACACCCACCTTCAGCTTGATGGTATGCGCTGGAAGTCCACTTGCTGACAGGGAGCTCAGAAATTCCACGGGATAGTGTGTGGCGTCATCTTGCTCGACAACAGTGTTTATCGAGGTGTAGACCACTTTATTCCCCTCAATTTCCGAGAGAATGCATTCGTTAATTGCTGCAACCTGAACATTTTTGGGCATCAAAATAGCCCGCTCACACACCCATGAATTCTGCTGGTGCGGTATACGACTGATGTCCCCGTACACACAGCGAATTAGTTCTTCTAAGCTGGATACCACTCTACCGAGAGACTCTGAAAGCACCACCTGTCCACCTATCTCTTCTCGTAGAGTGGCTTCGCCAAGACTTAGAAGGACGTCGGAGAATTCTTGAGCACGTGCATTGCCGCCGAGCCGAGCTTTCATATTAATGGTCAAGCGCAACGTACGAACTCGTGACCACAACGAAGATCGTTTCAACGAAGCATTCACCTCGTCAGCCCTCGAGCCCCGCGTCACCACGGGAAGCGTGCGGAAAATCACCACTGAACAGAACTGTGACACCACCTATCAAATGTTCGTTCCTGCGGATGTCCTGCAGGATTCTGTCCACGGCCTCAACTGGCCATCGTACACTCATCCCATACGATCAGAGAGCAATCCTTGAGCACGTGTCCCTTATCACTGTTACGTGACACACCACAAACAGGCGTTTTGGCGCTCTCTAAATCGATGGAAATTCTAAACATAGCATGTGCTGTCTTGCCACTCGGAAGCAGTGTGGTAGCGATTCCCGACGACGCTACAGCAATAGCAATTTTGTCTTGCCTCCTGACCTCTGCAAGTATGCCAGTGGTAACAAATGTTTTTCCTGTTCCATCAGGAGCATCCAAGAAAAACATTTTACCCTGGTTTTGCCCAACGCTTTCAAGGACGGTGTCATAAAGTTTTTGCTCTGAAGAGAACAAAGCGACATGGTAATTTCGTATGGTGATCATTTCGCCCGGATCGTAATTTGTCTCCGCGTTATACTCCCGATTTCCACGGTCTTGATACGGTGATGATTGAGGAGCTGGTAACCCATATTCGATCAGTGGATTGCCGCCGATAGAAATTACCACATCTTGAAGTGAACTGAGACAGGTGTTCAGCATGCGTTCATCAGTTACTTCGACTTCGTCTCCAGTAGCACGCCTCAAAGCTCGTAGAAAATCTTCAGACAGATGATGGCGATACTTCTCCCACAAAGCTACCGGGTTCGCAACTCCACAAAACACCAAGATGACGGCAAACAGATGACGCATGCGGCTGGGACTGTCACTGACGCTAGCCTCCGCGAGGGTGTCATGAAATTAAATGATCATCATCAATGAACATAACTTTTTTGTAATACTTAACACCGCATTTTTTTTAAATTGGTTTCCTCAACTCTGCTCAAGATTTTGAGGGTTTTGTTGGAACTTGAATTTGTCAAAATGAACTATACGATACAACTTTTATGAAAAAAATGCACATCACCATCTATGAATTTTAAGAATAACTAACTACTTACCTCGCCAACATGATCAAATTTAAATTATTAATTTCAAAAAAATGTTAACATGTAACTTGATTTGATTTTTATGAAATCTCATAGATGGCGTTGTTTTAAAATTGTCTTTATACTACTAACATTCATTAAACTATATTTCTCTGCCCAAGTTACTTATATGGCGTAGTTTTTATAGTGTAAAGCTAGATAATAGCATGGCTTACTCAAAAACATCATTTAAATATGCGTCGTTAGATTACACGCTGTCACAGAATGCGTAAGAAAAATAAAGATTCACAGCTCCTCCCCCGTAGGTGATAGCGTGATAATATGTAGCCTATATGTTGACCCGACCTCTTAGTAATGTTCATGCAAAATTTGAAGTAAATCCATGCAGTACTTTTTGAGTTTATCCCGGACAGACAAACAGACAAACAGACAAACAGACAAACAGACAAAAATTCTAAAAACTATATTTTTGGCTTCGGTTTCGATTGTAAATCACGCCCCAAGTATTCTTTTTAAAAAATATTCAATGTACAGTTTTGGCTTTCCTACGATTTTATTATATGTATAGATATTAGGGAAAACAAACAATTGTACATTTTGTCTTACATCTAAGTATACAATAAAGTGGATTAATGCACAATCAACAACGTTTCCACATATTACTTTATGTATTAATTTACTTACATACAATATGGATGAAAGGTAGGGCTAATTTTAATATTATACTTATTTATTGGGTTTTAAGTGTATGAACTAATAAAAAAATTCTTTTTTAAATACATTATGAGCTAACGTAAATATGTCTATTTTATCAAAATGTTGGTTATATATTTTGGCTAATCTGTGGAGAGGCGCCCGTTGAACTATGCTATCTTACTAAGCGCCATATCAATAAATGCTACTTCCTAAAGTAGCATTTATTGATATGGCGCTTAGATGACTTACTCACTAAAACATACTCAAACTAAAATCACAACATATAGTTTTAGTTATTGTGAATTCGTCACTTATAGAAGTGCACAGTGCTAACATAAGGACGCGGTGTAAAATACCGTTAGTTGAATTGTTTACAAGTTTCAAAATAAAGCGAAAATGAGCTATATTCACAAATTCATACGATGGGAAGTAGTTTTATAGTAAACTAGCTTCTGCCTGCGACTTCGTCCGCGTAAAATTTCACCTTCCCCCATTCACCCTCTTAAGGGTGGATTTCTAAAAACCCTTTCTTAGTGGATACCTATTGTCACAAAAAACACACCTTCCAAATTTCATGTCTCTAGGACCAGCGGCTTAGGCTGTGCGTTGATATATCAGTCAGGACTTCGAATATCAGATTAGAGTATCCAACCGGAATAAATTGAATTTTATACATATAAAGCTTTCGGAATAAATTCAACAATCCATTGTGTAGTTTAGAAGAAAAACGCGGTCACAGAGCAAACGCGACTTTAATTTATAATAAAGTATAGATATAGAAGAAATAGATAATGTATTGATCAAATTATTCTGCGGAAGTAACGGATGCGCCTTTTTTGTTTAGTATCTAAGGTTTATTTTTCTTTACATCCTTTTCAAATATTCGTGCCATTCATTTCATTTATAATACTGCGGCAGTATTATAAATGTCTATTCTATTGTGAATAACTCCACAAACGTACATAAGTACTGTTGTGATTAATTTACGAGAAAGATATTGTATTGAGTTTTATCCTTATAGAAACACGTGATTGTTACTCTAAGGCTCTAATAATAAAAATAATGAATATATTACCTCAGAGGGCGACTCAAAGAAACAAGTAGGTTTTTAGGTTTAACATAATAATCTTTAATCCTTTTCGTGTTGTATAAAGTTATGTATGCAGTTCAATTATCAATTTATTTGAATAATAATATAGTATTTTATTATTATATTTTAGAAGGGCTCGTGGTTAACTAATAACAGCCATACGGGTCGATCGAAGGTTAATCTACGCTTGGCGCGGCCGGTACGTGGATGGGTAACCATCCATTATGTATCGACACGCCTCCATGCCACGGAAAGCATGTTAAGCCGTTGGTCCGGGCTGTAATTCGTAAAGCTTTGTCAGTTGACACGGGTAGTCAGAAGCCCAAAATTCTGACAACCAGTCTTACCAAGGGGTACCGTATTTCCCAGTAACTGGGTTGTGAAGGTCAGATAGGCAGTAGCTCTATGTAAAATGCTGGTATTCAGTTGCATTCGGTTAGACTGGAAGCCGGCCTCAACTATATTGGGAAAAGGCTAGGGAAATTGAATAATATAGTATTTTAAATGAAACTTAAATAATTATCTATTTAAGAAAAATGGTTAGTTTTTTGAATTTGCAGGGTAATAAAATGAGATATGAGAAAATTATTAATTTGGTATATTTATCTAATATATAAAACTAGCTGACCCCGCAAACGTCGTTTTGCAAAAAAAAAAAAAAATAGTAGCCGATTCTTAGACCTACTGAATATGCACACAAAATTTCATAAAAATCGGTCCAGCCGTTTTGGAGGAGTATGGTAACTAACACTGTGACACGAGAATTTTATATATTAGTTTCTCGTGTCACAGAAATTTTATATGCATATTCAGTAGGTCTGAGAATCGGCTACTATCTATTTTTTTTTTTGCAAAACGACGTTTGCGGCGTCAGCTAGTCTAACCTAATATATAAAATTCTCGTGTCACAATGTTAGTTACCATACTCCTCCGAAACGGCTTGGCCGATTTTTATGAAATTTTATATGCATATTCAGTCGGTCTGAGAATTGACCAACATCTATTTTTTTTTTTGTTGCGTTTGCGGGGTCAGCTAATATAAAAATTTAAAAAATAACTACGTTGACAAAATTAAAGTCATAAGTTAAAAATCTCAACTAGTATCTCCACAATAATACTTATTAACCCAATTTAATCAAAAGAGTTGTGGTTTTAATATATTCTATGCAGCCAAGTTGAACGGATGTACGGTGTGGTAATGCCATAAACCTATCTAGGTACGTGCAAGTGTTGCCAATGGACTTTAAACTGGGTTAGTGGGTGTGAACCTGGGGTCACAGTCTTTAAAATAGTTTTGATTTTAAAGTTGAATGAAGAGGTGATAAAAATGATTTGCATTTCTACGAAAATATTATAAATATAGCTTCTGAATCACTGAATGGTTGGACGAATTCTTCTTTTTGTATCCAAACGGATTGATGATGTTTTTCGGATAAGGAATTAATGGAATTTTATGAAAAATTGGCGCTTCCATTTGGGTATAGTATTTTTTAAAACGTCTTTCGCAGGATGCTCACATGAATAGCATAAAATATAATCAGCTTATAATCTTCTCACTCCTGGCACACAGGTCTCCTTTCTGCTAGAGGGAGCGGGCCTTATTCCACCGCGCGGGCGGTGCGGGTTTGTAAATGTCACGTCTTCGAATTAGTTTGTTCTAGGACATGCCGGTTTCCTCACGATGTTTTCCTTCACCGTTTTGAGAACAGTGGTGATGAAATAATTAACATAAAGTAAAGCGTCTGTCTCACAAACCGACATTAGTAATTATAAGTTTAAGAACAATTAGATTTTTAGTTGTTAAGTAACAAAAAAATAATAAAACTCAAAGGAAACGAAGATCAATGGAAACTTAAATTCAATTTTTTTTTTCTTAGCCTATATATTGTGTCCCACTGCTGGGCAAAAGCCTGACCTTTTCCTTCCAAACCTTCTCTTGTGAGATCTCTTGCCGTATAGGCCTGCAATCTCTCATGGTTTGGAAGTTTATATAGGGAGATTCGGACTATAGTTCACCAGTGTCCGTTTCAACTCTGGGTTTTGACAAATTCAAATCTGGGTTTTACAAAAAACTTCAGACGTCTGCGATGCTTTTCCAGCGAGATATCGGCGATAATGTGTTTTTCACCGTTTTAATGGCGCGGCCATGGGGTTTTAAGTCTTGCAGCTCCTAAAATATAAACCCAGGATTTTTTTCTAAATTTTTAAATTTTTTTACAAATTCAATCTGTTATTTACCTAAATTTCAGGTCTCTGCAAATCTTAGTTTTAAAGATCTCCGTAGCCGCGCGGTTTGCCGCGTTTCAATGGCGCGGCCACGTTCAAACTCTTTTAATTTTTTAACCATAGCTTTGATAAATTTATGGTTTTAAGAATCAACTTTTACAAATTGTTACAAAATATTGGCATGGTTTTTAAAAAAAAAAACGTCGTGGCCACGCCCTTGAAACGGGCACGTCCATCACGCGGCAGAGCCTCATTCGTTGGACAGCAGGGCAATTAAATTGCAATATTGCTAAGTGCAATAAACCATAGCCACTATCGTTTTAAAGACAAAAATCCCTCTTTAAAATATTTCAATCAAGTTAATCAAAGCTTACTTTACAAAGAGATACCATTGTGACATTTTATTAAGGCACCCGTAAAACACAAAGGAACTGCAATAAGATGGAATGGATTGTTAATCCAGGTTCTACCTCCGTCCGACACTTTTACAGGCTTTTGTCTCCGGCAGTAGCGAGATAGGTACTTAATTGAACTTACAGTTGTAGTAGCATTACTTATTGTTGCAAGGAATAATATAATAGTATGACGTTTTTTGTATTTACATTTAAAAAGGTTTAATGGATTTGTGAGTTTCAGGATGAGCCTTGTTCCATAACATACAAAATTCTGGAAGTTGTTTCTTTGTGCACAGCCCCGTGACTCGGTCGGTTGAAAGTAATTTTCATTCGAAACTTGAACAAGTATCTAACGGGTGGAGCAAACAGTGATCAATTTACTTATACAAGTGATACAAAACAGTACCTGTGTGTCTTGTTTAATTCAATCAACAATCAACTCAGCCTATCGCAGTCCACTGCTGGACATAGGCCTCTCCCAGGCTGCGCCACAACACCCTGTCCTCCGCCTTCCTCATCCAGTCCGTTCCAGCCACTTTCTTTAGGTCATCCGTCCATCTAGCTGGGGGACGTCCTACACTACGCTTGCCGATGCGCGGTCTCCACTCAAGGACTCGTCTGCTCCACCGGCCATCGGTCCTTTGACAAACATGGCCAGCCCACTGCCACTTCAGTTTGCTCACTCTACAAGCTATGTCGATAACTCCGGTTCTTTTCCGGACAATTTCATTCCTGATTTTATCCTTCAAAGAGACTCCGAGCATAGCTCGCTCCATAGCGTGCTAAGCGACCTTGAATTTGTGAACCAGCCCGACCGTCAGTGTCCACGTTTCGGCACCATATGTCATGACGGGCAGGACGCACTGGCTGAAGACCTTAGTCTTCAAACACTGCGGGATAGGTGACAAGAAGACTTGACGGAGTTTTCCAAACGCTGCCCAACCCAACCGGATCCTTCTGTCGGCTTCTTTCTCAAAGTCGTTGTTGTTCTTGTATAATTATTTAAAGTGTATTTATTTCTTTCACCAATGCAGCGGAAAGAATCTTTCTCAAATCAAAACTTTTTTTTCCATGTGACTAAGCAGATACTACAGATCGCCATCTGCTACGATCCTTCCTTAATCCTTTTGCTTTCTAATAACAACGTAAATACAATTAAATATTTTATCATTATAAAACTTATACGGATTTCTTTAAAAAAAAAAATCCAAAGTTCTTTTCATTATTACTTGGAACAGATCTAACTGGAATAAACTTTGTCATAACAAGGTATTCCCCTTCGCTTTACTGCACAATGAGCTGCTACCTCCGGGTCTGATCGCACCTAGTTTAGATAAAGGAATCATTCCAATTAGCCAGGGCAAATACCTACAATTGAATACAGATTTACCCGGCGTGTTTGTGTCAGTGAGTAAAGAAGAATAATAGGTTAACTCTTTGTATTTGTGTTGCACCAAATTATAAACTACTAGCTGCGCCCCGCGGTTTTACCCGCATAAGTGTCGTTCCCGTGGGAATATCGGGATAAAAAGTATTCTATGTGTTAATTCTGGTTATAAACTATCTTTGTGCCGAATTTCATCCAAATCCCTTTAGTAGTCTTGGCGTAAAGAAGTAACAAACATATAAACACACACACTCACAAATTTTCGCCTTTACGAGTATAATACGTATACGTAACTTTTGAACCGTAAAAAATTCATCAACATTCTCAGGATCAAAAGGTTTGGAAATGACTTTGCCCACGCCCCTATTTGATTTGATCCATACTTCCAGGAACACCCTGTATACCGACAAAGGTAAAGTTCTTGTTACTAAACTGCCAACTTAGTCCCACTGGAACCCAGAGTCTATTTAGAAATAAACCATATTTTTTAAGAACAAGAACCAAAACACACCCACCCTTTCGTCGATAGTTCGATTAAATTAACTCAACAATTGGATTCCCTGCGTTTAGATGTTCATTATTTCCTCATCTGGTCCTACTGAACTTCTCTGTAATACGTCTGCACTGAATCTCCACCGTCTAACGTCGCACTGACTTCCAATTATAATTGTTTGGTATAACTATCTATTGTAACGACGATCTGAGGTGAATTGTAAACGGATAGACTGTAGGATCGGAGGTCAGATTGGAGTTATTGGAGCTTAAAGCAATAGTTGTCAAGTACGTACTTTGTAACTTTGACTGAATTCAAGATGGATTATTTGAAGATAAAGAGCTATGAGTTTGCTACGTCGTAGCAGGTGGTTACACAGGCTACGCTGTCGTAGCAAATATGTATAATTAGAAACGATTAAATATTTGGAGAATGATTATATTTTATTCTCTGTGTTAAAAAGAGTAAGACACAAAAATATTTTAAATATAACTTTTTTAGGTAAAAAAATACAACATCAAATCGGATTCCCACGAATCATTGTTATATCTATTTTTATTTTCTGTTGAAACCAAAAATTTCGGTAATAACTAATTCGACTTTTTTACCCGAAATATAAAAATAGCTTGAAATACCAATATTGCTAACCGAACTATGATTCCAGGACAAATAAACTATAAAAAACTGCAATATTGAAATTCTCTGTAAACACAAAATGGAGTAGCCGAGTTTTATAGAAGAATAAAATAGTACAATGTTTTTTTCAAATACGATAGCAAGTATGCAACATATCGACACCTCCATGCAATAACATCGTAACTCACTTTTTGTGATTTTACAGGAGAGCGATTTTAAATTTTGAAAAATTATAGCAAACTCAAAACACCCCGTACAATTTTTGAAGCTGGCTCTATTTAATATAGTTTAGGCGGACTATAAATAGGTATGGTTAAGTTGTAAAAGAAAAATTGTTTTTTTGCAATTATATTGTTTACAAATTTTTTTTTTTTGGATTAGTTACAATATTTTGACGTTGGTTTATTTTTAGAAACGAAAGGGAATAGAATTACAATGATAGTACAGAAAAAATGCATTTTTTTTTGCATAACAATGCCGTTGTAACTCAATTTTTGGAAAAAAGTGAGTTACGATGTTATTGCATGGAGGTGTCGATATGCGTTTTCACCAATTTTCCAGGCGTCAATAAATAAGATTCCTGCTAGGATTACGTTGACCTGAATTCATTTTCGAGCGAATAGTTTTATCGTGGCATCACATTCATCGGAATGTCTAAAAAGTGATAAGAGGATTTGACTAAAAACTGTATTTGGTTCCAAAAAACGTAATTCCAAGTTCCCTAAAAACTAAATTACAGGAAGAAAAAACTAAGGTTGACTGAATCTGCCTTTTGTTTTAGATTTTATAGCAAAGAATACAACAAAAATATAAATAATTAGACAACAAAAACGTAAAAAGAAAAATATCACTTCGTAAATCGAACAATTTGGTAATTGTAGGTACTTATTGGATAGGCAAGAGAACACTGCTGGCCCACGAACACAGTAATCTGCAGTAATCCTTGTAAAAAAGACAAAACAAAATCCAAGAAAAAGGGGTAAAATGGGCTCTATTTTATTTGGATCACACTAAACATAATATAATTCAAATTAAAATTTTTATTAAGTAGATGTACATATTATGTACATCTACTTAATAAAAATTTTAATTTGAATTTACTGACAGACAACCTACACCGCTGGGTCAATAAGGGCGAATTTATTGAAAATTGGTTAGTTAGGTTAAAAAAGTTTTTTAATACAGTTGCTCAAAAAGTGGCGTATTGCAGGGACGTATAGCGTTCGGGATGTGGGCTATTACATATTCGTGTTTTTTTTTTACCTTTCCCGAACTCGTGCGTTCTCTTTCCCAACTGTCAAAATAATGTCTATTATAAAGAAAAACCAACCATGAAGTTTTTACTAAAAAAATTCATAGAAGTTTTTATGATTCATGCAAATTCGTATATTTCTAAAAAGAAGCTACTAATTTGTTTCAATATCAGATTTAATGATTTGATTGAATAACTTAGGTTAGGTATCATTTCATTTCATCTCATTAAATTTCATTTTCATTTCATATCAATAAAAAAATTCTACTGAAGACTTGGCTGTATGGGCATAGTTCCCTTTGCCTACCAGAATGGGTGAAGAAAATAAATCTCTGCTTATATTCTACGGTTGGCGCCATTTTTCAGAAATTTTCTTTGCGAGTTTTAGTTGTTTGTTGCACAAAATGAGTAATTTCGACCCTAGTTTTTTTTAATTAAAACCACCTTATTTTATTAAATTGCTTCATTTTTTCGCAACTGTATTAAAAATAGTCGTTCAGTACACGTGCGAAATCGTCATTGCAACTTGTTCCGACTGTCAACCCTCGCCTTCGGCTGCACCTCGGCTCGGGTAGACATTTGTCGGAACTCTTTGCAATGACAACCTTTCCGCACTTGTAATGAAATATACTAAATTTATAAGTTCGGAATTTTTGCCGAAACATAAACCGAACACACCTTTTGGAATATAGTATATTTCATTACAAGTGCGGAAAGGTTGTCATTGCAAAGAGTTCCGACAAATGTCTACCCGAGCCGAGGTGCAGCCGAAGGCGAGGGTTGACAGTCGGAACAAGTTGCAATGACGGTTTCGCACGTGTACTGAACGACTATTTTTAATACAGTTGCGAAAAAATGAAGCAATTTAAAAAAATAAGGTGGTATTAATTAAAAAAAAACTAGGGTCGAAATTACTCATTTTGTGCAACAAACAACTAAAACTCGCAAAGAAAATTTCTGAAAAATGGCGCCAACCGTAGAATATAGGCAGAGATTTTTTTTTCTTCACCCATTCTGGTAGGCAAAAGGAACTATGCCCATACAGCCAAGTCTTCAGTAGAATTTTTTTATTGATATGAGATGAAATGATACCTAACCTAACGTATTCAATCAAATCATTAAATCTGATATTGAAACAAATTAGTAGCTTCTTTTTAGAAATATACGTATTTGCATGAATCATAAAAACTTCTATGAATTTTTTTAGTAAAAACTTCATGGTTGGTTTTTCTTTATAATAGACATTATTTTGACAGTTGGGAAAGAGAACGCACGAGTTCGGGAAAGGTAAAAAAAAGCACGAATATGTAATAGCCCACATCCCGAACGCTATACGTCCCTGCAATACGCCACTTTTTGAGCAACTGTATTAAAAAACATATTTTCATCATATACATAATTTCAGGTAAGTATATATATGTTACCAGAGACTCAAAAGTATAATAATTACCAGGAATTCATGAAGCATCTGGACTCGTCTGCTAAAATCTGAATGTTCCATTCCAAATACAATTCCTTGAACAAACATACCTACATCTACGTTACATCCCGGCCACATTGTACCAGGCCCCCAGTAACGCGAGGAGATGTATTATTCCGAATTTCAATAGAGACAAAGTTCGGCACGTGACCGATGTCCGTTGGGAGACTCGCGTGGTACTTGTTAGTTAGGGAGGACATACACTGGCCGGGACGGCGATTGAATTGATACTGGGGGATTAATTTGAAAAGAGTTTTATGTAGATCTTAGCTCATAGTAGTTACTCATAATGCTAATTATGACGGTAAATTTTGAGGTCTAGTAAAATAGATGTTGCCACATAATTTTATAAGGGAGATGGGTTCAGACCACTTTTCCACTTATATGGCAAAGGTTTTCGTCACAAGGGTGGATGTTTACTCCATTTATTCAGTAGTAGTAAAGAAGCATTATTGTAGAAGTAGTAATATTTTATTTCGCAGTCGTGATTTGTTTTTATTTTGCAGAATACGTTGTGTGCCTGTGTTAAATTATTAATATTTTTTCTTTTCTTATTTTCACTGGAATTAATCAATTTTACTTAACCTGAAGTCCCGCTCCGATTATTTGAAAGTCATTCAAATTAAGTAATAAATTTATTTATTTTCATATTATCTGTCAAAAACATAAATAAATGTATACCTACGAATAAAACAAAGTCCGGTTAGTTACACCATTTTTAACTCAAGAACAGCTAGACCGATTTTTATGATCTTTGATTTTTTGGATTTGGATCCGCCTCGAATAGCAGAATAACTATGAAAACAACACGAAAAAAAAATTAAGATAATTAATTTCGACATTTTTTTATTCTGAGGCGGTACGAAGTTCGTCGGGTCAGCCAGTTCATTCATAATTCCGATTGCTTCCAAAGCAAAAACGTTTATCATTATTATTTCGATAAATGTCAGAACATAATAAGCCTGGTAGGCAATGTTTAGGCAAATTATTTACTTAATTACCGATACAGGTATGCTTTGAGGGCGTACAGCTGCGTATACATGATACCTACACAGAAACTCTGAAATTAGCGTTTTCTATTTATATTCCACGTAACAGTTTTATAACTTGTCTTTATAATATGTGGAAAATGTCGTGGGGGGATTTACTTACTCTGTGGCTAAACTTTTGTGTAATGTGGAACTGTTTATTTTCCCAAATAAATAAAAATAGCAGTGGGTAGATTACTTTCATCAGCTTATGTAAACTAAAAGAATATGTCCTGTGCCAAGTTTTCCTTATAGACAGAAGAATACTATCACTTACCAGGAAGTATGTTCTGAAGTACAAGCAACTTTGCAGAAGATTTTCTTATAATAATAATAAATAGTAAAATCGTTTACTTCGACCACACAGGATCATAAGCACAAAAATTAAAAAAAAAAAAAAAACACATAGAATTAGTAAGATCATTAAACATATTATTATTACATACTTCGATTGCCCAGAATGTGAACCATACAGCAATGGTTCAGATACTGGCAATCGAACCTCTGCGCGAATGCCCTCAGGATGCCGCTGGAGCTAGTCCGAACCCTGCACACCAGAGATGTGCATCGTTTTCGTATAGTGTTGCTAACTCGTACAATAATTTAGCCTATCATACGATGTACGATAGCGTATGCATGTTTAAATTACATTAAATGTACGATAATTTTGTGATTTGAATAAAAATTGCTATAATGAGATAAAAAGAAATCACTAACTTATTTCTATGTTACTTTAAGATAAGTAGAAGACTTCTACTAATAAATTAATGACAAAAAGTGTGTCACGTGTGTGGAGCACCGTATTCATGGTAAACTTTTGTTGAGCAACGCTTAATGAACATTGTTGACGAGCAACAAAAAAGTTGCTGGAAACAAAGTTTATGTGTTTTAATGTAATTTATTGAATTTTTAACTTATTGTTGTATTTAAACGAAAATAAGTATTTACTGCAAATAAAACTGATATTTAACCTGTAAATATTTATTTCTAGTTTCAGTAATGTTACGTAATATATTTTGAACTAGCTTTTGCCAGCGACTTCGTCCGCGTGGAATAATGACTTCCGGAAATTGAGGCACTAACTCTCATAGAGTTTAACCGATGTGCTCTTTCTTCTGCCGATTCTTGAGAACGCGTATTTCTCATTCAACGCGTTTTTCAAGACAATAGCGGGCGGACGCCGGCGTCCGCTTGGGGTTTGAATAACTAAAAATATATAACTACGTCTAATATATAAAATAGTATATAATAAAACCTACTTCACTTAAAACTAAATACCTATAATTAATAAAAGTACCTACGCTTTTACCTACTTAATATTTAAAAAAACTGAACATAAATTAACCAAAACTTACCTACTACTAACTTATTATTACTTCACCTAAAAAGAAATCCTGTTTTCCCAACATTTCCCTTCACTGCTCTGCTCCTATTGATCGTAGCGTGATGAAAAGTATACTATAACCTGCCCAGGAGTATGAAGAAGAATTGTACCAAGTTTCGTTGAAATCCGTCGAGTGGTTTTTGTTTCTATAACGAACATACAGACAGACAGACAGACAGACAAAAATTTTACTGATTGCATTTTTGGCGTCAGTATCGATCACTAATCACCCGCTGATAGTTATTTTGGAAACATATTTCATGTACAGAATTGACCTCTCTACAGATTTGTTATAAGTATAGATAGATATAGATAATAAAATATCATGGGTGCTATTTTCGAACATGCCTTAATTTATCTCCTTATGTGTTCTCGCTGCTGAAGTGAAAAGTTATGTGTGTTACACGAGAGCAAAGTTTTTTGCAACTCGTGCCTTTGAATCCCTCGCCACACTCAGGATTCAAAATCAGCACTCGCAGCAAAAAACGACTTTGCTCTCTTGTTGCACAAATAACTATTATTAATATCATGGTAAACTTTTAGTGTCTCATAAGGTTACTTATATACCGTTTATTAACACATACATAAGTGAACACCTTGATTTTGATAAAAAAAAAATACATATTAACTGTGTATTTCAATGGATATCTTTAAGGCGAGCGCGCTTTATAGTTGGCCACAATCACTAAGGCATGATAACGTTCAAATGAGATCCCCAAAACCTCAAATAAAACAAAAAACCTAAGCAATTAAAAATGTACTAAAACCGCTAAAACTTGCAATACTGTGGCTGCAGCCTTAAACTATCTAGGTAGTAGCAAAACGCGCCGAGGATTAGGAGCTTAGGCACAAGATTACCGAGCAGGCAGGCGATCGGGCGATTAAAATGGTTTCAACTATCATTTACTTAACGGTTAGGGGACTTAAATTAAAGAAAGAAAATACCTTTATTTGCGGTAAATATGACGCAGAGAAAGAACACAAGTACAAAATAAAAAGTTGAGGGAAAATGTGCGTCACATCTACGCAAAACTGCCGCTTATGTGGCTAATGTACCCATCCTTTTATGGGTGTGAAAGCATGTGCACAGTGTGAATACGTTAGAATACCATTTTACTAATGGTATTGTATGTTGGAGAGTAGCTTCAGGCTCAACGACAGACAAGACTGCCTCAAGAGTAAATTGGGAGGTCTCACCTAATCTTCCGCTGGCTAAAGAGTAACTGTGCTGTGTCGTGCAGTGCCACTGTGTTATCCAAACTCGTTGCGTTAAGATGATCTCCAGAACAGACTCGTTTAATTGGCCAATCCTGTATCACATCACAAAACGTCAGTGATGAGACCGCTATTCTCAACATCGCCGGGCGCTGGTGGCAGTGAATGAGGGGTGTGGGGCCAGTGGGCCCAATCAGCCGACCGACGGCCAAGTGCGTTCCCCCTGCACCACGCCAGTCAAGACACAACAGAGCTGCTGCACGAAAGGCTGCACTAAAGTGCATGTTTTCTTGTTTTAAAAAAGGAGGAAGTTCTCAATTCGATGTTTATATATATTTTTATGTATGTTCGGGCATAACTCCGTTTTAAATAATCGGATTTGCAAAATTATTTTTTGTTCGAAAGAGGTTTATTTCGAAATGGTCCCATATTAACTTTGATTGGGTAGTTTTTGAGTTAGCTTCAATAATAGGATTTTTTTTCCATTTAGTTTATATTGATGATGTTTTAATAGCTTCCTGTCACTGATATTTACATAGCAAGTAGTGTTATATGAATTTGTGTGGGATAGGTACATCTAAAGATTAAAAACTTTTTCCAAAAATACGTGTAACGTTAAATCCGCAAAACATGAAAATAGTTTGTTCATAATCTGAATCGATTTCAGTAACTTTTAATATCGATTTTTTTTTTCCAAAAATTGTTTATTTTGGAAGTTGGTGTCAAAAACAAAAATGCGGAACTAACGACACCGACTTCTGAAACTAAAGTTATTTTTCACTTTAAAAATTACATGTTAAAAATTCTCTTTACAAATTTTATTCTACTCTTAACACGTCATGAATTAAAACCTTACATTTCTATCTCCCGTAGTCGTAATTTCCATCTCTCTGGCCGCATTTCATAGCAAAAATGTAAGCCTTTTCACGGTTCAGAAATTAGTTTTTGGTCTTTCGCGAAACACATCAAAGAATTACTCAAAAGTTTAACTGTAAGAAATTGTACTGACTTCGCGAGGCTTATTTTCTGTCGGAGTGAATTTAGTGATGATGAACAATTGTTTGAACACTTTCCTAAGAAATTCGAGGGAGACAGACGTTTCTGTCTTTTTGAATTTTGGGTTGTTTTGAGACTAATATTGTTAAGATATATATAGACATTATGTATGACTGCCCCGTTGGTCTCGTGGTCGCAAGCGCAACTGCTGAGCGTGGGGTCCTGGGTTCGATTCCCGGGTCGGGCAAAGTGTTGTTGAGTTTTTCCATTAGAAATTTCTTAGTATTACTAAGAAATTGCCCGGAGTTTGGAAGTTGGCGATATGAGATCCAGAAAGCACGTTAAGCTGTTGGTGCTACGCCTGATCTCTCTCCGGTCGGCCGATTCTGTAGTTCACAAACTAAACTAAATTTAAGTTCAGTGCATCTTTTTCTTTCTATTTCATTAAGAAAAAGACAGAAGATAAATATTAGTTTAGTCCTGTCAAATTAGTCAGCGCCTGACGTAAACTGACGTATTTTTAGTAGCCAATTTATTAATCACGTCTAAACTTGTCTATGAATTATCTAATTTGACAGGACTAAACTAATATTTATCTTCTGTCCTTTTCATAATGAAATAGAAAGAAAAAGATGCACTGAACTTAAATTTAATTTAGTTTGTGAACAACAGAATCGGGGCCAATGGACTACCTACTTTTCTCAATTCGGTTTAAGTTCATTCTATCCGTAAGTTGTATGAATAAAATCTGTGGCAAAAATCTTTACGATGTATTACTACTCTACTGATATAGGAAACTCCTGCTACACGTTTTATGGGACTTAAAATTATGACTGTAGTACTAACGTAAGTTAATTATATTATTAATGTCATAACTTTTACTGCTTGGCTCGTAAAGTAAATATTACGATAGCAGAATCCATAATGCGACTGGTACAGGATGATAAGTAGAAGCGTAGCCATTTTGTTTTATTGCTAGAACAGCTTCAATTTTGCTCGCAAACGGGTGATACATGTGCTCGAAAGTATTGCTTTGTCATGCTTAGACTATTTATTTTTTTTCAAGGTTGGTTGCATATCTAATGGAAGATGCGTCAAGTGTAACTTCGCTTACTTCCAGCACACCCCGGACACTCCGTACAACGCGCGCAAAATAATTACCTACTACTACTACATAGTCAAATGACGTTGGTACACGTGCAAATGTGTGCGTAAACTCTAGTAAGGTTGGTTGTCGTGCGGAGCGTAAAAAAAATGGCGGGAACGACGACGACGCGACTAGAAAGAATAAGTGACCTTGTACGAGCGGCGTTTGATTGTTTATCTAATTAGTCGGGTTCGTAATGAAATAAAAATAATATTATAATCATTGATATATATGTTACACTAGATTAGCAATTACCGCACCAAGGCGTTGCCACTAGGCTGATGGCTACAGCCATCAGCGTAGCTAACGTCAGTTAAGTGCTCTGTGTGACGCCAACCGAAGTTAACCGACTGACATGCGACAAAAAATATCGCGAAAGAGTGCGATTCAAGATCACAAAAACATAATAAATTAACCGGAATTACTTTCCACACGTAAATTAATTGTCTCTGTGTTTATATTAACGTAAAAACGCAATAAAATGTAGAATTTTGTAAATTGGGTTCAGTGTTACCACTAAAAACTTAGTTTTAGTTTCCCACATTAGTGGGAGTTTTTAATTTATGGAATACGTGATTTTAAATATTTTTTAATAATAACAACGTAGCAGGGTGCCTAAAGATGCAGCACGCTGTGAAAAATGGGTGGAAATAATCCGATTGCTGAGAAAAGAGACTGACTGGCTACCTACTAAATCATTCAATTTCATTAATAATAAAGAAAAAATATTCAAAAAGAAAATGTCTTAGTTATTTTCATTATTTATAAACTTCTATTACACATCCATTATGAAATACATCATTCAAATATTTTAAAAATAATTTAACCTAACCTAAAACGCTTTTTATTGCTTAAAATGTTGGGTAAAATTTCGCATGGGTAGGCAACCCCATCCCGTCATTGCATGTTTATATTGTGGTCTTTGTCTAATCTAAGCGACGGTAGTATTCTTACGACGCGTGTAAGTGAGACAGATATATGTTTACTTTTAAATGTTTAGTGGTTTCAAAGCTACGTCGTCGCGTTTATAAAGTGGGTACACTTTTTTGACACATTTTATTGAGGTTTGCTTCTCTAGTTATATAGCTCAATGATTATAATAGTTAAGTAATAAATGTAAAACTTTTTAACAATAACTTTAATTTCGGAAGTCGGTGTCTTTGGATCTGTATTTTAGTTTATTGCCACCAACTTACGAAATTAAAGTTATTTTTCACTTTGTAGTGTTTTTTTGGAAGTCGGTTTTTTTTTTTGCTAAAAAGTTTTTATTTCTCGCTTTTTAGTGGGTCTGTTTATAAAGTATCTAAGTTACAATAGCCTAATGTCAACTTGCTCATCGCCTTTTACAAAATATTGCTTTTCCCGATGCAGGGACGTTAACTGTTGAGGAGGTCTCTTGGTACTCCACCATCATTTCACCATTCGCATTTTGACGAGCATAAATTGTGCTTAGCAAACATACGAAAGTAATCGAATCGCAACCTGTAAAATACTTATTATTGAGTAGTCCCGGTGGCCATCTGTGGTCTTCATCATCAGTTCCACTTCACTAAATGTTGCTATCCCAGAGCAAAGGCCCATGCAAATAAGGTACTTAGCTAAATATTGCATACACTAAAATATTTTCGTTTAAATGACCTACTTAACTATAAATAATCGGTTATTATATCGCATGGTATTAAAATGCGATATTTTACAAACATTTATGTAAATACAAATTCGGAAAAGCATCACAATATCGAACCATCGTGATTAAAACTCAGCTAAAACTTTTAAATCGCAAAAAGGTATGTTCGTGTCAGCAGTACAGTGCTGCGGTTCTTTGTGAGCGCCCCGAGCTAATGAGCCGCCGACGAATTCGCGGTGTGCGGGGTGAGGTGCGGTATCTGATGTCAGCGCGGGGTAGGGAGTGGCCATTCTGTACGAAGTACTGTTAGGTATTCTGTGCTTCCAGTTAGTATGTTACACACGGGCGACTGCCGCCGACAACGTGCCGTCGTGTATTTGGGTACGGTGTTCAAATACTTGAGCGGCTTGTTCTCGCGTGCAGCTCCTGTGTATGCACACTTATTACGCTCGACGCACTAACGCATTATCGGTTGAGTGTGTAAGGTTGAATAATTTATTATCTAGTTGTCTGTTCTGGCATTATAGAGCGACGATGTGCGACCCATCTTTTGTGAGATGATTCTGGTGTTTTTGACGGCACGGTAGTCGCAGTGGTTAGGCGATTGACTGCTGCGCTGCGTGTCGCGGGTTCGATTCCCGCACGGGAAAAATATTTGTATGACCTACAAGTAGTTGTTCCGGGTCTGGCTGCTTGTGTATGTGAGTTTAAATATTTGTAAACGCACCCACAATACAGGAGTAATTCCTAGTGTAGGGAAACGTTTTTTTTTAAAAAAAAAAAACATGCGCGACCACCCTAAATAATATAAAACTTTACTGGATTAGACCTATATACCTACGCCCGATTTCTGTTAAAAAATTAACACAAAAAATAGCTAAGAAATGTCAATCGCGCTAGAAAATGCTGTTATTGGATGACTTTATTATAAAAGCAAAACGCATCGCTTAACTTGCGAGTTTTAACGCGTCGATATTTTTCGTTCCGGAGGAAGTCAAAGTGACAGACTGCTCTGTATTTCTTCATTTTAATAGTAGTCGTAGTGGAACTTTTTTTGAAAGAAGGGCAGTACTACTTGAACCCGCCTTGCCCACCATTTTCGAGATAAAAGCAAAAGAAAATAAAAAAAGATATTAGGCTTCCAGTCCAACCAGCTGATTACCAGTATTTTATATGGAGCGACTGCCTTTCTGACCTCCACAACCCAAACGACGTTTTAAAACGTCGGTCGTTAAAAAGCAAAAAATAAAATGCACAACATTACGTCAATGCAGACGCGCGAGCACCGCAAGACGTGCGCGCCGCTCGTACGCCGCTCCCCGTGCCGCACCGCGTCGCTGCCTTCTAGGCCAGTTCCATATAAATCTATGCATTGAAACGCGCCGCTCCCCGCGTTGCCGCCGCTGACTTCGTGTCCGTAGCGTTACAGGATCTAGGATCAGAATCTTCATCTTTTAATGTCGATGATACTCTCTACTGGTGTCCATAGACGGTTGTGACTAACTATCACATCAGCTTTTTTCCATAAAAACCTTAAAAAAATCTCTCATCTCGTCTCGTCCCCTGTTACGTAAATTACAGACTTGAGGTTCAACAAATTATTGACCATACTATTTTGATAACTGCTTTTGACAGATATAGATACACTTTCTTTTCCACAGAACAATTTTCTTTTAAATAGAGCATCGTTAGCAAAAAACAGACCCTTAAGATTTCCCCTGTATCGTAGAAACAATCGGAAATATAAAAAGCAGTTGTTCCGGGGACCGCTTTGTCTAACATTTGTTGCGTCTGGGCATGAAATCCGTAACCCAATGGTGCAGAAATCCTTTTGATCCGTGATTATACCTTCTAGCCCATTTCCTTTGTTGCCTACTGCTAGATATATCGTTTCGATTCGCTTGGTACACCAGTTCAAATATCTTGGACACTTTGTCCCTGACGACCTTAAGGATGATGCCGATGTTAAGCGGGAACGCAGGGTATTGACGATGCGGGCAAATGTACTGAGGGCCTAATCTCTAAGTCCGTCAACGAAGATACGGGCCCAACCAGCAAAAAAAGTTCAAAACTTTCGAGTGAACCCTACACCCGATTGGGATGGCTGTCAAATCGTGGTGTCATTCATTCTCATGTCGGGCCCCAAAGTAATTTTATGTCCGTAGGTGATACAGGGTCGGAACCGCCCATCACTTCGACCGAAACTACGGAATTTGTGCTAAAGTAGTACACTTCCTGGGCAGTAGCTAAGCGATGTACAGATGCGGTCAAATCACGCTTTATGCATTAAACCTGCCTCCAATATGTTGCGTATTCAATAAAACAACGCTTTTGCGGTGCTGTTGCGTCTGCCACGATAATGCAGTGCATCTGCAATGTTTTATAAAGCCAGAGTAGATAGCTTCTCAGCTGTTGTGCAGAAAGGAATGCATCTCTTCTCATAAGACCTACTATCAGAATACCAGTGCTACAGTATTTATTTTTTAAATATCGCAGCATTATGCTGAGCATTTTTTGGCCTTTATTTTTTATTTCTTTTTTGATTATTTTTAATGTAATTTTGTTAGTTGTAAGTGCTCCTTTTTACTGTTCGTATTTCCTGTGCGTGTCCCGAATAAAATATTTTTCTTTGTTTCTTTTCTTTTCAGATTGCGGGACATTAGCAATAGCTTCTTAAAAGTTATTGCGATAGATATGACGAAAGCCCCATACAGAGGGGATCTCATAACTACAAACTTGTCTGTATTAGAATTTAAGTACTATCATAGCATATAGTTAAATAACATTTGTAAATATTTCTAATAATTAAAAAAAAATATTAATTATAGTGATTATGTTTTAGCATAAAAATATTTAAAAATGTATTTAATATGTAAGTAAGTATACAGGGTTATTTGAAAAACACCAGCAACCTCTTAAGAGGTCATTGTACTCATCATTATGAATAACTTTTACTATGGGACCAAACCTGAAATCGCGAAAAAAAAATCAACTGTTCCCTACATTTTGACGAGATAGACGAAGATAAATGTAGGGAACAGCTGATTTTTATTTCGCGATTTCAGGTTTGGTCCCATAGTAAAAGTTATTCATAATGATGAGTACAATGACCTCTTAAGAGGTTGCTGGTGTTTCTTAAATAACCCTGTATAGATAATGTAAGTATATAAATAAACTAAAAAAAAATAATATCATGACCTTATAAACCGTCGGATAATAATTCCATTGCAAATTTCTTCAAAGAAAAGAAAGAAAGAAACGGGACCTAATCCGCGCAGTAAAAACTGCTCCGCAATAATTAAGTATTTACCGCAGTAAATTAAATAAAAAACATAATCAATTGCATGCAATAAACAAACGTCAGGACGCTAAAATCTCAACAATAAAACAGCATTAAGGTAAGTTTAAAATTGCCACTGGGAAGGATGAGTTATAGAGGGGAGGGTTGGCAAGAAAAATCCGGGCAAACGCCGCGGCAAAACCGGGTGACTTCCCATCTAACCACTTAAAAAGTTTTATGCAAACCTGTGCGGTAGGTGGGCGTAAATATGATTGATCTTAAATGAGGAACTGTCACACAGGAATGAGTCACAGATACGACGCTTTGAATAGCTAGAACCAATGATATCTATAATTATAATAAATCTGTAGAGAGGTCAATTCTGTACATGAAATATATTTCCAAAATAACTATCAGCGGGTGATTAGTGATCGATACTGACGCCAAAAATGCAATCAGTAAAATTTTTGTCTGTCTGTCTGTCTGTCTGTATGTTCGTTATAGAAACAAAAACCACTCGACGGATTTCAACAAAACTTGGTAGAATTGTTCTCCATACTCCTGGGCAGGTTATAGTATACTTTTCATCACGCTACGATCAATAGGAGCAGAGCAGTGAAGGGAAATGTTGGGAAAACAGGATTTCTTTTTAGGTGAAGTAGTAATAGGTTAGTAGTAGTTAGTTAGTAGTAGGTAAGTTTTGGTTAATTTATGTTCAGTTTTTTTTTAATATTAAGTAGGTAAAAGCGTAGGTACTTTTATTAATTATAAGTATAGGTATTATTAATTATAGTAGTTATACCTAGGTATTTAGTTTTAAGTGAAGTAGGTTTTATTATATATTATTTTATATATTAGACGTAGTTATATATTTTTAGTTATTCAAGCCCCAAGCGGACGCCGGCGTCCGCCCGCTATTGTCTTGAAAAACGCGTTGAATGAGAAATACGCGTTCTCAAGAATCGGCAGAAGAAAGAGCACATCGGTTAAACTCTATGAGAGTTAGTGCCTCAATTTCCGGAAGTCATTATTCCACGCGGACGAAGTCGCTGGCAAAAGCTAGTTATATAAATAAAGAGGTAGATAAGGCACTAGCGCGCGCAAATTGTTGCAGTCAAATTCAGACAATATTGTTGTAATTTCAACGCGTTTTTCAAGACAATAGCGGGCGGACGCCGGCGTCCGCCCGCTATTGTCTTGAAAAACGCGTTGAATGAGAAATACGCGTTCTCAAGAATCGGCAGAAGAAAGAGCACATCGGTTAAACTCTATGAGAGTTAGTGCCTCAATTTCCGGAAGTCATTATTCCACGCGGACGAAGTCGCTGGCAAAAGCTAGTTATATAAATAAAGAGGTAGATAAGGCACTAGCGCGCGCAAATTGTTGCAGTCAAATTCAGACAATATTGTTGTAATTTCGTTTAGTCGACATACTTCAAGCGCAACACACTACAGATAGCTATCTCTTTCTATGTCATACGCTCCGTATTATCTGTCGCAGTCGTAGTTGAAAACCACTATCCCAACAACACAAAACGTCGCTCAGTATGAACGTAGCATATCTTTACTTTATAATATCATTGGCTAGAACTCAATGTGCCATATTTACGTTGAGCTCATTCAGTTCTGTAGTAACAACCGAGGGGGACGCACAATGGTCCATTTGAAGGACTAAGTGCGGAAACCAAACCATAGAACCGGGGGTTGTTCTTGGGCATAGCGCATAAAGGGTTACGTGTCGGTAAGTGCCTCCTTATCATAAGGGGCCTTTGCTAGTTGGCTTTGCCCGTCTTACGCCTCCCAAAGGTTCGGGAAAGGGTCCCGAAATATGTGGAAGACATTTTTACAATAATAATTACTTATTTATTTATTTCTCATCATAAATGTTGTTGTGGACAGAAAGTGCTTAATCATTCATCATTTTAGCCAAAATATGTCCACAGCTGGACAAAGGCCCCAAGACCCGCCACTTGCACACACTGGTGCCCAAAAAACACATAAAATACCAGCTATACGGGTCACTAGGCACTAAGCCATTACTGACAAATGCGTGCACGGACTGGACAGGTCCACTCAAATCTGTGTCTTCTTGACCTCTGAGTTTGTTTCGGCCTTTGTTCTCAGAGTAGTCAGATTGCGCCGACCACATCTACACTTTGTCCAAAGTGTATTCAAACTTAAGTTTCAAATTAATATTATTTCAAGTTAAACAAATATCAACTTTATTTTAATGGCAATTAAGTTGATATTTTCAGAGTGTTATAAAAAGTGTTATAAATATTTGAAACTGTAGAGTAAACTGAACTTTATTGTGTAGTAGGTACTTAAAGTTATTTTTTCCATACACTCATATTTGTTTACATTTTTGACAAATAAATCGCGAATGTAGATTAGCTTTTAAATATGATTGACGTGTGTGTTTGTACAAACCTACTTACAGAAATAAATCAATTATTATTTATTCTGAGCTGGACTCATTCTTAAAGGATTGGCCCGCAATCGCAGTAGACCGGGAAAAAGAGAAATCGGGAAGGGGGGAGGCCCCTGCCGTGAGACAAAACAGGCTTACAATAAAAAAATAATTAGAAAAATTACGGCCGGGTACTGTTAATAAGTCGTTAAAAGTTGTAAGAACTTGAAGGTGTCAAACCTTTAAAACTTCATTTAAAATTCAAGCAAAGGTGCAAAGATTCGAGGGACTCCCTAAAGTGACAGTTGTTAAGAAGATTTTTTGAGTCGACAATCTTTTAAACTGTTTTTCTACTTACTTTGATACTCGGTCTTGGAGAAATTCGGTGCAGAGATTTTTCGTTTCATAGGAGGAATTAGTGAATAGCTCCTACATTTTTCTTTGTCTTAACTTACTTGAATAGTTACGGTCTTAGCAACTTCCTTATAAATATTTTTTTTTATTCCCATATGAAACCGTGCAATACATAAACAGCAGTTAAGGTGGGTTTACATTAGCCCAACAGAATACAGAACCACGACAAGAGCAATACCAATTATTGTTTCATGGTCTAATAATTTTAGTACCTATGGATACACCGAACGAACAAATGCATTTTCACTGTTGACTCAATTAGAGTTTTTTAATTGAATTCGCTGGTTTGGTCTACACCGACCTTAAATATAAAAAGAAATTCCAGGCTCAGTTGGGAGCATGTTGGAAGTTAAACCTTGAACATGTCAAATTGTCAACAGGCAATAATCCTTCACTGAAACCTACACGGCGCCGCCCTGCCATAGACACGATAACATTTTTAAATTCCATTCCGCCGATGTCGAAAGATTTCATTTGACATTCAATTTCCAATCACCCCGTTCAAAATATCAAACATGAATATCAAAATTTCTGGTGCACTCAAAAGAATTTACACTGTTTGGTAAGCGAAACATATTTATTTAGGTAATTCATATCGCAGTGGTTTTATATTAAATTTCATGCTTTTGGCATTTTATTTCGTTGTGGTTTCGATATTTTATTTTTGTGGCAAGGCAGCAAGGTAACATTATCGTCTTACAAAAATACTTTGTAATAGATTATTGGTTTTTTAAGCCTTTTTTTATAGAACAACGGTGGCCCAGTGGAACTGCCGCGACTAACGAGTTGTAGGTCGTAGGTTCGATCCCAGCCAGATGTTTTACTTTGTGTTAATTATTTCATCACCACTGATCTCAGAACGGTGAAGGAAAACATCGTGAGGAAACCGGAACCAAAAATTCGAAGACATGTGGCATCTACCAACCTGCACTGGGCTCGTGTTGTGAATTACGGCCCACTCCCTCTCACCGAGGGTGTAGTATCAGGTTTCTCTTCCCACATGTGCATTCGCGATTTATTTGCCAAAAATGTAAACAAATATGAGTTTATGGAAAAATAACTTTAAATACTACACAATACAAACATTTTTATAACTTTTTTAATAGTGCTATTCACTCTGAAACCAACTTAAATTTCATTGAAATAAAGTTTATATTTGTTTAACTTGAAATAGGGTAGGGGTGTGCAGCACTGCGCACTATTACTATAGTCATCTATGGCGTCAGCTTTGCTACCAACCGTATAGCCCAGATAGTCTTTTTACCACTTATCCTATATCAAATCAAAATCAAAACCGTTTATTTGCATAAAATGTAGTAGGTACAAAAGATGATAATATGTAAAATTGTAGTGCAAAGACACATTCCGCCATGTAATGATGGCATACAAATATTTAATACATGAAGAAGGTATGTATTAACAACATACAGTAATATACTAATATGGAAGTTAATTAAATTATCAAAGGAACATAACTAATTAAAAAAATATTAAAATTCATTTCTGAAGTGGTAGGACTGACAAGATTTTTTGTTCAGAAATTCGCCGACAGAATAAAAACTATGCAACAATTAAAGGCATGACAGCCTAGTACCTACATACTACAACACAGTGTGGATAAAATATAGTTCGTTCTTAATTTAATGGTCATTATTGGCCATTTCCATTCGTTTAACTGGTACCACACATGTTCGGCGGCATGATTCGTCACAGGCCGGGCGGCAGACTCGAATGAATATTTTATGCTATGCCGCCAAATCATGCCAACCCCGAAAATGTGTGTATGAAGTCTTACAGTTTACTAAAAACAAAGCATTAACGATTTACTTTTCAGTTTCAGAGGAAACCAATGCAGCCACAAAAAATGCCAGGCCCCAGTGGTTCGAACCCAAGGCTATTCAAACCAGGACACAATCAAATTGGCGACAGTTCGCATCGCTCCTAATCTGAAGCTCCTGTCCTTTCGAGTCTCGAAGAACTGCCTGTACTTCAGCTTTGCGAGACCTGACACCGATCTGTTAGAGTTCAATGAACTTTGCAACGAGGAGACTTTGGGTTTTTTATGGTGATGTTATAGTGGCATAAATTTTAAAGTTTTATTTTGGCGATTTTTGTATACGATTAGCAAGCTCTTGTGATTGCTATTTTTAGATTTATGGGACTAAGAATTCTGAATGTGCTGAATATATCAAATGTTCTAAAGTCACCATAAAAGAAGCTCATAGTTATAATTATTTAAAACATGGATCCCGTCATCCTTTCACCCATAATTTTAACAATAAATCTCATTTTTACTTAACTACGTAATGTTACCACTTCTAAAACTTCAATTACTTAACAAGAGTGTAAATGTTGAGGTTCCTATGTCACTTTAACATAACTAAACATATTTTGCTTAATAATGGTATTGATAAGTTTAACTAAGTGTGTCCGTATAAAGTCTATGAAATCGTCTTGTTTGTCTTTTAGACATTAATCAACAAAGAATATACATTATGTGTTCGTGTATTGTCTTGTCCGTGTGTAATATCTATTCTGTTGTTAATGTAAGTGTATAGTAATGTCGCAAAAATAAATAATTAAAAAAAACACATGTTTTTGTTTTAGGCACATCCCTTGTAGTTTTTGTTTAACACAGGTACTTACTTTTTAGGCAAATAACAACAAGGGGCACACATGAAAAATCTCGGGCACAGTTACACGTTATGAGGCACAAGTGATAAATGATTTAGGTTTGTAAAAACACGTTCAACAAGTCAAATCATATTTATAAACTCGAGGTTGAGGTCGTCGTTTACTATCTTACTGTAGATCTTACTACTCTGAGAAGAAAGGCAGAAACAAACACAGGTCACAAGTCTTTTTTAAAGTCCAGACATAATTTTGGTCAGATCATGACTGGGAAGACCGTGTAGAACGTCGGTCTGAAATGGTATTTTGAGGTAAAGAACCACAAAGACTGAGTGGACCTGTCATAATTATCTGTCAAAACAAAATCTCGATAGGAGACAAAATTTTACTAGGATGACTTAGTTTCTCTAAGAAAGGCTGAGACTGGTACCACACATGTTCGGCGGCATGATTCGTCACAGGCCGGGCGGCAAACTCGAATGAATATATTGCCACCTGGCTATGCCGCCGAATCATGCCAACCCGAAAAAGTGTGTATCAAGCCTTACTTGTCATAAAAACAAAACATTAACAATTTACTTTTCAGTTTCAGAGGAAACCAATGCAGCCACAAAAAATGCCAAGCCCCAGTGGTTCGAACCCAAGGCTATTCAAACCAGGACACGATCAAGTTGGCGACAGTTCGCATCGCTCCTAATCTGAAGCTCCTGTCCTTTCGAGTCTCGAAGAACTTCCTGTACTTCAGCTTCGCGAGACCTGACACCGACCTGTTAGAGTTCAATGAACTTTGCAACGAGGAGACTTAGGGTTTTTTATGGTGATGTTATAGTGGCAAAAATTTTAAAGTTTTATTTTGACGATTTTTGTATACGATTAGCAAGCTCTTGTGATTGCTATTTTTTAGATTTATGGGACTAAGAATTCTGAATGTGCTAAATAACTGAAGTATTCTAAAGTCACCATAAAAGAAGCTCATAGTTATAATTATTTAAAACATGGATCCCTTCATCCTTTCACCTATAATTTTAGCAATAAATCTCATATATTTTTACATAACTACGTATTGCTACCACTTCTAAAATTTAAATTACTTAACGAGAGTGTAAATATTGAAGTTCCTATATCACTATAACATAACTAATCATTTGTTTAATAATGATATTGATAAGTTTAACTATTTGTGTACGTATATAGTCTTATCTTTTTTAAACATTAATCATCAAAGAATATACATATGCGTTCGTCTATTGTCTTGTCCGTGTGTAATATATATTGTGTTGTTAATGTAAGTGTATAGTAATGTCGAAAAATTAAATAATTTTAAAAAAATGGACATGTTTTTGGTTTAGGCACATCCCTTGTGGTTTTTGTTTAATAATAATAATAATAATTCTTTATTTCGGATTACTGGATCCATATGATGTGTTAGTATTACCTTAACCTATTGTTAGTGAAAATGAAAATAAAAGCGACACTTACAATTACATTAAATTAAAAAGAGAAGAAGAATGAAAGAAAATTAATTGGAGACATGTACGCCAGTACGCACATGTCTCCCAGCCCAGTGCCTAATAAACGGCCCATCTATTTTGTCCGCCAGTGTAACCAATATATTGTTCGGACGTTTAACACAGGTACTTACTTTTTTTGATAAATGATTTTGGTTTGTACAAACACTTTTACAAGTCAATTATATTTTAAAAAGTAGATGAGGTCGGCGTTTCCTATCTAACTACTTTGAGAGGAAAGGCCGAAACAAACACAGGTCACAAGTCTTTTTTAAAGTTCAGACATAATTTTGGTCAGATCATGACTGTGAAGACCGTGTAGATCGTCAGTCTGGAATGGTATTTTGAGGTAAAGAACCACACAGACTGAGTGGACCTGTCCCAATTTACTGTCAAAACAAAATCTCGATAGGAGACAACATTTTGCTAGGATGACTCAGTTTCTATAAGAAAGGCCTAAGTCCGCCAGCTGACTTTTTCCGATAGAACAATGGTGAACTACATATTAGCCCATAGTCACATATGTATTCAACATAATCCTAGGCACCATCTGTTCATGTTCTAGATTACACATGTTTGTCTGATTGCCTGGTAATCCCTTCCGTGTCAGAAGGTTCTGAGCTCTCAATGTATAAGACTGACCTTTTTGGTGATTTTTTCAGAAAGTATTCACAACCAGAGTGCGTGATTTCAGAGCGTAAACGAAGCAAAAGGAGTTTGAAAGGATCGCAGCAGGTAACGTTCTGCAGTTTTTACCCATCTCCTTGAGAAAAAGGCGTGAGTTTAATGTATATGAATGAATAATCGTATTTTCAGAAGCCAATAGACACACTTTCATACTTCCTATCATCCGTAACGACGATCGATAACATAAAATTTCAAGTAGAAAACAAAAATTCTCTCCACAAAAAAACATGAGTAGGTAATCGAGTACATTACATTGTACACGAATAGAACTCAGTAATGCACTCAACAGTTCTGTTGGCTCATTAATCAAGTAATACTATACACGATATCCTCATTCTGCCGGGCTTTGCACATAACAATACAACTGCACACAGCCATTGTACATACACAAGTTAAATTCTAACTTGAAAGTAGGAACTGACGGTGCAAATAATGGTGGCTACACTACGCATACAAATCTTAGGGCTTTAGCAGACATGCTACCTAAAGCTGTCGCGATCAGCGATGTAGTCGTTTTTTGGAGATTGGTACAGCTTTACATGAACGCTATGGTCTGTTCCAAAAGTATCTGATGAAAATGTAAACAAATGGATCAGAAAACTTTCCTGTAAATGCTAATGTGTTGCGCCGCTCACAAATTGAGTGGTTATTGAATACTTAAACCCTGATGTTATTAATTTGACAATTATGGATGATTTTGTAACCTCAATGATTTTTCAATAACAATTTTAGTGTTATTCTGAACAATAACTGTTGCAGATAGTGGTGAGATATAAAGCTGCAACTTCTCAATACAGATCGTCTTACTAACTGTCTTTAGTCATCATCTGCTTAGCCTTTTCCCAACTATGTTGGGGTCAGCTTCCAGTCTAACCGGATGCAGCTGAATACCAGTATTTTACATGGAGCGACTGCCTATCTGACCTCCGCAACCCAGTTACTGGGTAGTTAGTAATTGTAAAAATTTAATTCAAATAGGATTTGTTTACACTTTTATCTGATACTTTGGAACAGACTATACACTCCGCACACATTTGAACGTCGTTCAGTCGAATTCAGGAAATGCACAATTTCGACTTCGCGTTCAAACGCTGCAAGTTGCCAAAACGCCATGCAGCACTGGAGTTGACGAAATCGAGAAACCACTGATCTTCGATACTGAAACTAGCATGTTTGCTAAGGCCCCTTAAGTGCTTTGTCGGTACTTAGAGGTACTCGACTTACCTAAGCCCTTCGGAATACAAAATTACGTACGTAGAGCTTACACAGAACCTAGTTTTGTTTTAGAGTATTAGAGCTCCGTGCTTTGTGGCGCTTAGCTTCCAGTTTTACAGTCGTTACTTCGTGGAGTTACTGTGTTCTTTGTATGTTTTACTACGTGTGTATTCTTGGATTATTTTATTATTAATATCTATTTTTTTATATAAATCTGTTTCAAGAATGTCGTGCCCTTCTGTCTTAAAAGCAATATCCATAATATTATACTTATTTTCCCTATCATCGACTATGGTGATGTATGCTCCTATGACCTGTATGTAAAAAAAAACTTGACCGTCTTCTCAATAACTGCATTCGATTCGTTCTCAATCAGCGTAAATATGATCATGTCTCTGCGCATCGATCGCTTCTAAAGTGGTTGCCCATACGCCAGCGCAGAGAGCTAAGGGCGCTGACCACCTTGTTCTCATTTCTTGACTTTCACCACTTTCAGTACATTTGCGCCATCCACAATAAAAATCTACGTTCATCACACAATCGTCTTCTCCATTGTCTCATTCACCGTACAGCGATTTATATTCGCGAGCACATTCGCTGGAAGCTGGCAGTATCATTACAACAGTAATATTTTCTCATTGTTCGTCTTATTTCTTTTTAGTATACTCATGTATTTTTGTATATTTATTTGTGCTTATAATTAAAAGTAATTAGGTATATATGTATTATATTTATAGTTTTAATAGGTTTATGCGTATCTATATATTTAAATATTTATTCCTCAATTTTCATGATTGCATCTACTACTTTGTCTCTGCATTACCCAAAAGTTGTAAGTTCGCCTCTGTACATTTATGTGCTTGAAGTATTAAATAAATAAATACTAATCCATACTTTTATCTCTTAATTATTAATATTATAAATCCAGAAGTAACTCTGTCAGTCGGTCTGTTTGTTACCTTTTCACGCCTCAAAAGCTGACTGGCTCAAATGATGATTCTTGAAAACTCGTCGAGAACACGGACCAAGTGTAATTTTGTGCTGTAAAATTATATAGTAAAATCACACACCACACAATCAATCACCCACAGTTTATATTTAGTATTAATATAGGTACCAGGGGTAGAGCCCTTGACCCTTACCCGGACATAAATCCGGGCTCGGGCTGCGCTATTGAGAGATTACTAATAGAATAACCCAATTAAACGTTACCTGACCTTAAGATCGGGCCCATGACCTCATGCTTCGCAAAAGTAAAGCATCTACAGTACATCTGTATCCAACACCCTAATTGCGAAACACACTGTCGATCTCAATCTGAATCATTATGAAGCATATTGCTAATCCATTGCTTCATATGTTAGAAAAATGTGTCTGCTTAACAATGTAAAAAACGCAATGAACGTTGTTGATCTGTCAAAATGAAACCCATTGCTGTAGTGTGTTACGTAATTATCCCGCTGTTATTAACTACTAAATCACAATGTTAATACATCAATGTTACCAAATATGGACCTCTCAAATATTTCTACACTTATATAAACGTTCTAAGAAAAAAGGCACAAAAGAGCAACATCCAAATTTTAACTCCCAGATTTAAAAGGCTCATTTTCTATGAAACTAGTTACTCGTTTTTAGTTTTCGACATTAATTGCTTATGAATTATGCAAAAACGTAAGCGCGCCGACAAAGTTCGCGTTCGTTAAGCAAAGTTTCTACTGATATGTAACTTTATAGTTGCGCGGTGATGTTGGATGCAACTATGTGGATAGACCGCATAATTTCCCCCACTAATTTGCCTAATCTCTTTTTTAATTTTAGCGCTGCACCGTTTAATGGTCGGTTTCGCTTTTAGGTGAGGTTGTAATGGACGATTATTTTAACCATGGCATAAAAGAGTTCCTTGCTTTGTTTATGTGCTGTACTGCTGACTGCCAACCTTTGAAGATAAGCAAGACATATAATAGTACATTATGATACATGTGTGCTATGTTGGCCATTATACCCGAGGCGGTATAATTCGCGCGAGCCGTAGGGGAGAGCGATAAGGGAGCTGAGTGTATAATGAATGATCAATGCACACGCGTTTCATACGAAGACGTTTCTTAACACACTTACGAGGAAAAAACCGACTTGTATTGATTATTTATCAAATATTTATGGAAAATGGCGAGCTGTCTTTGTTTTTTTCTGCGCGCCGCGCTAGCGATCGAGGATAGGAAGCTCACAAATCTTATTATTACTTATATTTCAAAATGTATATACAGGGTGTAAAAAGACACATCACATAGCCATCAACTACGCATTCTATACATCCAACTAAGTAACATTACAAAAACAATTACTGAGAAAATACTTTTATTTTTGGTGTGAAAATTGATTGTTTGCGATAGTGCGCAATGTAACGCACGCACAACATTGTGCTTATGGGTGCATGCAACGGCACAGGGGTCGTGGGGGTATTTAAAATTGTATTACATTAAAAACTTGTTTTATTTTGAGTAAAAGTTGGAATTTTAATCTTCAATATCTCCGTAACCAGAAGGTTCTCAGGTATGATCCAATACAAAAAAATAATTACAATGATTAGTAGTACATGTGACTCTCGGCTTCGTTAAGTGTCTTTTTACACCCGTTATATGTAATTCGTATGATACATGTGACCGAGAAGGTACGTTTCTCTGGTTACTGGTGGGCGTACTATGGGTAGTGTTGGTTATTGTGCAATAGAAAAACCGTTAGCAGTTCAAATCAAATAAAAATTTTACGAACAAATAAATCAATTTAGCGAATCACTCACTGTAGGTACACGACACACTATACGGAACGCGTGACAGTTTCTGAGCACATATTCTCCGTATGATGTCCAATGATCAAGAGCTATGCCATGCCACTGTTATAGCCGTAGCTCTCGTCGACTCCCACGAACTCAGGCTAGACTCTGTCGAGCGCCGCTTGACGCTGGCGTCCCGAATAGTCAAACGAACGACTGACGTATTCCGACATTCATAATAAAGATTATTCTGCCGGCCTATTCTGTAAAAATCTTACCGTGAAAGCTTAGGTGAAGTGAACTATCATTTCACCGAGGCTAAGGATTGACAGGTCACTTCATGCTCCCTTCACCTTCGTTTACACGGTTAGATTTAGATTAGCCGACATAACAAGAAAGAAAGAAAGAAAATCAGGTTTATTTGTCACAGAAATGTAGAGAGTGCATGAGACATAAAAAATTGCGTATTTTAATCATAATTATATTTTTAATGAAATACCGCGCCACATCTACCGTGCATATCATCAGCATATTACAGTTAACTCAAGTTTCAAGCTGCAAGCTCGCCCGGAGACAATTTCATAATTAAACTTGTGTTGGCAAATAAGTTCATATGTACAAGCTAGGGAAATTATTTGCTTCTGAGCATTTTATTTTATTTTGGCATTCATGTTTTAAGATTTAGTTTTTGTGTATTGAGCGTATGTTTTGGGTATCGGACGGATTCAAGTTTAAAACACAGTCGTCGCAAAGTTTAAAAAATAGCACCTGTTCTTTCTTTGTAAGGAATATCCCATATCAACAATATGAGCCAGTCAGCAAAGTGCTGCGTGGCTGAATGTCTGACCTAGGGATCCAACTCAAGATTTCAGGCGTAGAAGCGCAGGTTTTATCATTGCGACCACTAGATGACTGGACCAATGTGGCAGTCTAGGAAAAGGCGCTGCGACGTATTTATATGTCACGGCTAATAGCCGAAGTGCGGCTATACCTAGTTTTAGCCGGCCGAAGTGCGGCTATACCTAGTTTTAGCCGGGTACAACTAAGTGCAGCCGGCCACATGGGGTTCGTGTGTACTTCGGGTGACATCGGTTGCATGGTTGCGATCGGTCGATAGGTGAGATGGATAGGATAGGATGCAAGAGCGAGCGAAGGGCACCGCGAGGTTAGGTTACTTTAAATCCTTTACATGTCAATATAGGATGCATCTAGTTGTACCCGGCTAAAACTAGGTGTAGCCGCACTTCGGCTATTAGCCGTAACATATACACTCATAAAAGGTGGATTGGGGGCAGTGTACATCTAAGTAGTTTCTTCTTCATAGAGATTCTATTCATCAGCATGCGGAAGTTGATGCCAGCTGCAACAGTAAGAACTACGATTAATATAATTCATATATTTTTTTAATCCATTAAATATTTTGACCAATCAATCCCATATTGGCTAAAGCCTTTTTCCGTGTAGCCACAACATCCCGCCCTCCGTCTTCCTCGACTCACACCCGGTCATAACTCAACCATGACTTACACGCAACTGTATCCGGATTTCGGAATCAATTTATCAAGCAAACATAGTCGACTCCCGAAGCCGGTTGACTACCCAGTTGAATAATAAACCACGGTTAACCGCGCCCCCGGGTGCGTTCCGTTTATCGCCAGTGACCACTTTACAAGTTATGGCTGCTTTCAAAATTTTAACTTTATCACCTTGACTTGGACCGTGGAAAATAGGGAGATGTGCTGTCGAAGTTGTGTTGAAAATGCATGGCATTAGTAAGTACTGGAAATTGTGCAGGTAGCATCTGTAAAGGTGAGCGACTCCTTTTTGTCCAGTTTATTAAAAAAAAAACTGATCGCAATCAAAGGCAATTCGAGAGGAAAAGTAGGCACTTGCATGGGCATTAAAGCAGATTACTCTTTTATGTGTCTATTTGAAAATCACTTCAAACGCTTTATAGAGAGCAAATAGCAATGATTAAGTGAAAAAAACAAGAAAATCTTTTTTAGTAACAGTTTCATAAATTGTAAGTATGTAAACATTATCTCAATAGCAAGAAAACTACAGCCTCATGCGACGTGTACCACAGCAATAAAGGTTTTCAACAAAAGCATTTTATGTCCCTTTTCACTACATTTTCGGCTTGTCTATCTTCCTTCAACATTCCCACCTTTTTATAACAGGAGAGTCAATATCCTTAAAACATTTAATATTCAGCCATAACAGTGTATTATGCTACCTTTGTAACGCCAGGCAATTACAAATATTATCTTTATTAAAATCTAGAATTTTTTTTTACTATAAAAGTTAAGAAGGTATAAAACTTTTATGGTACAATGGCCCTTTTTTTTGTAGTCCTTTTTTATGCATCAGGATAAATTGTAAGTAGATACCTACCTATTAAAGGTTCATAAAACAGATTTATTTTGAGGAAGTAGTAATCTAATCTCTACTCATACCTTCCATATGTAAGATGAGGTTGCAATAAACTAGGCAAGTAAAAAGAGTATAGTTAACTTGACCAAAACTCGTAACGATTAGTAAGAATAAGCAATGGGGGCTCGTGGCTAAATAATAATCGCACGGAACGGTCAAAGGCTTAAACTACACTTGCCGCGGTTTTGTGCATGGGTTCTTGTTAGCGTGTCGATAGCAATCTAAATGGACTCAGCCCAGAATTCGGCTATGTACTTGTTTGGCGCCATCACCAGCGTCCATCAGTTCCTGTAACGTGCAGCTGACAGGACACGATGTAAGTGTCCCATCTTTTATGGACCAGCAACTTATGCATGGGTGACCATCCATTAGGTACATACCGAGACTCCCCCCGTGCCTCGGAAAGAATGTTAAGCCGTCGGTACCGGCTATCATTTGTATCTACAAATACATACGGATACCAGGAGATCCTGGTAGTCGTTATGGACGTCAGAAGCCCGAAAGTATGACAACCAGTCTTACCAAGACGTATCGTGTAACCCTAAGCCTGGATTGTGGAGGTCAGATAGGCAGTCGTTCCATGTAAAATACCAGTATTCAGCTGCATTCGGTAGAACTGAAAGCCGATAAAGTTATTGATATTAGATTGGGAAAAGGCTAGGCAGCTGATGAAGCTACTTAATACAATAGGCTCCGGACAAAAAGTCCCTTTGCGAGTTGGTTCAGTAACTCGCGAAGACTTCTCACTGATTTATTAACTAAATGTATTCACGAACTCGTGGCGTTCGTGGCCTCGTGTCCGGATTTCCGGAATCACAACTTTTAAGTCGTTCTTTCACAATATTGGCATGAAAAAGCCAAAGACAGTTAACATTTTAATACCATTCAATAAAACCAAGATATAAAAATTGGAAAATACCTAATCCTGTATAATCTCACGCTTCTTTGATTTAAATATGCAGTTAAAATATATCAGAGTAAGCAGTTCTTAGCTTCTTAGAGCTCATGAAACCAGAGGGGCAATTCTCGTAATTTTTAAGAACGATCACAGTCTTATCTCAGTCTCAATCTGTCAAAAATACCTCAAATTTCCCTACATTTTGACAAGTTTTTGACATTTGTTTGTCGCCGAGATGAGACTGCGACTAGATTTTGAACGTTTTAAATTAGCAGAATTGGCCTACAGAACTAAGTCATGCTTAAAAAAAAAAAGAGCATAAAGGGCTAAGGAAAGAACACGGGTGGGTTTTAGTCAGTAAGAGTCTGACACTCCCTTCCGCTCCACCCAGAGCGAGAGGAGTCATATGATGATTTCCCATCCTCTAAAAAACTAAGTCGTGGTTTGGGCGGCCGCCAATACACTGAGTATCAATACCACTTGAACTAAGCACCCTCTAACGACACGGTCGTGAAGATACCGCTTAAAGACTACACTAGCTGTATGTATTGTATGGGTTAAGTTTATTAGTGTGGTTTCTATTCAAGGATCTAAAATTTGTAGGGTTCTTGTGAATGGTAAATGAAGCACAAGTTTTTTTTTGTAGTAGTGTCTAATTACTTCATTCAAAGAAAGAGATATAATACTGTCTGTATCAAAAGACGCTACCCTGTACCGAACTTCCTTTTAATATAAAGTTTTAGACTATAGAGACACGAGAGGCAGGGTGGAAATCTCCTCATCCTCCATTTTAAATGGTGTATCCTCCGACTTTATGGATGATGTTTTTGGTGTGCGCGACACTGTTGTGATCGGATTTCTGTATATGCCAATCGCGCGAATAACTCTGCTTGTACGATTTAGGATTTGCTTGACGTCAAGTGACGTCATCTTAGTGACGAAACTAAGAACGATGTACGATTAATCTCACAGACTGTTTGATCTTTCCGTAAAGGTGCGTTGAGAGTTGCACTGACAAAAGTTCATTCAAATAGTCGCTCGCGTTACCCTAGTTGTCGAAAGACTGATCAACACAAAGGTTTTCTAACACTTGGAAAATTACTTTTCACATATCATGCTAACTGTGACTGATTAATCGAAATCTACTTAGTAAAAATCTTAATTTCACTGACAGACAACGCTCAGACATAGCCACTGGTTATAAAAGCTTGAAATTTTGCATTAGAGGCTCTTATAACGAAAGGGTTGGCCACATTTAAAATCGAAGTTAATGTATAATTTGGTAAATTTTGGCTAAAATGTGAGTGTGCTTCCATAAATGGGAAGCGAGACAAAAATATGTTAATTTAGGGCCGACAGCAGCTACGGATTAAGGTTATGGCCGAATGTATGTTAATTTGGAACATGTTTCTGAAATTTCATTGAAATTTTGTATTTTTCCTCAGTAAAAACGGGAAAATAATTCTCAAAGGTTCATATCTTTTTTTAATAAATTTGTTTTCTGGAGCTATTTATTTATATAAGTATATAGCACTCCAGCGATTAATTCACTTAAAAACATTAACAAAGAGCTTAGTCTTATTATATAACTAGCTTTTGCCCGCGACTTCGTCCGCGTCGGTTTCGTACTTTCCTCAAATAAATTTAACACCCTCTCCACCTCCCCCTGAAAGGTATTTCGAAAATTATTGATTACGATCTTTATACTTACTTTATTTAAAGAAATAAGCATTCGGGCCAATATTTTAGTTAAACTACCTAAGATTTTTCAAATAAACTATCCTCCCTTTTTATCACGACAGGGCTTGTTTTTGCATTTGGTACGTTTCCATTTTTATGATATAAAGATTATTTATACCCATTTTCGTGTTAATGGAAGTTGGAGTTTCTACTCCTTAAACTTTATTACCCTTTTCCACCCCGGTAGGAGTCGAATAAGTAAAACCCTAAAATTCATACTTTTTTTATTTTAAGTAAGTAAGTAGTAAACCCCTAAAAGTGACAATCTTTATTATTTACTGAGGCAAATGTTGAAAAGTTTCAAGTTTCTTAACCAAAGGAATAAGACCATCTTTTCACCTTCACAGTTTTTATCCCCATAGGGGCGAAATATTGAAAACATGTTTGGGACATTTCCATATCTTGACTCAAAGATTATTTATACCAATTTCCCATTGAATCAAGCCACGCAATAAAATACTCCTCTGTGATATGGGCTACCCCCGTTCACCCCGTTAGGGTTAGATTTTCGAAAAACCCAGTCACACTTTTTTATTTATTTTGGTTAAGTATACATACTGAGTTCCGAGTTTATATTATTGGACCGCGCGATAAAATTCTTCCATACAAACTGACACCCTCAATCTCCCTTTAGAGCAGAAAAACATAAAATGACAAACTATAATTTACTTAGATAAGTATTTGCGGCAAGTTCGAAGCTTAAATTTATTCATACCATTTTTTTTTGGAGTAAATCAAGCTACGCACTATAATACCGGCCTTAAAAATCGAGTTACCACTTTTTTACCCGTCTGGGGTCTACTTTCGAAAGACCCATTTCTTATTACTTACTTAGGCAAATATTCCTTCCAAGTTTCAAGTTTATTAACCAAATGAATAAGATTTTTCGTATAAAGTTTTTCCCCACTTTTCACCCCACACAGGAGGAATTTTGAAAAACGTTTGGGATGTGTTCATAACTTGACTCAAAGATTATGTCCAACAATTTTCGAGTTAATCAAGCCACGCAGTAAAATGGAAAACTAACTACTCCTTTTCACCCCGTCAGAGGTAGATTTTCGCAAAACCCTGATACATGTTATTCTTTACTTTTGGTCTTAAGTATAAATACTGAGTTTCGACTTAATCGGACCGCACGTTAAAATTCTTCCATACAAATGTTGACACCCCCTAATCAACCTTTAGGGGGTAGTTTAGAAAAGCAAGAAATGCCAAAATTCATAATTTACTTAGATAAGTATTCATGCCAAGTTTCAAGTATATTAACCAAATGAATAAGATTTTTCGTATAAGCTGTATCCCCACTTTTCACCTCCACAGGGGTGGAATTTTGAAAAATCGTTTGGAATGTGTTCATTACTTGACTCACAGATTATTTATACCAATTTTCCAGTTAATTAAGCCAGGCAGTAAAATTTGCCCTGTAAAATTAACTACCCCTGTTCTCCCCGTTAGGGGTAGATTTTCGAAAAACCCTGATACACGTAATTCTTTATTTTTGGTATTTAGTATAAATACTGAGTTTTGAGTTAATCGGACCGCGCGTTAAAATTCTTCCACACAAATTTTGACACCCCCCAATCCCCTGTTAGGGGGTAGTTTAGAAAAACAACAAATGCCAAACTTTATAATTTACTTAGATAAGTTTTCGTGCCAAGTTTCAAGTTTATTAACCCAAGGAATAAGATTTTTCATATAAGCTGTATCCCCATTTTTCACACCCACAGGGATGGAATTTTGAAAAATCGTTTGGAATGTGTTCATTACTTGACTCACAGATTATTTATACCAATTTTTGAGTTAATTAAGCCAGACAGTAAAATTTGCCCTGTAAAATTAACTACCCCTTTTCTCCCCGTTAGGGGTAGATTTTCGAAAAACCCTGATACACGTAATTTTTTATTTTTGTTATTAAGTATAAATACTGAGTTTCGACTTAATCGGACCGCACGTTTAAATTCTTCCATACAAATGTTGACACCCCCTAATCCTGCTTTAGGGGGTAGTTTAGAAAAGCAAAAAATGCCAAACATTATAATTTACTTAAATAAGTATTCATGCCAAATTTCAAGTTTATTAACCAAATGAATAAGATTTTTCATATAAGCTGTATCCCCACTTTTCACCCCCGCAGGGGTGGAATTTTGAAAAATCGTTTGGAATGTGTTCAATACTTGACTCACAGATTATTTATACCAATTTTCGAGTTAATTAAGTCAGGCAGTAAAATCCTGCACTGTAAAATTAACTACCCCTTTCCTCCCCGTTAGGGGTTGATTTTCGAAAAACCCTGATACACGTAATTCTTTATTTTTAGTATTAAGTATAAATACTGAGTTTTGAGTTAATCGGACCGCGCGTTAAAATTTTTCCATACAAATTTTGTCACCCCCCAATCCCCTGTTAGGGGGTAGTTTAGAAAAATAAAAAATGCCAAACTTTATAATTTACTTAAGTTAGCATTCGTGCCAAGTTTCAAGTTTACTAACCCAAGGAATAAGATTTTTCATACAAAGTTTCATCCCCTATTTAACTCACTTAGGGGTTGAATTTCGAAAATTCCTTCCTTATTCCTCGTCTACATTATAAAAGGAACCTCTGTGCAAAATTTCAGCTTTCTAGGTCCAAGGGTTTAGGCTGGGCGTTGATGAGTCAGTCAGTCAGTCAGTCAGTCAGTCAGTCAGTCAGTCAGTCAGGACTTCTCTTTTTATATATATAGAAGTACTACAGTGAAATTATCACTTAAAAGGTGTCCACAGCACTTACATAGTTCGCCTAATAGATTTACTAGGTAATTAAAGTGATAAAAATAACAATAATTAGTAATTATAAATTCAAATAAGCTATTGCGTTAAATTAGAGAAGTGTCAAATGTACAGTCAACAGCAAAAGTAGATGACGAAAATCAGAAATTCAATACTAATGAACGGAGTACGCGTCAGAACTGTGTGGCGTCGAAGTGTCGTAATGTGATTGTAAATTACACCAAACATTTACTACATTTTGAATTTATAATTACTAATTATTGTTATTTTTATCACTTTAATTACCTAGTAAATCTATTCGTTCGTTAATTAGTATTGAATTTCTGATTTTCATCATCCACTTTTGCTGTTGACTGTACTCGTATGTCATTACTGTCCGCTAAGTATAGTTCACATTTCTAAAGGTCAAGATCAATAGAATGAAGTTATTTTTTTTTTATTAATCATCAAACATCATTATAAACAGTTTCCGCTTCACCTCCCAGGGTTCCACCATCAAGATACCAAACGTTAAATTTGGAATTAACTGTTGAATAATTGGATGAATGGCTAAACTAAAATCACTGGCCCAAGGGGGTCACCTTGTTGATAGCCAACAGCAGATCCCAGAAGCTGGTCCCGATACAGTAATTTAGAAGGATGTCTATAACATTGCCAAAGGTTAGCTTAGTTCAAACAATTTTTAGGTAATGGGGCAAACGCGTCATCGCCTTCACGCCCATAGCGAAAACCGCGCAAGTCCAAATGGATGGCACTGACTTAGCATTTGCGCCAGAAATAAAACTGGTTGGCGTCATCCTAGATAATAAACTGCGATTTAATAGCCATATAAAGTTTGTGCTGGGCAAAGCCACTCGCATATTCAACAAATTACGTATGTAGGTACATTAGGTGCACATGAGAAGCACATCCGGAAAATGCTCGCACAATCTATTTGCACGTTACAGAACCGATTGTCACGTACGACTGGCGAGTCGCGTAAAAAAGCAACTCGCCAGTCTTCAGCACGGATTCGCACTAAAGGCCACCCGTGCCTTCCGGACCATCTCGACTACTGCCGTCCTGGCACTCGTAGAGCTTATGCTCCTCGATTTTAAGATCCAAGAGGTCCACCACGTCGTTCGTTCCGCCTCACATGCACTAGCCACCTTTTACCGGCGAAAATCACCCTGAATGCCCCACGCCTATACGCGAGCTACTACATCCGGCATTAAGACTGCCTAGATAAGTCACCAGCACCCATAGACACGTTGAAATCGAGGCGGCCCAACTGTAGCACCACATTTACACTGACGGCATTAAACAGGACTATGGTGCCGTCGGAGTGGCCTTCGTTTGCTACGATCCGGGAGGAACTGTTGTTACCAAAAAGTATAAATGTCACAACACCTGCACAGTCTTCCGAGCTGAACTGTTAGCCCTCCTGGGCCTCAAGTCTGCTATTACAATAGTGTCAGAATAGTCTATCATTGATTTTATAATTGTCGATTTTGACAAGTTTGGTAATCTACTAATATAATGGAGTCATTATGACTTTCCAATGGTCAACACTGACACTCCATTGAAAGAAATGGCATAAAATGGTAATCTCGTACATAATGAAAAATGAATAAATGTAATGTTTATTGCTATTTACGAACTTCTTACTACTTCAGATTGCTAACACTAATACGTAATATGTAAAAATATATATTAAATGAAATCTAGCATGTAATTTTGTAGTTTTTCTCAGACCATTGACCGACCAATGATCGACCATTATGAATTTAGCAGATTACGAACTTTTTTGCAAAATGACAATAGGTTCGTGTTGGAATGACGAATTTATAAAAATAGCAGATTTGGGTCCCTGGAAGCTTGCAAATGGGCATACACAATGGGACACAAAAACACAACCACGCATGAACACACCACCACTAATTATATCCATCAATTGGGTGAATTTATTGGGCAAATTGGTGGTGTTTTTCTTTAAGCTCTGTGATCTGCCATGAACTGTGTTCTACTTGTAAAGCCCTTTCATTTGATACCCATTACCCATATTGAAACATATATAAAATCTGGCATTTTGAGCCGGCGACCATCTGAGATTTGAAATATTTCATAGTGTATTTTATTAGTCAAGCCCTTTCATTTGTTACCCATATTGAGGAGGTTGTGAAAAAATGATGTAATCCGCAATTTTGTAGAGCCGGCCATCTTGGATTTACAATGATACTGATTGAATTAAATTGTATTGTCTTCAAGATTAAAGGTGTGTACCAAAGTAACAGATCAATTTGCCAACAGGAAGGGGGTAAAATTTCAAGTACAAAATTTGACCCAAATAAATGAATAACAAACAGGGTAAGCTAATTAAAACCGTTTAATAATAATTTTAAAAAAACTTAGAGCCGTGTGGAAGATCATCATTTTTGTCGATGGAAAATCCCGTCGTTACCTATGTACTTACATTTAAGTTTTTTAGTCATTAAATTAGAGTGCCACGTTTAAGAAGACTCGTAAACCCATGCAGTCTCCTTCCAATTTAGGTTTAAATCAAACCAAACGGCTGACTAAGCGCGCGTGATTACTATTCAGTTTAGACCACAAACTTAGTTACCGTTTTAATTAAATGTATTTACCGCAACAAAGTGCACGATAAAATAGACAAAAGCCGATCGGAATTCACGACTTTGAATGTGGAGTTAGTTAAAATTGATAATGATAATTTACGCTCATTTGTGTTGTAATCAATCATTTAGTTTAGTCTCGTTTCAGCTTGTATTAAATCATTAGGTTCAGTTTTAGTATTAAACACACAGACGATACAATGCTTAAGTTTTACTGTAATCCACAATTAAGAAGCTTGCATTTTGAATGCTTTGCGCTATGTGGTTTGCTTACCCTAAATTATAAATGCCAAGCGTTTAATGCATTATATGAAGCGGTCGAGCTACATCTGCTCTAGAATGTACTAAAACTTAAACTTCTGAATACACAACAAAACCACATTGTATATAATGATATTCTGCAGCTAAACGCTAGGAGTGGCGGCCATTACTGCCAATTTCAAACGATGTTGCACGTTTTAAAGTTTCTCCAGAGACAGTGTGGAGTTGCCACATCTTTTTTGCAATTGAAATGTTTGGAAAAGTATGTTCCTTTTTAACCGACTTCTAAAAAAGAAGGAGGTTCTCTATTCGGATGTTTATATATATATTTTTTTATGTTTGTTCGCGCATAACTTCGTCGCTTGCCAACCGATTTGAAAAATTATTTTTTTGTTGGAAAGGGTCATCATCTGCCTAGCCTTTTTCTCAACTATGTTGGGGTCGGCTTCCAGTGTAACCGGATGCAGCTGAATACCAGTATTTTACATGGAGCAACTGCCTATCTGACCCCAGTTCCTGGGTAATACGATACTTCTTGATAAGACTGGTTGTCAGACTTTCGGGCTTCTGACTACCCGTAACGACTGTCAAAGATCTACGAATGACAGCCGGGACCAACGGCTTAACTTCCTTTCCGAGGCACGGAGGAAAGGGTGTACTTCCCAAATGGTCCCATAGTCACCAAGTCGGGATCTGATGATGGAATCTTGGCGAAATCGAGGGAACTCTTCAAATTTCCACTCAATCTGTGTGGTTCATTCTCCAAAAGACCATCAATCTACTTGGTCTGGTCTTAACATGATCTAGGCAAGATTATGTCTAGAATTTAAAAGAGACTGTGATCTCTGAGTTTGTTTCGGCCTTTCTTCTCAGCGTAGTCAGCTAAACAAAAAAATTTTTTAGGGGCCGAGAGTGGACTAAGCGGGATCGCCGACCTTATCTAGTTTTTAAAACATGATAGCCGTTGTTTGTTCGCTCTCTTTTCAGAAATAAAATCATTTACTACTTACAGAAATTCTTCCAAAAAAATATTCAAACTCCCAGAAAGACTCTCGAACCTAGCACCACAGCCTAATAAAATACATTGATAGAACAATATACGATGCTAATACGACGTCGTAACGTTTCAATTTCCTGGCACATTTCCTAAATATTCCCGCGACGGTGAATTTATATGAGAGGCAGTGACGCAGCTGTGCTTCAATGCGCGCGTTTATGACAATATTTGCTTTTTGACAATGTGGTTGTTATTTTGTTATTGTTTCGGTGATATTAATTTTTAATGGTTTCTTTTTGTTTTCATTTTAGGCTCGACCCCTATTACATGGCACGTATGTCATGACTGGGGCAATGTGGGTGTACTGTCAACTGTGTTTAACCCTTCAGGGATCAGCATGTAGCAACCTCCATCTGTATTCCAAATTTGAGTAATTTTTTTTTATTTCATTATACATTTACAAGGCTTGGTGATCAGAAGTCTTCTTTTTTTTTTAATATTCTCTAGGACGAACATTTATTTTGGACGAACTATATGTATATTAGCAACTGGTCCGTTGGTCTCGTGGTCGCAAGCGTGACTGCTGAGCGTGGGGTCCTGGGTTCGATTCCCGGGTCGGGCAAAGTGTTATTGAGTTTTTCCATTAGGAATTTCTTAGTAGCAGCCCGGAGTTTAGAAGTTGGCGATGTAATACCCCGTGCCTCGGAAAGCACGTTAAGCCGTTGGTCCTGCGCCTGATTTCTCTCCGATCGTGTCGGATTGCCGTCCCATCGGACTATGAGAGTGAGGGAAGAGGGAGTGCACCTGTGTCTGCGCGCACACTTGTGCACTCCATATCTCCTGCGTAATGCTAATCTCCGTTAAGATTGGCCACCGTGACCGAAATCGGGGATCGGGATCGGTGGGCTATTATTTATGTCAGCAACAATCAAAAATCTAAATTAAAAGTCATTTACTAAAAATTAGACTGAGAATCAGCACTTCTCGAAAGTCAAAATTACAAAAGACAGTCCCCAAAAACGCCCGCCCTTCACCTCACTACACCACAGTTTGACAGCAACATATTCGTTATGAGGACAGAATACAAGTGTGGATTTTATGATTTTGTGTACATCGATCTCTTTTTGTCTAGTGTCCCCCTATTGAATTAATTCCTACACAATACTTATAAGCCGCCTTACTAATAAACGTTTGTTAGTAAGAGGGCTTATAAGTATTGTGTAGGAATTAATTCAATGGGGGGACACTAGACAAATAACTAATAAACGTTTGTGAGGGGCCCGTGGCTAAATACACACATCAAAAGTGTCTAGGGATCAACATATACACACATCAAAAGTGTCTAGGGATCAACATATATTTTTGCAATAACTTTTCTCCTGATTGATATTAATTAAAATTTTCTTTAAGGATTCATCAAATAAAGTGTTTTCGTTTGTCACAGTAACGATAAACCAAGTCACCTTTGCATTAATAAAGAAATTTGCCATTTTCCTAATAAAGGGATTTTTGACATTTGAACCACTAACACAAAAGTTCGAAAAAAAGACTGAAACAACAGTTTTCTCTAAAATTTTATTGGGTAACTTAAACAATTAATAATCCGTGTTTCTACCGCGAACACTAACAACACAAGAACATCGGTTTGGCATACTCAAAATGAGTTCATCCAAATCACGCTGTGGAATGGCCGCCCATGTTCGTTGCAACAACAAAAAAAGGTCTTCTTGCGACTGGATACCCTCCATATTCGGCAGAGCTCTTCTCTGTAGCATATCCCATGCATGCTCAATCGGGTTCAAGTCTGGCGACTGAGCAGGCCAGGGCAGGACATTGATGTTAGCTGCGGCGAGAGTCTGTCTTACAACTCTTGCGGTGTGCGGTCGTGCATTATCATGCATTAACTGAAATAAGGGACCGATTTGCACTTGTAGAGGAACGATGACGTCTGATACAATCGTCTCAGCATAAATTTGAGCGTTGAGGTTGCCTCTGATCCAAATCAACTCAGTTCTTCCGCCGATCCAAATACCCGCCCATACCATGATGGTTCCACCACTATAAGGATGGACTTCCTGGCAGGATTTTAATCGCTGTTGGCGTCCAGGGGTTCTCCAGTGTCGTATACGTCTTGTATCCGGTCTCATACCAAAACGAGACTCATCAGAAAAGCACACGAAACGCCATTGTTCTTCTGCCCAATTTCTGTGTTCAAGAGCCCATTGATATCGAATCCTACGATTGTGCATTGCTATAGGTGGTACCCGTAGCGGTCTTCGGGAATGAAGGTTCACTTCATGCAAGCGGTTTCTGACTGTTTGGTCGCTAATTAAGTTCCCTGAAGAGTGATGAAGCCTCACGGCTAACATCATGGCGGTTATTGTTGGAGCTCTTCGAGTTAAGATTTGAATGTATCGGTCTTGTCTCCGTGTGGTGCAGCGATACCGTCCTCCATGGCGCTCAGCCACGGTACCAGTGCTTCGGTAACGTGTCCAAAGTCGACTGATAACACTCTGACTTGTATTCAGAGCTAAAGCCACAGTACGTTGCCGGGAACCAGCTTCTATCATTCCCACGGCTCTGAGCATTTCTTCCCTGCTTAAATGACGTCGCCGCTCCATAATAACGTTGGTTTTAATCAGTAGTAGGGAAACAGTAGCACTAATAATGTCTTCAATGCGTTGTATGTTTTTATAGGGAAAATATTGACAGCTGATTTTCATCTTTTACTCGAATTTGATTCTGTGAATCAAATTCGAGTCCTGATTCAAATTATGAAATGCACCAAAAAGGATCCATATAAATTTATAAAATCATAAATTTATTACAAAGCCACATCTCAATCTCAAGAAATCCGCATAAAAATGCTTGATCCCTAGACACTTTTGATGTGTGTAATAACAGCCGCACAGTTCGATCGATCAGGTTAAGCTACGCTTGCCGCAGTTGGTCTGTGGATGGGTGACCATCTTTACATAGCGAGACCCCTCCGTGCCTCGGAAAGTACGTTAAGCCGTTGGTCCCGGCTGTCATTCTTTGATCTTTGACAGTCGTTACGGGTAGTCAGGAGCCCGAAAGTCTGACAACCAGTCTTACCAAGGGGTATCGTATTACCCAGTAACTGGGTTGTGGAGGTCAGATAGGCAGTCGCTCCATGTAAAATACTGGTATTCAGCTGCATCCGGTTAGATGATGACTAATAAACGTTTGTATAGCGTCTGTATAGTTATACAACGCTTTGTTTTCTTCTTTCGAAAATCAAATTAACACCGATTTCTCTCTTGCAGTCGTCAGTAACGACTGAAAGAGAGAAATCGGTGTACTTGTACCAAGAATATACATCTTCAAGATAGACGAAGCAGTGTTAACATTTCTGGACCAACTTGGAAACCGTGAAAGCAATCTCTTGTAATACTTTATAACATCCTAACAGAAACCCACACAAAGATCCTCAAGTACTGGCAGTTTATCCACAGATAACATAAGGGCACAAATTCCCAACACAATGGTATCAGTGGAGTCGTTTTGTATTTAAACTCTCCATTGTAAGCACGGGACATATCTTTGTGCTTCCATGCTCGTGTCACACTTTGTTACATCTGTAGTAAGCTGTTGAAGAAGTATTGTGCTGTAGTTTAGATCTGAGTATTTAGGTCCTATTGTGCAGTGTTTAATATAGCAGAATAGTCGTGTATGAAAGAGAAACATCCTTTATGTAGTGGTAAAGCCCTTTGTGCAGGACGTCGTCTAGGGACATACCACTACCATAGCAATTTCTACCGACAAGTAGCGATACCGTGTTCTGGTTTAAAGGGTGTGGTGCCAGTATGATGTATCCTGTTATCACTATAGAGGTGTGAGGAATAGGGTATAAAGTTCACTCATCCTCCATAGAAAAGGGAGAATCTCCGGCCATACGGGAGTTGTGGCCGGTGGGCAACTGCCCGACGATTGATATCGGGTCGTAGTGTATAATATGTTAGTTGCGCAATAAACTCTGAACGATGAAGGATTTTGCGTGACGTCAATGTAATGCGTAGTTCGCATGTGGCGATATAGATGTCGCCACAACAGGAACGTGTGACATTGCAGCTTTTTTTTTCACATCCTCACACTCGCACTCGTTTATGAAACTTCGCTGGTGTGGCACTGATATTTGTCGGCAGATGTGCATCCACATTTGCTGACCCGTATCAATTAATGGCATTAGCGATTCCGACCGAACAAGATGGACGCCATAAATCTTACTGACACTCGCGCCACTTAGTAATATCTTGATTTAAAAGAGTTTCCTTGGAGTTTCTTGCCCATTCTTCTCCAAGAGATCTACGTTTTGGAATTGGCAACTACCTTCAACTTTCTGACTAACTGACCAACTAGTGAATTTTGACAATTCAAAAGTGCCTGTAAATGGTTTAGTTGGAATAAATGCTTTGAGTTTGAGTTTGAAACTGCCACTTGAAAAACGTGTCTCAGCTATCTAGGACCATTACGTACCTAGGTCGACAAGGGAGAACAAACGCGGAGCTCGATTCTCGATTTGCCTTAAGCTTTAAACGCTGCCAGAAACTCGCAGCTCGTGAAGTTCAAAGCGAGTGTGAACTTGTGCGGTGGGCGTAACAGGCACAAGATTTTTCTGTCAGTCCATTAAGTGTTTTGACATGTTATAGGTATGAAAAAGGTTCTATAATATTTCCAACCTATTCTCACAACTGTAAGATTAAGAAATAAGCGGTCCAGCTTATCTAAAGTTGATAAACGCAAGCGCCGCAAGCGATGCTTTGTCCCTCGCTGCAATTTATCACCGGTTCGTGGAGTTTGTTCAACGTCGTATGGTATTGTTATCAAGATACTTTTTATTTTTTTTACTTGGAGGCGTTTTTGAAGATTTTAAGCGTGGTGTGACGTATTTGTACTCACGGCTACACATCAAGCTATACATAACCAGTATAAGCTGACTTCTGATTGTACAAAAAACCTTTACAATGCGAGGTCAGCTAAAACTGGAAATGTGTAGCTTGATGTGTAGCCGTGTGTACCAGAGGGGCAATTCTCGTAATTTTTAAGAACGTTCACAGTCTGATCTCAGTCTCAATCTGTCAAAAATTATTCAAATTTCCCTACATCTTGACAAGTTTTTGACATTTGTTTGTCGCCGAGATGAGACTGCGACTAGATTTTGAACGTTTTAAATTAGCAGAATTGGCCTACAGGTTTCCTGGAAGTAAAATAACTTCTGGTAGATATAATGCAGTGGATGTTTCTGCCTTCATGCGAGCGAGCGAGCGAGAGCTTATTTATTTATTTATTTTATTATTTATTTACACACAGTAAAATACATAAAGATATAATTATAATTATAATTTGAGTACAAAGGTACTGCTTATTTCTTAAGAAAATTCTTCCAGCAGACCTGCGAAAGGAGAAGTAAAAAAAGAAATGTAGACAATAGTGTGTGATAACAAGAAGAGAAAAATATGAATGTGTGAAGTCTAAAACTAAAATCCTACTAATATTATAAATGCGAAAGTTTGTGAAGATGGATGGATGGATGTTTGTTACTCTTTCACGCAAAAACTACTGAACGGTTTTTAATGAAACTTTACAGTAATATAGTTTATACATCAGAATAACACATAGGAAACTTTTTATCCCGATATTCCCACTGGATCAAAAGTTACGCGGGTGAAACCGCGGGGCGCAGCTAGTATTAAATAAACTTACACAATTAATGCAAAAAAAAATAATTAAATAACTACCTACACTTGAATAAATACATAATGCTAAAATATATAAACATATATATATACTCACAGTATAGAGGAAAGGTAATGCTCTTTTATTCGACATTTAAATAGAGAAATAGTATTGTTAGAGAACCCATGATTGGTACAATTTAAAATATCAATCAGCACCACACGCACAATGGAACAATTATTGAAGGACTAAGTGCGGAAACCAAACCCATAACATAGAACATAAAACATCAATCAGCACCATTCGCCAAAGGTTGGTGAAATCTAGTTTAGTTAATCAAATAGCTAAGCAAATATTCCAGGCGTAATCAGGCAAGTACTTACTAGGCGAAATTTCGGCAAATAATTCGCCTAATTGTAAAACCTACCTCTACACCTTATTATCTGGTCAGGGTTTAAAGAAATATCATTGATCCGTCGAGGCTATTTTTGTTGTAATATCTAATGGAACCCATAACTGGGTACCTATTTTGAAAAATGGAAAGTTTAATCGTTTTAAAGTCATGTTGCAAAGTAATTTAAGTTTGTTAGTTTTTAACTCTAAGATATCTCGTAACTTATATCCGCCATTAAAACCCACGTATTCCCTGAGGAGAGACTTTCATGAACGTATGTAGTTAGTTTAACAAACTCAAACTAATTATATCCTAACTATTTACAGGAACAATTTATTAACTAGTCAGGAGCCGTATTGAAATTCTTAATGCACTCTCTAAGATTATTTTATAAGTTTATAAGTTAACATATTTAATATCGTGAACTGCATTCAATAAATATTTCATGATAAATTCCAATAAATATTGGTAATCCTTCTGATATTTTCATGTATGTCTCTGTGACCGCGTTGTTCTTCTCAACTACGCAACCGATTTTGAGGCGGATTTCCCATAATTTATGGAGTGAATTCGGGAAGGTCTCTTTGTATAATACATTAATAAGAAACTTAATATTATGAGAAGGAAATCTCAATGTGTTGTGAAGTCGTGTAATTCCGTGCGAAGCAGGGGTGGGACGCTTTCTAATATGTGTAGAAAATAAATCTAACAATTCACGCGCCCGAAGTCCGAAAGGCCGTTCAAGTATGCCACTAAGTTACAAAGTCTAATAAAAGTAGGTAAATTGCAACAATTATAAAAAGGTTTAAGTCTTGAACAAATAAATATTGTTTAATTGTTATTTGATTAAAACTACTGCACTGGCACTGTCGAGTTATTTGTCATTTAATAAATAAATAAAAAAAATACTTATCTATATATGCTAGTTGCGCGGTAAACTCTGCTTGCGAGATGCAAGATTTTGCGTGACGTCAGAATGACACGTAGTGGCGTTGTAGATACCGCTACAGTTCCCTCATATTTTTCCACCTTTCTTTGTCCTGTGCCTTCTCCGTCCGATCAGTTAGAAACGAGTCCAAATCGTCACGCCAGCATTTTTGAGACCTGCCTCAGTGACGACGCCAGTCTTCAGGTACCCACAGTGTGACGACTTTGGCTCATCCGTCTGGATGCATCCTATAGATGTGACCCGCCCAGTCCCACTTCAACCTAGCAAACTTATCACCAACATCAACTTCATTTCATTTGCATTTGCCTTGTCTTTTCCCCAATTATGTTGGGGTCGGCTTCCAGTCTAACCGGATGCAGCTGAATACCAGCATTTTAAATAGAGTGACTGCTTCTCTGGCCTCCACAACCCACTAACTGAATAATACGATACCCCTTGGTAAGACTGGTTGTCAGACTTTCGGGCTTCTGACGACCCGTAAGGACTGTCAAAGATCCACGAATGACAGCCGGGACCAACAGCTTAAGGTGATTGCGCAGTGATTACCGCGAAATTCAAATTTTTTAACGTTTTTTGCAATTAGCAGGTCAGTGTCAGATTGTATCTTGATCAAAATATGATTCGCGACTATAATAGGTACTTATTCACAGAATTATAGTCATTAGAATCATTAATACATCTTCCTAAGTTAAATTTGTACCACAAGAAGAAATCTAGGGAAAAGTGTTTATGGTACAAATCTCACTTATAAAGATGTATGAATGTTTCCTAGGATTATAATTCTGTAAATACGTACCTGTTATAGTCGCGAATCAAATTTTGATCAACATACAACCTGACACTGACCTGCAAATTGCTAAAAACGTAAGAAAATTTGAATTTCGCGGTCTACCACTTCCCATTCACCCGTGTTTTCCGAGGCGCGGAGGGTCTTGGTATGTAAAGATGGTCACCCATCCACAGACCAGCCGCGGCAAGCGTAGCTTAACCTGATCGATCAACCCGTGTGGCTGTTATTACTTAGCCACGAGCTCCTCCAACATCAATTTCATATATTTTTATTTATTTCTTTCTAAACTACTAAGTTTAGAAAGAAATAAATAAAAATATATGAAATTGATGTAAATGATGAATTGATGTATTGATGTAATTGATGCAATGATAGTTCATTGCAGTCTTTTTCTTTAGCTTACAAGCTTCACTCAAATGTGTAAAAACCGCTTCTATACAAACGGCAACAATTTACACAGTTTCTCATGTTCGATATGAAAGGCTATAAAGGCTATTAATAGGCTATTAGAACTGTACTCTTCTCGCGCTCACATGAAAGATTCTGATGAAAAATTTATTGAGCTTAGTGCCGACACATTCTGCTTAGAACTGACGTCACAGCTGTTCAATTTAAAGCAATCGTTTGTTGAGAAGTAACTATGAGTTTTGATAGGTCTTAAAATAATACATAGTCAGCCTATAATATCCCACTGTTGGGACATAGGAATCCTCTCTTCGAGAGTGAGTGGGCTATTATGTAATCCATCACGCGGGCTTAGTGCGGATTGGTAGATGTCACATGTCTTCCAATTTTTGGTTCTAGGATATGCTTGTTACCTCACAATGTTTTCCTTCACCGTTTTAAAAGCATTGGTGATGAAATAATTTATACTAAGTAAAGCCTGCCTGGGTTCGAATCTACGACCTAACTCGAAGTCGCAGCCGTTACCACTGGACTACCATCACTCTTTAGATAATTCTTAAGAAATGCATTTTCGACAGTGAGAATATAACTTTGTGGGAAGGACAATCTTTAAAAAAATATTTAAATATTATAGTGAAGTGATATCAGGGTGTATGTTGCATTAAGTTAAATTATTAGAACGCACTTATAACAGCAAAATTATATTATAGTAAAACACAGTTTATGGACACAAACAGGAAAAATGGGTAAACATAAAAACAAAACTATTATAAGATGGCGAGCGTGGCGTACAGACTCGCGTTCTTTCGTTCACTGTCGGTTAGCGCAGGAGCGCGGGCGAGGGTGTATACACTCCCCGTTGCTGCGCTTAGGGGCACGTTCACACACATTCGATAAAGGCCGTATTAAAATATTTAATTAAACTTTTCGCACACAAAAAGGTACAAATGCGGACTTAATGCCTTAGACATTCTCTACCATTCAACCAAGGGTGGTGAAGAGAAACCTGTTCCATCATCAATCAGTCAGGAAAGCACCAACGTTTCTTAGGCCTGCCTCGATGACCCTGGCTCATCTGTCCTGATACATTCTGCAAGATGTAACAGAATAAACGCAAATCCTGAAAGTAGTTTGTTCGTAATTGACTACTGAATCGATTTCAGTAACTTTTAATATAGGTTTTTTAAAAAAAAATATGTATTATTACTGACCGCCGATTGAGCCAAAGAAAATTAAATCTTATATCAACGCAATAAAGCTGAATTTTAAATGCAATAAGTAATGCTAGGGAAACACGATTTTCTTAATAAATATGGCAAGGTTTAAAAAATAATAAGTTTTGGTCATTGTATTATGCTTTAACTTAATACTTATTGGGGTGTATGATGTTTTGTGTTAATTATGTTACACCTTGTGTACATGTGACCCGCCCTGTCCCATTTCAGTGCCTTATGTTAAAGAAGTTTATTACAAAAGCTATAATAAAATGAACTGCTTCGTTCTCTTAGTAGTCACAAGCCGTACTGCGTTATTGTGTTTTCCCAGGAATTTCTCAGTAGCAGCATGAATTCTAATGTATGATCGGTTAAAGGCAAAAGGCTCAAAGTTGTTTAAATTCCATGTAATAAGGTGCATGGAATTTAAACAATTTTAAACATATTTGGTGAAATATGGGTTCACTATTAAGTACAGCCGCCAGCACATCAAGCTACCCGAAACTGTAAAATTTTCCTAATCAACTTTGAATCTTATGCTTTAGCGATAAAGTAAAAAATATATTAAATAAATTTGACAGATTGTAGTAGCTTGATGTGCTGGCGTCTGTACTATTCGCAGCGAGCATGATACGTTACGCCATGTGCTAAAATCTGTGTAAGCATGCTCGTATCGAACTCTTTTCTCGCCCATGCTCCAGATTCGTTTCCACTCGCATTCAAGAAGACGCATATGCCACGTGCGCTCGTGACGACTCGCTGCGACATACTGACTGAAACGCGTAACACTCAAAGGATTCGCCAAAAAACTGGCAGCAGGGTGGAGCACTCCACCACCACTACGAGGATCGCCCAGATGACACGGTGGAGCATACGGTAGCTTGGGCGGAGCACCGCCGTGTTCTCGTAGAGGCGATCGGCAGCGGCGGCGACCTCTCGCGCCCGGCCCTGGTTCAGACCATGGTTTGGGGCGAGAGGGAGTGGGAGGCAGTCACCTCCTTCTGCGAAGCAGTCATACTAGTGAAGGAGGTGGCGGGACGGTTGAGGGAGAGAACCTCATATCCCAGCCGCCGCGGGAGACGCTCCGGGCGTCGGGAGCCGCGTGACGACTCCCGGCCGCCGTAGGCGCGGGCCTGTAGGCAGAGAGTAATGAGTAACTCTCCGTCCGATCAGGACCAGGCCCGTGCCGGACGGCGCGTACGTGTTCCACGCGCGCCTCAAAAAGATGTCAGCAATATAAGGTTGGGGCCGTAGCCGAGCGCCTTGTTTCCGCGTACTGAGTGCACAAACGCTCGCTGTGTAACACGTTACATTATGCCCCGTAACGCCGGTCAGTAACACAGCTAACAGTGATCACTAACCTGTCTGCAAAATATGATGATTATGGCATAGTTACCATAATAATAATTTTTGGCGATCGGTCGGTCGGTCAGTCGGTGTAGTCGAAAAGGCAATCCTTTTCGACCACAAGACCGTACCGACCGACTGACCGATCGACCGAACGACCGACCGAATGGCGTAACACAAGTCTGTTGAACAAGCACCTAAGAGATTATAATAAATAGTCAGCTGCATGTGTTTCTGAGTTCTTGTCTTAAATTTCGGTCGAACTTTGGAAGCTTTTTAGGAGATTGCAATCAACCAAGAGTTCCGCGGCATGTTTTCTTAACGCGTCGTCACATACTCAGTATAATGTAAATAAGAGTGTTTTTCTAAGTAAAATGTCTATTTTTTGTTATCTCAAGTATGAACACCAAGATATAACTTGTTGAAAAACGAGAAATAATACGTTTTTATGTAGCAAAATCCGAAAAGCAGGATGTATTAACTCCTTACATAGAAACTAGCTGCGCCCGCATGTTATGTCGATAAAAAGTAGCTGATGTACTTTCCCAGGATTCAAAGTATACTAAATGTCATCAAATTTGGTCCAACCGTTTCGGAGATTAGCCGGAACAAACAGACAGACAAAAAATCTTTAAAAGTGTCTTCTTGTCGTAATAGTGAGTTGTTAGTATATACATTCATATTATGCTCTGTTTTTACATAACAAACAGACACTAATTTATTTATATAAATAGACAGATTATTTGTAAAGATGTGTTGATGTGTTGATGTGTGTGTGTGTGTGTGTTGTTTTGTGTTTTTGGTTGAGATGTTTGTTTTTGAAAACGATCTCACACAAAATTTCAAATGTTTTCGCAGTCTCATTCCAAGAACTGGGTTTTTTTTTCAGGTCATAAAAAAATCTGTTTGATACTGGTTGTTGCTATTTTGAATCATTGTTTATTAACACCACTTTAAAATTCCGATAATTCGACATACCATGCTCACAAACCAAGCGAACGCAATGACATGCATTCAGCTAAGGCTACCTGAAACCAATCACATGCTTACTCCGATCGAACGACAGCTAACACACAAATACCTACTACAATCACTTGCCGTCCGTTTGTTTTCAATTCAGCAAGATAATGGACAATACTACCATGCCAGCTTGAAAGCCTTCCCCAACTGTACCTACAAGCGAGGAGATTTGCATAACTGCCGCTAGGATTTGTTACTGGATACTGATAGCCATTTACTGGTGATTTGCGTCTGATAAATGTTACTGGACATCCCTAATTGCTTGATTTGAATGTCTGGTGGAACTTGGCTTTGAATTGGATTCATGAAGAATGGCTTTTGTAGATCAAATCTATTTAATAGAATACGACTCTGAGCTCGTTCGAAGTTTTGATGATTTAATAGCTGATTTATCAATCGTGACGTCTAACAGTTTTTATATGGAAGAACTGTCAAAATTATTCCTCGGACAAAATTATCTGGCGTTGGAAAAATCAGCACTAAGGATAAACATAAAATTAAATAGACTAACAAAACTCTGCAGATACGATGGGTATCGGTATATTAAGATGATACCGACCGCGCAGTGGCGCCCTCATCGTTTGCTTAGTTATTTCTTTTATTTTAGAAATTAAAATGCAGAAAAAAGCATGTTATGTTGTGCTCCGCAGGATTATACGTTATTATTACAAACGGTAGTTTTACATTGTTAAGTTTTATTATAATTTAAAGTTTTATTAAAAAGATTAAAATAAAACTAAACTACCGTTTGTGATAATAATAACGTATAATCATGTGGAGCACTACGTGACATGCGTATTTTCTGCATTTTCATTCTAAAATAAAAGAAATAACCAAACAAACGATAAGGGCGCCACTGCGCGGTCGGTGTCGTCTTAACATCATGAAACAAAAAAAAAAATAATAACCGACAAAAGAAATCAGCATCTACTAGGTCAAATAGAAAGACGAGTGCAATACGGGCTACCTAAAAATGGAAAAACAATTTAACTGATGAAAAATTTCAACGCAGCGGGTTCAGGATTCCGCTAAAGCCGATGCCTGCCAGGGTCGCGGGTTGTTCGAAAGAGTTACCGTGGCCCCTGGCACAGGCAACTGAAGTAAAACGGGTGGGTTTTAGTCAGTAAAAGTTTGACATGCCCTCCCGCTCCGCCCAGAGCGGGAGAAGTTATTTGATAATTTCCCACCCAAAAAAAGAAAAAAAAATACGGGCCATTTTCCATATCAAGGTCAACCTAAATGGTTTTCCGACTGTATAACATTTTATTTAAGTCTCAGTGCGAGATAAGATAATGAAAAACAATACTTTTGCCAGAAATAAAACAGGCAAACAATCACAAAGGGGGCGTTTATCGTCGAAAGTAGAGCGAGACACACCACGGCATAAACAGGATGTAAAGGCCAGTTGATATCGAAAAGGTTCGATGTAACTTATGTTTTTTTTTTTTTGCTATCTGGTACGGAGATAAAATACTCTTGGGGAAAAAATGGTTAATGTTTTAGGGTGCATTATTCTATATCAGAATTGGCAAAAATTGCTATTGACGTACAGTGTCCATTTGCATTTAATAACAATTAATTTCCCATAAGGCTGATTTTTCAATCATCTGATAAGTTTATTCGAGGAATAACTTTGACAGTTATTTCATATAAAACTGTCAAATGTCAATTCTATTCCTCGAATAAAAGTTATCTGACGTTAGAGAATTATACCCCTCGATGGATATAGACGTATCGTGTAACCCAGTAACAGTTGGTTGTGGAACTAAGATAAAAATATATCTCCTAAGATATTTATTGAAATCAAAAGATGTCAAGGACAATTTTGTTCAAAATTATATACTTGTGATGAATAACGTATTTATTTGGATAAGGATTAATATCATGTTTATAAAACACCTTTGCAAGTAATGCATTATTTTATAACAAATTTTATTATCATTAAAACGGTTATAGTGAGTCAACCTTAAAAGATAGGTCGCGGAATTTTTTTTAGAACTTTTAAGGAGGACCAATTCCGTCATACATTATTTTTGCGTAACTTTAACTGTTTACGCAGCGCACGCAACGGAAGCTCTCAAAAGGAATAATTTCTCCGTGAGCCTAAATAAATGACTGCATGATCAACATCCTAATCAGGATAATGAGATAAGCTTATCAAAATATTGTATTGTCGTCGGTCGTTGATAAGCCTAGAACGTTTAAAGTAAATCTGATCGATTAAAATTGGGCAAAATCGAGCCCAAACGAGTCAGTTACATACATGCAAACAAACAAACATACAGGTGAAACTAATAAAAAAGCGTGTTAATAATAAAGTTTTCCAGACCGAATTTCAGCCTTGGCGACCAATCTCAGCGGAGACCAGCCTTCGCCGCGGGAGATATTATAGTTCACAAATGTGTGCACAGACACAGGTGCATTCGCTCTTCCCTCACTCTCATTATCCGATCAGACGGGAATCCAAGATGACCGGAGAAAGATCAGGCGCAGGGCCAACGACTTAACGTACTTGCCGAAGCACGGGGGTACCCCATCACCAACTTCCAAACTCCGGGGCTGTTACTAAGAAATCCCCAATGGAAAAACTCAATAACACTTTACCCGACCCGGGAATCGAACCCTGGACCCCACACTTAGCGGTCGTGCTTGCGACCACGAGACCAACGGAGCGGTAGTTATAAAACTAATTTTCAGCTGCAGCTGACTCCAATATAGTTGGGAAAAGGCTAGGCTAGAATGATGTTACGATATCCTAATACTTCTTCTTTGTCACGCCAATTTAGCATTTAAGCTCTGGATAGCTTATGCCCTGAAAAATATAAAGCCATAAAGTAATACGAATAACATAATATCTCTTAATACTCTGTCGGTCTGTCTGTAATTAGTGTGATTATAACTTGACGTTTTAATTTGATAAACGTAATTATAATGTCCAGACTAAGTTTTGTACAAAATAGTTTACGAGGGAAGCTATAGGCACAGTCAATGAAACATCAAATTGTTTATTCAAAGCAGGTGGCTCCACGGGTAAATGAGAGTGTGAATATAATAGCAACAGCTTCCGACAACTCCACCCGGAGAGTTTGCGAATATTTTTTTATCTTTATTTTTGTTGTCCACACTCTAGCGGTAACTCATCTCCAACTTTTAGCGGTAATTTAACTTTAATTGGTATCGATACTTGAACGGTTTGTTATTATAGTTATAGTTGTACGATAAAAGCCAGATGTTCTACTAGTTTTTTTTTATTTTATTTCTTTCCATGGCGCAAAACATGAAGATTAAAACATCTGATAAATACATTGTGGGAGACTAGTAAAATCAGTCTTCGTTTTTGCAGTGTAGTTTATGGCAAAAATTAACCCTTTGACCGCCACGGTCGTGTATAGCCGACAAATAAAAACGTGCCCAACACGCCACCGTCGGTTAATGCCGACAAGAAAACACCATGTTTTAAGTACAAAATAAATAAACTAAATTCAGTTTTCTGTGTTTATACTTAAAACATGGTGTTTTCTTGTCGGCATTGGCGTGTTGGGCACGTTTTCATTTGTCGTCTATACACGACCGTGGCGGTCAAAGGGTTAAATGCCATGATATTATGTCACAAGTAATCCTCCATTGGGCCCAGAGGTAATGGCTCCGACTCACAAGTAGGTAGATCGAAGGTCCGAACAACAACCAAGCAGTGTGTTTTTTTTTAAACGTCATGGCATGTGCTAAAACAGCTTTGTATACAACATCTATCAGAAAGATTTGGTAAACAATTATCAACTATCTACGAAACTTCAATACCTACTCGACCCAAATAATAATAATAAACCATTTATTATAAGGTTACAAAGACCCATAGATACATACCTTAACCTAAGTATACATAATAATATAGTAACAACTTTGTTAGTAAATAAAACTTAATAACTATGTTAGTATCATTTAGTTGCACTATGTCTTTGTGCGTTCTGGTGGCACTTGTCCGCGAAAGCGGCGGAATACCACATCCTGCGGCCAAAAGCTTTCTTCCATCACCAGGTGTAGGTAGCATGTTGGTATGCGCACCACAAACGCCTAAAAGTTGCACTCTGCAGCTGCACTCTCGGTGCGTACTTCAACCTTTGGCGCACGTACGTCACGATGTCTTCCGCGTCAGTGGTGTAGTGGAGGCGGGAAATATACGGGGAGTATAGAAAAAAAAAAAGGAAAAAAAAGTAAATGGATGGTATGTTACAAATGCGACCGTCAAACACATATTCCTCCAAATAGTTTAACGTAAATACAATAATCAAAAATGTATGGTCATATACAACGTGTAACGTTAAATGCGCAAATCCTGAAAATGGTTTGTTCATAATTGACTACTGAATCGATTTCAGTAATTTTTAATATTTATAGTATTTTTTTTTAATATTTTTTTTGCCATACTATCCACCGATTGAGCCAAAGAATTCTCAAGAAGTCTCATTTTAAGGCAATAAGACTCAATTTTGAATGCAGCATGTTAGGATCAACAAGATTTTTTTAATAAAAATAGTTAACTTTAAAAAAAAATAGTTTTGGTCATTGTATTATGCTTTTAACTCAATGCTCTAATTGGGGTGTGGGGGGTTTTGCGCATTTAACGTTACACGTTGTATAAGAGTGTGGTACAAGCCATCAAGCTGAGCAACTTTCTCTATGGGATCAACATCGTAATGGCGAAAAAATTATCTGCTGTCCCATACCAAACTTGAGTACCTATTCGATCCAAATGTATACTTATTTTTTCGCGATTACGGTGTTGGTCCCATGGAGAAGGTGTTCAGTTTTATGGTCTATACCACGCCCCTAAATATGATAGATGCTGTATTATAGGTATATTATTGCTACGAGCGAATAAAACGCTATGTATAATTATATTCATCAATATTAAACTTAACGAACCAACATTTTCATTCGATATAAGATAGGTGATTCTAACCAGATCCTACTGAATATTTGAATATTTGTATGTGTTGATCGAATAGCATCTGGTTACGCTTCTAAAAATATTTGCCCCAATTATAATACCTATAATCTCCTAACGAAATGTTAAAATAAGGCTTTTAACTAATAAAACCGTGGCGTAACGATCCGGCACGACCACATAATGCTTCTGTAATGGTCTACATCGAAAACCACACACCATGAACTTTTGAACGTACCAGCGGGCTAGAGAGAGAAGGCGCATTCCATTTGGTATCCTTCCAGCTCTAGCGGCATAATGGTTGTGGTTTCATAATTTTAAAGGTTGATATTATTATGCTTGTTCTAATAATTTTATTCCAGGCCAGAGGCGTAAGAAAAACAAATGTGTGACAGAAAATATTACTGGCTAAAAGCATGGCTCTTAAAACGGTGAAGGAAAACATAGAGAAAAAAACCGGCATGTCCCAGAACCAAAAATTCGAAGGCATGTGACATCTACCAACCCGCACAGGGCCTGCGTGATGTATTACTGTTGTGGGAGGAGGCCTGTGTCCCAGAACTGGGAACATTATGGGCTGATTATGTAATGCATTGTCAATGCTTGTTCAAGGAGTGTTTGCGTTATCAGAAATTTAAAATATAATATTTGACTCTAAAAGTACATGGGAGAAACGTTGCTTTTTAATTATTTTTAAAATATTTTTCGAGTAACTCGGTTTAATAAGTTGTTCGGTTGGATACTTGCCCCCACCCACTGACAAGCAAGCCAGTATAAAAGAGCGCGCTGGTGTCTCGACTGGTCTTCAGAGTAGTCAGATAGGAAACGCCGGCCTCATCAAGCTTAATAATAAAACCTGATCCAGCCTGTCCCATCTTGCTGCCCTCCCCCAGCGACGCCCTAAGCCGAGGTTCGTACCCCACAGGGGGTGCCCTTAGCGTGTAGTCGCTTAGTTTTAGTAAAAATTCGCCCTGGCTGGAGGCTTTGAGTTCGCTTAAGGCAACCACAGGATAGACCGGTTAAGTAGTCACGACCTCTCAAGGTCAACTACGAGATGCCAAATAGGAAAAAAAAAACTCGACTGGTCAGACTTTGTTCTAGCTTGCTACATAATACTAATCTGTGCTTTGTTCGACTACGGACTCGGCAGGACCATTCTGAACGGTCAGGTATGTTTTGCTCTTAATAAATATATGATGTTATGTTATGATTGAATGAATTGGTATATTGTTCTGTTATAAAATTGCTACATCATTTCATTGTGAAAATAACTACGTATTGTGTTGCTTTAATAATAATTATAACATTGATATAATCTATGCATTACTTTTATTTCCTCTGTTTCTACCCTCACATGCATTTGACTTAGTACAAGTATTATTAACAAGCATACATACTTAGCCTATAATGTTTGTGTGTAGTGAGGCGTAATCCACCACGCAGAGCCAGAGAGGTCGGTGGATGTCACATCTCTTCGATTTTTTAATTCTAGGACATGCCGGTTTCCTCACGATGTTTTCCTTCATCGTTTTGAGAGCAGTGTTGATGTGCCTGCGGTTCGAACCTATAACTCGTGAGTCGCGGCTGTTTTTTTCTGAGCCATCCCTTATTTATTATTATTTATTTATAAATAATAATAAATAACCCCCCTCCCCTCCTCTCTCCTCTCCCTTCTTTCATATTGACAAATTTGATCGTAAATATCTTGTCATAAGTTTCTTAACAATATTATTTTTCATGTATCATTTCCTTACCGTTACTAAACAACTTAAAGTTCGTTTTATAATCCCAGATACTAATCTAACATCTAAACCACACACACAGCCCCTCCATTTTAATAAAAAAGCACGTAATAATTAAATATCAATCGCCGACAGCCTGGTGGAATCATAGCATATGATCTGTGACTGACTGCAGCCTATCGTGTTAAATTCGATTTATCTATACTAATATTATAAAGATGAAAGATTTGTATGTATGTTTGTAACGAATTGGCTCAAAAAGTCCTAGACCGATTTTAAAAATTCTTTCACCATTTGAATGCTACATTATCACTGATTAATATAGGCTTTTTCTTTCTTTTTTCTTTCCCACCCGTGCGAAGCCGGGACGAGCCGCTAGTTTATTATAAAACTCACTGTCACTGATTGGTTCGGTAAGTGAGGTATTGGTTTACCGAAAATCTTTAAATATAAGTGGTGAGAAAAACTTACTCATGTGAGCCCCGTTTTTGAGATATAATTGGGTTACCGGATTTTTTATTTATTGAAGGTTTTGAATCGATATACTGACATTGCTTTTAAAGAATCACTTGCTTAGTATGTCAATCGCTAATTAATAAATTAAATCAGCTATTAACTGTTTTTGTGGTGTAAACTTTTTCTTCCCAGCTAAAGTACTTACAAAAATGGTGAAGGGACTGAATTATGTAATTTTGACGTCCAAATAAGAGCTGATTCTCGGTCTAGTTCAATTTATATGAACTAGACTGAGAATCAGCACTTATTTTTTGATTTGATATTTTTATTTAAGCACCACAAAAACTGGTACTTTGTCAGTAATTTTCGGGGTAAAAACAATAATGTTACTAAAAGGTCAGTAGTTTTAAAAAAGGTAAAGGTCGTGTAAAAGCTGTAATTAAACAAAATTAGTTTGTTTGCATTAGGTGACAAATAGCTATTTTCAATTTGGTATTTACATTTAGTTTAGCTATATGTCAAGATATCTAAAGAAAAGAAAGTACCGCAACCACCCCATCTTAAAATGTACAACTACTAAATTCCCGATGTCGAATTTATATTAGATGCATTTTTTATTCTTGCCGCGGAAAAGGAAGACTTTTCGAATTCGAATAGAACTACAGTATCGATTGAAATCGATTATTTATTCGAGTCTCGAGCTCTATATTCGAAATTATTTACGCGTAGCCGCTAGTACGCTCGTATTTAAATAATGTGATGGCGAAGTTTCTGTTCGAGTAATATAATATGAAGTATCAGCATGTCAATATTTATGAAGGAGTTTTGAAGGCAATATCGCTCGGATTTTTCTTTGTTCTGCTTTGTGGTGTCTTGTTATGAAATGTCTTTGTTTTGTTTATGAGTTGCCAGTTTACTTAGAGTAAAAGCGCGCAGTGCTGCACACCCCTACCCTATTTCAAGTTAAACAAATATCAACATTATTTCAATGATGGTTAAGTTGATTTCAGAGTGACTAGCACTATTGAAAAAGTCATACAAATGTTTGAAGTTGTAGCGTGAACTGAACTTTATTGTGTAGGAATTAAAGTTATTTTTCCATTAATCCATATTTGTTTACATTTTTGTCAAATAAATCGCGAACGCAGATTACATACGTAAACTCAGGCCTTCTTTTCATGGGGGTAGGCAGAAACAACAGAACGCCACCCGCTACGAGCCTTTAGCTTCGATTACGTTCATAAGCACGCCAAATTGCCAGTTTATACAGGGTTACTTTTCAATGACCAGCAAAATTCAAGGATGTGGTACAGACCATCAAACTAAACAACTTTCTCCATGGGACCAACATCGTAATCGCGAATAAAAATTCAACCGTCCCATACGTTTAGGTTGAGTAGGTATTGAAGTTTTCTATGGGACAGTTGATAAATTTTTCGCGATTACGATATTGGTCCCATGGAGAAAGTTGTTTAGTTTGATGGTCTGTACCACATCCTTAAATTTGGCTGGTCATTGAAAAGTAACCCTGTATTCTTAAATACCCGGTTTTATGGACGACATACTTATACGAGCAAACACATGGTATTATGAAATAGGTTTTCCAAAAATAAGCGACACATAATTGCTTAAGAATAATTAACTTATAATGTTCCTATTCCGGGACACACCTATTGGTGAAAGGTATTGGGCTGTAATCCACCACGCGGGCCCAGCGCGGGTTGGTAGATGTCACATGTCTTCGATTTTTTTTCGGTTCTATGACATGCCGGTTTCCTCACCGTTTTGAGAGCAGTGGTGATGAAATTATTCACAAAAATTAAATCGCCTGTCTGGCTTCGAACCTACGACCTACGACTCGGAAGTCGCGGCCATTAACACTGGACCACAACAACTCCCATAAATGCTATAATAAACGCCGCAATAATGATGAGTTGTGGCGTTGTTTTTATGAATCCCAGAATGACTCAATTAACACTTCAGTGAATCCCATGATATGACTCGGGATCACAGATATACAACGTGTAACGTTATATAACCTCATACACTCCAATTAGAGCATTGAGTTAAAAGCATAATACAAAGACCAAAACTATTTTTATTTAGAGCTAACTATTATTATTAAGAAAATCGTGTTGATCCTAGCATTACTTTATGCATTCAAAATTGAGTCTTATTGCCTTAAAATAAGACTTAATTTTCTTTGTCTTAATCGCGAGACAGTAAGGCAGAATACATAATTTTTGAAAAAAAAAACCTATATTAAAAGTTACTGAAGTCGATTCAGTAGTCAATTACGAACAAACTATTTTCAGGTTTTGCGCATTTAACGTTACACGTTGTCGACTCGGGATCGTTCGCGACCGATATTTTTTAATTAAGAATGGACACTGCATTCGCGATGATTCATATTTGTCGTCATTGTCGTTGTGTCGTAGTCGTTTTCGTGTCTGTTTGTGTGATCGCGTTGTTCGTCTAAACTAGGCAACGGATAGTGTGCATACACACGTCACGTTGCTGTATAAAACCAATACACACCAGCGCTGCAGCTGGTTTTCAATACACGGTGTGTGTGTATCGCTCCGCCTTTATAAAATTCCTTTTTGGTGAAATCTTGATGATACTCGTAAAATAAATGGACCTGCATCTGTGCTTCATTGAGAACTTATAGTGCAGTGTTGATTTTTGGAGTTTTAACCATTCCACCGGTGGATTTATGAAGATTTTGCTCGCCGGCCGGCAGCCTGTACCTACAAACGATCACGCGCGCATGAACGAGGTACCTTCCCATCGCCCTTGGTCTGAGTGTGATCTCTGGATTGCCAAGGTACGTGGGCATGTTTTGCTGCTAATAATTCTTCCAGCAGCAGGTCCAGTTGAAAACCAGCGTCAGGCACTAGTTCTCTGGCATTTTTGCTGAACTGGGCCTTTTTGGCGCAGCCGTGAGGCACACTTTCCTGCTAATTTTTTACGTCGGACTTTACACTTTTTTTAATTTTTCTTATTTTTATGTGACTGTATCCGATCTCTATGTCTCTGGTGGTACCTACTGTGTCTTTTGGTCTGTGCTAAATAAATGTATTTTCTTTCTTTCTTTTTATTCTAGAATGTTTACGTGTATAATAAATTAACGTTAAACTCTATCGGGAGTCTAACTAATATTATAAATACGATGAAAACATCAAATCATTCTGTCAATATCGACAAAAAGTAAAACACTGAAATCAATCCGAAGCCGTGTCGATTAAAACCAATATTTGAACAAAACGATTTAAAAACTCGACGTCAATTTTAATTCAAAACATGAAAATTCTAGATGTCGCCTTTCCATCACAATCAAAACAACATATTGGTAGTTATTTCCATAACAATGTTACACAAAAAACTCAATCATAACTCGAGTACTCTTGTGGGGGCACAATAAAACGGTATATATGTACTAACTTAGAAAATTCTCCGTGCCAAAGTCGTTGAAAATCATACTTAATCTATATGGTAATAAGATTAAAATTTGGAAGGCAAGCAGGCGACTCTTGAGAGATCTCGGGGCGTTATTAACAAAATACAGCAGGTCGGTATGCTTAATACAAAAATATATTCCTTTGTCTACAGTTCTCGGTGAACTTGCGAGATTATGTGGCTTCACTTGTCTGTGATATATTGTTTTGTTTATTTTCATGAAAAGCTTTTCGTTGTATAATACTTGAATATAAAAGATGCAGTATAATATTCATGCTATTGCTGAACTCCGTTTTTTAGATCTCGATCATGAAAGTGATTACTTAGTTGGTAAAAACTAGTGTATTGTTTCACACGCTACAAAATTCACAATGTAACTCGCAAAAAGTAGTTAAAACTTCGGGAACTATTAATGGCTGAGAAAGCAGCACTGACCAATGTTTTATAAAAAGTCATCCATGAAAGCCAAAACAACAACACATAACATATATAGTAAAAAAAATACCTGAATCCAGCGTAGGATTGCATGAGAATTAATAAGATTAGATGAATTATAATATATCTTTACACCAACATTTTTACAAAAATGAACCCCAAAATCTTTATCATCTATTTTCCAGAACATTTTCAGTTCAATTTCTTCGCAATTTGGAACAGACAAACAAACTTAATCGCACAGTTCCTTTGTGTCTCTCTTCATATTGTGTATTCACCGAATAAATGTAAATGCTCCTCTACATATTTGCAAGAATTCTCGCGAAGTGTGCTCTTTAATTCTACTGCCTTCGCTCTGTGCTGTATAAAAATTTCATATGTTAAAATAGTGCGTGGGAGTGGTGCTTTGTAAGAGAATTGGTAGGAGGCTTTAATGTTTGGATGGACGTTGTAAAAAAGTTTTTTATTTTTCACTTTTTAGTGGGCCAGTTTGTAACTTATCTAAGTTACAATAGCGTAATGTCAACTGCTCATCACCTTTTACAAAATATTGCTTTTCCCGATGCAGGGACGTTAATTGTTCAGGAGTTCTCCTTATAAGAACCAGGAGAGCTGGAGCTGACTAAAAAGTCGCCATCAGCTCCACTTCTCGATACGCATTGTGCTTAGCAACCACATTAAAGTACCTAATCGAATCGCAAACCGTGAAATATTTATTATTGAGTAGTTCCGATGGTCATCTGTGGTCTTCATCATCAGTTTCACTTCACCGAGTGGTGTTTTCTGAGAGCAAATGCACGAGTTACTATAAAAAATACCCAAATCGCTATAGGTGTGCCTACAAAATTTGAGGGTTTTCCTCGATTTCCATGGGATCCCCTCATCAGATTCCAATTTGGTGACAATGGAACCACGTCGAGAGCATACCCTTTTAAATAAAAAAAGAATTTTGAAAATCTGTCCACAATTGACGAAGAAATCAGTGAACATACATAAAAAACATACATAAAGTCGAACATATAACCTCCTTCTTTTTGGAAGTCGGTTAAAAAGGTGAGGATTTAGGCTTTTTGAAAATGGCTAGAGGGCTTCTTCTACAGTCATGAAGGTTGCAGGTTGCAATGGCTGATTCCGGGATGAAATGATGATGATGATGAAAGTTGCAGGATCTACGTATTCACTGGATCATTAGATAGTTATTTTGGAGGGTTTTTGCAGACCTATATTAAAGCTTTATAATTTTGGACTAGTTATAATTATGAAGATAAGCAAGAAACTAATTTAATAATAAAAAAATCTCAAAACAACAAAAATCTAACTTCTTTTAAAAAGTACCACTTCAAAATCACGACATAACCTGCGAAATTTAAAAATTTACGACTCCTTCAAAGCCTAAACACATAAACATAATACTTGGGCATACTGCCTGCTAAGTAAGGGCGGAAGTAGCTTCGTAACAGAGGTACTTACCAAGCACGTTGTCTGGGGAGCCACACTGAACTACACGTGATTGTGCGAACAAAGACGAAACAAGCTTTCGTCACTTACTTATATAACATTATGCTTATTAGACGCAAAGGGGTGAGTTAAGTGTCAAAGCTTTAAGAGGAACTACGATCATTATTCGTTGTACAAGGCTACGCCGTAGGCATGCTACGGCGTAGACGTGCTACGCCGTAGCTTGGTAGTTTTAAATGGAGAACAATAAATAAATAAATGTTTTATTGTGTATTAATATTGGTAAAATGATTACATAAAGTCTTAGAAATTGTTTACAAAAGTATAATAATGTTAGATGCCTGTACTAGGATAAACCTGTATCAAAGGCGCCATGAGCATACTTTATGGTAATTGTAGGACAATAAATTTCTTAACAATATTTTTATTTTTTTAGTTATAAGTACCTAGTTTACTTAAATACTATTTACTTGAAAAATCAGAATAACAAAAAGTCTTATAGACGTAATTATTTAATCAGTGTAAAATAGTTTCTTGCACTTTAAAACTTAGCTAAACACATATGATATGATTTTGCGTTAGCAGAAATTGGTAAGTGGGTTAAAGGCAATGTTGCACAAAATTAAATCACGTTCGAGGCAATGTGTTTATTCGATTTTTGCCGCGGGCGACTAATGAGCTTAAACATCAATAAGATTGAGGTTCTTTGGCCAGTTCAGTGTTTTGTTGACAATGGTCAAGAAACACCATAGTTACAATTTGAAAGCAATCTATTTATTTATTTATTTTATGCACAATGCTACACGCTGCGCATGCTTACACGCTTTTTTTTTCTGGATGGGAAATCATCAAATGACCCCTCCCGTTCAGGGTGGAAATCAGAAATCAGAAATATTTTATTTGTGATACATAGGTGGATACAGTGGTTGGACATGTTTAAGGTTAATGTGCGCTATGATCAGCCTATTATAGGCATACAAAAATAATTAATTATAATTTTTACATGCAAATAAAGAGCTTACACGTACTAAACTACAAATTAACTACTTGATTATATTATTTCATTACTGTATGAAGCTAGGAATAAAATTCAAAAATAATTTGTTAGGTAAATGTCAAAATAATTTGTTAGATAAATGTCAAAATAATTTGTTAGGTAAGTAAATGTCAAAATTATTCAGATTTATATAATTAATTATGATTTGTGATTATAATATAGTCAAAGAAGCAGATTACATTATAAAATTACATTTTCGAGTCAAAATTTATCTGATAAAAAATCAGGAGTGGGTGGAGCAGGAGGGAGTGTCAGACTCTTACTGACTAAAACCCACCCGTGTTCCTTCCTTAGCCCTTTATGTTCCGGGGCAGCGGTAACCCTTTCCGACAATCCTCCTGCCCAACCTTACACGCTAGGGTTAAATCAATGAGTACATGAGCCTGTTACTGTTGCTGCGCCCAGCAACATAACTTAAGACTAATAATATTCTAATGAGCAACCATTATCTAATATCACGTAGATCATGAACTTTCACAATTAAAATATTATAATAATTAAACTTATATCTAGCTTTATAATAAAAATATTATATATTATAACTAGCTGACCCCGCAAACGTCAACGCAAAAAAATAAAAAATAGATACTCGTAGTAGCCGATTCTCAGACCTACCCGATATGCACACAAAATTTCATACAAATCGATCCAGCCGTTTCGGAGGAGTATGGTAACTAACACTGTGACACGAGAATTTTATATATTAGAAGATTAACACACAGATATTTATTTGAACTCTGTTTTATCATTTATCTTCCACAAAAATTCTTGGATACTGTAGTAACATTTTTTTAAAAGCAATGCCTTTTACCTAGCTTTAAATACACATGTTATTTTTGTGGGCCGTATATTTTCAGGTAATTTATTTAAAATCCACAAATACATATATATAACAAATTAAAGTCGCTTTTCGTGTCTGTCTGCGTGACCGTGATGTTCTTTTAAACTGAGCAACAGATTTTGAAGCGGTTTTCACTAAGTCACCTATCGAAGTAAAAAATTCGAAACGATAGCGAACAAATCTTTCACGGAACGCAATTTTTACGACCGGACCACATCGAGATTTATTCATTATATTTGTCGCAGCAGGAGGCCGTAGATTAAGAAACTTCTAACATTTGTTACAAAATTAATCAAACAACTTACTAGATAATAAAAAATAAAAAATCTCCAACAAAACGTGACAAAAAAAGCATACACGCGGATAATAAAAACTTTTTACTCATTTTTCTCGTTCACTGACGAGTCCCCGGTGCTTGATACGTGAAGTTCAGCTCTTTATATCAACCATTACATAGATTTATGTACTTTAATGAGGAAAGAAACACGTGTAGTAAAATACAAACATATAACTGGTAAATTTTTACTAATTGGTAGCGCATAATATTATAAGCTTCGACCCCATATTAATTATATTAAAACCTGTTATAACCTGTTTAACCTGTTATATTAAAATAAACTTATTAAAAATTATATCAAAATATTAATTTTGATATAATTTTTAATATTTTTTTTTTTATTATTATTTAAGCCACCACTACGATGTATAAAATTAAAACGTAAACTTATTAGTTGTGTCGTCTGTATCTCAAATAAATATGTCATGTTTTATCCTACTAATATTATAAATGTGAAAGTTTGTGAAGATGTTTGGATGTTTGTTACTCAATCACGCGTAAACCGTTGAACGGATTTGAATGAAACTTGGCACGCAGATAGTTTATAACTAGAATTAACACATAGGATACCTTTTATCCCGATATTCCTACGGGATCGAAACTAACGAGGGTGAATCTGTGCGGTGCTGCCTTTTTTTTGTGGATGGGAAATCACCCTAATGTCAAATAAATATTATTATTATTATTCCCCGATGAGTTAGGTAGAGGTGGACTCTGGTGACATAGTATTTATTACACGCATATGTCATCAGAGTCCCATATATTAAGGGGCGAACCTCTAGCCATCAACTGAGTACAGATTCAAACTCCAGGCTGCTACTGAGAAATCCAGGACCAGTACAGTCAACAGCAAAAGTAGATGATGAAAATCAGAAATTCAATACTAACTAATGAACGGAGTTCACGTCAGAACTGTGTGACGTCGAAATAGTAAATGTTTGGTATAATTTACAATCACATAATGACACTTCGCCACACAGTTCTGACGCGAACTCCGTTCATTAGTATTGAATTTCTGATTTTCATCATCTACTTTTGCTGTTGACTGTACCAGGGAATGGAACCCAGGACCTCATGCCCAGCTCTAGCGCTTGCCACCACTGGACCTTCTGACAAACATATATGTATTATTTAGAAAAGCCTCATTTGAAAAGCATATACGTTTTAATGCTACTCAGCTGGAATCAATACAGTGGTCGGACTAAAGGCGAATTCAAGTCAACTGATGAAACTGGTACAAGAGAAAAAGAAAATCTTCGAAAAAAAAAAAGACATTTCGCAAACTGGGAAAGGAACCAATAACAAGCTTGCCTTATCAATTGCCGCCGACGGGAGGTAAGAATTTAGTTTCGAAAATATTGGCGATGGATTTTGTCTAATAAGGAAAACCTTCAAAAGATGTCCGTGGTCCTGATGGATAGGTCAAGTACAGACGCCAGCACATCAAGTTACCCGAAAATGTCAAATAATCCCAATCAACTTTGCGCCTTATGCTTTAGTGATAAAGTTGAAAATCTATTAAAGAAATTTGACAGACCTAAACAACCCAATAACTGGGTAACACGATACCCCTTAGAATGACTGGTTGCCAGACTTTAGAGTTTTTGACTACCTGTAACTACTGTCAAAGATCTACGAATGACAGCCGGAACCAAGGGTATAACATGCTTTCCGAGGCACAAAGGGGTCTCGATATGTAATGGATAGTCAAACCTATATAAACCGACCGCGGCCAGCATAGTTTAACCCTTTGATCGACCCGTATGGCTGTTATAATTTAGCCACGAGCCCCTCTTTAGAAAACAATAACAATGGCACCGTTATAGTTCATTTTGACATTCAAAATACTTAACTTAAAAACGACTTACAAAAATACCATTTCTTTTCAACAAAAAATGTAAAACTGCAACGAATTGCTTTTGCATTGCCAAGACGTTTCTTAATACAAAATCAATATTCCTCGATATTGGAGTAATGAACAAACACGAGCCACTTCACTCAGTATTACTTAATGATGATAATGATAAAGCTGAAGAGTTTGTTTGTTTGAACGCGCTAATATCTGAAACTACCGATTCGATACAATCTTTTTGTATATGATAGTCCCACGGCCGCCATTTTCGCGCTTAGTCCTGTGTACTGCTGGCTGGGTGAGCGTGAGCGAGAAAGAGTGCTTGTGACGTCATAGTAGGTAGTGAAAAAAAATGGACGCTTGGTTTTCATACAGATCGTGATATCTCTAGGTCTCACGGTCATCTAGGTCTATCTATATCTGTGGATAGTCCAGTCTTGAGAAAGGGTATAGAATTTTAACATTTACACATTTAACATAACGCTATATAATATTCTTAGGAGCCAAGCAAAAGAAAAAAAAAGTTACAACGGACGCTAAGTGAAAACTTTGCAACGAGGCACAGCTATAGGATATATTTTATGTTAAACAAAAAATTTCACGCGGACAAAGACGCGGGGAAAAGCTAGTTACTTGATAATATCAATGTTTCCAAACAGCGAATTAGCCAGTTTAATATTTTAGAGTACTTGGCTATAATTTGAAAGGTTTATAGTAATGTTACACGGATGTTTGTCCATGGTTTTATGTTATTATGGAGGATTAATGGAAATGCATTGGATATTGTTGGTTGTAGGTTCATTTCAACTTTATGTTTTTAATTAGTCCTGATGGATAGGTCAAGTACAGACGCCAGCACATCAAGTTACCCGAAAATGTCAAATAATCCCAATCAACTTTGCGCCTTATGCTTTAGTGATAAAGTTGAAAATCTATTAAAGAAATTTGACAGACCTAAACAACCCAATAACTGGGTAACACGATACCCCTTAGAATGACTGGTTGCCAGACTTTAGAGTTTTTGACTACCTGTAACTACTGTCAAAGATCTACGAATGACAGCCGGAACCAAGGGTATAACATGCTTTCCGAGGCACAAAGGGGTCTCGATATGTAATGGATAGTCAAACCTATATAAACCGACCGCGGCCAGCATAGTTTAACCCTTTGATCGACCCGTATGGCTGTTATAATTTAGCCACGAGCCCCTCTTTAGAAAACAATAACAATGGCACCGTTATAGTTCATTTTGACATTCAAAATACTTAACTTAAAAACGACTTACAAAAATACCATTTCTTTTCAACAAAAAATGTAAAACTGCAACGAATTGCTTTCGCATTGCCAAGACGTTTCTTAATACAAAATCAATATTCCTCGATATTGGAGTAATGAACAAACACGAGCCACTTCACTCAGTATTACTTAATGATGATAATGATAAAGCTGAAGAGTTTGTTTGTTTGAACGCGCTAATATCTGAAACTACCGATTCGATACAATCTTTTTGTATATGATAGTCCCACGGCCGCCATTTTCGCGCTTAGTCCTGTGTACTGCTGGCTGGGTGAGCGTGAGCGAGAAAGAGTGCTTGTGACGTCATAGTAGGTAGTGAAAAAAAATGGACGCTTGGTTTTCATACAGATCGTGATATCTCTAGGTCTCACGGTCATCTAGGTCTATCTATATCTGTGGATAGTCCAGTCTTGAGAAAGGGTATAGAATTTTAACATTTACACATTTAACATAACGCTATATAATATTCTTAGGAGCCAAGCAAAAGAAAAAAAAAGTTACAACGGACGCTAAGTGAAAACTTTGCAACGAGGCACAGCTATAGGATATATTTTATGTTAAACAAAAAATTTCACGCGGACAAAGACGCGGGGAAAAGCTAGTTACTTGATAATATCAATGTTTCCAAACAGCGAATTAGCCAGTTTAATATTTTAGAGTACTTGGCTATAATTTGAAAGGTTTATAGTAATGTTACACGGATGTTTGTCCATGGTTTTATGTTATTATGGAGGATTAATGGAAATGCATTGGATATTGTTGGTTGTAGGTTCATTTCAACTTTATGTTTTTAATTAGTTCTTAATGTAACGTTTATTAAATGAAGTGCATCCAAATAAAACTTAAGTGAATAACATTCCCCGAAAGGATAAGCTGGCTATAGTAAGTCCATATTTCGGCAATTGTGTTAAGTTCCATGTAATAGGAAGCGAGCCAACTTCCGTCAACCGGACCCAAATCCAGATTCTGGGTTGCTACTGAGTAATTACAGATGGAAAATGCAATAACACCTTGCCTGACCCGGGAATCGAACCCAGGACCCCCCGCTCAACAGTCGCGCTTGCGACCACGAGACTAATGGGTCAGTTAAGTAAATAGTGAATCAGAAAAGAGCTTTCATACTAATTAAGAAGTTTAATATGCTTGTTGCTTGCTTGCTTGTTGTTATCAAAAAAGTATATTAACAAAAAGTCTGCTTACTCAGTGACATATTGACGTCCAAAAGAACGCCACCTACAGTCCGTTCAAAGTTATTTTACCTCAACAACAGCACCTAGCCTAACAGGAACCATATTGTAACGACAATAAAGATCACAGTGATTTTGACACAACTGTCAGTAGCAACAACTCAACAGCAACCTTATTAAAATGATAATAAAGATCACAGTGTCGTCGACAGTGATGCAAAATCAGACGTAAATAGCTATGGAAGGACTGTACGTTCTGAAGGTGATACTTAAAAACCACCAGAAGACATTAAACATTAATGTTAGGTCACAAAAATAAATATAACTTGTAATATAAGAATCTACATTACAGTTAAACGTATTTTCGTAGCAAGTGCAAACGTTCATGGTGGTTCGTGGGTGGTTCTTGTAACTTGAACTACGAAAACTGCCCTTACTACTATGATATAAGGGTTGGTTACTGGCATGCCTGACACGGTTGAATTGATACGATCAATTGTCAGACACTGCTTGCAAGTCCTACGAGGAAGTATCTATAGGTCTACACTGCTATGTTTTGATGTGCATGACTTTGCCATGCAACTTACTCGGGTATTTTATAAATTAATCGCATGTTTAATAAGTTTAACACTATTTCAAATTTAGAAGATAAAAAAGAATAGTGGATCGGAGGAGAGCTTGGTGAGCTAACAGAACGCGCGTCATGATGTAAAATATGTAATCTGTATTCACGATTTATGTGCCAAAAACGTAAACAAATATGAGTTTATGGAAAAATAACTTTAAAAAAGTAAAAAATAAAGTTAAAGTAATAAAGTTATTACTTTATCACAATAAAGTTCAGTTTAGGCTACAACTTCAAACATTTTTATTACTGTTTCAATAGTGCTAGTTACTCTGAAATCAACTTAATTAACATTAGAATAACGTTGATATTTGTTTAACTTGAAATAATTTTAATTTGAAACTTAAGTTTTAACAGACTTCAGATGCAATTATTGTTGAAATAATTAATATACAGGGTAACAGCATCAACGCGCAAACTGTAAACATGAATCCAGCACATAATTGTGCAGCGGGATTGTCCGAAAGCGGCGGGATTGTCCGAAAGGGTTACCGCTACCCCGGAACACAAAGGGCTAAGGAAGGAACACGGGTGGGTTTTAGTCAGTAAGAGTCTGACACTCCCTTCTGCTCCACCCAGAGCGGGATGGGTCATTTGATGATTTACCATCCACAAAAAAAAGCACATAATTGTAGACTCTCTAACGTAGAAATTGTATGTCTATTATCAAAAATAAATCAGCTGTTTCATAGAAAAATGTAATTGCTATGCGTTCAAAGTGTATGTTACAGCAAATTTTTGTTCCAAGAGGAAATGCGGGTGGTCTTTTCTACATAGAAACGCTCTCGCCTGTTTTCATTCTGGTTAATGACCTTAAAGCAATGATTTTTCACAGAATAATAAATATTAACTACCTGTATGTCCCTATATTTTCCCTTTTGTTGATGCATTATTTTTATAAGCACTAGAACCCTCAAAAAATGCCAATTTAAACCGCTGTCAACAGAGGCCTAATTTGAGAACTATTAATGAAAAAAGAAAAACACGGGGATACAGTATATATCCTTTTTATTCAGTTTAAAATATCTTTTAAATTAGTCCAATAACGGAGGAGGAAATAGGCGAGATCCAACCTCAAATCATGACTTTTTACTTAGGCTTTTTCAAAAATCTCTCCAACCGCATTTCCTCTGCTTCGATGTCCCGCCAGCCTATATTCAAATAAATACGCCTTTCATTATTCGAGCCGGTATTACATTGTAATCGGTGACTACAGATTCCAGGAAATTTCAATAAATTCTACAATCGAATCAATAAATACAGAATCCAAGAAATGTTACACATGAGACAAACAAAGACAACCCTGCAATACGCAGTCTAGCTTAAATACATTTGGATCGAGTACGTATTGAAGGTTATGGGCAGTATTACCATACTGCAGATTATTTTTTTGCGATTATCAAGTTAGTCCCATGGGGAGAGTTGATCTGTGATAGTCTATAGATGTGTAAGGAACTTTACAACCATGTAAAATTCACTCAACTTCCATAGAAATGGGAGGATCCTCCGACCAGACTGGTATCGTGTCTGGCGGGCAACTGCCCGAAGATTCATGTCGGGCCTTTGTAAATAATATGCTAGTTGCGCGGTAAGCTCTGCTTGCGAGATGCAGGACTGCGTGACGTCAGTATGACACGTAGTTCGCATGTGGCGTTGTAGATACCGCTACAAGTCTGTACCACACAACAACAACAAGAACATGTTTACAACGGGTGTAAAAAAATACGAAGCCTAGAGTCACTTTAGTCTTTCTTATAATTTGTTTGAACTGGACCTTACCTGGGAATCTTCTGTTTACGGAGATATTGTCAAAATTCCAACTTTTACTGACGTTTTTTTTTACGAAAATAACTATTTATTGTTATAACACAACTTTGCACCCAAGCATAAGTTTTGCGTGCGTTACATTGCGCACTACTGCAAACAGAAAATTTTCACAACGTAAAATATCGAAATATAAGGCGTTTCACAGCTATTATTTTCGGGCAATGTTACTTAGTTTGATGTACAGAATGCGTAGTTGACGGCTTTATGATGTTATGACCACGCATTTCTGATACACACTGTATATTCATCAAGATTCAATTAAATGTACCCCCAATTGTTTGCAGACTCTGCCTTTGAGTACACTCGTTGAAAAACTTGATCACAAAGTATTGTATTTTTTAATTATAAAGCTGTTGTGTAAACGGATTTTCTTTAAAAGGAGCTCTTTTATAATTAAAAATAACGGGTTCAGAAACGGGTTTTTTTATGTAGAATGTCAGAGGACTCTTAGTTAGAAATCATTTTGCTGGTGTTTAATAATTAATTAAAGATATTCTCGAAGCTGGATAACAGCAAGTTATCAAGAATTTCTAGCACTCAATAAAAAACTATTGCTTTGCGTCAAGCTACTACAATCTGTCAAATTTATTTAATACATTTTCTACTTTATCGCCAGATAAGTATAAGGTTCAAAGTTGATTGGAAAAATTTCACAATTTCGGGTAGCTTGTTGTGCAATAAAACTCAATTAATACTTCAATTTTCTAAATCTAATTATTGAGCATACATGATAAATACACAAAATACATGATATTTTAGCTAAGAGTGCAAAAAGCGTAAAGCGTTAAACTCAAAGGTAGTAAACAAACAGACCGCGGGTAAGTTAAATATGCAGCTAGAGTTTAATTGGTCCGGTGATTGTGCCATCGTCAGTAGATATAGGCAAAGCCAAAGCTTTACATAAAGTACAGGGTAGCAGCAGAAACTTCGGAGGAAATGCGGTCGGAGAGACTTTTGAAAAAGCCTAAGTAAAAAGTCATAATTCGAGGCCTATTATTATATATATATTCTCTCCTCCAATATTAGACCAATTTAAAAGATATTTCATAAACTGATTATGAAGGATATATACTGTGTTCTTATGTTTTTCTTTTTTCATTAATACTTGTCAAATTTGTAGACTAGACCTCTGTTGACAGCGGTTTGAATCGGCAATTTAAAACTTTTTGGAGGGTTCTAGTGCTTATAACGATAATATACCATCAAAAAGGAAAACTTAATAAAAAAAAAACTATCGGGGCTGTCAATGTAATTTTTTAGATGGTTCTGATGGTTTTTTCTTTGAACACTATGTGAAGTGATTGAAAAATAAAACAAAAATTTGTCATAACTTTTGAACCGTAAAAAAATTCACCGACAAAAAGTTTAGAAATAACCTTGCCCACGCCCCTATTCAATTTGAACCATACTTCCAAGGACACCCTATACATACCGCAAAAAGGGCACAAATCATTTAACAATACTTGAACTCTCTCAAACTATTAATTCACCGCTGTTATCAAAGGTGTTTGACTACCTATACAACGCTGTTTGGCTCAGCCTAGCTTTAAATTAAACTAGAGCCGAGCAAAAAAAAAAAACAGACAATCATGAACCACCTCAAACGGACCTGAAATTGTATTGCACAGCACAAAAATAGAGGAGTTTTGAAGAAGTTAAATGTTTTACGACTAACAACTAGGAAGAGATTTGACTTAGCTTTAATACTAATAATTTTAAAAGAGTAACGGTGGAGTTTCTTGCCCATTCTTCTCCACACGAAAACTACATTTTGAAATGGGCGACTAGAATCAATTCTATTTTTTAATTTTAAATTTTGACGTTCAAAAGTGCCTATTTGAAATAAATGATTTGACTTTGACTTTGACTTTGACTTTGACTTTGACTTTTACTTTACTTAACAGACGGAATAATCATAATCAGCCTAAGTATAATGTTCTTACTGCTGGGACACAGAACTCCTCTCGGTGAGAGGAAGTAGGCCGTAATCCACCACGCGAGCCCAGTGTGGGCTGGTAGATGTCACATGTCTTCGAGTTTTTGGTTGTAGAAACGGTTTCCTCTAGATTTTTTCTTAACCGACCAGACAGAATACGTTGTAAAATTATTTTTGACAGATTGTCATATTTTGAGTATTTTCAGATTTCGTCTCTTTGCAATTTTGATCCTTGAAGTTAGTGTGTAGATAGAAAGTTATTTTATATATTTTTCAGTCAAATTAAATAAGTACAGACGCCAGCACATCAATCTACTACAATCTGTCATATTTCTTTAATAGATTTTCAACTTAAGCGCTCAAGCATAAGGTTCAAGGTTAATTGGGAAAATTTGACAGTTTCGGGTAGCTTGATGTGCTGACGTCTGTTGTAGAAAACGACTATTGTGACTATGTAGTCACAATGAATGATTTGGTAGTTTTCTCTCTTTTTACATAGTTCCAAAATGTCATCAGTTCGTAGGCCCGAAATACAGAACATCGCTCAAGACTCAGGCATTACTTAAAACTGGTTTAGAGCCATTTGATTAGTTGAAACTAGTTTTAAAAAATAACAACTTACAAGTAGGTGCAGCACCATAATTGCCCAATACACTTTCAAGCACAATATGAATGATTTTGAATGATATTGCTAGTACATTGCTTCATATGTTCGAAAAAAAATTCTGCTCCACAACTATAATCCACAATGTATATTGTTGAACTGTCAAAAAGAAAGTCATTGCTACTGTTAGTTGCTGGTACTTCAACAAAAGAGCTCCTAACAAACTAACTGCTCATAACATTGTTACATTCAATCTCAAAGGGCTTAGTAATTCGCAGTAACTATCGCGTAATGGCTGGAATCGACAGTTTAATATCGTTTAACAGACGTTCTACACTAATACCAAGGATTAAATGACATCTGTGTGCTTTTACGGGTTGTTGCGGTCTTGCTCAGTCATACGGAAGTGATGTGTGTGGAAATGAGAGGGATGTATATGAAGATGATAGGGAGTAGGGGTCTGTTTTGCAGTTAACTTTTATATTCTTTCTAAGACTACAAATTGTTGATTTTCTCTTGCAAGGGGTGCAACACACTTGTAAGGATCTGCACATTTGATTCGTTATAATTTGTTGAACAATAAAGCTGACCCGAAGCAATTACTGAACATATTCGTCTTTCATTCGTCTCTTGCCGATCAGTGAACTCCGTTTGTCATCTTCGCTGAATCATGCTCGGGTCGGGTGAACACAATTTGAGCTAAGCCGAGTGGCTATTTCCCGGACATATATCTACATATCTTTATTCGGTTTTAACGCCCGCCTGTTCCGAATCATGCCGAGAGAAGATCAAACAATCGATGAAAGTTCTCGCCCGGAATTACTTACACCTTCAGAACGAGTAATAAAAAGTTTTTCTATCTACATAGTAACACAGCTAGCCGGCTTATCACGGAAGAATACATTACAGAATCAGTCTTCTCCTCTCAACAACTTAATATTTTATGGCGATAAAGTTAGAATTCTACCATGTTTTATTCTCGCCTACTTATTTTAAACAATCACGATCAACTAATAACAGTCTTTCTTTATCAACATAAAGACAGGACATTAAGTTGTACTACACAGTATACAGTATTTTTGGGATGCATGAAGAAGCCTCCTCGTGTAGCGCAGTTTGTTCCGCCAGTTACTCAACTGAACCGAGCGCTCGGCGCATCCTGGAAAGTCACACCCAACAGCTATTTGATTGGCAAATTCTTCTTTTGCGGTGGTAGGGGTAACGACCGCCTGGTTTGCGACCACCCTCCCACTGGAGTCCTGCGTCAAGCAGTCTGCTGTTTCGACGATGCGTAGGAGTTCCAGTGCCTCAGGCATTTTCTGGGTACGCTCGCTTCATTATGCACTTCATCCATCGCTTTCCATCAGGCGTGATCGAGGTAAGAGCACATTCAGCAAAAATTTAAAAATAAAAAAGTATACTAAGTAGTACTTGGACAAAACTCTACTGGTGACAAGTTCAGGCAAGCGTCAAATTCCAAAATAAAAACAAACCTTAAAAATTCCAGGTAAGCAACACCTCGAAAAATATTCCCCCGATTCACAAACCACTTTACACCGCTGGAACCAGGTCGAGTGGCAAAACTAGCGGCACTACGTAAAATATTAAATTTAATGACCAGCTTTTGTCACCCGGAGTTATAGCAAGCCCTCATAGGTCTGTTTTACTTTTAATTATTAAAACACTAATTTTGTTGGATGACCCATAACTAAAGTACTTTGAGTCTTGGGTGTCTCGAAGATATTGTTTTGAAGTTTGTGTAAAGTTTTCGGGATAGGCTTTATTTAGCTTGTGATTGATGGTTGAATTAAGGGATAGAAACTGTCTATTAAGTTGACTGTTGTGTATCTTACTTTGTAATAAAAAGAGAAGTGGGTTTCCTTTAAATAGGTTTATTGCTGGCAGAATAAAAGAGCACTTTTTGGTTCAGCTTTCATGTGTGATTATATAAACTAAGCTAAAATTCACAATTTTCAATTATAAAATATGAACTGTATTTCTTGATTTTTGCTCAAGCTGTAACTTAACACTTTATATACAAACGTTAGATACTTAAGGTTAAGAGACGTTTAAACGTCAATAATGTATGTTTAAACAGTGGCTAATAATTACTTAACTTTAATCAACGTTTACAAATAATCCCTTAGCATCGAGCGGATAATATAGTTTTTTTTATCTTGGAAGATAAATTCCACACGCAAAAAAACTCTATTGTTAATGACAAACGTATTTTTAAGAACGTTTGCATTTTAATTAACCGACTTCCAAAAAGGAGGAGGTTATATGTTCGACTTTATGTATGTTTTTTTTTATGTATTTTTAGTCTCAATCTGTCAAAAATACCTCTATTTTGCTATCACAGTTGCGTGCACTCCATTGAAGTCTATGTTCTAATTAGCAAATCCGTTGTTCCCGTGAAATGCTCTGTTTTTTCTACGTAAATATCTATACTTTGTTTGATATGTCTCACTAAAATAGTCCGAAAATGATCTTCTTTTTTCTTTTTTCATTGGCGATCATCATCAACACATTTTCAATTAAAAAACGCGCGATTCGATCGAACTTTGAGGCTACAATTACTTCGTCATCTACTTACCACTAAGCTTATGATATAAATTGATGGTTTTTACCTCTTAGAAGTCGTTTCCTTTTGATAGTATCGACAAAAGAAAAATCTATTGGCAACAAAAAATAACACCAGCTGATCCTACCAAGTTCTAAAACGAGACACAGGAAGTTAAACACAACCACACCCATATTGATGTACTCACGTATCTTGTAAGTCAAACCCAATTTACAAGACGTACCCGGCACTACCCAGTTCCGGCATTCTATAAATAATTCATACGCCAACTTTGAGAGACGCTGTAGTTTAAAGGACAAGTGACTTGCAATTCATAGTAACTATGGTTTAGATTCCTCCGATGTACAGACGCCAGTACATCAAGCTACCCGAAATTGTCAAATTTTCCCAATCAACCTTGAACCTTATGTTGCAGCGATAAAGTTGAAAATCTATTGAAGATATTTGACAGATTGTAGTAGGTTGATGTGCTGGCGTCTGTACAGTCGAAAGGTTAGTTCACAGAATATGTTTAGAATAGCTCTGCTCTGGGCCTCTGGCTTCGCTCGTGTGTATTTGACATATAACGGTAACACTTAGAGATTAACTCAAAGTCAATTATTTTTCGCAATAACTGTTTAGATATCGATGATACACATCACGTCTGTGGAGCTTCGCTAGCTAATTTAATTTGAAATATGTTACTTGGGATCGGAACAACATGTTTGCTCTGTCTTCCCCTGTTAGCCGTCACACTTTCTTTCATTGCCTTTTCTTTCATACAATACCTACCTTTGTAAATGTACCTACATTTACAACGGGCCAAATATGTGTCGGACCACGCACAATGAAGGGTTCAGCAGTGCTATTCTGTAAAAATCTCACCGTGAAAACTAAGGTGAAGTGAGCTGTCATATCACCTGATGTTAGGGATTGCCCCCATTGATAGTTCACTTAACGCTTACTTTACCTATGTTATCACGGTTAGATTTTTACAGAATCGATAGGCTGTAGTTGAAATGAATTCATCTCAAGTACAAACTTAACATTGTAGTTGAAAATCGTGTTCTCACATACATTGCAACTGCAAATTTAAGTTGGTCGACTATTACTCGTAAACTTGTAAAGCCTACTTAGCTGTGATAGTTTTCCTTTTAATTTCGTTATTTATACTACTGCCATGATTTTTTTCAAATATCCAAAAGCAACCATTTAGCTAGCAGGGGGGGACACTTGACTAACAAAAATTAGCACTTTAAAGTTTAATATTTCACAAAGGGACTCGTGAATCGAAAAATGGTTTTCACAAACCCGCAATATTTTTTGAACACCTATTCAGTCATGTAAGAAACGAAAAAAAACGCACTTTAGTATGCAAACGTTCTTAAAAATACGGGCATTGCCCATCTGAGAGTGGGCTACACTACATTTATAAAATCAAAATCAAATTATTTGATTTCACATAAACATACAAGGGCACTTATGAAACGTCAGAAATTAGATACACGGTTGCAATTGGTCGTTTCATAAGGAGAAGAGCCGGCAAGAAACTCTACTATAAAAAATAATACAGCACGTTGGTCTTCTTCGAATCGCTGGCACGGCGTTTCTCAGATCTTGTTGGCCCAAAACTTCGCCACTTCCACGGCGTCGTCGGTCGCAGCGCAGAGGTTACTTTAACTGCAAGTTTTGGGACACAGAGGCCAGGATAGGAGGTGGAGCTTGGTTTGTGACATAGCTCCACATCTACAACCAGCTACCATTCCATCGAGGTAGCCCACTTTACCAGCTCAGAGTTACATATTCACACTTTTTTCCGGATCGGTTCAAAGACTTGCAAGTGGAGTATTAGCCAGTGGGGTGGCATCTCTGTCGTGCGCGGCCTGCGTGCCTGGCTTTTAAATACGTTCCTAAAGGATGGAGGGAAGTGAAAATAATATTCATCCCTAAGCCAGGAAAGGGTGACTACACAAACGCCATATCCCACCGACCAATCAGCCTGACCTCTTTTCTACTAAAGACTCTGGAAAGGCTGTGTGATAGGGAACTGAGGGATGGCGCTCTGAAGACAATACCGTTACACGGTAACCAACATGCATACAGCGCAGGAACTGAACAGACTGAACCCGCCCTTCGTCTGGTAGTCAGCCAGATAGAGGAAGCTATTCATCAGAAAGTATAGTCATATCTCCTCATCTAAATCCTGCTGTCATTCCATCGAGGTAGCCCCACTTTATCAGGTTAGTGTTACATCTTCCCACTTGTGTCCGGAGACGGTTCAAGGACTTACAAGTGGACCATGAAAGGTACGCACATAAAGTAGAATGGTATGGAGATTGAAGATTATTCTGGCTTACTCAAAAAGACCACGGGTATAATAAAAATTATGCGTAAATTATTAAAGTTATTATTATTAAAATTTCATTTATTTCACTATATACAATACATATAAATTATATTTTTAAATATTAGGATATAAAAAAATTTATAAATATAAAAAATAGTAGCCCACCGGTATCGGGAACAGGTTATTAAAATTATTATTTAAATTATTAACATTCCTTTAACTAACTACTACATTAAATATCATAAAAATTATTGAATTATTAAAATTATTCTTTAAATTATTAAGATTCCTTTAACTAACTACTATATTAAATATCATACCCGCTTTTACCCAAACTGAATCAGGTCAGACCACCACAAAAAGCACTAAATTGATGCTCGAACTAAACCGTAATAGAATGGGAATGCCACTAAAAACACTATTTATTACTGAATCCAATCTTGGTATGGCTCGATTGCAAGACTTACGATCGAATCGAATTCCAATCGAGTTTCCCTCGAGTTATGAGGTTAGATATAGCTGGTCTTGCCCATTCCTAGCCATTTTTGCCCTGTTCTGGTGTGCGACTTTTTTTGCCTTTTTTCGCGGCTTCAGTTTGGTAGCCCGCGCTATAGGAACAAAAAATTAGCCGCCAGTTTACTCCACCAAACTAGCTGAAATGGAGGGTTTTGCTATTTTGTTTTGTTCAAAACCGACGCTAAAAAGTAAATGGCTTCACGCTTGGCGGGTGTTTGGTCTAAATGTTTTCACGGCGGTCGTCGACTTCATTATAGGGGTTCATCAATTAGGCAACTTAACTTATTTCGTGGTATTTTCGGTTGTTAAAACCAACAAATCAAGTTCAATAAGGTAAGTTCATACAAATAATTGATTTTATTTGTATGAACTTAGTAAGTAAAAACCTCTATTGAAAGTGTACGTTAATTTTTACTTCTTGTATAGTGATGGTGATTGCCATCTGGTACATTTACAACGGTAAAGACTAGTGCCACGTTGAATCTGATATAAATAGTGGAATAATACGTTCGCGAATTGGTACCTACATACCAGATTTCAATTATATTCCACATCGATTCAATCCAAGACGAAATACTTTCTATCGATAAGTTGGTATTTCTGCTACTTTCTATCGAAAAGCTGGTATTTCTTTCAATAAGTTGGTATTATAATTAAAATGAATATTTTGGTAAAATATACCCCCCCTAGTGCCTCGGAAAGCAAGTTAAACCGTTGGTTGCGGCTGCCATTTTCAGATGTTTGACAGTCGTTACGGGTAGTCAAAACCCCGAAAGTCTAACAACCAGTATTTCCAAGGGGTATCGTGTTGCCCAGTAACCGGGTTGTGGAGGTCAGATAGGCAGTCGTTCCAAGTAAAATACTTTATCCGGTTAGATTGGAAGCCGACTCCAACAAAGTTGGGAAATGGCAGCAGATTGATTTACCCTTTGCAAAAGAATTTCTAAAAATAACATTCAGTTTTCTCTACTAAATAGAAGACCCAAGAATGAAAGATCAACCAATCATCGATTCGTCATCCCGAATCCATCTTTCCGTCAAGAATTCATAACCTCATCACTTGAGCGTTTTTCCCCCAATTTCCCCCGAGTTAGTATCGTCGATATGTTAGTTAGAGAGGAGTGAGGGTGTACCTCTAAAAAATTACAAGTTTCCATTTCGTTTCACTGAGTTATTGCAGCGATTGCGCTTATAAAGTTATCGAGTGTTCAGGGCTAGATTTGAGAGTAGTGCATTGACGATTCTTACGGCCCATTCACGACTTCGGTCTAAGCGGCGCGCGGCGCGGCAGGCGGCGCGGCGGCGGCAAGCGGTGCGTTTTACACGCCACGTACCCTCAGTAGCGGCTAGCGGCAGCGGCCGAGGTGGACGTATTTAGGTAGTTAGAACGTGCTCAAAATTATGGCGTTATCAAAATTATCTCTTTTGTATTTAGAAAGCAGTATATTTTTAAAACAAGTATGAGAGAAGGAGTGCACGAACTGAATAAAGATCGATACTTAAATGGCAAATTTCGTGACCTATACGAAGATTACAGAAAATATCCGGATAAGTTTTATGAGTACACAAGAATGAGTGTGGAAACATTTGATTATATTCTATACTTATACTCTATATCCATTACCGCCACAAAATCGTGTAAAATTTTTTGTTTATAAGTTCGCCGCCGAGTCCGTCACACCTAAACCGCTATCCGCGCCGCTCTGTTTCGTGGCGTCGCACTCATTCGCCAGTACTTTTGATCTCGCCGCTCCCCGCACCGCGCGCCGCTGCAACGATTCGCTCCGACAAAACCGCGCGCGTTTTCGCCATGAGCGACGACTCGTGGCGTGCTTCAAACATTTTCATACTTTTGTTCTTACCGCTCGCCGCCCCGCGCTTAGCCGCCGCTCACCGCGGCAAGGACGTGAATGGGCCGTTACAGTGCATTTGCGGAGGACATTTTTTATTATATTATTAGGTTTTTCTATCTGGTATTTCTCAGTAGAAGCCCGAGATTTGTGACCGATCGGTAGCAATAGGCTAACCCTGTTAGATGGGACCTGAACATAAATGACGAAATATGAACGTAAATTACTGACAAAGGCGTGCACTGACTGGACGGGTCCACTCAAATCTGTGTGGTTCTTTCCTCAAAAGACCATTTCAGACACCAATCTACATGGTCCTCAAAAGGATCTAACTAAGACTATTTCTGGTTTTTTATATACACATTGACATTAATATTTACTTTGTAAAGTATTATATTTATTATTTTAATGACTGTGAATCTGAAGACTATGTGGGTTAATTTTCTTTTGCCTTTATTTTTTTCTCAGATAGTTTTAGTCATGGTCTGGCAGTTTGAGTAATTTATACGACCTACCCAAATGTCCTTTCTTTGGTATTGTTCGTCGAGTCGTTGAGCTCCTTAAGTTTGAGTTGAGCTGCACGATTACCGACAACTGCGTGCACTGACTAGACGGGTCCACTCAATCTGTGTGGTTCTTTCCTCAAAAGGCCATTTCAGACACCAATCTACATGGTCTCCACATGATCTGACTAAGATTATGTCTGGACTTTAAAAGAGACTGTGACCTCTGAGTTTGTTTCGGCCTTTCTTCTCAGAGTAGTCAGATAGGAAACGCCGAACTCATCTAGTTTTAAAAAAATATGATTGACGTGTAAAAGTGTTTGTACAAACCTACTTACAAAAATAAAATCATTTATCATTTATCATTATTTATAAATGCACCTCTGTCCAACTCTTGGGCCACACAGGCGCGTTGGTATATTATTAATTTTAGTCCTTGCTATGTCAACTCTGATGAGTTTATGTTGCAACCAACTTAAATGTACAAAATGCATGTTTACTACTAAATAAATAAATAAATATGGAGTTTTTTTAATTGCTGAATGGGCCTACTCTTAACCTCGATCACGCCTGATGGAAAGCGATGGACGAGCGTGCCCAGAAGATGCCTAAGGCCCTGGAACTCCCACCTCATCGACGAAACACAGCAGGCTGCTTGACGCCGGAATCCGGTGGGACGGTGGTCGCAAACCAGGCGGGCGTTAGCCCTACCACCGCAAGGGAAGAATTGGTCAGTCAAATAAGGTGTTGGGTGTAACTGTCCAGGATGCACCGAGCGCTCGGTTCAGTTGAGTAACTGGCGGAGCAAACTGCCCTACACGAGGAGGCTTCTTCATGCATCCCAAAAACAGCTTTTTTAACAGTTTCTAAATAAAACGACTACTATGTTAGCTACACGTGTTTACCTATTTCTTATCAGCAAAGAGATTTTATTTAACTTTAGCAGAGAGCTTAGATTTCTTGGAATATACAGGGTGTCCCTAGAAGTATGGATCAAATCTAATAGGGGCGTCAGCAAGGTCATTTCCAAACTTTTTAACTCTGAGAATGTCGGCGAATTTTTTTACGGTTCAAAAGTTCTGACCAATTTTAGGTTTTTTTTTTTTCAATTACTTCGCATAATGCTCAAAGAAAAAATCATTAAAAAAATCTGTCAATTTAATTTTTTTAGATAGCCCAGATAGGTTTTCTATGATTTTTTTCTTTGAGCACTAAGTGAAGTGATTAAAACAAAAAACAAAAATTGATTATAATTTTTGAACCGTAAAAAAATTCACCGAAATTCTCAAGGTAAAAAAGTTCGGAAATGACCTTGCCCATGCCCCTATTCGATTTGATCCATACTTCCAAAGACACCCTGTATAATCTTAGGTGATTTGTCCTCAGGAAATAAACAGAAAAACTCACAAGCAGTTTAACACATTTCTTTATCGCAAAAAAATGTACTTTTATGATTTCAGCTTGTTTCCAGTCTGTACTTATCTCTTCAAGAACTTACTACATATAAAAAGTTTAAAAACTAAAACCCGACTGTTGACAATAATGAAACAAGAATGTACCTTCCCGTGGTTGTATACCGCTGTACTAACATACTTATAAGCTATGGTAGCATGCGACCACGGAAAGGTACTTTCTTGTTTCATCCTTTTCAGTTCAGGGTTTTAGTTTTTAAACTTTATTTTATTTAATTATTTTGGAGCCTAATTCAAAAATACTTATATTTTTGAAATGTGCTAATTAAGCCCTTTCATTTGATACCCCACAAGGCACCATCCCAAAATATTTATTTTTAAATTTATTATTTTATGTCCTCTAGAGGGCGCCATATTGAATTTAGTGTGACGTCACATAGCCTATAACCACCGAACGGAACAAGACAAGACGTCAAGACGCTTCTAACAATACATAATTTGTCAAATTATTATAAGTACTTTTGATGTACGTATAGTAAGTACTTATAATAATTTGATGATACATACATAGCGGTCAAAATCATAAGCCTTCTTTTGCTTCACCGTAGTCGGGTAAAAACTACTAATTATCTACTAAACAGATTGTCAGTTAAACTAATTACTTGCGAGGCTCAGCGGCACCTCGTTATATTATACCCAAGGCAATAGACTAGAGACGAAACCGCACTCAAAGTACCTTTGAATCGGAGAAACTGTTTCAACAAAGTCACGAATATTATAATATGCTACAATCGTTTCATTACAAGTCAAAGACCTCTTCTCATGAGGGAAATTTTGAGCATTTTCAACACACTTGCCGATTACGTGTTGGTGATTTGAGAAACACAACGCAGGAACGAGTAATAATCATCACGTTTGCTCATTGCGTGGTAAGTGACAATGTTTTCTATCACCGTAAACGTAGCTTAAAATTACGCGTTAGATATACCGCGTGTTTTAGTTTTCTTTGAAAATTACGCGGCGTAATTTCGGTCTGATATTTATGTCAAAGGGCTTTGCGAGCCAACGTTTTACAAGCTACACTAGGTATATGTTTCTTAATTCATTGAGATAGTACAAATTACGCTAACGAATTCACATTGGCACCTAATAGCAAGGATATTAAACCGAAACCTATACAATACAGCTTCGTGATCCGGGCCATATCACGTTGTATAACATCCAGCAGTAAACAAATATTTGTTCATGCAGGATTGATAACGCACCGTGTATCGCAAAAAATCGAAACGTTGTAAAAATCGAGAAGCCAAGAAGCCAATATTAGGTATGACTATACAGGGTGGGCAAAAAATCGTGGATCAAACGAAACAGGGCGACAGCTGGGGTTATTTGCAGTGAACAAATTATCTGTGGCAGTATCCTAACTTGGTCTCCTTAAAAGTTATGACAATTTAAGTGTTTACAGTAAATTTCTAAAGTTCCAAATAAATTTTCGTGAGACTTAAACGACATTGAAAAAAGTGCCAATACTGATAAATCATGGTACCCACTATCATAAACTGTAGTGATGATGCATTTTTTTAATATTTTTTATATATATATATTTTTTTTTTACTGGAAATAACCCCAGCTATCACCCTGTTTCGTTTGATCCACGATTTTTTGTCCACCCTTTATAGCATTCAAATACAAAAGGTATTGTTGAATAATAACTGGTATTTTTATAGAATGACAGTGGAACTTAAAAACATAATTTATTTTTGACGTGTAAAAGTGGTTTTTAATAGGTACCTACATATTTTGTAGAAGTAAATTATTTACCTACACATTTTTGGTAGAAACTGGTGACGGGTGATATGAGAAATCTCAGGTTGGTCTCTGGGGTGACAACACATCTGCGATGCCATTGATATTGTATATTCACAAGCAATGGGATCATTCAGCACCAGATGGGCCGTTGACTTGTTAGCCATAAAAAAACTTAGTTCTATACGTCCTGCAAAGTTGTAAATAGAATTGATTATCTTCTAAGTACAGACGTCAGCACATCAAGCTACTACAATCTGTCAAATTTCATTAATAGATTTTCAACTTTATCGCTAAAGTATAAGGTTCAAAGTTGATTGGGAAAATTTGACAGTTTCGGGTAGCTTGATATGCGGGCGTCTGTACTTCTTAATATTGGCCCCGTGGGTAAGATCACAAAAACGCTATGACAAAGTTGTGTAAGCTCCATAAAAGTGGAGGCTTTACCATATTAGGCCCCGGTGTGCTGTTTATATTTTATACCACTCGGCGGCCTTTTGAGAGGCTTTCAATGACAAGATTTTGTTTATAAAGGTGGAAGTGCAAGTTGAGATATTTTTCTATGGGAGGCTTTAAATATGGGAGGAAGTAGTCAGGCTTTTGCGAAGTAAGAAGATCGTAACTTAGGATTTTATGTTGCAAAAAAAGGAGATGTAGATTATCGTATGGTGTATGTCTATGAAGAATGTATTCCATTACTTTAAAAAAGCAATTTATTATCTATACTAATATTTTATAGAGGAAAAATTTGTATGTAAGTATCTTTGTAACGAATTGGCTCAAAAAGAACTGAACCGATTTTAAAAATTCTTTCACCATTTGAATGCTACATTATCACTGATCAATATAGGCTTTTTTTTTACCACCCGTGCGAAGCCGGGACGGGCCGCTAGTTATCTTATAAATTAACTTCAGAATAAAGCATTGTACAACCAAACATAACAATAATTATAGTTTTCATTTATTTAAAAATGTATTCGAATTGTTGTTTACTAAGAATGTTTCGCATGTCTATAAGTGATGTATTTACAGAGTATTGAAGACTCGTGATTACCTATTGTGAATATCCTTGTAAATACATTGTTGATATAAATAAACCAATCAATGGCATGCCAAGAGGCGTTTTTACTGCAGTGGGACAATACGACGCAAGGTTGGCGCAGTGGTTAAGGGTCCCTATCAATTTCGCGGTCTGAAAACAAAAAAATCAAGTTTTTTCAGCGCAAATTTCTCAATAACCTTAAATTAACTAGTTTTTTTTTTAATACATAGTTATTTATCAACTATTTATCTAGTAAGTCTACAATTTTAAATTTTGATAACTACTTAATATAAATTATAAAAAATAAAAATCTAACGCACGTTTTTACGTAAGCATGAAACTCCGTGTTTTTCAATTGCTTTCATGACTTACTGGCAGCAAGTAACAATCTGAAAAAATATTTAAATACTGGGCATATATTATATTAGTAAGTGTACAATTTTGTTTTTTAAAGTTTAATGATTTAGTACTTGTAAAAAAATGTTGATCACGCTGAAAAAACCCAATAAAATCATGTGCAAAACCCTTGTCTACGCGTAAGAATTTATTGAGAATAATAATAAGTGTTAAATATTTTAAAATTTAAAGTATTTATCTACCAAAATCAATGTTTATATTTTTATTTTGATTACTTATTTAATTGTAGTAAAATATCTAAATAATGCCTTAAAAACTTAAATTCGATCGTTCATGTACTAAAATTTAAATTCTTAGACTTACTAGATAAATAGGTGATAAATAACTGTGTATTTAAAAAAAGAATGTAGATAACTTAAGGTTGTTGAGAAAATTGCGCTAAAAAAAAATGATTTTCTGTTTTCACCCCGCGAAATTGATAGGGACTCTTAAGCGATTGACTGCTACGCTGCGTGTCGCGGGTTCGATTCCCGCACGGAACTAATATTTGTGTTGTCCCGGGTCTGGCTGTTTGTGTATGTGAGTTTAAATGTTTGTAAACGCACCCACAGTACAGGAGAGATTCCTAGTTTGGGACAGTTAAAAAAGAAATAGGCTGATTGTATTAGTAGCAAAATGAGGCCATTAGATTTAATTTCACACAATCCTGGGTAAACAGGTAGGTACATAGATTGACATAGCTTAGAACTTAATAAAGTCACATGACAACCACTTCATCTAACTCAAAGACGCACAAACCTCCGCCTGGGGCTCAAAACTCAAAAGATGAAACACCAAAACAAACAAAAGACGAACGCAGGAAAACAAAAAACATACATTATCCAAATTGGTTTAAGTTTAACAAAATCCCGTCGACCCATCCGAAGTGCTGCCCTGTGCTCCCAAGGAAGTCATTAAAGTCTTCGCAACTAAGTGAAAAAGTTCACGACACTTGTTTTCTGAAAGTGCCAAAACATTTTTCTTGTAATGTTATAACAGGACTTTTGGTGCTGAATGGAGATTTTTTGCTGATACCTTTTTAAAAGTGATGTTTCCCCTTCAGGAAAGTTTAAGGCAAAAGCATCAAGGTAGCCCGCGATTTAACGTTTTTGGCAATTTGCAGGTCTAATCAGGGTTCAGTTTGGTGGTGGGATCAGGAACTAATATATATTTCACGGCCGTAACAAATACTTATATTTATAGAAATTATAATCATAAAAATCATAATCAATTCATCTCTCTAAGTTCATATTACCCTATTCAATGATTATTTTATGAAATCATGACATTTGAGGAGAATTCTAAATTAAGGAGTTAGAATTGGCCTCAAATGAATTTCGCGGGTTATCTAAGCGCTTCCCCTTTACAAGGTATAAGTTAAGGCGCTCGCTGGCAAACAGTTGGCCTTCAAATAGGTGGAGTATTTTACGGTGGTCGATAGGTACAGTCAGCAAAAGAGATAAGTATGCAGGGTCGTCGAATATATTTGAAGTTTAGTAAGAAACCGATGGATGTTTTCGAATCAAATTTAATTTAATTTAATAGACAGCAAACAGTTCATTTATCAAATTAAATATCATTCGAAAACATCAATCGGTTTCTTAGTAAACTTCAAATATATTCGACGACGCGAATATATTACAAGTTTATTCCTTTGCTGACTGCACGTGTGGCGACGACCACAACCATGGCTGCTGGCGGAGTCGCGCGCTAGGACCAATCTGTTCACTGACACGTGCACTCATCTCCTTGCTCGCCAACTCCTTTTAATTTGTTAGCTCTACTCGCTTCTCGGCTGTGCACGGTGGCACGGACGCCTTTTAGTCGAGCGCTCTTCTTAGAAATCAAAGTATGGTGTACTAATTAATTCACATTCATTTTCTAACTTGTTAGTAACGCCGATCTTTGCAAGTATTTTGGTGAAGAGAAACTTCTTAGAAAATATATATCAACAGAGACTGACTGTATAATATACCAAAGGCAGGCAAAGTTTCAAGGATTTTGAGAAGAAAAGACAAAAGGACCTACTTATTTTTTTTTTTTGCCGTCTCCTTTGTTAGAGTTTAGACACGTGTAGAGAGACGGTAGGTAGGTATCCACACTTAGGCAAATACAAGTATCCAAAATGGTGGACTTCAAACTAGGAGATGTTTTGTGCACAGTAACTGCATAGTAATTATGTACTGATAAGTACTATGTGTATACGATATTACGATTATACTTCGGAACTTTTAAACTTTTCTTACTCGTATGCATTTTTCCTGAGTTTCCTGGTCTCAGATCCAATGGAAATCCTTAAACATGAGTTGCTCACAGCCGAGATCTTGATCCGTTTCTTCAACCAATGCTTCTTATTTAAAAAAAATTTCCTCATCCTTACTTTAATCTTATAAAATAGTACTGTCTTCAAAGCGTATCCGGTAATTAATGGATAACCTCTTAAGGGGGCATTGTACTTACTTATTATTATGAACAACTTTTAATACGGGAGCAACCATGAAATCCCGAAAAAAAAATCGGCTGTTCCCTACATTTATGTTCGCATAACTCGTCAAAATGTAGGAAACGACCGATTCCTTTTTCGCGATTTTAGGTTTTTGACCCCTGAAGAGGTTGTCCATTAATTACCGGAGCCCCGTGTCATAATTCAGCTTAAGTATTCTTCAAAAATCATACGGTGAAAACATAAGTGAAGTGAGCTGTCAATAGTGTCAATGTCATCAGGGTGAAATGACAGCTCAGTTCACGTAAAGTTTGACGGTGAGATGTATACTTTAAAGGTCCCCGCAGACAGGCGCAACACGACGGTGCGACGCGATTTTGGTAGAGCAATTTCCATGAAGTTACTAAACTCGCGGTCGCGCTGTCGCGTCGTACCTGCCTGCGGGAGCCTTAATATGAGTAAAATCTAGTACTAACTTCAAGAACAGAAAACAAAGGGCTGTAGGAAATAATCTTCTCCTACAATCGAACTAACTTCCATTCAAATATACATAGTTACTAAATCAGCACAACAAACATAATACCTGTAAATCCGGCTAAAGTTTATTTTTGCAGTTAAAGCGAGGTCGTATTCGGAATCTAGGGCAGAATAAACCATAGTACTTATAATCCGCTTAGCTCGTAATATTGGCAGCGCTTTTTGCTATCACAGTCAGCTTTGCATAATTCTAACGTTGAACAAGGACGTTGCTTTCCTGGACACCAAATTGACAGCTTAATACAGCGGTGTTTTTGCTTGAAACTTTAAAATTTTTGGATTTTTATTTTTTGTTTTAGGATTATCCAATGCAAAAAGTTTAAAGACAGACTGTCTAGAACATAGCCTATAGAAATCAACTTATTTATACCGACTTAGTTTCTTTAATAGGTATTTATAGTCTTGCCTGAATTTGCTATCAAAGATTATATAATACTAGCGACCCGCCCCGGCTTCACACGGGTGCAATGCCGATACTAAATACACTACATATAAACCTTCCTCTTCAATCACTCTATCTAAAAAAAAAACCGCATCAAAATCCGTTGCGTAGTTTTAAAGATTTAATCATTCAAAGGGACAGAGAAAGCGACTTTGTTTTATACTATGTAGTGATGTGTATTTACACACAGGTATCCTCGAAACACTATTATTACACCTTTCAGTCAACACAATATTATTGTAACGATGAAGAAAATGTCTTCTAAATAAATTTAATTTCCTTCAAATTGTGATGCAAATCATTTACCTCAAACAACATTAGCCCACCAAAAGCTTTTCATGCTCCAAGCAACCTTTCAATCGAAATGTTTACGCACAAAAATCCTTAACATTTCAATACAGCTTTAATATTTTAAACACCTGTGACAATTATTGGGGGTATAGGAAAAGATTCCAAAAATGCCTTGTCAGTAAACCCCCCTTGGGGTTCGCAACCCCTCCCAGACCACCGTTTAACCCCCCGCCCCCCGTCCCTCCCCGTCGGCTGTCAGATAAGCAATAACCTGGCACCTGCCGCCTGTCACGTCAAAAGTTGCGCAAATACCGGGAGTGTATGTAGTGGTAAAGTGAGGGGAAATTGGCTCAATTGTGAATACTACGGATATTTGTAAAGGGAAACGTCTCTTTTTGACGACATTTTGTTCTATAGAGATATTATGTCTTTGTTTGTTTTCTTGCAGTTTTTCTTGTACGCCAGCAAATCAAGCTACCCCAATCTGTCAAACTTTCCCAATTGAATATATACCTTATTCCTTTGTAGTAAAGTTGAAAATCTATGAAAGAAATTTGACAGACTGGTGTAGCTTGATGTGCTGGCCTCTATACCTATATCGCAAAATATTAATTACAGACCTACCGCGCGAGTGGGCGTTTTTTTATAATTTATAACGTGACGATATTATCGCAGACGTCCACGGCATCATGATAGCACAGGAAAGTATATGAAGACGCTTTTAAAACTCCCGATAACGTTATAACGTGCGTATATTTCCATACGTTTAATGGAAGTCGACGACCACGATAATATCGTCACGTGAAAGCGCGCGATGGTGTGATGATGTGTCGCGAGAGCTCAGTCATTCAACTGCTGACAGATGTTTTCAGCCACCCCCTCCTCTACGCACCGCGAAGCTACCTCAAGCACTGTCCCAATAAAAGGGGAAGCGCCACGGTAGCCTGTGAAATTCAATTAAATTTTCTTACTTTTTTTGCTATTTCCAGGTCAGTGTCCGGTTGTATATCGAAGAAAAATTTGATTCGCGACCGTAACAAGTATGTATTTACAGAATTATAATTATTAAAATCATCAATCAACAAACCTCTAAGTCCCGTATTACAGAACGTCACTCAATACTCAAGCATTACTTAAAACTAGTTTCAACCAATTAAATGGCTCGAATCTAGTTCTAAGTAATACTTGAATATTGAGTGACGTTCTGTAATACGGGCCTAAGTTCATAGTAGTTGGGCGCTTCTCCTAAATTCCTAACTAACTAGCTAAACTTTACAAATATTTCCATTTTATTCTATACAGAAGACGTCGACGAATACTTCTATTCGTATAATAATATAATCATAATTTCGATGCCTTAGTTCACAATTGCACTAACTACGAAATTTACATTTTTGAGGAGAGAGCTTTAAAGTTTTTTAAAGTTTAGACGAGAACAGTAGAAAATCCAAGGAAAATAACAAAAAAATATGCATCTATTCATAAGACTAGTCCTTTTACTCCATCTATATTGATTGGTTTTACAAAAAGAAAGATTATTAGTATAATACCACATTCATGGAACATTAAACGAACTCACTTAATACAACTGTGACCCACGTTTTTGGTAGAAAGAGACGGAATAAAGGTATTTCGATGCGCGGAAACGAAAAAGCATGAAATTTAGTGTATTTGGCATTAAAAAAGTAAAAATTGAAAATTTTGTAGTTAGTGCATTTGTGAACTAAGGCATCGATTTAATCATTTATTACCAAGCCTACGTCCATCAACAGTGTTGTTCACCCTAACTGCATCAGTTTGCCAGTGCGAGCGAGATAGAGAGATACATGGCGCGGGGAAGTGGGAATTTCGCCTGTATTATTATAAGTCCTTAAATCGTAGGCATGTAGATTCAATACAGTTTCAACTATACAGGGTTACTTTTCAATGACCAGCCAAATTTAAGGATGTGGTACAGACCATCAAAATAAACAACTTTCTCCATGGGACCAACATCGTAATCGCGAATAAAAATTCAGCTGTCCCATACGTTTAGGTCGAGTAGGTATTGAAGTTTTCTATGGGCCAGTTGATAAATTTTTCGCGATTACGATATTGGTCCCATGGAAAAAGTTGTTTAGTTTGATGGTCTGTACTATATCCTTAAATTTGGCTGGTCATTGAAAAGTAACCCTGTATACCTTTGTTGATATACAAACAGCTGTGAAATGAACAAGTATTTTGATAGGTATTTTGAAGCCCACCCACTTTTTCATTTTAAGATATGAGGTAACACCACAAATGAGTTTCCCCGCTCAGTGACATCAAAAGAAAATTAAAATACCCACCTGTCGTACCAATATTAATCTTATGGATTCTTGACAGATTTCCCCTTAAAGATTTCTTCTCTTTTATTAAATATTTAAATCCATTTAATTTATAAAGGAGCTTCACAAAATGAGATTCTGAATTTATTGATAATAAAAGAAAATTAATGTTGCCACAGAGTACAATATGATATTGTTTTTTGATTGTTTTTTTAATCAACCTATAATGTTCCCACTGCTGGGACAGACCTCTCTTCAAGAGGGAGTGGGCTGTAATCTGTTTTACAAAACCAATGATCTCTTACGATTTTTTGACGTGACAACGTCTTATAATTCGATGAAGCTGGATGCACGCACGAAAAAACATGACGTCGTGCGGCGTTACCTCGCTCTGAGGCGTTCCATTTAAGGCTTGAAGTGCAAGCGAGAGCGCGGAACGAGCGACAAAGAGGCACAATAGAAAAAAATAAATAAATAATGAAAAAAATTTTTTTTTTTTGTATTTTCTTATGACGTTGTCACGTTCAACTATCGTCAGTAAACCGACTTTACAGACAACCGATTTTTTTGTTTATACTTACCTCCCTTTTCCCAGAAGAACGTTCACTATAATCATCCCCCTGTCCTTATCCCAATTTATTTGGGGTCGTCGTAACATGCCTTTTTCTTCCATTTCCATTAGTTGAGGTCTCGGTAGCCCGGAGTTTGGAAGTCGGCGGTGTGATACCCTCGTGTCTCGAAAAGCACGTTAAGCCGTTGGTCCTGCGCCTAATCTCTCTCCGGTCGTATCGGATTGCCGTCCCATCGGACTATGAGAGTGAGGGAAGAGGGAGTGCACCTGTGTCTGCGCGCACACTTGTGCACTATAATATCTCACGTGCCGAAAACTAGTCTCCGTTGAGATTGGCCGTCGTGGCCGAAATACGGTCTGGAGGACTAGTCACACGCCCAGAAGAACGTTTTCGTTGTCAATCCACCTAGACCGTTGACTATTTTGTTGTTGAGTAACTTTTTCTTTTCTTTTTACATCTTTGCTATTTCAATGTTCATCATCATCATCTGCCTAGCCTTTTCCCAACTATGTTGGGTTCGGCTTCCAGTCTAACTGGATGCAGCTGAACGCCAGTATTTTACATGAAGCGACTGCCTATCTGGCCTCCACAACCCGGTGACTGGGTAATACGATACCTCTTGGTAATATTGGTTGTCAGATTTTCGGGCTTCTGACGACCCGTAACGACTGTTAAAGATACACGAATGACGGCCGGGACCAACGGCTATTGCCACGGTTATTGTATTGCTTTAGTTATTGTTGGTTTGCTATTTCAATGTTATAAAGACTAAAGCTTAGAGCAGTGGTGGCTCAGTGGTATCGGCCCCGGCTTACGAAAGGTCGTGAGTTTTAACTACGGTTGCAAAATTACGTAATTTTACCGAAAACGCTGTTAAAATACGGTCATTTTACCGTTATTTATATAAATTACGGTAAAATTACAGGTGGCATAACTTTCTAAATTTAAATTTATTTTAAATCACGCGCGCGTGGTGTTACAAATCAAAATGCGATGTTGGGCAAGTGGGCTCCGTCAAGTTGTACGGCAAAATGCGATAGATTATAGATTTGTTTTATTTTTTCTGTTTTTTTTGTATTGTCATTTGTTTAATTTTATTATTTAAATTGTTGATTCTGAGAACTGTACTTAGTATAATACTAAATACAAGTAATATTCCAAAAACTAAAATTTTAATTTTTACTGGCCTTTGCACATAACATACATATATTATTAAATCGATGACGTGGTTATAATTCATATTCATATACATAGTGAAAGAGTAAGATACATACAAACACACTCATTCATTACCGTATTTATGTTTGTAGAACGTAAAACTACGATTTTTACGTTTTTTACCGTATTTTACCGTGGTAAGTTTACTGCTTTACATCCCTAGTTTTAACCCAGGCAGGCACTTTACCTTGTGTCTTTAATTTCATCATCACTGCTCTCAAAACATCGTGAGGAAACCGGCATGTCCTAGAACCAAAAATTCGAAGACATGTGACATCCACCAACCCGCACTGGGCCTGCTTGGTGGATTATGGCCCGCTCCCTCTCACAGAGAGTACAGTGCAGGCTGGTTATGCAATATTTTGAATGTTTCGGAATAACTCTGTCAGAGTGTTTCAATAAAATTACAAATGAATTAATATCCTGTACACGGCCCACAACCATAATTTAAAAAAAATATGAAAATACAAATCTATTTGGTATTGACTAGATTCAGCGAACAGATAGTTCGATGAGGTTCACGGTAATTCAAATTCACAACTAAATTGAAATTTTAATTGAAACAGAATTGAAACTTTATTGTACGGCGCACATCAAGCTACCCGAAACTGTCAAAATTTTCCCAATCAACTTTGAACCTCATACTGTAGCGATAAAGTTGAAAATCGATTAAAGAAATTTGACAGATTGTAGTAGCTTGATGTGCTGGCGTCTGTACATACAAATCCCTGAAGACAGAATGGATTTATTTGATCACTGACATAATGGATTTTTGTAAGTACTCAAGCAATAACAATTCATTTATAAGTACAGCCCATGTCGATTTCGGCTACGGTGACTGTTTTTTTTTTCCGAAAACTATAGGTTACGGCGTACCTACATCCTGATCACTAAATAGTTTAGCGCAACTCAAGTTCGAATATTAGGTAACTCTTAGATAACCTCTCTTTCGCACATACAGGGTGGTCATGTGGCTAACGTAACCTATCTTCACTGAAAAGTTACGCCCACAGTGCGGACACGTTACAATGTCATTGTGGTAATGATTTGTGTGTTGGAGGGTTTACAAACAATTATATAGTGCTCTCAATAATAGGGTGTTCAAATAAAACGACAAGAATATTATAAATCAGATTGCTTTAATTTATTTTAGTTTTATACAAATCGAATACTACTTACGATAGTCAATTTTAACGAATAAACATTTTACCCGTTGTATTTATTTTTACAAATTTACCTTTGTATTTTATTTTTTATTATTTTTCATCTATTATAAAAACCTCCATAGGGGCTTTTCATTATAAACTTACATTACACTCGGCTGTATTAATTCAACTTACTGCAGTCGTATTTTTTTTTTTAATTTTAATTAATTATTTCGACTATGGTTAAGCCACAGGAACACAATGTGGATTATGTGTGATTTAGGAAAATAAATGTCGAACTATGTATGAGAAGCTCGATAATTGAAAATAAGTTTGGTCGATGTTTTTGTTACGTGTTTCTGAACGTGTGTGGGTTTAGCTCTTCATCTGCCATTTTGTTTTCATAAAATTATAATTTATAATACAATAATTCAATAAAAAATGTAGTCTGCACATGAAAATATTTTTTCCTTGACTGTCGTAGGCGTTTCCGTAAACTCATATAGTATATTTTTAATGAAATTCTCTTATATCTTTTTTTTTATAATTCAGCAAAACACTATCAAAAAAACTAAACACCTATGGTTTGAAGAGCTAAGTCCAACATGGAGATGAAGATATGTGAGAAAAATGGCAATAAATTAATCATTTATATATTATAATAACGTTGTTGCATACATAAGTTGGTGTTTGAGTAAGCGAGCAACCACCAGGTGTAATGTTTATAGATGTAGCCTAAATAGCGATCAAATGAGACACAGATTTACATTTGTTGGCCTAAGAACATAAGAACCACTTTTTGAACTGAAGATGCAATTTTTTCAAATAAATTTGAAAAAGAAAAAAATCGTCGTCATTAAAAACCTCAGTGCTGTTGTCATTTAAAAGTTTATAATTGAAACGCCCCTTCTAAATCTTATTATCATCTTAAATTATGTAAAATAAGAACTAAACAAGTTCATGTTCAATAATATACTGGCCACTTTGAAAAGTTTTGGAAATTCGAAATTTTTAGCTAAATATTGTGGTACCGAATTTATTTCAAGTTTATTTCTTCATCCACGCTCTCACGCTATCTGCAAAGAGTGGAGAGTGTACAAAGTTACAGACACATTCTGTGTCAATAGCGTATACTCGTATCGAGTTTGAAGATCGCACCAGTACGACATGCGGGAATGGTGTAAGGGTAAACAAGCTGTCACTATGTGCCGTCGTTCACAAGTTACGTGAAAAGGTACGCTGTATTTTTCGGTCTTAGAAAAGCGAGCAAGCGAATCGTATCCTAAAATTGACTTTTTCTTTGTGTTGTCTCGAATTGCGACTTTGTAACCGAAATTCAACCAAGTTTGTGGACGCGTTGAGCAAAAATTAAAAGAGACAGGTCGGTAAATATTTTGGGAAATTAAAGAAGACACAGAAAGTATTATAAAATTCAGTTGTTTTATTTCTTATCATTCCCCTAACTTTCATTTACAACGTAACATTCTTGGGTCGATAAAACTAAACCATAAATTGGTAGGTTCTTAGGTCCTTGGCAACAAAATTTTGCTAAACAAGTTTTTTTTTCCCAAACCGCTGTAAATTTTCCTTACCGCTATAACGAATAAACGATACAAGAGTAGACGAGACTCGAAATAGTTAAAATCTTAGTTTACAGCGTCAGAAGTAGAATATACATGGAAATCCAAAATACCTGTTTCACGATTAAAGCATTTTGTTTCTGTTGTGCAGTATGCAGAGCAGTCTGTATGACATATGAATATATATTTATAATTTTATTAATATAAATAATTATATTAATAAGTATAATTTACAAAATAAAAACACAATACGTAAAAGTATTGTTTTCCAACGAACTTTACTGGGCAGATAAGCAATAAAATATTAGATAAGTATAAGTAATAAGAAAATTTACTTGTATACATAGGTATGTATCTCAATGAAATTAATATACATTACAATATGTATAAAATGATAAAAAAAAACCATGATTTTATTTTACGACATAATAATTATAATAAATTATGTACGTAATTATAAAAATTATTAAATATTATCATAATAATAATTATGTGTCATATGCCATACAAACATTAAAATTATATATAGATGTATACATATATGTAGTAGTGTAGACATAGACGATAGTGTGTAAACTGGTTCCTCAGTGTTAAGTGAAATTCGGAAATAGATTAAATTTAAAATCTACAAAATATTTGAGGAAACTTACGCCACTGACAAGATAATTAATGTTGAAGGACAGTTTTACAGAAATATATTTTAAGCTTAGCTGACAGAAATCTTAGGGTCAAAACATTTTTGAAGCCTTCTATTTTGACTGTCCAAAGAGATTGTAAAAAATCTTTGGTTATAAATATAATTAAAAATAACAATTCGTGTTAAATAAATTGTTTTGTCATTTTCCGCAGTTTCCTCACAAAATTTGCATTGTTTCTTGAAGTGTGAACAAATTGTCAAAAATATCAAAAGATTAGCTATACCGACATTGTAAAAGTGAGAGATTTAAACAATAAATACTGCTTGTAAAATGTGTATGCATCGCATATGAAGTGGTTACGTCAGTTCATTTGTACGTTTATATTCTAACCCGGTCCCATGCAGGCGTTTTATTATTCGGTTTTATTAAATCGTAGATCGTTTCTACTCGTTTTTAAATTTATCAATATTTTTATTATAATTTATCATTGAACCGCTACCACGGGCCTTACATTCGATTTCACAACCCTTCATTTATTTTTTTGAAAGAAAATAAGTTTAAAATTGGCTGAACAACCCGTAGCCGCGGCCCAATACAAACATTAACCAGTTAAATTACATGTTAACAAAGACCCTAGTTCGTTTTTTTATTTTTTCTTTACAATAATCTTCTCAATTTCATCGTTTATACCTAAAACCAACTTAACTTCAATATTTATAAACCCTATTTTTGGCACTAACAAATCTAATTAAATATATTAATTAATTTTACAAATTTTCATTTTTTATCATTACTCGAATTGAAATATACACAATCAAATATAACAATAGGGTTTATGAAATTTAAAATTATACTTAACAATTATAAATACGAATTATTAAAAAAAACTGACATCTGATATTTTTCAGCACCACACTGTTTAAAATAAATTCTGCGAAACGACAACGCTTATAATCTTCGGAACGATTAACATAATTAGGTTTTAATAATACAATTCTGGAAAATACAATTTATGAACAGCCTATACCTTTCTCTCGAGACACTAATTTCTCTGGCCCTTTTACATTCAGAATTCTTAAGGTTTCGAGAAAAAGGTACAATTCGTAAAACACATATTTTATGTTTATTCATTATCGAAAAAAAGAAAAATGAAACAATATGCGAAAACACTCAGATTGCGTAAATTTTATATCTAGTTTTTAGTGAGCTTCCTTATTGATAGATATTCCATTATAAGTTTAGCTTAAATCAAGGGACACGACATTCACTAGGCTATCACGACATCTATAAGAGCGAAATTGAGGAACGGACATAGATAAAGACTTTAAATTGTTTATTTTTTAAATAATATGACTATTATATAGATGCTACAGTATGTGCTAAAAGGTTCTAATCGAGTAGACACTTGACGAATTGGAATCGATAACAACCAATTTCAATCAAAAAACTTTTTCAATTGAATATCCGTCAAAGCGGCACGTTGACGTCTTATTGGGCGCGAAAAATTTCGGATCGCCTCCAATCGATCTACATTTGAAATTAATCTGATAATACTTTACTTATCGAGATGATATCAATATAAAGACAGTATCTAGTACTTACGAGTAATAGTGTACTATTCCTGCCCAATAAGACTGGTTGTTATAACACTAGAGTGAAAAATGCGATATTTTAGTCTTTTTTCCGATTTTTTTCTAAAATTTATATACAAATACATACACACTGCATTATTCTGTATGTACACTTTATCAATATGGTTACGTGGTGGTTAGTGATATTAACAGCATTGTAATATTTCCGCTAAGCATAACATTAACACAATCCGATCACTAATTAGTTATTATTACTGATACTAAGGACTCTCATATCGATATAATAATATTACATTATCGATAGTTTAGTGAGCATTTACCGATACGAGAGATCAACGATTAGGTTCTCCGTTTTATCGAAAATGGTTTAAAAACTAAAAATTATTTTTTTTTCCTTTTTAAGTCGGTCCTTATTTTTTTATTCAACCCCCTGATGCTAGACCTAATCTATCTTTGGTTCCGTATTAATTGTTGAATCCTTATCAATTCCATAACTGTTTAACAATTCCTGGATTTAATCTTCGTAGTACATTCATTTAATAATTACAAATTTACTTTCATACCCTTCACTAATGTTCCGATCTATCTATATTTATACATATCGATTCAAATCGGTATGTATCGATATATACGCAGCGATTATCGCTAATCGAATTTTAATATCGAATGGAATAATCTTAAATCGTTAAGCTATTCTTGACTCTACCGATATTTGATCCATTATGTACATTACTTATTACCCTAAGGTTTTATGTCAGCGTCTGTGATCCCTCATTACATGTAAAAAGGATACCGATTCAAATCAAATTTTTCAAAGGACCTCCTTTCGCTTCAATTTACGACAATTTTAATTTAAGCATTCGCGTAGAACCGAACTTTCTGATTTACAAACTTTTTTGATCAAACCTCACTTTTCATCCAAAAAGTTTGATTTCCAGACATACTTTTTCGTAATTTCTTTTTCCAAATAAATGCATCTCTCATGCCAGCTAAGCATTCTTCTGTTAAATCAACCCTCATTAGTTTTCGTTTATTAATATCGTTTAGTTATAATAATTAATATTGTTTTTTAACAAATTATACACATCAACATTTATCTTTATAACATCCTAGTCAACATCACATTTTTTTTTAATATTTGCTAATGGAAATTTCAGCTTGAGCTCAAAGATTACCTATAAATTCGAAGAAATAAATCATAAGAAATACGTTTTTTTATAAGTGTAAAATAATGAAATAAATATCAATTCAATCTACATCAATAAATGAATCAAAATAATTAAACAGACCTTTACTACGTAATTTCTTATATCTGCTAAAATTTCCACTAACATTCGACTTAACTACAATATGTAAATTTATTATAATTTAATGTCTTAAGACTTTGTTATGGAGACGTGTGCGTTTCATCCACGTATTTAATTTAATTACATTATCAATTATAATTACAAATCGGCAATCTAATAATTAGTTCTCTCATACTTGTGCCGTCCCTCCGGAGGCACCTAGTAGTTGTCTCATTGCACGATGATATGCGGTGCCGATAAAAGGACAGCCACTGTCGCGATGATTGTGAAAAGTGTAAACACGAACAGGCAAAACCTGGGGACAAAAGTAACATGTCAGGACCATAAACATGTGTATTAGTAATAGAGTTGGCAACAAGATAGCTCCCTGGGGAGCCCAAGAGCCAAATTAAAAAGAGTTTTGAAAGGTCTAAAACAATCATTTGATTCAGAATAAAGAAGTGAACATCTGAACAAACACAAAGTCTAAAAAAGTGTTTAACAGCATAAATATTGTGCGTCCTTGCATATTTAAATGTCGGCTTCAAGTCAAATGCCTACTCAAAATGCTGTTCCTAAAAAATTACAAAGCAGTACTCATACCCGTTCTTATAAGTTCAGACTTTACTTCTTAAAGCGCTCCTTACTTTATTTTCCCTCACCATTTATAACTGCTTGTTTGAAATTCAAAATGTATACCCGTGTGTCGGATTTTTGCATTTTCGTTTGCAATTTAAAATGAAGACTGAACAAAATTTAATTTCAATTAAAATCCCAACTGTATACAAAATGTCATGAGTTTTAAACAACGCATGAGACTTTGCAGCAAAGCGATTTACCGTATCCAACGGATGCAGCCAGACAGCATTAGTTGATTTTATACTCGTATCACCGTACCTCGACATTTTATCTACTTGGTACGTTATCCACAGGCAAATAAGAATGGAACAGGAGCTAAGCGGGAGGAGAGCCATGTAACGGTAAAGTGACATGTCTCCATTTTTCATTCTTCCCGTATAAATTATTCCACAAATGCAGTTAACATATAAACTGCTGTAGGTAGGTACTCAGATCGCGGAAAGGTTGTTAGTCGACTATAAAACTGTCAGGTTACGAGCTTTTTCGCTGCTAATTGAATTCTGTTCGGCTTCTAGAGCCATTTAATTATCTTTACTATTTTATGAAGTTCATTATTTATTGCAATACTTTGTACACAGTCAATCAATAACTTTAAATCGTTCTCCGACTTTTTTAATTCTGGCTTTTATTAGAAGCAATTATTAGTGTTCTTTGTGTAGTTTTCTTCTAACGTTTCTTTTCAGATAACTTTGAATTCAACAAGGTGCGAATATGCTTTTGCTACAATACATACATCATTTCTGTCGACTTTACTCGTGTCTGTGACTTTACACGTATCTCATAAGTGCTATGTATTTGCTGGAGGTGATAAACTCAACGTGTTTTATATCCTAGCCCAGGGCACAACACATGAATAATTTAAGTTTATGTGCTATCGAGTTATTTATAAAAATTTAAAACATTTACACATTAAATTACCTAAAACATTATATACTTCAGTCTTTATTTTTTAATCGTCAGTTTCTTTCAGACGTTCAATTTTTTTAACTTTTACTGTATCGCGCTTACGCGCTTAAAATGGAACAAATTGTAACACTCGTGTTGTTTTTTTAATTAGCTTCTCTCTACCGCATCTCTTTCCATCATTCGAGCAATATTAATCAATATTGATTAAAATGATAAAAAAAAAATTCATTAAACACAAAAAAAAACGTATTGTTAAAAAAAATGTTTCATTCGTAAATGAAATACCAACATCATTCATTAAAGTAGGAACAAAAGCCCGGTGCCGGTTAATCCCCTTTTATTGTGAAAACAATGCAGTCATAAATCAATGAATGTAGTTTTACCATATTCATTAATCAATTCGCTGGAGCTTTTCGGATTTGGGTGAATTCTGAATTGAATGGGATAATTTCTTTATCCCCGATAATAGTCACTGCTTGTTCTGTGGTTTCATATATTATGTATGGTCACGTTCTATTTACTCTTGAAACTTTCCCTCGTGCGTCTCCCTCATATGCGGTGAGTTTAAATCGTTTATCGCCGCACAAAGGCGATGTTTTAAGACAGTACTTGTTTATGGCTGACAGTAGAATATTAAGAATTATGCCAACTTTACATTTTCAGTTACCCTAACCCTAATCATCGAACTGTTCTATAGGAAAAAAATTAAACCAGTGCGTAAACTGTAACCATGAATTCAACACATGTTTCTAGAATCCATAAATAGCGTAAAAAGTATTCGTCAATTATTTTTTTACATATATAGCTCTGCCATAGATTTTGACCGCGTATCTATTACCTAAAAATGTATATTATATTGTATTTTTCTACGAAAGAGCAGATTTTTTTTTTTTTTGAAAACTGACAAAAATTTTCTGAACCACGTACTGAATTCAAGGTAATAATTTGCGCATTGGTTAAAAAAATCCTATTTAAAATATACTTTCTCTTACCTGTCAACAACCATCGCAGCGAACTTCCAATCGCTGATCAGCTCAGCCTCCTCGTCTGCTTTCTTCATCCTTGCTGTTATGAACTGCAGTTCCCTCAGGATGAGATGAAGTTCTCTGTGGTGGCTACCCAGCCCGCCGCCCACATCTTCCATAGTGGACGGACGGACGAACGACCGACGGAAATCCGAGCGGAATATTGAACACCTAAATCGATATATTGAAATTGGAAAAAGTATATTAGCATAGAAATGTTTAATGAGATGTAAAGTGAAGTACTTTACATCGATTTGAAAAATTGATTCAAGGTTCTAGCATTCTTATCTGATGCAGGGATGATAAACGAAGAGTATTCCAATTTGATATTTTAATAAAATGAAGAGAATATGAACAAATAATAATATTCAGGGACCACCTGATGTCGTATAACAATTATTCACTATGAAATGTTTTTTTTTACTCACCCAGGCCCCAAATTCCCAGTCGACGCTGTACTATTAGGAGGTGGAGGGCCATGTCTGAAGTCATCATCTATGTCTAGCACATTTGCCAGAAGTGACTTTGATGACCTCTCCTTAAGCTCTAGCTCCCTCATTCTTGTATTCATCATTATAGTCTTTCTTGTTATTTTCTTCCCTGGCCTCGACATTCGAAGAATCCATGGCAACCATTGCAGGAACACTGATTTTATCTGCCAATGAAAATAACCTTTAGACCTAAATTGCATCAATAAACATTATTAAATTACTGTCAAGTAGATACCTAAAAATTGGGTCAGTATGGGTTATACAATATGTTAATATTTCTTCAATAAATAAAACTTGAAATATTTCCTAAAGTGTTAAACTATTGGGTTTACTTAAGGCTTTTTATCAGATACTCACCCACTGTGGCATCTCATGTATGTCTGCTGTTCGATGATGGTAATTAAGTACGACTACTGTCAGTACCACCGACGACGCTACCATAAACATGATGCAATTGAAGTATGTGCCTGTTACATACAACATCTAGTTTTAAACCTTGCGTGACATACAAGTTTATGTTGATGATGTGATAGTTTACGTTACAAAAGGAGATAAGCTTTTACTTGTTATATCTATGATGGACGCAAAATACTTTCCTTACTAGAGTGCTTTTAAAGTTACTTTACATTACTGATATTATAATAATTACTCAAAGTTTTCAGAATATACAGTTGCATTTATTATATTTAATTTGTTAAAATACTTGAGCAAAGGGGTTTTCAGTGCAAAATAGTATTTACATAGTCTTAAACCTAAGGTGACAAACAAACACGAAAAATAATTTAAATCGGTAAGGAGAAAATTAAGTACTTCAACGAGTTTATCTTACAGTTTTATAATAAAAATTTTAATTGCAATATCACGTGGTTCAAAGCTACATAATATATGTTATATCTAATTAACAATGACACAGAAAGCCACATTCATGCATTTTAATTGTACATGCGATGTTCTAATCTACATTTAAATGAGATTTAGCTTTTATGCGTTACATTGATGGTATCCGCTTTAGTGAGTCAACGTTTTATGATATTCTGTCGTATCTATAAACAAAAATAATCTTTTTTAAATTCAAATTATAATAAACACGACAATTTATGGCTGCTATTTTCTTTATCACCTATTTTTATTAGTTTATTCCAAAGAAAGTGCCTGTCACTTGATTACTTTCGAGGATTAAATTGACAATTATCTCGTTTGGACAAGCTCTTTCAGTTTATTATTCCGCATCCCTTGTAACGATGTTGTAGTTAATCTCAAAGATATTACCATATTTAAATTGCAACTAACGTTACCAGAGACACAACTTTGACAAAGGAATTTGTTATTACTAATTCAATGCTGAGAACGTTTTAAAATGAACCTGAGAACATGTAGATGTTAATACATAGATACCAATTGTAACTGTTTTGTGTAACAAACTGGTCAACGTTTTATCTCATCAAATACCTTTGTCAAAGGTTTCAATGAGTTTTATCATTTTGAAAATTACAGGGATAGTAACAGACCCGACAAAGTTGAGACCCGAAGTTCACGAGATACTTGGAGGCTGAACCGTCACTACCCGCATACACTTTGTTGCTTTAAAACTGTTGTTTAACTTTAAATCCTGCTTTTAAACTACAAGCAATTAAGTATTTAGAAGCTCGTTTAGATAAGGAGAGTTGTACGGTAATTTTCGCTGTTGGAATTTTCCAACCATTTCAAAATCATGCTCGAAGCTGACGGCTGTAGTCGCGTGTCTGTCTGCTGTCTACAGAAAGGCCAATAGAAATTAAAACAAAGAAATTAAAATAGATTCGAAAACGAAATTTTAATGAATGGACCAAGAAGTAATGTAAGTACAGTATTTTAATACATTACAAGAAGATCGAGTGCCAGTATATTCATGAAATTACCTTTAAATAGACTCAGTTTAGCTACTTATTTCAACAGCACGAATTTAAAGTGCAATAACTCTATTTCAAGTGTCAAGAGAGAGCCGCAAGAGCGCTGTATAAGCATAGATCAGTCCCCAGAGACGGCGAGACTAAAATGCAAGTTGAAAACAGAAAAATATAAGAAAATATACGCTCTCCTTCAAAATTCAAGCAAAAATATCTATTTAGATCTTTGTTAAGTTGGTGTTTCACGAATGAGCGGAGAGACATTTTAGGTTCAATACCCCAAAATATTCCTCGAGCTGCATTCTTTTTTAGAAAAAAAAAAACTATTCATCATTATTTTTATTTCAGTTATTTAGGAAAATAAAATAACAAACGCGTGGTACTTTTCTCACCTATTAGGGGGATCGCCTCAGAGGTTTTTGTGATGACGTGTCCCACCAATAGAGAGAAAACAGTTTGCGACAGGAGGATTGTAACACCTGCAAAGATCAATATAAACTATGAAACAAAATCAAATCAAAATGTTCTATTTACAATGGTTAAACCTATAGTACCATCCAGTCTATACGTCGTTGGTTAGATCTCGTCCTGTTTGTGTGCTGAGTCGGTATCAGGGGCTCAAGTGAAATCATAAACGAAACATAAGGATAGTCATGCAAACACTAGAGGGTTTTATCACTGGCGTTTTATCATTATTATTATATTTTCTTTTATTAGGAGAAGGGCTTTATTCGAAGTTTTTGCTAAAGTTACACCACCCTCCAAGTATCCAGAGACCGCGGCTTTAAGCCAATGGATATAAAATGGTTACAAAAAACGGAAAAATTAAGAAAAACACCCAATACAAATCGTACACCATGGAATCGATTACGTTGACAGCGAACTCACATAAATACTTGAAGATAATAAAAATACGAATGTAAGTAAACATTTAGAATAAAAACATCGTAACTTACCTTCAGCATCCATTAACAATTAAAAGCTCTTGTCAAAGTTATAATCACATGCCATGCCACTTAAATCGGAAAGTTAGTATCGTTACAGAAGTGTATCGACCAAATAAACAAAATAAATGAGACTCAGCCGATCGATTCTGTAAAAATCTCAACGTGAAAAGTTTGGTGAAGTGAGCTTAGAGTGAGCTGTCAAGATCCCTAGCATCAGGATGACACTGACAGCTCACTCCACGCTCACTTCGCCTAAGTTTTCACGGTGAGATGGTTACAGAATCGCCAGGCAAGTGACTTAAGCTGAAGCGAAGAATCACGGAATCGATTCCAAGATTTTATCCGAAATCATTAAAAGAAAATACGTAAAAGAACAATACCTTCATATAATTATTGTTGAACTATTACAATTTACTTTTCAATAGAACGAATTTTCGAATTAATTATTTTTAAGCAAAAGCATTTTAATAACGTCTTGTAAGTAATCGACGGCATTTATCGACAGACAATAAAATGAAAGCTTGAAACCACTTAATAGCAACCATAAGCTCACAACAATTTAAATTAACTTCAAACGTACATAATTTACTCCTTGTAATGTTTTAAAATAATTATTAATTATTCATTTTTAATAACAAAAACAAATGAGAGCTGAAATAAAATAAAAAATAGTATGAAAGATGAAATAAAAGTACCAGGACAACATGAATATGAAGAGAAAATAAATGTGGGAGACAAGCGGGATGGACAAACGGTGTGGGTTAGGTTTGGGTAGTGTACCTAACAGGGGGATAGCGTCGGAGACCTGTGGCAGGGTCTCGGCTACCAGGTTGAGGAACACCGTCAGCGAGAGAAGAATAGTGACTCCTGCAATCAAACACATGGTTAACACCCCTACTGACGTTGATACCATATATCAACTCTTCAAAATTTTTGTATCGACCGCAATAGTAGCCAACGTAATATATATGTCGTTCCCTAAGCGATACAGTTATGGATGATAACAATGTCGAAATGATATCTACGCCAATAAACACTTACCGTGTCTCGTCTTCCTAAGTCTGGATCTTTGAGGGAAACTAACACCAACACAAACAGTCATACCACATTCTATACAATCTAATATTCATTTCAGTGCACGCTGCTTCCGAACGGCTCTTAAAAGTTTTATTACCCCTTTGGTACGTTCAACAAGCTGTATCGCAAATTCTTTGCTTTTACGGTACACGTTTATTATTTCTGATTAATTCTCGCCTCCACAAAGTAATATTAAATGGTTCTTGTTGCTTTTATCGTTGGTTTGGGATGAATATTAAATGCGTTTGCAATTCTTGTTAGATTCTCAATATTTTGAATTCGTTTTGTTGAGGTTTTTTCTTTTGTAAGTTTGATTAATGTCTCGAATTGCAATGGGGAAAAGATTTGTTATGATTATGGTTTTCATAAGAAGTTCTCTGATTTAACGATGCTTTTGCTGAAGCTCCTTTTATTAAAATATCAATTACTTTATATTATGTTATGAATATAATATAGACCAATTATCTATCAATATTTGCTAGATAAAAAAAACGCATTTTAGATAAATGTGATATTAATGCCAAACTCATTAAACTCACAGTCATGTAATATTAAGATTTTTTATTTATGAAAATACGCTGGCCTTAATATACTCACTTGAGGAACCCCCTTAGTCATTACGTTCAAAATAACGGTAGCAGCGTGCACATTTCCACCAGCACTATATCCTACAGTGCGGTACCTATTAGTGGCACTGCGTCAGACGTAGACGGCAACTTTTCTGCGACCAGGTTCAGAAACACGGTCAGTGACAACAAGATTGTCACACCTGCCAACCGGCCAATGAATTGATAAGTAGGTATTTTTAACATTATATCATCTGAATTAAACGCTAGAGCAAAATTAAACGCACTCGATTATCTCAAGCACTAAATGCTTGATAGCATGTAATATAAGCTTTGTACGGTTTTTCTGTGAGGTCTTTATCTCGAACAGCTACCACATTTTCATTCACATCATCATTAGTATTGAGTTATTTGAAGTAGTTGCATGTGCTGCAATCATTAAAATACACGATGCAACAATTTAATTTATCAAATGAAACATTTCTAACTAACCACACCAAAATTCAAAGTACAATTTGAGTCACTACAAACCATCACGCAAACGTAATCAAGAACTCCAACAATTTATTAAACATTCCCTAACATTTGGAAGGAACTCAACAGTGAATGATACTTCAAATCTGACTCTCAGAACAAGGCCAATTTTCTAGTCTGTGCAATAATAATTCTGACGCCTCCTTCAAACGTTCCCCATTAAGTTTAAGTACGTTCTTAGTTCCAGTAGAGCTGCTTTTAAATACTCAAGTCCCATCGCTTATAATTAAATTGTAAAACTGTCTTTTATGGACCATGAACGATCTTTAGTTACAAATTATTGAAGCACTCTGCCTTGCAGAATGCTTCTTGCTTGTGATCATCCATTGATATTAGCGTTGAAGACAGTTACATCTAAGTTTGCTTAGGCCGATTTATAATTGTTATACTTAGCTAGCATGGAAAGCACCCTAAAAAAAACATCATTTCATACAACGTAGACTAAAAAAACTATTATAACACAATTCACTGTCATTAGCTTGGTAATTTCAATTATAAAACGCTAACCTACTTACAGACTCTCGCCTCTGCTGACACATATAAAATTTACTGCAAACTCGAACGTACATCAGCACTTGTGCCATATACACGAGTGCGATACGAATATGCACATTGTGGCCTTTTCAAGATAAGAAAATGGAACACGATTTCGCTCCGTTCTTCCGTACCTCTTTTGCTTACTATACTTCCACGTTATTCACTTGTCAACAAAGCAGATTTTCTTCGGAGAATACTGGATATTTTAGTACTAGAGAATTATCTAATTTCGTAGAAGACAGTAAGATACTTTGGTTTGGTTGGCTGTCTCTTCGTACGAGTGGTCACAACCCCGACTACTTAGCCTATTTACATGACCTCGGTCATAGCCCCAGGTTAAGCTAAAGTGAACATATTTTCCATTAGCAATTTCTCATTAATATCTTAGAGTCCGGTTTTGTGCCCTGTTGCAAAAATGGCAATAGGCGCGTCCCTACTACAAAGAACTTAAGTATAACAAACGAAATTAAGTGCCCGCCCGGACTACTTCGGAGCATACGATGATAATTCAAAGACACTATACTAACCGAGAGTAAGTTTTTCTCCGGAGTCAGGTGGTAGTGTGAACCCGAGGAGTGCCATCGATGAGATCAGCACACACGGGACTATGAGGTTGAAGAAGTAGTACAGGGTTCTTCTCCTGATCATGATGGTGAACGTCACATCGACGTATGGCTCTGGGCAACACGCGTACGTTATCGTGTTCTTTTTGCCTGGCATTCCTGTGGGTTTGCAAGTCAATAGAAAGTTGGTAAGTTGTTAGAAGTAGATTAATATGAAAAGTAGAACTGTGTTGAAAAGTTATATGAAAAACAAAATTAAATTCCAGTGAAAAGTTTCATGAAATTGTATAATAACGATAAATCGGTGAAAAATGGTCAAAGTAATGAAGTTTATAATAGAGATAAAATTAACTATGAGAGTATGTGAGAAAGAAACACAATGATAAGGGATATTCCTGATTCCAACAATACCTCGCAACGATATATAACAACAAAAAAACTCACCTATTAGATACCACTCCCCATTTGTTATGAAGTCCGACAGATCACCGCCTGCCTCATCTTTTAGCACCAGATCCAACTGTCAGGGCGAAACACGGTGTAGTTTCACACATTCAACAAGATGCACTAATAACCTAACTCATACAAGGAAACATGCCAATTGTACCGAGATAGCAGGAACAAATGCCGAAGGACGAAAGTCTTTCATTATTCGCCTCACAATACCGACTTGTTGAAGCAATATGATTGCTGCTGAGGAAGCAATTTTGTAATGAAATGGTTAGTCATTTCGTTCTCTATCGACCTTTTCTTTTTTTCCCTTTGCATATTTTATTGGATATAAAACTCCGGCAGATTTCACAAGTTATAAACGTCTTGAAGCCTATTATTCGGTATCGGCTTAAAATTTGCTGACTTACTTAATGTCCGGAATCTTTTGATCCTGCCATCTTAAGGTTTTCAAAGTTTCTTGTAAAATAATTTATACCTTGGACCGAAAGGGAAATGTGAGAACCTCTAAATGCAAGACAAGGAAGGGGATGCAAGAGCATGCTTTAAACAATTGAAAATATCGCCGCCATACGGAATTTTGTTGATATAAAATCTAATAGTCTAAAGAGTTCTAATAAATAAGCAGATAGGAATAAACTTAATAAGAAAGGTACTAATGATAGGTAAGAAAAAATACTACAAAATAATATCTAGAAGAAATATATAAGCATAATTCAAAGGCAGCTCAAAACAGCATTTATGATATCCAAACCTTAAATGCTTTTTTGCTTCAAAAAAGAGGAAACCCTAAAAGATACCCAAAGCAAAAGTTAGCATCGTTCAAAGCCACACACTGCCAGTAATTAAGCTAATCCAGTTTCTCCAATCCACGTCAGACCTCAAATTCTAAAACTACTCATTATAATGAAAGTTAAAATAATACGAGGACAAAGGCAAAGTTAGATTAAGTCTATAACTAACACGTGGCGTGAAACTGGAGTAATAAGGTTTGAGGCGTGCCCCAACTCCGGGACACTACGGAATTATTCAAGAAGTTATCACTCAACGTACACGATATTTATGACAGCTTTTATGTTATATTTTACTGGAATTTTTAGACTGAAGAGCACACTTTGTAAAGTAATTTGAAAGTCAACGACGACGCACAACTTTGTTCTAAACACACACAATGTATAAACAAATACATACTTTGACTTTTACTTTAGGTATAACGCAAAAACAATGAATATTAAAATAAAATTTGTCGATTGACGGTGACCGAGTCGAGAATTGACAAAAGCGTGTGATTTCGGCGCAGCGGTCATTTGTAAACAAAACAGCATTACTCCGATCAATCGGTTCCAAACTGTACATACACTGACACTTCAACATTTGTACCCATCAGCCGAATCGCTGTCCGAACAGAAATCAATCGGGTGAGAGAACTGAAATACATTTATTTTTACTAACGTTGCATTTTATTTACAGACGATGTATTTATTTGTGCAACAGAATTTGTTCTGTAAAATCACAAACAGACAACGTGACTGACCTCTTGATCGAAAATCAATACTACATTCTAAGACTGTCATAAATTTCGATAAGAGCTACAAATAAATACATCTACAAATAAATGTGAATCTTTCTAAACTTTACCATCTAAACTAAAGAAATAAATAAAGAAAACGTGCATTTTGTTCTATAAAACTACAGTTAAAAAAAAAAGAGCTAACTAGAAAAGAAAATAAGATTAACTTAAGCTACAAAATAGAAAACGTATTGAAACGTCTGAGTGTATGCAAGATTATTCGAAACATTTCAATTTCTTTTTTATCAATTGTTTTAGTAGGGTTTAAATATGTGTGAAAAATTATATTCACCTTCTTTAGGAGTATGATTATATTGCAATGGTAAATTAAAATATTTTTATGAACTTTATATTTATTTAGGTAGCATCTTGTGATCAAGTAACTTAAGATTTTTGCCCGATCTTATTTAATGACGGATGAGAAATTTTAAAACCGTATATGTTCCAGACTCTTTTCAAACATTAGGTCACAACCTCCTTCACCAAAATCAAAGCCCTGCTCGGAGCAATTTTCTGGCTTTTATTCATTTTATACAAGTCAAGAGCTATTTGTCATCATGTAACCCGGTAAGTCTGTCAACAAATATTATTATTGATATTTATAATCCAAATTCGTAAAATTGCAATGCGAAATTAATTTATTGTATTTACTATGAGTGTTTATTGTGGTCGTATTTCCTATAAATATTTATAATAAAGTTCTTCACAACATTTATAATTTTCCGATAAATTAGAATACAATAGCGTGTAATTTACGAAATAATTTACCATAGTATTTCAGTATTCATATAATCTTCATTGTCATAAATTATGTACATTAAAATTCATCATGTTGTTAAAACAATAATTTTTGCGTGGACTAAAATGTTCTGCATTTTTTGTAGTAGAAATTGAGATTGGTATAATTTTGTGAAACCATTTATTTTAAACCATTTTATATTTTTATCAAATAAATGAACTTATCTGGCCGAATTAAATAATCTGCTAATATCAATAGATACTGAACTTAAAGAGAAAACTAGAAACGTAAAACGCTTCGAATAATTTAGCAGACTACAGCATCAACTTTATTTAAATCAAATAAAAATACAATATAACTTTAAATATATACATCGTGTGTGCATTTGCACGCTCACACAACGTGTATATTTATCATATAAATGTTTATACACACACACATTGTAGATCGATATAAACACATAAATAGTGCACACACTTTACAGTCTATCCTGTGAAGTGTTTAACACTTTATACATTTTAAATAACACAAGTGATTACGTCCTTAAAAAAACAACATACATACTAAGCCTATATTAGTACATTTTTATTTATTAAAACTTTATGCACAAATAAAAAATTCTTTTACAATGACGGAATTCATGCCTGAGGCATTTTCCATCAGTCAATTTTAATACACTCGTATAGATATAGTAATCACAAGTGCCAATCGAAATGTAAATATATAGGTTTTAATAAAATACATATATACACACAAATTTTCTACAGAATTTTCCGTATGGCGGTTTGTAATCGTTTCATTAATTAGTGAACTTTCTTCCATATTTATGTACAGTGCTAATTTTTTGCATCATGCAAAATAGTACATACAAAACTGGATATGGAAATATCTCAGGTTTCTCACATGGTTCCCTTAGATTTCTCCCTAACCTAACTTAATCCTAAGTTATCTACCTTATTCTTAACCTGAGTCTAACCTGTAATTTATCTTAATAAGATTAATTCGCGTGATCTTTTCATTTAATTATTCCAGCCACGGCTCTTATTTGTAATGTTATTGTGTAATTAAATCTCGTTAATTTAACAGTGATTAATTTCAATGAGGCTAGAGGTATCTGCTTTATTAATGAAAAGATGTTTGTTTTACTTTAAGACTTTTAGAAGTTGAGCTATTTAACTGTTAACTCTTTTACAGTTACAGTATCATCTGCCTTGCTTGTAAATACATATCATTTGGTAAACCAAATGATGAATGAAAAAGGTAGGCAGAAACTATGATCATAAAAAACCTGTTTTTAAAGTACGCTAAGACTATATTTTATGTGTGGTTTATCGCAATTAGGTTGTAATAACTTCCAAATAAAAACATACCATCTTAAAGTGTAAGACCTAAATCGAATTTCACAGAACAAGTTTCATTTTAATTACCCTTCCTTTAAAATGAAACAGAATTCGAGGCTAAGTCAACATTAGTTAAGTAAATAACGCTCGAGGGTACACGTACAGACAAATCTTCAGTTTAAATGTAAAGCAGGCAGGTGAATCTGTAACGTGTGTTTAACTTAACTTCGTTCAAGATATTTACTTAAGGAACAAGCAGATCCAAAGCTATACCACAGATAAAATAGAAATTACTAACGGCTATACTAACCTAATCAGAAGAGAGTTTGAAAACCGGGAGTGAAAAAGAACATAGACACTGATTCGATGTTCAAAATTGTTCTATCACTGTTTTTTTTTTTTAATAAGAGCCAGAGAAACGAATCAAAGAGATCGTGAGTAGAGCCAAATTATATAAGATCTTTAACGTTCTAAGTTTCTACCTGATTGCCATCATATGTCCAGCTACCAAACTTCATATCACAGTGTTGGTCGTCGAAGGGAAACCACGTGATGTCTATCTTGCATGTGCTCTTGAATATGCCAGGAGGCACGTACAGGCAACTGCCGTTGTTTCTGACCACCACGTTGGTCTGGTATGTCCCGTCAAAACCCTCGTCAGCACTAGTATCAATACAAATTGTTTCATCAACTAACTGTATTTTTAACACAAGTTTTTTTTTGTCTAACAATTCATCATCATCATCAAATAGTATTTGTTATAAATATTTGGCTACCATACCACATCAAATGGTCAGATACAAACATTTTTTTTTTTTGATTAGGTAACATTCTTATGATTTTGTTGCCATGTTTAAAAATTACACGCAACGAATATACGCTTTATTGTTTTTCGAAGTTCCACTCATTCACTAATATTTAATGAAGGAACACTGTTAAAAATAAATTATCTACAACATTTTACATAATTAAATTAGATGAACCAACTGACCCTCATTAAACCTTCACAATTGAAAACGAATGCAGGGTACTAAAAGCATTCTTTGATCAGCTTTTTTTTAATTTAATTAAAAAACTTCCTTTGAACACATTGCATGTGAAAAATCCTCTTTTTCATTCATGGAGAAGTACTTATCATATAAATTATCTTAGTTAAAATAAACATTTTTGTTTTAAATATCTTAGATCGAAAATGAAGTTAGCAAAGCGCCAGTGCCATGAAAATAAGAATCAATATCAAAGAAAGTGGTTTTTCTAATAATGAAGAACGATATGTTTATTTTAATTTAAAAATAAAAGTTTTAATTAGATAGGTAGAGTTAGTTTCATTTACTTTTATTAAAGCTATGTCTAAAGCGAAATGTGCCTTTTTAATAAAGCGTTTATTATTTAAATTATTTATTTGTCAGTGCTTCGGATTCATCTGGGACGCTATTTATTTAAAAATGTGCTGTCATTGACAAATGTGTAATTAGAATAGATTTTATCATTGACTGCACTAAAATCATCCTCTCGCTCACCAGATTTAGAAAAAAAAAGCTCTTTTATCGATAAAAAGTGTTGCAAAAGGAAAAGTTGCAAGATACAAAAAAAAAATATCTGACAAGCGAGACAATGACAGTGGTGTCTCAAATCAGCGACTAGCGTGCCATGTACGTTTATTTTATTTTTATTTGCGGCAGCACCGAGTAGGAGCTTTCAACCACGCGAACGATCGTTACTTTTAAAACAAAATAAAAAATATATTATAAGGGGGCAAGTACCGATCGTCACACTCGGGACTATCTCCTACTGTGCTGTCACAGTTCTGAAAATTATGTAGTTAAATATATTAATTTTAAAAATAGGAAATAAAGGTACACGAAAAATAAATGTTAGTAAAGGTCATCTTAGAGCTAAGCAATAGAAAATAGGCAGAATTAAACAAAATGCTTGGTTGATGCATTTCAACTTACGGATTAGCTGTTAAAATAAATGTTTATTTTGCTTATTCTATTCGCTTGCTGTACAAGTTTTTATAACAAACCTCCCGCAGGTACACACGTGTCCACAAAGGCCTTTATGGGCTAAATAAAGAACACGGGCATTATCGCCCACGTTCATTTATCAACTTGCCTACAATCTGATCATTAGAATTTTTCATTCAACTCCCCCTTAATGAACACCATTCTAATCGGATTCATTATCATCAAAGTAAATGTTAGCTTTGGTGCATTTAAGCTATCTGTTGTAACATCTGGGTCAGATATAAATCCTTCTTGTGCCTGATTTACAAGTAGATCCGTTTTTGTGCCAGTAAGTGCCAGAAGAATGGGAATAATAATGTCTACTACGCCAGATGCTTTTTTTTTTGTTTTTATCTTTCGTAGTGTTGTTCTCTGATCTCATAGAAAACTAGCAAGAGTCTGAAATCTGTTGCATATCAAATTGAACCTGATACTAAGAGCATAGGTATAGCTTCATCAAAAGAATTAACTTAATACTGCTAAAATCACTTGAAAAACGAGGAGTTCCGCCTCCTAGAATTCATTCAAGCAACATAAATTCCTCCCTCATTAACTTTTATATTACAACACAGAACTTGTCCCTTTAACCGAAGATTAACACAAGTAATAGAATTTAAATCATTAAACCAGAAGGCGAACATCTAATCTAAGCTACAGTTTCAGTGTAATTTGTCCAAGAGCATCCGGAGACGCGCGTCGATGAAACCAAGATACTGGTTTATGCCGGTTTACACCGGCTCGTACTGGCCGTAACTAGTTTAAACTAACTTTTGACGTCGCCATTATTAAAGGAGTTCATTTTAATTCACTTTCGGGATTTATTTTTGTTTAAGCTAGTGTTTTGACTTAATTTAATGGCTACTGTAATGTTAAAAGGCTTGAACTGAGTTTAGTGTTTGGCGTTCCACACCGATAATGTTGGTACTAATATTTAGTCAGTAAATTCAGTATCGTAGTTGTTGCCAGTCGCCCGGTGGCGAGATGGGCGGACGACGTTGTTACCATCGTGGGTAGAACCTGGATGAGAGTGGCATAGGGGCATGGGGATTGGCACTTGAAGAGTCCTATGCTTGGCAGTGGGTTAAGTCGGGCTGTGAATCATGATAAAATTAAGTATCACTTTCTTCTAAAGAGCCATAAAACGATTATACTACTTAATGCTTTGAAAAATCTATTACTGTAGAACTTAACTGAAGCCATCCCAAAATTTTTTCCTTCTCTTCCTACTTTAAAAAAATGGTAGATAACCCGTAACTGCATCTCGAACCCCGAAAAATAAACAAGATAAAATTCTCAGATAGTGAAAAGCCCCCAAACATCCGTGGGCGTTCACTACGACAAAAGTGCTGTCATGCTTGCATGCAGTATTCATGGACGTTGGACGTGTGGTGTGTAACCACTCCGTTAGTTGGCGGCCCGCCAGCAAATCCGTATTAACGGGGACCTCGTGTCAAACAGTAGTGTAATTCACTGGATTGAATAAAACATGCGATTGCTGCGAATGGGCGAATGGACAGTTTTCTTTTGTCATGTTTTTATTTGGTGTTTTTTGGTTGTGAATTGTGACTTAACGAGAAACCTCTGCAACGTTTTATGCTTCTAAGCTGTATCGTTTAGCTCATCGATTGTGGTTTAGATTTGAGTTTTGTGTACACAATCTTGCGCTCTGAAAGTTATTAATGTGTGGACAAAAGCCATTTACGAGACCCAGGCCCCCTGACGGCTCAAATGCAGGCTCGGTGTTCTTTTTATCTTATCCCAGCCATATTTTTAGAGACAAGTTTCAAATAGAAGTCCGAAAAAGAAAAGAGGAACGGCCTCAAATATTTTCAAATTACGCTTCGGTGTGACACACGCCCTCTACCTTCAACAGCCAGTCACGAAGACGGTAAAAAAGGTGCCACCATTACAAGCCCGGTAACTGATTTAAAAGCTTCCATAACCGAATGCTGGGCCACTGGCCCACTGGCCCAGCGCCAACAGGCGCCAATATTCGCGATGTACAGCCAATATCGTAAATGGGTGGATTTTGTTGTTTTGTAAATAAGTTTGAAGTGTTGGCTGAAATATTGGTTCCGTGAACGTTGATTTGCGAAGTGCGATGAGAGTGATGGGATTTTTTAATTAATACTCGGCTGTACGGTTATTTTTAGCTGTGTTTACACTTTTATTGACAAGGGATGGCCAAGAATTTGAGATACGCAACATATTTTTTGTCTAGTAAAACGAAAATATGCTATCCTGAAAAGGAAACAGTCTTTCAAACGCTATTGGCTTTTGACTCAGAAGCAGATAAAGAAGAAAGTTTAAACAAGCTATTCAATATGAAGTCTTAACCCAGTACAGTTATAGTCGATAACTAAATACCAGTCAACTATCGATTAGGTTCCTTGGAACATGACATGTACCTACTACCATAAGGAGAACTCTCCCAAGGTGTGGTAATATCGATTAACTAAGTTAGTAATCTAATGTGATTAGGCTAACTTAGTCTGCTTTGGTTTGTGATGCAGCCACATATTGCAGCGTAGTCATGGAGTAAACTATTAAAATTTGTATCGCGAACTAAATAGTGACGATAATAAAGTATTTGAAGCCTACAGAAAAAATAACCGTCTATATACGCATTCGGGCTGTGGGAAAATATAGGATACAAAACATACATATAATTATAGCCTGTTAAAATCATAACCTTCGTTTGACAATGCCGTAATCGGGTAAAAAATGAAAGCATAACTTAACACCTTTCAATTTCTATTTGGTCTTCTGAGGGCCCGTTTAAAATAAAAGCATTTTCGATTTTATATCTATGTTGGTCTCTATTTTATAAATGATACTCATATCTTGGCCATCACTTAACATGTTAAACGAATTTTATTTTAAATGGATTTGAATGTAAATAAACGGCTGATAAGTACACCATTTTCTGGCCAGCAAAATTATTGTACTGTTTCGTGCCAAATTTTCTCGCTTTACTTTAACCCCAGAGTCACTGTGTATGTTAATAGGACATAAATGCCGTCTAAGCAAATACTTACTTGAAAGACAAATTCTTTTGTAAAAGGCGATTGTATTAATGTACACGATTTACTTAAATCAATGTACTTCTTTCTTACGATTGTGAACTCTTCTTACTACTTTGATTTGAATAACTTCTTTATATTTTTAAATCATGTAAGCTTTTGCCTTGTTGACTATAATCATTCCTTATCTGTTTAACTATTTACCTAATCTCCAATATGCTGGATTTTTTTATAAATAATTCGCAGCATATTTATCGCAACCTCCAAGCATATATATTTCATGTATGTTATCATATACAATCTTTTCCTCAAACAGTTATTCTCCCGGCATATACGAGTACATTTACTCCGTCTTCTCAAGGCTATATATTAATTATGTTGCTTTGCCTCCAAGTGAAAATGTGAATCACCGACGTTACGAATATCACATGCCCTTACCCGTGCGAACGCTGGGAGAAAATGAGCGCGGAGAATGAGCATATCTTTATATGTGTACTTCGTGCACATCGCAAGAAAATGTGAATAAAATGTTCGCAAATTTTGACATTGAAGGAAATAAAATATATAACGTTCGTCAATTATTGCTCCGATTTCATTTGGATCTCCTTTTGATTTCATGATTATTGGTAGGTATTTCATTTCATTTCTTTTCGGGATTTACCTCACTCAGTTTGTTGTGTATTTTACTGTTTTTTATACTCTGTACCTAATTCAACATCCCATAAATAAGCAAAGTATACTATAAAAACACCCATAAATTCCGTACATTTAAAACATTCTGTTAGTAGATTGCAACCCGTTTCTCCGTAATCGCATCAACAAATCACAGACAAAACTTTTATTTACAAAAAGTATAGTTGACTGGCGAACTTCCAAGCTTAGTTCCCAACTCAATTCCACCATTTAAACCTGTTTACTGCTGAAACTTAAAAGTCTGGAAATGTTGAAAATCGGCCAGTCCCTAATACCGATGGAGCGGTTATGTCCTCATTACACGAGCCAACTCTGCAACTCTGCAATTTACCCGACCTTTATTTTAATTCGGATGCCTATTTAAATCTCGCTTAAAAATCTTGGGGAGTTCCGGACTGTAATGTTCGTGTAAAAGCAACAGATAAATTATAATGTAGCCGTAATCTATTACCGTTAATGTAATTTTGGTTAATGTCGCAGATTTTCCTTGTATCATTAAGTGATATTTATAGACGCTTCTCCGTGTTTAAGCTTAGCGCTATTAGACACACCAGATATTGGGTAAATAAAAAGCTTCCACTACTTGTTATTGTTTTTGAGGAGGTTAGAGAGGAAAGTATAAGTTCATCTCCGATTTTAGAAATGTTCTCATTGGATGTATGGGTAACTAGGATTAACATCCAAAGTATAATAAATATTAATTTGGACTCAATTAAAAAATCTAAAAAGACGTATGATGTCAACTTAATTAAAGCAGAAACTTTGAGGGAAATATCGGAAAAATATCAAGATTATTATAAAATATATACTGATGGGTCTAAGAGCGCAAATGGTAATGGCGCTGCTTACTATGATCCTATGAATTCGGAGAATACAAATACCTGCTTTAAAATAAATAATTATGTGTCAGTTATGTCCTTGGAGCTCTTTGCAATTTCAGAAGCGCTTACGTATATTATATCCAATGAAAATAATAGAAAAACATTAATTTGTATAGATAGCAAAAGTGCACTACAACATATAGCTCGATGCGCCTCTGGTTACAGAGGTGCACCGATAGCTTATGAAATTCTATCTAAAATACATTATCTATCTGAAAGAGATATAGATCTGAAATTGCAATGGGTTCCCTCACATATAGGTATAAAGGGCAATGAAGAGGCTGACCGTTTAGCAAAGTTGGGTATTGTTGGTGGAAGAGAAAAAAACATTGGAACTAATTATATAGAAATATTGCCTAAGTATAAACATAAATGTCATGAAGTTTGGAAAGAATATTTTAATCAAAGATCGAAAGATAAAGGGATTTGGTACAGGTCTATAGTCTCGGAGCCTCCTCATATACCGTGGTTTTTTAACTCTAGGCTAAGCAGAAAAATTATAGTTACAGCTCACAGACTGAGATCTGGTCACATGCCGCTCAACAATTTTGGATTTTTAATGAAAAAAATTGATTCACCAAATTGTGAGGTGTGTGGCACACTGGAAGATGTTATGCATTTACTGACGGAGTGTATCAGATTTCAGTCTGCAAGAGAGGATTTAGTTAGAGAGCTTAAGATAAATATAAACGATGTTTGTATGTTCCATCATATTTTGTCGACACCTAACTCCGTAGCTGCTTATAGTTTAGTTAAGTTTGTATTATTACGTTTTACGTTATAAGGTATATAAGTTCGTTTACTATTAGTATCATTACGTTATAAGGTCCGATGGGACTGGCATGTACAATTGTATAAAAGTCCCTAATAATTAATAAAGATTAAAAAAAAAAAAAAAAAACATTTTACATAATTAAATTAGATGAACCAACTGACCCTCATTAAACCTTCACAATTGAAAACGAATGCAGGGTACTAAAAGCATTCTTTGATCAGCTTTTTTTTAATTTAATTAAAAAACTTCCTTTGAACACATTGCATGTGAAAAATCCTCTTTTTCATTCATGGAGAAGTACTTATCATATAAATTATCTTAGTTAAAATAAACATTTTTGTTTTAAATATCTTAGATCGAAAATGAAGTTAGCAAAGCGCCAGTGCCATGAAAATAAGAATCAATATCAAAGAAAGTGGTTTTTCTAATAATGAAGAACGATATGTTTATTTTAATTTAAAAATAAAAGTTTTAATTAGATAGGTAGAGTTAGTTTCATTTACTTTTATTAAAGCTATGTCTAAAGCGAAATGTGCCTTTTTAATAAAGCGTTTATTATTTAAATTATTTATTTGTCAGTGCTTCGGATTCATCTGGGACGCTATTTATTTAAAAATGTGCTGTCATTGACAAATGTGTAATTAGAATAGATTTTATCATTGACTGCACTAAAATCATCCTCTCGCTCACCAGATTTAGAAAAAAAAAGCTCTTTTATCGATAAAAAGTGTTGCAAAAGGAAAAGTTGCAAGATACAAAAAAAAAATATCTGACAAGCGAGACAATGACAGTGGTGTCTCAAATCAGCGACTAGCGTGCCATGTACGTTTATTTTATTTTTATTTGCGGCAGCACCGAGTAGGAGCTTTCAACCACGCGAACGATCGTTACTTTTAAAACAAAATAAAAAATATATTATAAGGGGGCAAGTACCGATCGTCACACTCGGGACTATCTCCTACTGTGCTGTCACAGTTCTGAAAATTATGTAGTTAAATATATTAATTTTAAAAATAGGAAATAAAGGTACACGAAAAATAAATGTTAGTAAAGGTCATCTTAGAGCTAAGCAATAGAAAATAGGCAGAATTAAACAAAATGCTTGGTTGATGCATTTCAACTTACGGATTAGCTGTTAAAATAAATGTTTATTTTGCTTATTCTATTCGCTTGCTGTACAAGTTTTTATAACAAACCTCCCGCAGGTACACACGTGTCCACAAAGGCCTTTATGGGCTAAATAAAGAACACGGGCATTATCGCCCACGTTCATTTATCAACTTGCCTACAATCTGATCATTAGAATTTTTCATTCAACTCCCCCTTAATGAACACCATTCTAATCGGATTCATTATCATCAAAGTAAATGTTAGCTTTGGTGCATTTAAGCTATCTGTTGTAACATCTGGGTCAGATATAAATCCTTCTTGTGCCTGATTTACAAGTAGATCCGTTTTTGTGCCAGTAAGTGCCAGAAGAATGGGAATAATAATGTCTACTACGCCAGATGCTTTTTTTTTTGTTTTTATCTTTCGTAGTGTTGTTCTCTGATCTCATAGAAAACTAGCAAGAGTCTGAAATCTGTTGCATATCAAATTGAACCTGATACTAAGAGCATAGGTATAGCTTCATCAAAAGAATTAACTTAATACTGCTAAAATCACTTGAAAAACGAGGAGTTCCGCCTCCTAGAATTCATTCAAGCAACATAAATTCCTCCCTCATTAACTTTTATATTACAACACAGAACTTGTCCCTTTAACCGAAGATTAACACAAGTAATAGAATTTAAATCATTAAACCAGAAGGCGAACATCTAATCTAAGCTACAGTTTCAGTGTAATTTGTCCAAGAGCATCCGGAGACGCGCGTCGATGAAACCAAGATACTGGTTTATGCCGGTTTACACCGGCTCGTACTGGCCGTAACTAGTTTAAACTAACTTTTGACGTCGCCATTATTAAAGGAGTTCATTTTAATTCACTTTCGGGATTTATTTTTGTTTAAGCTAGTGTTTTGACTTAATTTAATGGCTACTGTAATGTTAAAAGGCTTGAACTGAGTTTAGTGTTTGGCGTTCCACACCGATAATGTTGGTACTAATATTTAGTCAGTAAATTCAGTATCGTAGTTGTTGCCAGTCGCCCGGTGGCGAGATGGGCGGACGACGTTGTTACCATCGTGGGTAGAACCTGGATGAGAGTGGCATAGGGGCATGGGGATTGGCACTTGAAGAGTCCTATGCTTGGCAGTGGGTTAAGTCGGGCTGTGAATCATGATAAAATTAAGTATCACTTTCTTCTAAAGAGCCATAAAACGATTATACTACTTAATGCTTTGAAAAATCTATTACTGTAGAACTTAACTGAAGCCATCCCAAAATTTTTTCCTTCTCTTCCTACTTTAAAAAAATGGTAGATAACCCGTAACTGCATCTCGAACCCCGAAAAATAAACAAGATAAAATTCTCAGATAGTGAAAAGCCCCCAAACATCCGTGGGCGTTCACTACGACAAAAGTGCTGTCATGCTTGCATGCAGTATTCATGGACGTTGGACGTGTGGTGTGTAACCACTCCGTTAGTTGGCGGCCCGCCAGCAAATCCGTATTAACGGGGACCTCGTGTCAAACAGTAGTGTAATTCACTGGATTGAATAAAACATGCGATTGCTGCGAATGGGCGAATGGACAGTTTTCTTTTGTCATGTTTTTATTTGGTGTTTTTTGGTTGTGAATTGTGACTTAACGAGAAACCTCTGCAACGTTTTATGCTTCTAAGCTGTATCGTTTAGCTCATCGATTGTGGTTTAGATTTGAGTTTTGTGTACACAATCTTGCGCTCTGAAAGTTATTAATGTGTGGACAAAAGCCATTTACGAGACCCAGGCCCCCTGACGGCTCAAATGCAGGCTCGGTGTTCTTTTTATCTTATCCCAGCCATATTTTTAGAGACAAGTTTCAAATAGAAGTCCGAAAAAGAAAAGAGGAACGGCCTCAAATATTTTCAAATTACGCTTCGGTGTGACACACGCCCTCTACCTTCAACAGCCAGTCACGAAGACGGTAAAAAAGGTGCCACCATTACAAGCCCGGTAACTGATTTAAAAGCTTCCATAACCGAATGCTGGGCCACTGGCCCACTGGCCCAGCGCCAACAGGCGCCAATATTCGCGATGTACAGCCAATATCGTAAATGGGTGGATTTTGTTGTTTTGTAAATAAGTTTGAAGTGTTGGCTGAAATATTGGTTCCGTGAACGTTGATTTGCGAAGTGCGATGAGAGTGATGGGATTTTTTAATTAATACTCGGCTGTACGGTTATTTTTAGCTGTGTTTACACTTTTATTGACAAGGGATGGCCAAGAATTTGAGATACGCAACATATTTTTTGTCTAGTAAAACGAAAATATGCTATCCTGAAAAGGAAACAGTCTTTCAAACGCTATTGGCTTTTGACTCAGAAGCAGATAAAGAAGAAAGTTTAAACAAGCTATTCAATATGAAGTCTTAACCCAGTACAGTTATAGTCGATAACTAAATACCAGTCAACTATCGATTAGGTTCCTTGGAACATGACATGTACCTACTACCATAAGGAGAACTCTCCCAAGGTGTGGTAATATCGATTAACTAAGTTAGTAATCTAATGTGATTCGGCTAACTTAGTCTGCTTTGGTTTGTGATGCAGCCACATATTGCAGCGTAGTCATGGAGTAAACTATTAAAATTTGTATCGCGAACTAAATAGTGACGATAATAAAGTATTTGAAGCCCACAGAAAAAAACCGTCTATATACGCATTCGGGCTGTGGGAAAATATAGGATACAAAACATACATATAATTATATAACCTTCGTTTGACAATGCCGTAATCGGGTAAAAAATGGAAGCATACCATAACACCTTTCAATTTCTATTTGGTCTTCTGAAGGCCCGTTTAAAATAAAAGCATTTTCGATTTTATATCTATGTTGGTCTCTATTTTATAAACTTTAAATGATACTCATATCTTGGCCATCACTTAACATGTTAAACGAATTTTATTTTAAATGGATTTGAATGTAAATAAACGGCTGATAAGTACACCATTTTCTGGCCAGCAAAATTATTGTACTGCTTCGTGCCAAATTTTCTCGCTTTACTTTAACCCCAGAGTCACTGTGTATGTTAATAGGACATAAATGCCGTCTAAGCAAATACTTACTTGAAAGACAAATTCTTTTGTAAAAGGCGATTGTATTAATGTACACGATTTACTTAAACCAATGTACTTCTTTCTTACGATTGTGAACTCTTCTTACTACTTTGATTTGAATAACTTCTTTATATTTTTAAATCATGTAAGCTTTTGCCTTGTTGACTATAATCATTCCTTATCTATTTAACTATTTACCTAATCTCCAATATGCTTGATTTTTTATAAATAATTTGCAGCATATTTATCGTAACCTCCAAGCATATATATTTCATGTATGTTATCATATACAATCTTTTCCTCAAACAGTTATTCTCCCGGCATATACGAGTACATTTACTCCGTCTTCTCAAGGCTTATTAATTATGTTGCTTTGCCTCCAAGTGAAAATGTGAATCACCGACGTTACGAATATCACATGCCCTTACCCGTGCGAACGCCGGGAGAAAATGAGCGCGGAGAATGAGCATATCTTTCTATGTGTACTTCGTACACATCGCAAGAAAATGTGAATAAAATGTTCGTAAATTTTGACATTGAAGGAAATAAAATATATAACGTTCGTCAATTATTGCTCCGATTTCATTTGGATCTCCTTTTGATTTCATGTTTATTGGTAGGTATTTCATTTAATTTCTTTTCGGGATTTACCTCACGCAATTTGTTGTGCATTTTACTGTTTTTTATACTCTGTACCTAATTCAACATCCCATAAATAAGCAAAGTATACCATAAAAACACCCATAAATTCCGTACATTTAAAACATTCTATTAGCAGATTGCAACCCGTTTCTCCGTAATCGCATCAACAAATCACAGACAAAACTTTTATTTACAAAAAGTATAGTTGACTGGCGAACTTCCAAGCTTAGTTCCCAACTCAATTCCACCATTTAAACCTGTTTACTGCTGAAACTTAAAAGTCTGGAAATGTTGAAAATCGGCCAGTCCCTAATACCGATGGAGCGGTTATGTCCTCATTACACGAGCCAACTCTGCAACTCTGCAATTTACCCGACCTTTATTTTAATTCAGATGCCTATTTAAATCTCGCTTAAAAATCTTGGGGAGTTCCGGACTGTAATGTTCGTGTAAAAGCAACAGATAAATTATAATGTAGCCGTAATCTATTACCGTTAATGTAATTTTGGTTAATGTCGCAGATTTTCCTTGTATCATTAAGTGATATTTATAGACGCTTCTCCGTGTTTAAGGCCCCGTTAAATCATGAAAGAACATCCAAAATGAAATCAATATATAGAAAGTTGCAAATAAAGCAGAGCACCATTCAAAGAGGGAAAGGTCATGTACAGTCAGCAAAGGAAATAAGTATGCAGGGTCGTCGAATATAGTTGAAGTTTAGTAAGAAACCGATTGATGTTTTCGAATAAAATTTAATTTAATTAATAGAAAAGAAACAGTTCATTTATCAAATTTCATTCGAAAACATCAATCGGTGTCTTAGTAAACTTCAACTATATTCGACGACCCTGCATACTTATTTCCTTTGCTGACTGTACCTCTCTGAAAAATCTAGTCCAATACGCACATTATAGTATAAAAGAGATAGTGGCTAAAGAAAAACCTAGAAGAATATTAAATCTGCTATCTTCTCCATAATATCTTATATTCTATGGCATCGTTAAAATGGTAGTGTTGCCATAACAGCTTATCCATAGATGTTCGTAAAAGTTATCGGCCTAAGATATACGTCTATAAACGTCTGGCTTCCGGCCAGGTAAGTGCCGATAAATATGGAACACACTTAACATTAAATCATGTGACACTAGGTTTATATCATTCGCTCCTTAACGGTGTAATGAATAACATGTTTGGCGCTTCGCCAGATGGCGCCACTTTCCGCGGACGTCTGATTGCCGAGAAAATTTGTATAACGTTAACGACGTTTGAACGACGCGACTGCATTTGAATTTGAGAATAAATTGTATGATTATATTACTGTGTTCTGGTTCTGCAAATTGCATGTTGCAGAGTCGATGTCATGGAATGTGGCCATTATTTCGACACTTGTCGCAAATGGCTTTTAATTTAAAGAGAACAAGTTTGGACAAATTAGAAATACTAAGCCGAAAATGCTCGCCAGTGTTCGGCTATAATTAAAATCTTCTGGTTTTGAAATTTAAAGTAGTCTGGTAAAATATTTCTTCCCTTTAAACGTTGGGACGAACATTAAGGAAATTTATAATTATTTTGTCCGCATATTTCAGTAAGTTGGACTCTCTACTGAGGTTTGTGTGCTTAGTCACTTTAAAATATTTTTCACTAGCCTACAAAGTAATAAAAAAACTGAAAAATGACAGACACGTTTCCGTATTTTACTAGATCTGATCAAAATATTACTCTGTTCAAAATAACACTGAACATTTTTCAGTTTCTTTCGCGAGCAAATTACTTAACGCAAAAAAACATTATTTACTCAGATAATTTACTTTTAAAATATTATACTATCATCCCACCAATTCTTTCTAAATGTTGAATATAATTATCCCATTGTTCCGTTCGTCGGGATAATAAAAACAGTCATTATTTGCCCCTTCCCTTTAAAATTATTAACGTTGCTTTGTTACCAGAAATTACACACCGTTATAAAAATTGCTATCCCTATTAAATGCTCTCCCGGATAAAATTTTACTCTGACTCAAAATTCCCGTATTTTTAAGAACGTTCCAATCTAGATTTAATCTCAGTCTCAATCAGTCAAAAAATCATGTACCTACACTTTGGACAAGTTTTTGACAATGATTGTCACGAGATGAGATTGCGACTAGATTTTGAACGATTTTAAACACAGAAAGGGGCCTTCAGTACTGTTATTGATAGTCCGAAATTACGGTAGGTGTTTACAGCAAAAAAAAAGCCATTTACAGTATCTGAAATTGTAAGCGCCAATAAATTAAATTATATTAATAAGTAGGTAGGTCATACCCGATCGTAGTACTCTCACCTATTATACATAAGCACGTCCGGTTTCCACAGCTTGTTGGGCGTGATCCTGAGGTCCTTGACCCCTCCATATTCGCTGTCGTTCCACCTCAGGTTGTAGTCATTCCACTCCTGCACATCATCAAGACAATCAGAAATATCTACGTCATCACAAGCACAGGTGCGAGCAAAAATATTGGAGCATTTCTGAATTTAAAACAAATGCATTAGAAATTGGGGCGTGTTTTCATTTCAAAAGAATATGTGACACATAGGAAGAATTTCTGATTTTAAAAAGGTATGTGACAAAAAGGAAGCCATTCTGATTTCAAAAAGGAATGTGATGATACTTTTGGTTTGAAAAGAGTAATGCAATAGAATGGTTGAAGTAAGAAAGTGAAGTTTTTAATTAGGCAAACGTTAAAACTGTAATAAAAAGGTGCTAGACACCTTGAGAGGTTTAAAAACAACTTTTCAATGTCAACAGAGCAGTTACGAAGTGCGGTGCTGTGAATTGTGAATGATAAATTGAGATAAAATAGCGTTCGTAAGTACTGATAGCGGTATTATGAGACAAAATTTAGTAGGATCATAAAGTGTAATTTTATGTACTTAGAGATTTTCTTGATAGTGATATGAACGCCTGTAATTCTGTATTTCAATATTAATGCCATCTGTAGTCAGAAAAACAGTTAATAATTTAAGTATTTACTGTGTAATTTAACGTAGTAACTATTTAAAGTTTTAACAATCTCGTTCTCAGTAACATCGCAGAAAACTAAAACAATTCGAAATGCCAAAATACAACTTTGTCACGGGGCTTCGACTCAAAGAATGGAATTTTACATTGCCATATAAAAATAAATATCAAAAATATTCCAGTTATTCTGCTCGCCGGTATACGGAACAATGGTGGGTGTCGTTTTTACGGCCGATCTCAACGTAAAGATTTCCTTTGACACAATGTTGTATTGTGTTACTAAATTGTGTGTGTATCTTTAATAAAGGACCACCCTAAGAGTAAAAAAATTCTATATATAAAAGTGAATTGTTTTTCTCCTTATGGAACCTCAGTAGGTTCAATAAACGTTCTATTTATTTTAATTTACATATTAAAACATAAAACTACATATACCATTAATAAACCAAGAAAAATATATTACGTTTAGTTTCAAGAGCGCAATACGAGTATCACGCATTTTTTATTAAGTGCCGTCATATTATTTTGATCGTAATTGCGTGTAAATTATTCAAATAAGAATTTGACAGATTATTTTTTTTTAATAAATACGTAGGTAACCTACCTATCAATGGTTTTTAAAAATTACGTGGTAAATAGGGGTGCAGGGGTGAATCAGGACGAAACTTTGAAATGAGTTTTAACGTTGAAATAATATAGTTTGTTGCCAATAATGGCACTTAATCGTTAATTATATTACAGTAAACATATTAGAGTTCTTTTTGAAAAAAAAAAAACAATATTATTTTAAAGTTAAAATCCCTTTTAAAGTTTCATCCCGATTTACCCTTGCATCCCTATATACGCCGTTTGACGGTAACTCAAACAAAAGCAATGATTCAGTCTTCCATATATCCTTACCTAAGAAAACTGAGAACAAACACACACATTGTTCGTGTGCGACCTTCAGTTAATAATCGATACTGTGTTTCTACGGTATATAAATATTTGTATAGAATCTATTAAGATAACAGGAGGCGAATAGTATAGCTTACATCAATACATACAGGTGGCAAGGATCCGAAGCGCAAACTATAACCGTGAATTCAGTACATGATTCTATACTCCATTTATTAAACATTAGAAAAATAACGGCTATCGCCCTTTCGTTATTTCTATATAAACATATTTAACGATAAATACAAAGCATGTAATCTATTTGCCATTTACATTAAAAAAATAACTCTAAAATGCAATAGTTTCAACAATATTACACAATGGCCCCGATTCTCTTGTTCACAAACTAAACAAAATTTAAGTTCAGTGCATGTTTTTCTTTCTATTTCACTAAGAAAAGGACAGAAAATAAATATTAGTTTAGTCCCTTCAAATTAGATAATCCATAGACAAGTTAAAACGTGATTAAAAAATTGGCTACAAAAATATGTCAATTTACGTCAGGCGCTGACTAATTTGACAGGACTAAATTAATATTTATCTTCTGTCCTTTTCATAATGAAATAGAAAGAAAAAGATGCACTGAACTTAAATTTAGTTTAGTTTATGAACAAGAGAATCGGGGCCAATAACTGTCGTTATTTTTCTAATAATAATAATAAATGTAGTATAGACCAGCTAACGTTAAAAATTTTCGTCGGTAAAAAAAAGCTCTTCAATTCATTTTAATCGTGCGCTTTTGTATAAAAAAAGCGGTTTTTTTTATAAGCAAACAAAAATTTCTACGTTTGGTGGTATTTACCTTATACCAATTGTACATTACAGCTTTAATTTATTCTATCATAGCGGCATTTGGGCAAAATTACATTTTGGGACTAGACAATTTGTACATTTTGACACTAGGATTATGTTGCCCATTGATTTTTTGTCTTTGTAAAATTTAGTATCCGGCGTCAGAACTACGTGCTGAATTCGTGGTCACAGTTTTTCACGTCGATGTTCCCACCACACTCATGTATACCTACATATTCAGAACATGTTGGCTCTTGCTAACTATAGTATAGCTGAAGTATCCTACTCGACGAGGCTGGTTTCAACTTGTTGCTATGTTCATATTTTATGTATTCGTCTGTATCGTGTGTACTTCTGAGATGATATTGGCTTTTATGTACTCTCTCCTGTGCTATCTTTCAACAAAGCTTATTTCAGACTTCTGTTTATAGTTTACTTCAGAAAAGGAGTAGATACCTGTATTAACAAAGCCTTGGTATGTGGGATTAGTAATTTTTCCACTGTAGGGCTCCTGGACTGCCCTATAAGTATAAATAGTTTTATACAAGGTGGTGCAAAATTAATCATTCAATTTTGTTTTTGAATAACTTATTTACTAAATTTAAAAAAAAATGATTTTGAGTGATGGAAATCTTTATTTGGACCTTTACAATTTTTTCTGTTATGTGGAAAAGATGATATCCGTCAAGTGGCTGCTACCAGTGTTGATACACATTTGTGCTCGTTTTACCGCATTTTCCATGACTTTCCGGAAGATTTCCGGTGATAACTGTTCGCATTCCTGTCGAATATTCTACTTAAGAGCTGCGATTGTCTGAGGCTTGTTGTCATAAGCCCGCGACTTCAAGTAACCCAAAGAATGAAGTCTGGGATGGTTTAATCGGGCGATCTTGCTAGCCATGCCAAATTGCCAAAATGGGAGATTACGCGACCAAGAAACGCTTCCTTCACAATATCGATACAATTATTCCACGCTTCTGCAGAGTATAGCGCTCCATTGCTTGTCTGTTTGTACACTGCAGCTGTCTAGTTCACAAATGTCAAATATGATTGACGTATCGACGCCATTTGCAAAAATTCTAACATCTTCCGATAGTGTGATTAATTTTGCGCCACCTTGTATAAACTTGTTAGCAAACCGTAATTCTATTTTATTGTATCTAATTTTTGACGTTCAAAAGTGGATTATATGTGCCTATTTAGAATAAATGCTTTGACTTTTATTTTGTGCAAACTACGTTTTGAAGGTTTCAAAACGGAATCAATCAGTTCTTTTGTTAGATTGATATCTGTTACGGTGCCTAAATACTTTATTTTCCTAAATAAATAACTTTCTAAAAGAAACACATTACAAAAATTATGCCAAAAATATATCATTATCACTATTCGCTATTGAAATCGACCGTCAATGTCACAGATCATAAATGGGATTAGTGTATTCAGTATGTCTTACAAAAAAAACTTCGAGTGACAATATTGGAAATATTGCCTCGTTCCTTTTCTTAAAAAGCTCTCGCGATCCCAAAATCAGAACCCTAAAATATTCACAGATTCGACGCAAACAAAATAAACTGGAACCCTTGTACACGATTTCCAATATTGTCACCTACGATCACTTCCACACCGGCTATAACATCGTCTCACGACTAACGATAACAACTCCCCGTTCATACCTAACAAAACAAAGCGAACCCTTCAAACTTTACCCTCTCCTCTAATATTACAAAAGTTAGAGCCACAACTTAGCAATATCTACCTCTAGGCACCCACGTATTTGTCCAGTATCATATTAGCTGCCGACCAGCCCGAGGCACCACGACTTACAAATTGGGTCATAACTCCGAAACGACTTTACTGTTTTTCGCGAAATATACGTTTAAATGTAGCTGTGTAAACGGGCCATATTTAGTATGAAATTGGGTTCAATAAGACCAGTGATTTTTGAAATATTTGTGAAGATTTAGGCAAAACACTTTGAGGAGCTTATCCAATTTGGGTCATTTGTAGAAAGCCCGGTGTGGGAGCGAGACAGATGTATAAGTAATGTTCTCTCCTGAAGGGTTTGTGTATCAATTAGATAGTTGGCTTTATTGTTTTGAGGCATACGGTATAATATGTAGCAACTCGTAACTTGTGGGCAACTTAAGTGCTTAGACACGCATGTTGAAATTCCAATGGTTGAGAATTGACGGGAGACTATCGTGCTTATTACTTAGATACTTAACTTGCATAAAATAGGTCATACATTTTATTGATTTGTCATAACAATAGATAAATATCAGAAGGTCAATTCCCGTAATTAAAAACATTCTAAATCTGGTCTTATCTCAGCGACAATCAGTGTCAAAAACTAGTCAAAAATTTAGGAAAATTAGAGGTATTTTTGACAGATTGAGACTGAGATCAGACTGTGAACGTTCTTAAAATTACGAGGATTGCCCCTCTGTAATTGTTTAATGTCAGTGACTCCTAAACAACCACTACTTAGTTATTTTTTAAACAACTAAAACCTTTTAATGAATTCATTTACTTACAAACTTTCAAGAGAGAACACTAACTTTGAAATTGGTAAAAGAACATGGTAACTTAGTAAATTGGTCGTTAAATTCAAGAACTTTGAAATATAAACTTTATTTCAAATTTCTTAAAGTTTATTTTGAAGTGTACAGGGCAATGTACAATGAACTTTGATAAAATGTTGAAAAATTTGTAAGAAATATTAAATTATAAAAATGACAACAGAATTTTTGTATATTTTTATGAGTCTCTTAAAACTTACGCAATTTGTCATAAAAAGAACAAAGATTTATGTATAGACGACTTTGTAAACAACGTTTTAGTTGACTGTACATTTCGCAATCAAGTAATTCTGCAATCAGATATACAGATACAGGTACACACGACACAACACAAACACGATATACCTACAATATAATAAATATATACAAGAATTACTTTAGGCAAAAAGAGAAGACATACATCATAATTATACATCACCTCTAAAAAGCAAAACGTGCAATGGGAAACATGCTATACCTGATATATAAAAAAATACATAATTCCATAAATACAGCACATTTTGTACCTAAAAAGCTCGACATTTCTAATTTCCTTGCAAAAATACATGGGTCTTCTTAGAACTTTCTGTCAATACCAAGACCAAGGGATTGGGGAACACTACTGTCTCTGTAACTAAGCTGCCGTATTGGTAAATGCTAAAATAATTATAGTTTTAATAGCTTAACTACATACCTTTGTTGCTGGAAAAGTAAAAAAATAACATACATATTTTCTATAAGAAAGTATACGTAAATAAATAAAGTTACGTAACGTTGCGTACGTAAGTAAATAAAGTTTCTGGAATATACCAAGACAATACGGCCAACATTAAAAGTATGTAAATTAAGCGTCATTGTTTAAACATTTTATTAAAAAAAATAAATAAATTATAAAACCAAAAATTCATCGATGAAATCGGGAACTGAAGCATAAAATCTATTTTTTCCATCAAAACAAAAATAAAACCAAACGGGTCTAGAATAATTTATTTTAAAAGTGTGTACATTTAATGTCAATTATGTACACAATATTTTAAAATTTAGCTTTTTAAGACGGTACCAAGACAAAAACATTTCAAAGAAGAAGAAAGAATTTTAAATACTTTTTTAGAAATATACTTTTAAATAATCGAAAACGTCGTCCCAATGAGTTTTAACTCCGCAGGCAAACTATATTCGAGCATGGTAACCACAATTTTGAACGAGGATATATTTCCCATAATAAACATTCCATGGCCATGCATAGTATGAAAAATACTACAATTTCTTGTAGCGAAAATAAAACAAAATCAACAGCGGGTACCCAGGATGTGCATAATCAATTTACAGTGTACATAAAACACATTTCATCTCAATAACAATATTTGTGCATATCAATATACATAAATCTTCACCAATATGTCACTTCCAATTGACCTAACGAGACCCACTTTAACACATCGTTTAAGTTATTTTTCATTTGAGAAACATGTATCATTTTATGTTAGTATAAATTATTACGTCACACTTAACGTCAACCATTAGTACATATTGTTAAATGCATTGCGGCTTACACGGCAGTTGTCGATGATATACACAAATGTATCTGTACATTTCTGTCACGGACGATACTCACCCTTAAAAGATGTATACAATCGTTCAGTACCGACTATACTGGCTACGTAAAGTTGAAAGTACTAAGTAGCTAACTTATGACAGTTTGTATGAAGGGATGCATGATAGGGTCTACGGGCTAGTCTACAGCACGAGCCGGGGTCAGCGATGACGAGGAACTGGACGTGTCAAGCAACTCCCATACAAATATCATAAACAGGTAAATACAAGAAAGACTGCCGCATATTCCACAATGCTATGCAATTTTCATAACAGTCATAGATTAGAAGAATAACCCAAACAGATAGACAGAACAAAGGTAATAAATATACAAAAAAAGAAATAAATCAAAAAAGAGTAGAAACGAAAATAATGATTAGAAATTTTAGTGTTAATTTTAGGTTTGTCTTTTATTCACACTTACCAACGACAGCCATATATTGGTTATAAGTAGTTGATTCTTCTCGTCCTATTGGGTTAGACGATGTCAACAAAAACAGAAAGGGCGCAGTCAGTATGATAATCTAAACAAACTGTTCCACTCCGCCGGACACAATACTCAGGGACTGGGGCGGCTCGCGAAAATGTCACTTATCATGCGTTTGTTAAAAGCTATTTTCGCGCGCCGCCGGACACACAATCTAAATAGATATTATATGCGTAGTTTACAACAATTTAACACTGACTCCATGCGACAGATCTGCCGCGAAGGCGGCGCCCTCTGTCCGCGCCCGCCTCCTGTAACCTTTCCTTCGAAGTGCATTAAATTGTGAATTAAAAAAGTGCGATAAAATAGTGCTGATTGTGTGGAAAAGTACGGTAGTTTTCGCTTGTTACCCGGTAGTGTTGGGATTGCGGGGGGCGGGAGGGCGAAGGCGCCATACCCAGCTCCTACCACTTACCAAATTGAGCCAGACGTTTGTGGTCAGGATTTGATTTTTCTCATCCTTATTTTGTAAAAGGTACGCGCGCCGACGCAAAAAAGGAACGAAAAAATATGGTGAACAACAGTACCGTGTAGGGGTCTAAGCTTTTACCTCTTAATTTGAATTTAGCTGACGTCACATACGTTAAAAAATATACAATTTCACGAACCGTGATGTCATAATTATTTCTGGCCACGACTTTTTCAACAAACACATCGAATTGTATTTCAAAGATAAAAGCAACAATGTAAAGTATTCTTTGAAGTCAGCTAAATATCAATCTAGAAACACAGATGGACCACAAAGTCGTTTTAATCTTTTGCCCTCGATTTAAGTGTAGGATAATCCACTTTTGTTGGGGTCAGTCGTTAAGAAGAAGCAATTAAATATTCCAGTGAATAACAAAGAGCAGTTGGGTGATGAGTAATGCGTTTTACGATTCCACTCGACGGTTGTTTTATACGGCCATTTGTAAAATATGACAGATTTTATTGTGACTAAGTTGAAATATTTGACGGAGACAGATTTCATTTTGGGGTTTTATGTTGTGATTCTGTATTTTGTTGCTGCAGTCTTAGTTGGAATTCAAATTTGCTTGGTTGCGTCTTTGTTATGGATATTAGGATCATCTAAGCTGGTTACAACTTACCAGTATAAATGGTACAATATTATATCCAAAGTATCCAAAGTCAAGCAAGCAAGTTACAGTTTCTAAATACATTTAAGTCTACACTTAATACTTGCTTCTAAGGACTCATAATATGAGAGATATATCTTTGTTTAACGTAATGAATTTACATCCCCTCAAATTCAATGTACAGATGCCAGCATATCAAGCTACCCGAAACTGACAAATTTTCCCAATCAACTTTGAACCTTATACTTCAACGATAAAGTTGAAAATCTATTAAAGAAATTTGACAGATTATAGTAGCTTGATGTGGTAGCGTCTGTACTAGTCTGTGATAATGTGTTACTCTGGTAACACACTTCCCTCCCAGAAAAAAAGAAAATAGATGCAAGAAATTTGCTTACTAATCAATATTCCCTCAGACACGAATATAAACAAAGTGTTTTTTTGACATCCCATAACTCTAGAGGGTCATTGTAATCATCATTATGAACAACTTTTACTATGGGACCAAACCTGAAATCGCAAAAAAAAAATCAGCTGTTCCCTACATTTATGTTCGTATAACTCGTCAAAATGTAGGGAACAGCTGATTATTTTTCGCGATTTCAGGTTTGGTCCCATAGTAAAAGTTGTTCATAATGATGTGTACAATGACCCCCTAGAGTTATGGGATATCAAAAGAAGCACGTTGTGTAATGAATGTTGTCCTTACACAACCCATTCACTATTTCACTTCAACTCTCACGCAAATAAATTTAACAGCAACAAAACCCTAAACGGTCCAACATAACTCCCAGGACCCAAATTCTATGACATGTTTATACCTAAGTCTCAAGAAGGACACAAACAACGATCTACAGAGGCCAATAAAGTTTGGGTAGCATCTGATAAAACTTTATGACACAAAGATTTATGTACCGCAGGGACGGGTCGATTGATTGATTAGGTGGACAGCTACTTTTTATGAATATACTGTTATATGTAATAACAATATTTTTAGAGTTATTGCTAATTCTGTAGATGAGGAAGTTCTTGGTTAAGTAATTGGTTGTGAGTATTGTGCTAGTGAACAAAAAACTGATGTATATGAAGTTACAGAGAAAAATTATATTTATATACTCAATATAGTGTTATGTGTCTCAAACTCAACTCAAACGCAAAGCATTTATCTATACTAATATAATAAAGAGGAAAGATTTGTATGTGTGTTTGTAACGAATTGGCTCAAAAAGTACTAGACCGATTTTAAAAATTCTTTCACTATTTGTATGTTTAAAAAATAAATGTTCACCCGTGCGAACCCGGGACGGGACGCTAGTTTCAAATAAACCAATTATAGGCACTTTTGAATTGTCAAGGGTCGGTCAGTCAGAAAGATGAAGCTAGTTGCCCATTCCAAAGCGTAGGTACCTGTGGAGAAGAACGGGCAAGTAACTCCACGGACACTGCTTTAAATCATAAAATTGTTACAAAAATCTTGGTTACATCATGTTGAAATTATACATGTGAGAACGATGTAGAAAGACTTGTGAGAGAGTGAGAGAGACTTGACAAGTATTGTATATAGTGTGTGTTGTGTGTTAAACATAGCAACTATACTATATTGAAATATAGTCTTCAAATTACTGCATTAGCAAATACTTGGACACTTGGAAAAATGACAACGATTATAGAAGTTACATTTTACTGACAAAGCTTTTTAGAATATATTATTGAATATATATTATAATACTAGCTAACCCCGCAAACGTCGTTTTGCAAAAAAAAATAGATAGTAGCCTATTCTCAGACCTACCCGATATACACACTATATATTAGATAATATATTATTGAAATAGAAAAAAAATATTTGTAAGAAGCAAACCCTAAAATACCAAACAAATTTTATGTTTTTTGACACTGGACATAATTATGCTAGACTATTATTCATTCAAACTATCCATAACTTCAACATTAAGATGTGTTATGCGACACTTTTGAGCATAAAATGATAAGTCGCTGGGACAGCTATATTTTATGATCCAGTAACTCGACTGTCCCTCGACACTTGCCACTTCTCTTTAAACGATTCAGATACCCACTAGTGTAGAGTGTATGATAGATGCTGCTGTAAATATTTACCTAACTGCAGCAAATTTTGCATAATTGAATGTGAATTCACTTTGATTTCAACAGATTTGAATTTAAATATTTAAATTCAACATTTTAGTATCCGCATGTTCATTGCAAAATTTTTGTTGATTGCAGTTATGAAACCTACTAACGGAACACCGAACTTTGAGAATATTCACAGTTCCAAATCAGTTGTTTATTTTTTTTTCATATCCTATTTCCATAGACAATTTAGCTTAAAATATTTTATTTTATGTATATTTATCTAACTATTTACACTAGGTACTAAATTAAATGACTAACTAAATATACAAATAAATACAAAAATAAAAGGACACTTAGGCGTCGAAGTACTCGTCCGCATCGCTGTCATCCGAAAACGTGCCCAGAAGACTGGCAGCATTGCCACGTTGAATGGCAATGCTAATTATTTGGCCAAAGAACAACCCAGCTCTCTGTTGGTATTTATTTTTTACGTTATATTGTATTGTGTTTTTTATAAATAAAAATATTTCTTAAATATTATTTTATCATGAAAAAAACTTTTAAAAAATAATCAAACTATAACCAATTTCCCAGACTCCACTATGCAACCAACAACCGTAAAATGAAAAGTCCTACATCCCTCCTTTCCAATTAAAAGTCGTTTAATTCTATTAGCAAGACGTAAAACTAAAACTTCAACAACTACTCACTCATAACACCACAGCGCTTCAATATGGAACTACGGAATTATTCAATACAGCACTTAAGGCGACAAGGGTCGTTGCAAAGAACGCGTCGCTGTGAACTTGGGTTGCTGTAGGCGCTTTACGCTTTTGTCCTGTAGTGCTACAGCGCTTGAATTTTGTGCCTTTTTTTTTCAAAGTTTGATGCACGCGTTTGAGGAATTGTGATGGATGGAGATTTGTGTGTGTAATTTTTTGAAATAGTTCATACTAGTGTGAAATTCAACATTTTTTTTCTATTATTTTTTACTGATCATAGTTTTCCTGTCTGTATCCCAATTTATTTTGGGTTCGTGCATCACAGTCAGTGTTTTGTGTACATTTTTAACTTCTGAGCTGTATTATTTTTCAGACAATCCATCCATCTTTTCCATTAGAAAACCTTTGTTCTTACTTAACCATTTTTTATCACATGCTTTTCACTATTGTGTCTACCATTCTTCTTATTATTTATTTATTTAATACTTCAAGCACATAAATATACAGAGTCAGACTTACTGCCATAGGCATTTTCTACCAGTTAACCTTTGGGTGATGCAGAGTTCTTGGGTTCTTCTTCGTGTCGCGAAGTTTTGGGCCATCTGACTTTTCTCAGATGGCCCAACACTTCACCACTTCCATGGCGTCGTCGGTGGCAGCGCAGAGGCTGCAAGTTTTGGGACTCATCGGGCAGGATAGGAAACAAAGCATAGCTTGCCACATGCTGCATCCCATTTTACCGTTCCGTCGAGGTAGCTCCACTGTGCCAGGTTGTCTACCATTTAAAAGTATACATTCATAACTCATTGTCAAATAGGTTTTACTTTAATTCTCATTTGAAAGGTTATTTACAAGTTTCCACTCTTACATCTAAATCTTTAAGTAGCATTATGTTCGCTGATCTGCCTTCAAACTCAGCATCACTCAAAATGTACATTCATGATGCAATCTCTTAACGTGCTCATGCTTGCTTCGTAAATCGTATTCAGAGAGAAATGTTAGCTCTTTTAGTGATACAGTTTTCGTGTTTATAATCTCCTAGTATCCTGTGGGGACATGGTTGAGTTTTATGATACGTAGTATGCATTCTGTAGTTAATATTCAAAAAATATTTCATGTTTTTGGGCTCAGTTTTTAAGATTTATTCCGGTCTTTTCCTCTGATCCCTCCCTACGCCCCGCCTGGATTCCCAACTAGTTCTTCTTCTGTTTTAAACTCGTGTCTTATCCAACCAAGACCGTACTCTGTTCTTATGACTGGAATTATAATTATTTATCATATTTTTGCTGTTGTACAGTCACGAGCATAAGTATGTATACACTTGGCTTTATTCAAAGGCGATTTTCTCCTTTATTTTTGAATGAAATTTTATATTATTACGAACATAGCATTTTCAAACCCATAGGTTTATATAAAGTGTCGTATTTCAACGTTGCATTCGTAATTTCACGAAAAAATCGCAATTTAAAGTTGCCAAGTGTTGACATATTAGTGCTCGTGACTGTACAGCAACGACCTCTGAGTCTTTATCCCTTATTTTTTCTAAATTCTTTTCTGTTATCATCATGAAGTCTTCCTGTATCAACACTACCACCATCTTTCTTTCCGTTGTCTCATTTGAAACTATCACTTTCATTGGTCTTAGTAGTACTACACAAAGCATACTTATACTGCTAGATATTTACGCTATACCACCAAGATCGTCCAAAAAGAAACATCTGTTTTTCGAAGAGACCAGCCAATCAAGTCCCTCACTAGCAACAGTAACCCATCACTCCTCTTCATATACTGCTAAAAGTTTCACTCCGTCCAATCAAAGGATATCAGACAGACGTTTCAATTTCCGCGGTGAACATAGATTTTGTCATTTTAGTGAATGGTTTCAGCTTCCAGCCGATACTTTTTAGCGTTCAACACGAATTCAACTTACGTGACGAGGTTTTTTATGGAATTGACTTGTTGAATCCTAATTGAAATGTTTGTAGAAATAACAACTGTTGTAAGCTGGAATTTTAGTTTGGTTTGTTCCGTTATTTCAATGGTGGAGGGATTTTCAATAATTTCTACTGTTGAGGGTATTTTTTTTTTGTACAGACGCCAGCACATCAAGCTACTACAATCTGTCAAATTTCTTCAATAGATTTTCAACTTTATCGCTACAGAATAAAGTTCAAAGTTGATTGGGAATATTTGACAGTTTCGGGTAGCTTGATGTGCTGGCGTCTGTACATGAATTACCAAAAACTTACTAATAGGTTAGTAACCTTACCCTCTCAAAAGAATTCAATTTTGTTCTTTCTAAAATTGTCTATTAAACAATCTTATGGAAAAATTCTATATTGTCTCCAAAAAAATCCTACTATCCTATTCTACTAATTAATATTATAAATGCGAAAGTTTGTGAAGATGGATGAATATTTGTTACTCTTTCACGCAAAAACTACTGAACAGATTTTGATAAAACTTTAGAGTAATATAGCTTATACATCAGAATAACACATAGGATACTTTTTATCCCGATATTCCCAGGGGGTCGAAACTTACGCGGGTGAAACCGCGGGGCGCAGCTAAACATCTTGTTACATACATAATCAGCCTATAACGTTCCCACTGCTGGGACACAGGCCTCCTCTCAGTGAGAGGGAGTGGGCCGTAATCCACCACGCGGGGCCAGTGCGGGTTGGTAGATGTCACATGTCTTCGCATTTTTGGTTCTAGGACATGCCGGGTTCCTCACGATGTTTTCCTTCAGCGTTTTTAAACATCGTGTAAATTTATATAGAATACTAACTGACCCCGGAAACGTTGTTTTACAAAGTAAAATAAATAGCCTACGACCTATTCTCAGATCTACCAAATATACACAAAAAAAAAACATAAAAATCGGTCAAGCCATTTCGGAGGAGTTCGATAACAAACACTGTGACACAAGATTTTTATTTAAATGACTAGCTGACCCCGGAAACGTCGTTTTGCAAAAAAAAAATAGGGGTATTAAAAATAGATGTTGACTGATTCTCAGACCTACCCGATATGCACACAAAATTTCATAAAAATCGGTCAAGCCATTTCGGAGGAGTTCGATAACAAACACTGTGACACAAGTTTTTTATACATTAGATTACTTTACCAAAACTATGTCTCCATTATGTACTCGAATAACACTTAGCGTATTGCTAAGTAATTAAGTTAACTACTAAGCAAAACCAATTAACTTATTAAAACTATCCGTACCTGATGAATTAGATTAAATCAGGCATCATAAAAGCCAGCCTTCCGGATAATCACAAGTATATACGTACATATAAACTCATGCGTTTAATTTGCTATATTGGAATTCATTACCATCGGCGTATTGAAATAAGTTAATGGAACAAATGTGAATTACAAATTAATCAGAGGAATGAATTACAAACTAACCGAGTAATGTTTATTGGCATATTCCGTCCCACCTATAATATTATTTTTAGACATTATTTCTAATCTACGTTTGCGATTTAGTTGCCAAACATGTAAACAAATATGAGTTTTTGGAAAAACAACTTTAATTCCTATACAATAAAGTTTAGTTTACGCTACAACTTCAAACATTTTTATAACTTTTTCTATAGTGCTAGTCACTCTAAAATCAATTTAATTACCACTAAGATAAAATTGATATTTGTTTATCTTGAAATAACATCAATTGGAAACATAAATTTGGATAGACCTTAGACAGTCTTTTGATGAGGTTACTGAACCCACAACTTTCATAGACAACCAAAACACTGCTCCCTCATAACACCACGAAAATAGAAGGAAATAACGTAGCAACAAGATTTACAGACACTCAACCTACATTTATAGGGTTCCGTAATAAAACGAAGAAACATTATTTGTAGATACTTCCTCGGTATTACTTTGTTTGCCATTAAGTAGGCGAAGTTAATCAACCGTAGTAGTTGGTAACTAGATACACAACAACCCTTTATAGACTTCTAACGACTTGTACTAAAACTTTGATTAAGCCATAATATTTGTCACAAATATCATAAGGCACATAGATTCTTACAGAGGAAATGCGGGTGGTCTTTTCTCCATAGAAACGCTCTCGCCTGTTTTCATTCTAGTTAATGACCATAAAGCAATGATTTTTTTACAGAGAAATGTTTTTTTTTCCATTTTGATGATACATTATTTTTAACTGACTTCAAAAAAGGAGGTCCTGTATTCAACCCGTATGCAAGTTTGTATGTCCGCGATTTTCTCAAAAACTAATGAACCAATTTTGTTAATTCTTTCATTAATGTAATCTACATACTTTCAGGGAGGTTTTAGTATATAATACTTTAAGTAATTATTATAAGCACTAGAACTCTCAAAAAATGCCGAATTACCGCTGTCAACAGAGGCCTACTAAAAAAAAAAAAAAATTAATTTATTTCAGATACATAACACCCATTTCCACACAACATAAATTAATAGAAAACAACAAATAAATTAAATAAAATTAGATAAAAACCAAATTAAAGAAAATCAAATCAAATAAAATGAAATCAATATGAATCAAATTAAATAAAAACAAAAGAAATCAATTTAAATTAGTTAAATCTAAATAAGCAACTAATCAAAATCATCAATCTAATCATGTAATTTGACAACTATTAATAAAAAAAGAAAAACAAAAAAAAACATAGGGACACAGTATACATATATCCTTCTTAGTTTATGGAATATCTTTTAAATTATTTATTAGTCCAATATTGGAGACGGAAATAGGTGAGAGCCAAACCTCGAATTTATGAGTTTTTACTTAGGCTTTTTCAAGTCTCTCCGACCGCATTTCCTTTTAAGAACCCCATCTATACTTATACTACTTAATATTATAAAGAGGAAAGATTTGTACGTATGTTTGTAACGAATTGGCTCAAAAAGTACTAGACCGATTTTAAAAATTCTTTCACCATTTAAATGCTACATTATCACTGATTAATATAGGCTTTTTTAATTGCAAGAAAAAAATTCAATATTTAGAAAATAAATGTCTACCCGTGCGAAGCCGGGATAGGCCACTAGTAGTGTATATTGAAGTGAGGAATGTAATGTTATTTATAAACATAACAATATATCACGTAATACATCACGCCTATAATCTTCGAAGGGTTAATTTGAAATGTACAGGCACATCAGGTTACCCTAAACTGTCAAATTTTCCCAATCAACTTTGAACATTATACTTTAGCGATAAAGTTGAAAGTCTATTAAAGAAATTTGACAGATTGTGGTAGCTTGATGTGCTGGCGTCTGTACCTGGAATACGTGTAAAAAATCAAAAGATTACCTTCCAAACTATCAATGGAAAGTAAATTATAGCCACAAACAGAATATATGCATGCTTTTTTATTTAAAAAAAAACTTTACATTTGGGTACAAACAAGTAAAACTTTGCCAAGTTAAGGGGACTACAAGACCTATACGCAAAAAACGCAAGTTGTATAATCCCTAAAAGTATATGATCGAGTACAGTAAACAAAATCAGAAAAATATATGATATTCTTCAGGATTTATGCTAGCTAGATAGTGTGTTGAAAACATAGTACAAGTAATTTGATACGATAGAAAAAAATCATGAAGATACCTCTAAAAACTATCTTTTCACAATAAAAACCATACTAATATACATACAGTCATTCTGATTTTTGTCATATTATTCTACAAGCAACATACTAAAGCACTAGAGTTTTAATTTTTTAGTCCAAACAATCGATTTTTTGTAAATAGATTATTGCTCCATATTTTATAATAAATTACCAGCGTTGTGTCATGGCGCTTCTCTTTATGTTCTATGCATTCCGACTGTGACTGCGCTTTAGGTTATGTAGTCCCCTTAAAACAAATCGTGGAAGAATATTTAGTGCCATTTTCATCTTTTTCCGTTACAGATTTTAACATTCAACTCTTCTTTTGCCATTCAAAACTCTGAAAACAGCACACGCGTATTTTTCTTTACGTATTCTCTTTTGTTAAAAAAAACCTATTCGAATGTTTAAAAGTGCATAGCAAAATTGGCAGCTTTGACGTTTTGAGCTTATACAAAAAAAAAATGTCGGATGAAAAGTTTTGCGAGCGTGGCTGAAATACGTAGTAAAATACAGATAGCTACACTAGTATATGTTAATTAACAGCCGTGGTCTGCACGAAAATGTTCCAAAATTTTAATATCGAAATTATTCTGATTAATACGAAAATCCGAAACTATTTTTGAAAGTTAACATTTCACAAGTGCTTTAGGGATTTCAAACTCTGGAAGGTAAGGTCGGTATTACAGCAGCTTATTGACCCGTAAAACTTATTCATATACCATGACATTGAATCTGAAAAGTATTTCAATTTGGAAAAGTAAAGAGACGAACTTTTTTATAAGGCTGATTTACAGTGTCACAGTTATTTTACCACTCTCAGCAGCAACCAAATAGCAACGTAATTGTAACGTAATTAAAGTTCACAATGATTTTGATAAATTAGCTACTGGCAGCAACTCAACAGCAACCTTATTAGAATGAGAATAAAGATCATTGTGATTTGAACAGTGATGCATAATCAAAGGTAAAATAATTGTGAAAAGACTGTACAGACGCCAGCACATCAAGCTACCCGAAATGCCAAATTTTCCCAATCAACTTTTAACTTTATTCTTTTGCGATAAAGTTGAAAATCTATTAAAGAAATTTGAACATTCTAGTAGTTTGATGTACTGGCGTCTGTACATTTGCATTAGTGAAATCGCTTGACGTCTTGTGACACATCACAATGAAAAACTGCCACTTTTAGATTGACGGTCAAAAGGAAAAAAGGATAAAAGTGGCCACTATATTCCGTTTCAAGGATTATGATAAAACTAAACAATATAAAACTATCGCTTCTAATAATATTAACGTATAATCTTGTGAAGCACAACTTAACGTGCTTATTTTCTGCATTTTCATTCTAAATTGTATGAAATAACCAAATAAACGATGAGGGCGCCACTGTGCGGTCGGTACAGTCTTAATTGATACAAATGAAAATCAGCCATAAGTAGTCATACAAAAAATATTCTCTTTTCCTTATTTTAAGCTACTTATTCAGCAATAGCTCGTGTCATGGGAAAAGATTAGGCAGATAACGATGACAGTCGTAGGGCTGACGGCATCCTTAGGTCCGCTAAAGTCCGCTTGCACCACAAACAGCTAAATACGTTTAGGTACCGCTAAATCTATGTATTTTAAAACTTCGCTGTGTTTCTGTCAATCGTTTGAAAATGACATAGGCAGAATTATATCCTACTAATATCCTACTAATATTATAAATGCGAAAGTTTGTGTGTATGGATGTATGGATGTTTGTTACTCTTTCACGCGAAAACTACTGAACGGATTTTAATGAAACTTTACAGCAATAAAGCTTATACAACAGAATAACACATAGGATACTTTTTATCCCGATATTCCCGCGGGATCGAAACTTACGCGGGTGAAGCCGCGGGGCGCAGCTAGTTATAAATATGTTTAACGTTAAACGCATGATGATTTGTGGTGCATAGAGGCCTTAACGTACGCTCAAACTTAAATATCGTCATTCGTGGAATCGTAAATGCAAGCAGCTAATATTGATCCCATACAAGACCTATATACAACGCTAAACAAAACATCATCACCTAAAACAATTACTACGTCCTTAATGAACCCACGTTTAAGTACGACATTTTCTTGAACACAAAGTGCCAAATTTGAAATGCCATTCAAGTTATCGGCTTAGCGTAAAATGTTATCGTTCCCCCACATTACGATGTTTGTTATACCGGCCGGCCGTTATTAAGAACGATCTGGAGAAATTGACCGCAAACAAGTTTCCAATTACATGTTTCCCTAATAAGGGTTTCTTGTGACGTAATGTTACAGGGTCAATGAACTTAGGTATGATTACGTTTTTTGTGTTGGATATTTTGCTCTTATAAGTCCTTTGAAAAGGTCGCTCTAAAATTAGTCGGTAACGATAACTATTACAAGAGTAAGTTCGCCTTTTACATATTTATGAAAGCTTTACATTATTAATGTACTTTTAAATACAATGTAAGCTAATAAGACCTGGATCTTGAAGTTTACTTTTCATGGGACCAAACGGCTGGCTTACTTTTAGGCCAGAGATTCAGCATTGCCATCCAACGTGGCAATGCTGCCAGCTTTTTGGGAACATTTGCCATTGACAAGAATGCGGAAAAAAAATTTGATGTCCAATGAGCTCTTCCCTTTTTTTATATACATGTTTATTTATTTAAGCTTTTCGCACACAAAAAAGGTACAAAGGCGGACTTAATGCCTTAGGCATTCTTTACCAGTCGACCAAGAGTGGTGAAGAGATTAGATGGCAGGGGCTTTGAGTGAAAGACATAATATATACTGAAATATATTATATATATAAATATACAGGGTTATTTGTAAAACACCACCAACCTCGTAAGAGGTCAATGTACTCATCATTATGAACAACTTTCACTATGGGACCAAACCTGAAATCGCGAAAAAAAATCAGCTGTTCCCTACATTTATGTTCGTGTAGTGTAACTCGTCAAAATGTAGGGAACAGCTGATTTTTTTTTCGCGATTTCAGGTTTGGTCCCATAGTAAAAGTTGTTCATAATGATGAGTACAATGACCTCTTAAGAGGTTGCTGGTGTTTTGCTAATAACCCTGTATATATGTATATTGTAGTTTTAGCTTCTATAATATGTGTTTAAGATATGTCAAAAAAAAAGCCACGTTAGTAAAAAAAAGGGAAGTAAACACCATTGCAGTTAAAAGGCATTCGACACCGATGTCCTCATTGAAGCCTTATCAATTCTCAGAAATATGCTGTTATTTCTCATCACATAAATTGACATAAAATTTAATTTTGATAACAGGTTAACTTGAATGGGCTTTTCCCAAGGAGGGGTGAATCCGAAACAACCCCCAGCAACAAAAGCTAAGCTCTTTACAAATTCAGTATGATATTCCATCTGCTTGTAATTCAGCGAATTCAAACAATGAGAAATATTATCATTTATACAAAATTTGCAAATGTATTATAATATTAAGCTTCCCGAAACTTTGGCTCTACACAGTTCACTCTAAATTGTGTTCGCAGAAGCAAAATGGCCATCGTTCTGTTATTCACTGGAATATTTTACTATTTAACATTTTGACGGAATGTTTCTTACATAAAAACACGTTATAAGGTGGGGGGAGATTTATTACAAATGGCTGAATAAAAATGATTGTTTTCCTAGCCATTTATAATGTACAATTAGCCTATGGAAACCTTGACCTTGACTTAGAACCTTGACATATTATAGGTTGCGAATGGCAATGTCAAAAATAATGCAACTACAAAGACATTGGAAAGTAATGAGTTTAGTGTGACAAGGGTCAAAATGATCAAAGTTTTCATAAGATTATTTTCCAATCATTTAGACAGTAGACCGTACTAAATGTTAAGGTATATATATTAGGTCACATCAATCATATAAGCTTCTGTTGTGCTGAGGATTCTAAGGGTCAAACTTTAAAGTCTAACTACCTACCTAAACAGTTTATAGAACTCCTAAGCTAACACATCGCGATATTGTACAGATAGCGCATTTCACGAAGACGCGCCCCACTCTTTTTCCCAATGCTTACAGCAGAAGTGTGCAACATCCCGCTAGTGTTTTAGATTTGGAAATGTACACTAATTATTATTAGTGGGTAATTAGAGTGTATCGAAAGAACTAAAACACTAATGGAATTAACTAGCGATAAACACTAACGATTTGGAAGAAGAGTGGGGCGCGTCTTCGTGGATTGCACTATCTGTACCTACCTAAGTAAAGGCACGTATTCTTTCAAGTTGAACACAGCCCTTATGCGCTAGGCTGTTCTTATAATACAGGGTTATTTTAAAATGGCTAGCTAAACTCCGCTGACGCGAAGGGTATCGGGACCTAAACATGATAAAACAAAAAATTAAATAGTTTTGTGCGGTCATTGACCGCTGTTATTGTGTTCGCATGAAATATCAATTTAAAAGTTGTTTTTTTTTTAATACGATAATCAATACTTCAAGTAAGTAACTGTGTATGGTATGAGTAAGTTACGTTAAATGGTAACCTCTATTTATTACAATTATTGTTACTGCATCAAGTTTTTCATCCAGAGGCAAAGTTGAAAACTATGATGAGACTTTGATTTTCTACTACCTACGTCATTTACCCTGCCGAAATAATCTATACGGTATTACAGTGTCAACGAACTCGCACAGACATTTTTGAACCAGTTTCTCTTATAAAAACTGTCACCCTTGTTCACCGATCAAGACACATTAAATTCCTTCCAGAATAGAGTTCGAAATATTTTGATGAAAATGGTAATTCAGAACCTTCAAAGCCTTCAGTTTGTGACACGGTAACCGAAAACTGTCACCACCCGTCAAACACGCCCGATGGAAAATTCCTTCGACACTTTAATCCCCGTATAAAAGTGCTATTTCACAGGGAAATAGCGGTTTTATTCAAGATTTATTATGGCGAGATCGCTCAAGCAAATCGCCACGGTCCTTATATTAAAATTATGAATGAAACTACCCATTCTTTTTTGTAGAATGGAGATAAAACTGTCCTGCTCTCATACTGTTCTTTGTTGAAAATATTGCGACGTGTAGAGCTGTTTGCTGTCGTGTTGGTAAACATAATTTTAGTTCTAGAGCGGTAAACAGATCTATAAAACTGAAAGGTCTTTGAGTTATTACTAATAATCTAATGCTACGCAAAAAGTTATGTGACGGGTAAGTTGACAACTTTTAAAAATATTAAATAACCCAGAAGTTCGTTGACATCTGCTATCTCCCTTCAAGTTTTATTAAACTAATCTGTGATTGTAACAACTAATATTGCGGTGTAACTCATAGCATATGATCATGATATTCGGGTATTATCAGTTACTCATATAAAGTCTGTCGACCGGCCTACACATTACAAATTCTAAAACGATATAGCAAGGTGGCTATCGTTTAAAATATGTATGTGACATCCAGATAATTTATTTTTATTTCTACTTTTGAGAAAACACACTACACATCAGTTAAACTACTAACTAACCATAGTTATTAGATATTTATGTATCAGACCATCAAATCAATCAATCCTTGTTTTTCTGTTAACCTTTGTGTGATAACAAAAATACTGGGACACATATCAAACTGCCTTGCCAGTCATCTAATAGAATTTTATCCTCTTCCTTCTCTTCTTAATATGTTTGCCATCTTTTAAGGATTACCTTCCTTCTCAGGGTATATCCCCAACACAACAGAAGCCGTCTAATCACAAACAGACTCACCACATCAATGATCTGCTGCAGCGTGAGGCCGAACCTCACCTCGAGCGGCTCGCTTTCGTTGGCAACCGGCCGCTCCAGCGTGTTGTAGTTAGCGAGCAGAGCGTTCAAGAGACGCTTCTCGTGAGGACCTTGCTCCGATACTGCGGGTGTAGAAGATAGTATCATATTAGTTGAAGAAAAAATAATTAATGATAGAACTGTTTCGTACATTTCTGTTTAGGATAATGGAGTGGTTCTTGATAAGAACGACGTTAACCGTTTTGTTAAGGGATAAATTAAGAGAAAAGAGGAGTTCAAAGGGAAGGTAATAAGGAGTATCTACGATAAGTGGACGAGAGAGAGATGCTGTTAACGTTCAGTGGCTGTTAGTGAGGTATATATATGGAATACTGTAGATTGATTCTGATGATAAAGTTAGAAGTTGAGACATAAATAATAAGAATCAGAAGGAAAAAGGGGATTGTAGCTTCAAAGCAAATAGAAAATGTAAGGAAATCAATAAAGCAACATCAAAGGAATTATAAATAAGAACGGTAAAAAGAATTAAATAACGATCAGATATTTTTGTAAATGAACACAAATTATGATTGACTTAAAGTATTTTCAAGTTGAAACGATCAAATGGAATCAAAAACATCAAATAAAATAAGACTTCAATTTAATAAAGTTTAACATTAAAGAGTAAAAAATCCGTCGGTGAGAGCTGAGGTGTCTTGTTACCGTAATGTTAACCTTAAATTCATCGTTTTAAAACTTACTTTCAATCACACGTGCCTGAAAAAGAGCAAATATTAAACCAAAGTCCAATAATACGGCTGAATCTTCGTGTAGCTGGAATACAAACATGTTTATGGAGATTTCTGCGGCAAAAATATTCAGGGCATGTTCTATAGTTATAAATATTTATCAGGAATACGTCGACACTTCCAACAATAGTTATATTACAATTCCGAAAAAACCAACATATTTCTCATCAATATATGACAGCACCGCTTCCTGTAATGCAATTGTATAGAGATACGAAGAACTTTTATTTATTGGAATAAATAATCCCTTATCTCCATATTGATCTGAATAAAGCAAAGAAATAAAAAGAACCTGCAGAACCTGCTGAACCTGCGATATATAAAGCTCATTATAATAAATCCAACTGTTTGGAAAAATAAAAGGAAAATTTTCCAAAAGCCGTTGACTTTTCAACACATCCATCTAGCTTTCACAATAAATGAAAAGAGAGAGAACAAATCTTTGAAACAAAGGCATCCAATAACTTACGAGACGAAAAGAATTAAGAGCAAAACAGACTATAATTTTTCAAAACAAATTGGACAAATCCCCATAGTTCAGCGGTCGAGAACTACGTACATCTGCCACAAGAATAACGACTGGATAATCCTGTCTACGCACCTGAACCCTTTAAAACCATAAAGGCACCTTAACGTCAAGGGCATAAAGTCTATTTTCACAACACAGAAGAAGCTCACAAGAGTCCGGCTCGAAGGATCAGCAATAAACACTCATTTTAGGGGCTTACAATGCTCTTATACCTACGTAATGTATGAAAGCCAGAGTGTGACAAGTATAACGCGCTCGTACGCCCGGATTAGCGCGTTAGAAAAGGATAGATGTAAGTGCTCGGTTGCGCGCAAAATCAGGTAATTTATTTTCTTTGGTATCTCAAGTCTCGAGAGGATTTCAGTAGTATTTTTTCAATATCTTGTTCGTTCTCACATTAGTTAGCTTTATACTGGAATGGGGATGTTCACTTCAATGGAAATTAATTTACTTGGTACTTTGTTTGTTAGTTTACTGAAATTGCTGAGTGCACTGGTGCAGGCAGGGACACATCTAGACGTGCAAACTATAACCATAAATTCAATACATGATCCTAGACCCAATATTGTGGAAATTTTTCGTCAGTTAACAAAAAAACTGCTGTTTCATACCATAGAGCAATACGTATGCGGTCAAAATGTATGAAACACAAAATTTTTTTTTTCAATAACCGACGATTACTTTCAACGATTCAAATATTTGATCGTGGACAACACATCAAGCTACCCGAATTTGACAATTTTTCCCAACCAACTTTGAACCTTATGCTTTAGCGATAAAGCTGAAAATCTATTAAAGAAATTTGGTAGATTGTGGTAGATTGATGTGCTGGTGTCTGTATCTGCCATCCTGTAATTACAATTTCAGCCGTGAGTGATGAGAAAATTGGGAAGTCCATTGTCCGTTACATCGGAAATCAGATATACAGGATATCCCGTAATTAATGGATAACCTCTTAAGGGGTCATTGTAGTAACTACAATGACCCCTTAAGAGGTTGTCCCGGTTAAGAGGAATCGCGAAAAAAAAATCAACTGTTCCCTACATTTATGTTCACATTACTAGTAAAAATCTAGGAAACAGTTGATTCTTTTTTCGCGATTTCAGATTTGGTCCCATAGTAATAGTTGTTCATAATGATAGGTACAATGACCCCTTAAGAGGTTATCCATGAATTACGGGACATCCTGTATGAAGTTTATTAACATCAGCATTTTGTAAAATAAAATTCATAAATGGGTAGGCATTGAATACGACCGACTACGAATAGAGTTTTCGATATTAAATGTGAAATATTAAACTATATTTAATGAAAACAATCGTATTTATAATGAAGTCAATCACAATAATTAACACATTGCAATATGTCGACTATATTATTAGTTTAATGAATGAAATTCAAGCAAATATTTTGCACCCAATTACTGCAATAGCGATTTTCAAAAGTGTTAATTGGTTGCTCAATATGCGGTTTTATTTACTTTTGCTTTCCGACTGAAAATATTTTTACAACATACCTACGTATTTGTACTGCGCACCATTGAAAAAGTATCATATCAAAAACATTTTTTTACCTTTATGTTGTAAAAATATCAAAATCAAAATATTTTATTTCACATAAACCTACATGTGCACTTATGAAACGTCAGAAGCTACGAGTAGGTGCAAGGCTCCAATTGGTCGTTTCATATGGAAAAGAGCCAGTAAGAAACTCCACGGTTACTCTTTTAATAATAATTGGATTTTACAATGTTTTCAAGTTACAGTAGGTATGGGAGGACAGCGTAAGCCTGTCAACAAGTACCGGGTATTTGATAAAATATAAAATGGTCTACAGATCTAAAGTCTACAAGGCCTACCAAGTCCTCAGTTGGGAAAAGGCTAGGCAGTTGATGATGAACAGTAGTGCTATTCTGTAAAATCTCACCGTGATAACATAGGTGAAGTGAGCGTGAAGTAAACTATCAATGGAGGCAATCCCTAACATCAGGTGGAATGACAGCTCGCTTCACCTTAGTTTTCACGGTGAGATTTTTACAGAATAGCACTGCTGTATTCATTTCGTGCAATCCTACTTCCTACTATAATATTATAAATGTGAAAGTGAGAAAATGTTTGGATGTTTCTTACTCAATCACGCGTAAGCCGTTGAACGGATTTGGATGAAATTTGGCCGACAATTTATAACCAGGATTAACACATAGGATACTTTTTATCCCGATATTCCCACGGAATCGAAACTAACGTAGGTGAAACCGAGGGGCGCTGCTAGTAGCGAATATTAATTCTCGACAATATCTTTGATTTCACAATTGTTGATTTTGACACGTTTGGTAATCTCCTAATATAATGGCGTCATTATGACTTTTCAATGGTCAACCACTAAAACTCCATTGAAAGAAATAGCATAAAATGGTAATCTCGTACATAATGACAAATTAATGACTGACTTAGGCGGTAATCTGCTAAACTTCTTATTACTTCAGATTGCTTATAACACTAATACATATGTAAAAATATATATAAATGAAATCTGGCATGAATAAATGTTCAAATTTAGTAGTAGTTTTTCGAAAATCGTTTCTACTAACGGGTTTTATAATAATGGCAATACGACAATGTCATTATAACACAATTCTATTACGAAAGCCTTGACCGACCAATGATCGACCATTATGAATTTAGCAGATTACGAACTTTTAGCAAAATGATAATGGCGATCTCATTGTCATTTTGCTAAAAGTTCGTAATCTGCTGGAATGACGAATTTATAAAAATAGCAGATTTGGGGCCCTGAATTCCCGGAAGGGTTACCCACACTTCGCCAGTTATGTTTGAATCCCATCTAACAGAGCCATCAACCGGGCACAGAACCAGACTTCGAACTGCTACTGAGAAATTCCAGATGAAAAAACCCAATAACACTTTGCCCGACCCGGGAATCGAACTCAAGACCTCATGCTCAGCAGTAGCGTTCGTTTGCAATCAGTAGACCAACGAAGCAGTAAAATAAGGCTTCACAATTGATACCAACCTGTCTAGTAAAAGTAACGTATTAGGTGTAAGCACCATAGAAATTGGCACCATTAAGTAGGTACATAAAAACACCTTCATAAAGGTTACAGAATTATAAGTGCTACAAATTCAATTGATAACAGAATCAAATATGTAACCCTTATAAATGTGTTTACCCAAAATACTTTTAAAAGTGTAACAGTAATATATCTGTAACAGATATAAAAATCTTAACAGTGTTACCGTGTTAAGTGTAACCGTTGCCAAAATAGCCACAATCCTGACTGGATTGAGGCTTTTTTGCCATCGCCGCGTCTGCCTGTCCGCCGCACGTTTTCGCGGTACCGTGCAATTATTCCTAAAAATGCTTATTTCTATCACACATATTAATACTTATTAACACATACCTATATAAAGTTACACTGATTCTGTAACATTATTGTATCTGTTACATTTAGAAGTCGTTTACTTTTAAAACAGTTTTAAAAAACAGTCTTAAAACACTTCTTACGGTTACAGTTTGAGTCCCTGCCATTAAGTACCCACATTATTAACCTCAGTTTCTCAACTACTAAATCCATAACTTACGCCCTACTTTACCACAAACTCTACATGTAAGAAAATGATACATGAATTTCATCCATCTTCTAAACTCTTAAGTTAATCCCGCCTCTAAATTATTCGTCTAATATGTGTTCCAAACTAACTACGTTATACCCGGCCTTAGTGATTACATCACTAACGGTTTGTTTGGTACGAGAGTTATACTGTTATGGGGTATGATTAAGCTGGAATTTGGAATATTATACAAGCATCAAATTAAAGCAGTTTCAACGATACTCGAACATTCGGAGTCGCATCTCGCTCGCACTGACTGGTTAATATTGGTTTTTAACTGCCTCGTTGGTGTCGTAGTTGCAAGCGCGACTGCTGAGCGTGTGGTCCTGGATATATGACTCCCAGATTGGACTAAGTGTTATTGGATTTTTCACTAGGAATTTTTTAGTAACAGTCCGGAGTTTGGAAGATGGTGGTGTGATACCCCCGTGCCTCGGAAAGCACGTAAAACCGTTGGTCCTGCGCCTGATCTCTCTCCGGTCGTGTTGGATTGCCGTCCCATCGGACTATGAGAGTAAAGGAACAGAGAGTGCACCTGTGTTTACGCACATAGATAATATCTCCTGCGTACCTGGCAAATATCCGTTTAGATCGGCCACCGTGACCGAAATTGATCGGTAGGCTATTATTATTATTGTTATCTCATCATAAGCCGTCTTTGTGTAGCCCGTGGCTAAATTATAACAACCGCACCAGTCGATCATAGGTTAAGCTACGCTTGCCGAGGTCGGTCCGTGGATGGGTGACCACCCATTACATAATATAGATCCTTCCGTGCCTCAGAATGTACGTTAAGCCGTTGGTCTACAGTTGTTACGGGTAGTCAGAAGCCCAAAAATCTGACCACCAGTGTTACCAAGGAGTATTAGACCCAGAATCTGTGTTGTGGAGGTTAAATAGGTGGTTACTTCATCCGGTTAGACTGGAAGCTAACCGCAGATGGTGAGAAGATGATGAAATATTCTCATGTTGTTCGCGAAAATACGAGAAAAGACTACCATCAAATAAATTGCTATCCTGTTAATAATTATTATTAATTCATTTATTTCAGATCAGACTACAATCCATATTACATTAAATTAAAATCAATTGGCACATATAAACTGACATTACGCAAAATTAAATTAAAATCAATTCATAAAATATTAACATTACCTTAAATTAAATAATTTACAATAAAATCAAAATTGAGTTAGTTTCAAAATAAATGTGTCAGTGAGCGCCCAAAACAATGAGCATCCATTTGTTTTGGATAGGTCAATCCACATGCGGTACAATCATCTGCAGGATGCCGTTGCTACTGCTTCGCACACGCTGTGACAAGGAAGCTACCCTTTTGCGCACAATCGCATGGAAGCCGTCCGTTCTCGCCTCCGCAAACATACCGGACGCACTACAATAGCGAGGCAACCGCATCAGCATTCTGAAAATGTTGTTATATTGGACACCAGTGGCGAAGGGTGAATTTATGACAGAGGTAAGCCGGAGCAAGAAAAAAATGTCAAGAAACCGTTTCATTATATTTCAATGATGAATTGACTATAGAGTGGTTGTGTTCTGAATTTTCGAAGGGAAGCCGGCGGGAATCGACTTGTATGGTACCTTCGCCACTGACACGCAGAGCATTAGCATCCCGATGAGTGTAGTTTGTAATACAAGCATTCAATGTATAATCTAACTCCAATTACAACATAACATAACCCATAACATCACGCATGTAATTCACGCAGGGTTAGGCAGTGATGTACCTATAGCAACACCCACATTTCACCCGTTATGGTAATGTCTTATATAAAGGGGGCGAACTCCAATTAATATCTGTAATACCGAATGTAATCCAAATGAGGATTTATAATTTAATAAGGTTAAAAAATTGCGAGATTCTAACATCCAAATCGTTAAACGGTGATAATCCTGACAGGACACCAAAGTGAACAAAGTGCTCTTAAATAAATTGAAAAAAAAAATAAATTCAAGTACACCATAACAAATTAAATCAACGAACCATACAATAAACTACTTATATCACCAAAAATTTACCTACAAAAAATGGCAACAAAAACTGAAATCCCCTTAGGTTTAAAACTATCACGTGAGCAGCTAAAATATCTATCTACGTAGCACCCGACGTGCGGTTAGGGGCGAAACATAAAACAGTCAGGCTAAAAGGTCCACTTCAAGACGTAATGCCCAATTTAGACACGCATTAATGGATTGCGAATACAATTGAGCAAGGAATCGTCCAGCCAGCGACGGCTTTGTTCAACGAGAATTTGCTGGCTTGTGATGCGGTTTTATTCCTGGTATACAAGCACATCAGGATCACGTATCTCTATCTATATCGATTAAATTAGATCGCACATTCTTCAGAAATTGCCAATTCATCGTCAGACAATTTCATTCATTTTTTCTGTACTCGAATTTAAAGACAATTCAACGTAATTTTCCCCAAATTAGAGTTACGTAAAATGTATGTGGATATGCTTAAAAACAACTTCTTCTTTTAAAATTTCTGATTTCACTAAAGTGTGTCAGCCCAAGACTGACTTAGCTATACTCATATACTGCCTTATCAGTAGCGTTCATAAGTTCTTTTAACTGCATCTATCAGAGCACACAAAACTTCGTGATACATTCCAAAATATGAGCACATCGTGTCACTTCCAGCTCAACATCAAAGCTTATCCCCGAGTTCACCACACACTGAACATTCTGTACACCACCTTACGTAGTGACTGTATCTAATCCATTCAGAGATTAGCACTTCCAGCCGCCCTCGTAAACTTGCCGCGGTTTACCTCGCCAGTATTGAATGAATAGCAGCTGAATTATAGCTTGAGTGACGGGCATACTGGTGGCGATCACCCTTTTGAGATTATGAGCGATTTCGGGAAGGAGAAGATCTAAGGCTGGTTATTGTTTTTAGGGAGTATTTAGGCTGTGTCCGTATAGGACACAGGAATGATTTTCGTCTAAAAATATTATTTGTATTAGATAATATAAATATGTTTTTCGGCGAAAACCGTTCCATAAACACTAATACACAAATGTTTATTTATGTGGGATTACCATACGTAACATGGATAATTTATTTCTTAATTAAATTGAATTAAAATCACAACTAACCTATTAAACAAATCACAATATTAAGGTTGGCGTGAACCATCGATCCGTCCCTAATTTATATTTTTGTATACGCAGCGCCAAATTCACTTTTTACGCTCCGTCGTATATTGTATTACGCATTTTATTATTCAATTGCCAAGTTTTGTTGGAGTTGGCAACTGACAGAGTGGTGCTAAGTACACTCGGGCAATATAAATGTCAGCCACGAGGCGAAATTTTTAAATAATTTCATAAATATGACTGTAAAAAAGCCGTAATGTAAATATGCTTGTGGAAATGGAAATGTGAACGTTTTGTCACAAAGGTTTTAAAACTAGGGCAGTACTTTTTTTTATTGGCCGTTAATCTCCCACTGCTGGGCAAAGGCCTCCCTACTCTCCTTCCACCTCTCTCTCTCCAGAGCTGCCAAGAACCAATCTTTATCAAAGTAGTCCAGCTCATCCCGCCATCTCCGTCTGGGCCTGCCGGGATGTCGTTTTCCATTTAGCGGAACCCACTGGGTCGTAAGTTTGGCCCATTAATCGTCTGAGATGCGGCAGAAGTGTCTAGCCCTATTCCATTTAAGCGTGGCAGCTTTCCGAGTGATATTCAGTTATTTTAGTGATGGAACGGATTGTTGTATTCTTAACCTGGTCCACAAGTTTAAGACCCTGAATACTCCGTTCCATAGCTCTCCGGCAAAACTCGAGCGTGGACCTCTGCTGAATTGTCAAAGACCATGTTTGAGAACCATACGTGAGGATACGAAGAATGCACAAGTCGGTGAGTCTCTTGACTGATAGTGGAAGATCGCCCTGCATTAGATCTTTCATGGTCCAATAGCTCTTCCAGGCATTTTCGGTGCGTCTTGCAACTTCATTCTTTTGTCTTGCCTGGAAAGAGTCTAGAGTAGTACTATAATATTTATTAAATAGGTACTTAAGCTATTTGTTTTCTGAGTACTTAGGTAGTATTGCTTCCTATGCATACTTTAAACTTAAAACTTATCCACTTCCACAATGGCTGAACTCAGGTTGAATACTTATGTTGAAAAATAATGTCACTGTAAAACAATATGTGAATATTAAAATGAAATTAAATACTGCCATGGTACACAGACGTATTTCTTTTTTTTCTTTTAAAATGAAACAATTATAATTGTTTCAACACACACATCCAACCTCATTAACCACATACTTTTTCCTAAAAACAAGATGGCTACCTGTCAAACACCCATTTACCGCCAAAACTCATTATTACGAGAATAATCACGTTACACAGCTAGTTAGTAGCGGGGCTGTAAGTAGAAACTCTGTTGGCAATCATCGTAATCTAATCCCTTCAGGAACAAAGGCAATGTCTGCGCAATTTATTTGTACCCGACCCTCGGAATTACTTGAAATTTTGAAGACAGTAATAAGATGTCTGTACTGTCGTGTGAATGGAGGGTGTATGTCGTGAATAATAACGATAAAGCTTAGGAATGTAACTCTGTTCTGTAGAGTAGATAATACTCGTATAGTTTATTATTTTCCTTTGTCAGGCCCGTGTATCCTTGTAAGCTGTTGTGTTCTTAGATTAGATTGAATACCTGTATATCACACATTTTTTTTGCACTACCAAAGCACTAACACAACTTCCAAAATGTATGTCATCCTGGGAAAAATCTAGGACCAGTGAATTAAATAATTAACCTTTAGTAGCCAATTTAACTGAGCATACTAGGTATAATTCAGTAAAATTGTCAAAAAAACCACATTCATCGTCAGTCAACAAAGGTTTACAATAAGACTTTTCGACCATCAAAGCCCGCTATTCGTCCCCTCGAATCAAAGAGTAATAGCCTCTTAATCCTGATACGGTAAGTAGCTGGCACCTTGCCCACGAGTGCCATATAGTCTTGTTCCCCCAGTTGTCTCTTATCCCCCACTCGCGGACACTCGCGAATGCTTGAGCTACTCGCACGAAGTTTGTTGAACTAAAGTGAGCTCTTTACATTCTTCTCAAGCACTTTGAGATTGAAAAATTGACGCGCAATCGAATGAATCGAACGGTCGTGATAGAGATAGGTTTACGGTTAAGATTAGGGATATTATAAATTGCATATCAAATAAATAATCGCCTATCAATACATACTCATCATTTATATTCTTTTTTACATCAAATAACTTACTTCACTACAAATAAACTAAATGTTTAACAAAACTCAAACTGCAGATAATTCGAAATTATACATCAATATGACTACTTTTTTCCTCATAATAAAAAAAAAATCAGTTAAATTTATTTTTGTACAAAAATACTACATACATAGCATAAATACTGACTGCACAGCAAATTTTCCATATTTTATTTCAAATTTCAATTTAATTCGCATAATACTAAACAACGTCAGGGGCACCCCGAGGTTCGGTTTGGTTAGGTTCTTTTAAACCCTGCAGACAGAAATAGGAGCCCCGCTGCGCGGGGCTCCGTCGACCTGACGTAAAAATCGCTGTACGCTGCGAAAATAAATTGTAGTGTGTTTAGTGATATCTTGAGTTGAATATTTTGCTGTGCAATCAGTAATTTTGACGGGAATTCGGAATCTTATAGCATAGAAAAAGGATATTTTTTGATTTGCGTTTAAATACTACCCTTAAGATTAATACAATGTGCAGTTTTTGCTCGTGTCTTCGCCCGCATGGGATTCGTAAATTATCCGACGGGTTTGTACTATCGCGGGATAAAAAGTATCCCATGTCAAAACCCATGTCATGGTCTAATCTGCATTCGCGATTTATTTGCCAAAAATGTAAACAAATATGAGTTTATGGGAAAATAACTTTTCAATAGTGCTAGTCAATCTAAAATCAACTTAATTACCATAAAAATAAAGTTGATATTTGTTTAACTTGAAATAGTATTAATTTGAAACATAAGTTTGAATAGACTTTACCAGTGGGCCAATTAAATTAAAATTCCGTCCTTAACCGTTAGGCGTGAAAAGGTAACAGGCAGACAGTGTTACGTTCGCATTAATAACAACAATAAGTTAATATATTATAGTACATAAGTATGGAGTATAGATGTATTTGAAAGTGGAGTAGGAACTTTCATATAACTTGAGAATTGAGTGAGTTTCTTGATGTATGCCCACAAATTACAGACACAGAAGTAAGGTCAACTTTGTTAAAAGCAAGCTTTGGCTATTTATATCCACAATATTCTTAACCAATCATTAAAATAACAAGAACGTTATGTGGCTTAGTAGATAGAGTTTGTATATAGCTTTCGGACCAAAATCACTCAATGATGTGACCATATATAATCGGATTACATCTTCTAAGTTATAATTATTTTGTAGCATATAAAGACAAGACCCAAAAGCGATTCACAAAAATGACAGTAAATTGACGAATTGCTATTAATTGCTATTGCTTTGTTATTGTTATTGCATTGTTTGCTTTAGTTCGCCACTAGACCATACTCCAGCATAGCCAAATTCCAAATATGACCTCTGAATATTCTCGAATTCAAAATAAATATTCTTGAATCACTGAATTCGTAAATAAGATTTATAATACCACTGCCGTACAGTGACCTCAAAGCCATAAAGCAAATAACGCACTTAAAAGCCAGGCTTCGGCGCACTAAGCCAATCTGACGTGGCTCCGATAAGTCACGGCACATCGGCTCGGCTGCCGACGCCCTACCACGAACACGAGACGTACATTCGAACAAATTTTTAATCGAATATACAACTATAGTGCTATCTTTTGGCTAGTGGCGCCAAAATCAGAACTACCGCCGCCATCTTGTTTTTTAATACATTTCAAGTGACATTTCACAAAACAATTACGCAATTGTTTACCAACATCGCCCTTGCTGTCAACGTCATTCAGGCGCCAACAGGTCCTTATATCACTCATTATCTTCCTGTCCTTTTCTTTTGTTACTTGAAGTCGGCGCGACACGTTTTTTTTCTTCCATTCTCCCCTGTCAACCGTCACGCTATCATTAACTCCCTTCTATTTCATATAACATTCCTCTGACAACCCATCCATCAGTGTACCAGCATTTTAGTTTAATTTTTGACATGTACAATTATTATTAATATATAAGGCGAAAAGAGTATTTTCAATTTTAAAATCGTTCATTTACATCACGTCCGCGCGTACGCGCTGGGCTCTCCGGCCTGCCCGCTGCTATCGCTAGCATTGTCTGTTAGAATCAATGTTGTTCCTACTTACCACTGCGAATGGTAGTGATTCTAAGTTGAACTGCTATAAAAACATGTGTTGGATGGATTCTCGTTAGCTTTTTTCACCTGTCACGGCAATTTCGTAGTGTTTAAAAATGTTTTCGGTGAAAACAGACTTGTAGAAGAATTTACGGCGTATTTTTATAAGACCTGTAAGCCATAGCTTTTGAAAGGCTATTTAATATTCATCGCCATTTGAAGAAAACATGAAAGATTGTTTACATTTTCATCCCATAAAAATGAGAGCTCGCATCTTAAATTGAGATTTCATATCCTTTTAAACGTTAAAACTCTCAAGCAGCTTAGAACATTTTGATGCAAAATTTTACGAAAAAGCGGGCATCTTCAAAGTACAATAAGTTGAAGCTTACCCGCTATTGCTTACATTAGGCGCAATAAAGTAGCATCAGACCGCTAATCTACACCCGCTGTGGCGCTGCACCGCTTGCAGTACTGATATTAATGCTAGTATGGATTAATATAAGCGCTGTTTTCGCTTTATCGACGTTGGTTTTATGTTGCGTGTGAAGTTTTCGGTTTTATTTTGATTAAAAAATTGCAGGGTGTCGGTTGCTGGCTTTTTTAAATGGTTTTTCTTTTTATATTATCCAATAGAAAGTTTCGAGTTACATTGTTGCATATTGTTCGACACCAAGATATAGTCTCAAATGGCGGTTATGGTTTAAAATTATTATAATTATACTTTTCAACTTTGTCTCAAGAAAACATGAGTTTCCAGATAATTTGTTACGAGAGCCGAATTCCAACCTTCAAACACCCGTAATATTTCGACTGTAAATGCCACATCTTTTCAATTCACATAACTACTAAGCCAGACGAACATTGAATGTTACTCAACCGTAAGAGAAACACATACTCTTCGATGTCACTACGAATACAAAACAAATAAACGTACATAATGTGTAGGAAAACACGTACAAACATATGATTTATATCCCTGTTTACTATTACTAGTTCGGAAAGTTGAGGCATTTGGGTAACGCATTTTTGTATACAGTTGCGTTCAGTTGGAGTACCTATTAAGTAGTAATATTATAATGCATGAGTATAAAATGTTATAGGCACATGCATATTCATATAAAAAATGTATAGCTGGAACAAAATAAATGTATTTTATGGTTATGTCGTATCCTCATTTCCTTTTATTGTCCTTTTATTTGTGATGATATACAACGTGTAACGTTAAATACGCAAAACCTGAAAATAGTTTGTTTATAACTGACTACAGAATCGATTTCAGTAATTTTTAATACCTGTAGGTTTTTTTTTATTTTTTTTTATGTATTTTGCCATACTATCCGCCGATTGAGCCAAAGAAAATCAAGTCTTATTTTAAGGTCATAAGACTCAATTTTGAATGCATAAACTAATGCTAGGATCAACACGATTTTCTTAATAAAAACAGTTAACTTTAAAAAAATAGTTTTGGTCACTGTATTATACTTTTAACTCAATGCTCTAATTGGGGTGTATGATGTTTTGTGCATTTAACGTTACACGTTATATATGGTGCCGAAACGTGGACACTGACGGTCGGACTGGTCCACAAATTCAAGGTCGCTCAGCGCGCTAAAGAGCGAGATAAGCTTGGAGTCTCTTTGAAGGATAAAATTATCCAAAAAAGAACTTGCAGAGTAAGCTTGCAGAGTAAGCAAACTGAAGTGGCAATGGGCTGGCATGCTATCCTCTAAAGATACAGCCTTGCGGGCAGCGCTGCGACAGCGCTGAAACTATTGTTTTCACCACTGCGACAGCGCTGCCCGCAAGGCTGTATCCTTAGAGAATAGCATGGCTGGTCATGTTTGTCGAAGGACCGATGGCCGGTGGAGCAGACCAGTACTGGAGTGGAGACCGCGTATCGGCAAGCGTAGTGTGGGACGCCCCCCAGCTAGATGGACGGACGACCTGAAGAAGGTGGCTGAGCCAGACTGCATGCAGAAGGCGGAGGACAGGGTGTTGTAGCGCAGCCTGGGAGAAGCCTATTTTCAGCAGTGGATTGCAATAGGCTGAGTTGATTGGTTGACTTTTTTGAGCAAAAAACTAAATTGTACTGTCTTCTTAGCACAGTTTATACAAATTCTAGTAATTAATACGGCTGTATTTTTTTTGTGTTTGTGTTATAATAATAATGTGGAATTTAAGTATAGTCCAAATACCTCTGCTTAGAATCTAATTAATTGTTGTAACTTAACAGGATCACTGTCCAATAGTAGACACAATAGTTAGACAATCAACATGAATCATATATTGGCCACGATTCTGTTGTTCATAAACTAAACTAAATTTAAAGGACAGAAGATAAATATTAGTTTAGTCCTGTCAAATTAGTCAGCGCCTGACCTAAATTGACATATTTTTAGTAGCCAATTTTTTAATCACGTCTAAACTTGTCTATGGATTATCTAATTTGACAGGACTAAACTAATATTTATCTTCTGTCCTTTTCATAATGAAATAGAAAGAAAAAGATGCACTGAACTTAAATTTAATTTAGTTTGTGAACAACAGAATCGGCACCATTATGTGATTCATGGGACAGGGAATGGGTTAAGATGTGAAATTAAAAAAAATCTAGACTATTTGATGAGTTTTCCAAAAGAACAGATCTATAGTAACATTTTTTTTAAATATAAAATGAATGTAAATAGCTACGATAAATGTAAAATTATCCGAGTCGACCGGCGCTGATAGCCGAAATACAGGTATAGCCTAGTTCGGCTACAGATGCCTATCTCATTTGAACTAAAAAGTAGCTTATTTTTAATTTGTAAAACATGTTAAAGTGTTTTGAAATACATAAATATTATTAGTGAAAAGAAAGAAACGAATTAAAATTTAAAAAATGTCTCGTAAACTAATATAAACAAGCTATACTTCACTAAATCGACCGTAAGCAGGTCTAACAAAACAGAAGCGACGATAATTTATTCACTTACCGATAATAGAATACATAATAATAAAAATGGATGGCAACAACCGGAAAATATCGGAAATATTGTACGTCGCCGACATTGCTAATCTATTGTGGCAGGCGTCGAATTGACGGATTAAATCGGTTTATCATTGAATTATTTTCCGCGTGGACTGTTCGTTATGGAAAAAATTATAATCGGAAAAGAGGTTTTCTTTGAGGTCAGAAACGGATTCATTCTCCGTAAAAAAATATACATTTTGACCACGAGGTATGTCATTTATACTGCTACAACAAGGATCTTTTAGTGCCCGAGACGTTAACTTTAGGTGGTGACGTTAATAGGGAGGTGCTATTGGTAAAAATTTGTCACAGACATTTGAACAATTGTTTTGTGAAATGTGTTGAATAAACAAGGTGGCGAAGTTAGTTCTGATTTTGGCCACGGGCCATTATACCTGACTTGCTTCCTATGACACTGCACTTAATGCCGTTAGCAGTTATGATATATCTCTATCTTTTAAGTAGAATAAGTATCAAAATTAGACGATCGTATACAAATGTTAAAACCCCTTGATGATTTTTGAACACATGACACAACATTCGTGAGTAACTCTCCTATTTCAAACATACAATCAAACGCTAAAAGCTTCGGAATACGATGCCAATAATTGATTGCTTCAATACAAAATCGATTCACTCATTTCCCTCTACTGTTCAAATAGCCACCCAATCTTTAAACCTGTTCAAATATTCGTCTAACCCCCAAACGCTTCAATATTGGGCTTCACTAAACCAACAACACAACACGCAATAGTGGTTGAACAGGCGGGATACATTCGACCCAGCTAACATGGACTAGAAAGGGTTAATTAAAACATCCGCCACCGCTTTCTAAACTGTTAACAGAGTTACCTGAACCAAGGGCTGAGTACAGGGACGGCTTTTGGTTTAAGTGGGCCCCTAATTGTGCAAAAAAACATGAGAAAGTTCAAGCCAGTTTTAACTCTTCGTAATTAATTTTGGTTCTCTTTTAATTACTGCTAATTAAAGCGATTTGTCAGTAAGGTTTTAGTAAATTAATTTAAAAGCTTGCTAAGCCAAAAGTCGTAAAATGTGCTGATGTGGCGAGAACTAATGTAATGTTTTAACACCTCAGGTATCCCGTCTACTTTTAAGACGAACCACATAAAACTGCCTTTTAAAAAAGATTATAAGTAAATAACAATATAATGATGGAAAATGGTTTAAGTAAACTAACTGAAGTAAGTATCCCAATATCTGGACTGGTTTAAATATCACGAGTCAATAAAAAAACAGTTAATCGAATTTTAAATCTTAAATTTTATTAAATCTTTGTCACCCATTCACCCTTTATTTCCTCTTACAACAGCGTTGCACCCACTACCTTTGACTTGAGACAACAAATGCTACCTTGCTAAGAGTGCGGCCCTGTATTCCAGTTGTCAAATAAGTTGGAGACAAGTTAGTAGTGGAGTGCATCTGTACCCGGCGGGGTACGGCGGTACCCCTCGGTAAATAGTTTTTAGATTAGTTGGTATTGTTTCGCGTGTACCGCTAGTATTGGTATTGGAGCTCTAGAGTATTTGTAAATAGGAAATGCTGGGGCTTTATTTTTAGAGAAATAGTTTTCCTTTAATAAAGATTTGTCTTTGGCAGCTCTGGACAGAGAGAGATGGAAAGAGAGTATGGAAGCGTTTGCCTAGCAGTGGAACATTAATGGCTAATAATAAATTACAGTTGTGTTTTTGAGAAACTTAAACGAAAAAACGGTGCAGGTATTTAGAGACATGTACAGACACCAGCACATCAAGCTACCCAAAACTGTCAAATTTTACCAATCAACTTTGAACCTTATGCTTTAGCGGTAAAGTTGAAAATCTATTAAAGAAATTTGACAGATTGTAGTAGCTTGATGTGCTGGCGTCTGTCTTAGCATAATTTCTATAGGGATCTAAGTGACTTAAGTAATACATTGTTTACCCTTTTTCTCTCCTTAGTATAAAGCTTATGAAATAAATTATTTTTTAAATTATAATTTAAATTGGAACCGTACACCTAGCTTCTAATGTGAAATATATATAAATTTTAATGGCCTCTCGCAGTTCAATGTATGAGGTTGTCGTCTGCTTAACCGGGCTTGCCTGTGGATGCCTCAAGAAATTAAAGCCTCCAGCCAAGGCTTCAAAAACTTAAAAACTAAGCGACTGTTAAAAACTGTCTATTAAAAACTAAGAGACCTCAGCTTAGGGCGTCGCCGGCAGAGGGCAGCAAAGGACAGGCTAGATCGGAAATTAATGTGAAATAAAATATTTTGATTTATATTTATATATGAACGAGTTGAATCTTTTAAATGCCTGCATATTGAAACTCAATATACCAGCCTGATGAATGTCATTATGGTATATCTTAGGTACGTTAACACAAGAAAATATTTTATATCAAACATTCCCTATAGCGACATTATCGAATTGATTCTCAACCAATTTTTGATTATCAAAAATATACTGTCCTTACACGCGATCAATTCTGTCTCGTGACACGCCACATTCGACTTCTATGTACTACATATTGAGCGCCTATCTCGATAATTACAACACACTGTTGGACTCCCGTAGGCGTCGGCTTGAAACAGAGGGGGAACGGGGAGGACAAGAGGGGGAGGGAAAAGGGACGTGTCGCCAGACGTTTGAATGTTCGCCGGACATCCCGATTTTCGTTCTACTAAGCTCCGGGGAATATAAACGGACATGAGACAAATGTACAGACGCCAGCTCATAATGCTACCAGAAACTGTCAAACCCAATCAACTTTGATTCTTATACTTTAGCGATAAAGTTGAAATTGAAGAAATTTGACAGATTGTTGCAGCTTGATGTGCTGGGGTCTGTACAATGGTTTTGCTGCTACTTTGCTTTTGTGAGGGGAATGGGGGCTCAAAAGAGTTAGGTTTATTTATAGAAAGAAGTAATGGAGCTTATATGTTGTAAAAAGTATAGTTTTGTATCAAATATTACTTACAATACACAATCATTTTCATTCTCCCTACAAAATCTTTTCCACATTTTCTTTTTACATTTAATTAATACTTCCAACAATGATATTATTAATAAACTGTCCTATATAAAGCGTATCATCTGGCTATATTATCAGTCTTAGCTAGAGGGAGGGGGAGGGGGAGTTCGGGCCATGAATGGCCTACAAGGCTACAACAACGGGCCGCGGCCGGTATAAGTCGCGTGCACGGTTACCCGGGCCGCACCGAGCGGTTATTTTTAATGGGCTCTTTAATGTGGGTTTTAATAAAAATAACTGTGAAGGAATATTGTTTTAGTATTTTTATGATCACAAAATGTGCGTAGGACTTGACCGTTAGTACATAGATGTACTGACGAGTCATGAACCAAGTCAGTAAAAGAATTTTATCGAATATTTCTGCTGAGCTTCCTGCTTGATGCACTTTCTAGAAGTTATAAGTCAAAAACTGAAAGAAGTCTGACAATCTCGAGGTTTTTCGAACACCACGCAGTAAGCTCAGAGGGGTAATTCTCGTAATTTTTAAGAACGTTCACAGTCTGATCTCAGTCTCAATCTGTCAGAAATACTTAAAATTTCCCTACATTTTGACAAGTTTTTGACATTTGTTTGTCGCTGAGATGAAATTCAAATATTTTTAATTCTTTTACCATTTTTGGTAGACTAAATTTTATTTTAGGTGCATCGTCTTCACATATAATTATATAATGAATGTATACAAAAACTTGTAAAACATTTTAAAAGAGTAACGGTGGAGTTTCTTGCCCATTCTTCTCCACACGAAAACTACATTTTGGAATGGGCGACTAGAATCAATTCTATTTTTTCATTTTAAATTTTGACGTTCAAAAGTGCCTTTTAAGTGCCTATTTGAAATAAATGATTTGACTTTGACTTTGAAACTGCGACTAGATTTTGAACGTTTTAAATTACGAGAATTGGCCTACTGGTCTTTCGAAGCTGCAAAATTGATTTTACACTTTTGGTCTCTCTTAACAACATCACAAAAAATCAGCGCAGTGCAATTGTTTGCGACCTACGGTGTTTTAAATGACTAGCGTACTGCTATTTCGTCAAAATGCAAAGGAACACAGTAAAGTGCACGAAACCAAGCCTGACTTAACAGAAAATCCAATATATACCATATTGGAAATTCATTGATACAGCTACGTTTTAAGAGCATAACACACGCTTTTCTCGACAGGGCAATATTGAAACGACGAGCTAGATAAGAATCCCAGCAAGCGACTTTCCAAATAGATTCTGTTGTATAAATTCTATTCAGCTCCATTCAATGTTAAAAAATGCGCATATTTTCACTTCGCTTTCTCTCATAAATCGATGCCCAAGCAAATATGTAGACTTAAGGTGATTCCTTCAATTTAGCCCGTGGAATTCAAATTTACATTTTTTCTTACATCTTACATTTTTTGCAAATTGCAACACTGTTTTACATTGTCGCGTCGGTAGATGTCACATGTCTTCGAATTTTTGGTTCTAGGACATGCCGGTTTCCTCTCGATGTTTTCCTTCATCGTTTTGAGAGCAGTGGTGATGGAATAATTTACACACAGTAAAGCGCCTCTCTGGGTTGGAACCTACGACCTAGAACTTGTAAGTCGCGGCGACAGCAATGATCAAAAAATATACTAATAAATAGTAATCATTAAAATCATCAATTATGCCCTGGAAATTATAACGGGTGTAAAAAGACACTTATCGAAGCCGAAAGTCACTTGTGCTACGTCCTTGTAATATTTTTTTTTTTTGTACTGGACCATAACTTTTTTTTCATATTTTCTCATCAAAGATAAAATTCGTTTCCCAGCAATTATTTTTGTGTTATGCTACTTAAGGCTGATTTTTCAATCGACAGCTGTAGGCCGATTCTCGTAATTTAAAACGTTCAAAATCTAGTCGCAGTCTCATCTCGGCGACAAACAAATGTCAAAAACTTGTCAAAGTGTAGGGAAATTTGAAGTATTTTTGACAGATTGAGACTGAGATCAGACTGTGAACGTTCTTAAAAATTACGAGAATGCCCCTCTGATATTTTTTATTCGTAAAATAAAATGGACGTGTGACGGACTGTAAAAAAATCAAAATTATTCCTCGAATAAAGTTACTTGGCATTGGAAAAATCAGTCCTTAGTTTTATGCACACGACGACGTCATTACGTCAGCGCCGGCTGTCGCTGAAAACCAGCGATGGGGCTCTGTCTTGCACGGGGTCGCAGCATAATGCTGAGCGATAGCCGTTTTGCGTGGATGTGACGCATGTTTCCCCCTACCTTTTATTTATTTTATTTTTTGTTCTTTTTGCGTCATGTTCACCGCAAATAAACGTTTTTCTTTCTTTCACAAAATGCGTAGTTGACGGTTGTGATGTATCTTTTCACACTCTGTATGGGAAGAAAATCATCATGATTTCACGAAATACTTCCCATAACATAATTACGAGAGCTAAATTATAAAAAAAATCCGATTGCGATTAATACTTGATTCAAACTTCCTTACTTGTATTATCCTTGTGTATGTTGCCAACATTAACTTGTGGGGTGGTCACTTGTTAACTTAGGACCTTTCGATCGATGATCAATATAATTAAGTCGTAAATTGGTTAGTCAATAAATATTGGGATGCCGTCATAAATTAACAATGTGGTTACCGGTTTCGTCGATGTGAATTGTTTAGTTTAATTATTGTTGTTTTGTTGTGATACTCCGGGAGTTCGGGCAAAAAGTTAAACACTGTTGATTATAGTAGTATTATAGATTTATGAAGTACCGACCAAGCATATATCTATTACAGAGTATTAAGGATTCACAAGGTACTTTGAAGTAACTTCGTTGGTGGCTTAATTAAATAATTATAGAGTTACAGTATGAGATATAGTTAATGCTAAATAAATATTGTTATTGATTATATCCTAGAGCTCTGCTCCAAATAAAATGGTCTCCCATGAGATGCACTGACCAAATTAAATCCGCCTTGTGTGAGTGCACAAAAAATACCAGAAATCGGAATAGGTGACGAGAAATCGTGAGGCGAATCACATCAGCCCCTAGACAAAAAACTACATGAGGACCGCGACCGCTCTGACAAGAGTGCTACCAAGAAGAAGAAATGTTCAAGAAAAGACCTCAATTTCAAGATCTAATTATAGAAACTTAAACCACACCCACACCTACCAATACACGTAACCACGTCACTTATAAAACAAACCCTATATTCTACCGTCAAACCAAATCTTCTACTATACTATAATACCTACTTATAAACTAAGAGCAAAATCTGTCGGCAGAAGCAACAGCCAAGGGGGGCGTTGTCATGGCAACCGGTCGGGCGAGCCACCTCAATTTTTGCCCTAGTTACTGCCCGGCGAACGATTTTGATACAAAGCTCAGTAAAGCGAAGGGCATGCCAGTCAGACTGCATCGATTGGATGTCTTTACGCCTTGTCTGTCGGATTTTAGAAGAGGTATTATTTAGTCTGGTTTGTTTTAAAAATGGATATTGATTTTTCTGTCAAAGTAACATAATTCGCCTACATTGTTCCGATTGCTGGAACACAGTCACCTCTTTGAGAGAGTGGGCGTGGAGTGGTGAATAATATACCATGCGGACCCAGTGCGGGTTGGTAGATGTCACGTCATGTCTTCGAGTTTTTGGTCCCAGAACATGCCGGTTTCCTTACGATGTTTTCCTTCACCCTTTTGAGAGCAGTGGTGATGAAATTAAATACAACAAAATGAAGCCCTTGCCTGGTTCCGAGCCCACGACCTACCTACTCGTAAGTCGGGGTAATTACCACTGGGCCACCATAGCTGCCGGTGAAAGAATAGTGTTTAAAACAGTAAATTAAGTGCCCATAGTTATAGTTTTAATAAGATTTTATAGTTTAAGAAGGTGGTAACATAATTAACGCAAGACCTCAAACACCCCAATTAGAGTATTGAGTTAAAAGCATAATACAATATAGTATATATAATATAGTATAATTAGTCAATGTTTAAGTTGATGAGGGTATTCTCTCTACTACAAAGATTTTAGCTAGAGTTTTTATCATTAAACTAGCTTTTGCCCGCGACTTCGTCCGCGTGGGTTTCGTACTTTCCTCAAATACATTTAACACCCTCTCCACCTCTCCCTGAAAGGTATTTCGAAAATTATTGATTACGATCTTTATACTTACTTTATTTAAAGAAATAAGTATTCGGGCCAATATTTTAGTTAAACTACCTAAGATGTTTCAAATAAACTATCCTTCCTTTTCATCACGACAGGGCTTGTTTTTGCATTTGGTACGTTTCCATTTTTATGATATAAACATTATTTATAAGTACCTACCGATTTTCGTGTTAATGGAAGTTGGAGTTTCTACTCCTTAAACTTTATTACCCTTTTCTACCCCGGTAGGAGTCGAATAAGTAAAACCCTAAAACTCATACTTTTTCATTTGAAGTAAGTAAGTAGTAAACCCCTAAAAGTGACAATCTTTATTATTTACTGAGGCAAATGTTGAAAAGTTTCAAGTTTCTTAACCAAAGGAATAAGACCACATTTTCACCTTCATAGTTTTTATCCCCATTGGGGCGAAATATTGAAAACATGTTTGGGACGTTTCCATTACTTGACTCAAAGATTATTTATACCAATTTCCCATTGAATCAAGCCACGCAATAAAATACTCCTCTGTGATATGGACTACCCCCGTTCACCCCGTTAGGGTTAGATTTTCGAAAAACCCAGTCACACTTTTTTATTTATTTTGGTCTTAAGTATACATACTGAGTTCCGAGTTTATATTATTGGACCGCGCGATAAAATTCTTCCATACAAACTGACACCTTCAATCTCCCTTTAGAGCAGAAAAACATAAAATGCCAAACTATAATTTACTTAGATGAGTATTTGTGCCAAGTTTGAAGCTTAAATTTATTCATACCATTTTTTTGGAGTAAATCAAGCTACGCACTATAATACCGGTCTTAAAAATCGAACTACCACTTTTTTACCCGTCAGGGATCTACTTTCGAAAGACCCATTTCTTATTACTTACTTAGATAAGTATTCATGCCAAGTTTCAAGTATATTAACCAAATGAATAAGATTTTTCATATAAGCTGTATCCCCACTTTTCACCCCCACAGGGGTGGAATTTTAAAAAATAGTTTGGAGTGTGTTCATTACTTGACTCACAGATTATTTATACCAATTTTCGAGTTAATTAAGCCGAGCAGTAAAATTTGCCCTGTAAAATTAACTACCCCTTTTCTCCCCATTAGGGGTAGATTTTCGAAAAACCCTGATACACGTAATTCTTTATTTTTGGTATTAAGTATAAACACTGAGTTTTGAGTTAATCGGACCGCGCGTTAAAATTCTTCCACACATATTTTGACACCCCCCAATCCCCTATTAAGGGGTAGTTTAGAAAAACAACAAATGCCAAACTTTATAATTTACTTAGATAGGTATTCGTGCCAAGTTTCAAGTTTATTAACCCAAGGAATAAGATTTTTCATATAAGCTGTATCCCCACTTTTCACCCCCACGGGGGTGGAATTTTGAAAAATCATATGGAATGTGTTCATTACTTGACTCACAGATTATTTATACCAATTTTTCAGTTAATTAAGCCAGGCAGTAAAATTTGCCCTGTAAAATTAACTACCCCTTTTCTTCCCGTTAGGGGTAGATTTTCGAAAAACCCTGATACACGTAATTCTTTATTTTTGGTACTTAGTATAAATACTGAGTTTTGAGTTAATCGGACCGTGCATTAAAATTCTTCCATACAAATTTTGACACCCCCTCATCCCCCTTTAGAAGGTAGTTTAGAAAAACAAAAAAGACCAGTTTTCATAATTTACTTAGGTAAGTATTCGTGCCAAGTTTCAAGTTTATTAACTCAAGGAATAAGATTTTCCATAGAAACTTTCATCCCCCATTTAACTCCCTTAGGGGTTGAATTTCGAAAATTCCTTCCTTATTCCTCGTCTACATTATAAAAGGAATCTCTGTGCAAAATTTCAGCTTTCTAGGTCCAGGGGTTTGGGCTGGGCGTTGATGAGTCAGTCAGTCAGTCAGTCAGTCAGTCAGTCAGTCAGGACTTCTCTTTTTATATATATAGATGTTTTTGTTTTCTTTTATAATTATTTCTTTTTTGTGACGTGAATACTGTGTTTTTTCTTCTATTTTGTTGTGAATGCTGTGCACGTCTGTAATTGACGTAAACACTGGTCCATGTCTCTGTTCTCTGTTATTTGTAAATGTTTGTGTTTGTGTTGTTGATATGCCTTAATAATAAATAAATACAATGAAATAAAACTTTTTTTTTTAAACTTGCTATTTTTATTAAGAAAATCGTGTTGAGACTAGCATTACTTTATGCATTTTAAATTGAGACTTATTGCCTTGAAGTAAGATTTGATTTTTAATCGACTTCCAAAAAGGAGGAGGTTATATGTTCGACTTTATGTGTTTTTTTTTTTTTTATGTATGTTCACTGATTTCTCCGTCAATTGTGGACCGATTTTCAAAATTCTTTTTTTTATTTGAAAGGGTATGCTTAATTGGTTTTATTTGGCTTAATCGGCGGTTAGTATGAAACAATACATAATTTTTGAAAAAATGCCTAAAATAAAAGTTACCGAAATCGATTCAGTAGTCAATTATGAACAAACTATTTTCAGGACTTGCATTTATTCTGTTACACCTTGTATAAATATGTAAGTAAAGCTATTTATATAACAACGGTCCCATTACAATCCTTAACTTATTATTTAGAGAAATTTCATTTTCTGGTTCCAAGCATTATTAATTTTACCTACCTTTATGTGTTGTGCCATGTCTTTTATGTGCACTGTATAAATGTTTTATTTATCTATTATGGAAAAAAAAATAAGACTGTTTACCAAACTCATTATCGGCCGGGATTAAGTTCAAATGTGAGAATGTCTCATTAAAAATAATCTTTCAGATCTTGGGACGTAAATACGAAACCCTAAGAAAAGACACTTGAATTTTAATAATAAAAAAAAAATATTATTATGACTAGCTTATCAAAAGAATGACCTAAATAGTCCCGCCGCGGTTCACTGAGCCGAGTCACAAAATATCTTCTTTAACATTAATGTATAAAAGAAAGTAATTAATCTAATTACGGATAGAGCCAGAGGTTCGTCCAAGAATGATAACGACTAAGTACCAAGGATTTACCAATAACTTGGAAAATTAATTATGGCTAATTACAGGCTTACATTTTTTAACAAAAACTTTGATAGCTCTAAGATAAATGATAAAATATGAAACCTTAAAATTATCTATTTTAGAATACTTTCTTTCTGAAACACAAAGATTTCTTCTGTAAGTATGCGTTCACTGGCACAAATGTGTTCATTTAAGGAATGGCCACGTAAAAACAACGTTTTTCAATCGGTTTTGAAGCCACAATTCAATCAATCGATCTGCCTGCCTTTTCCCAACTATGTTGGGGTCGGCTTCCAGTCTTAACCGGATGCAGCTGAATATTAGTACTTTATATGGAGCGACTGCTTATCTGAACTCAACGCTAGAAGCATCGTATTACCCAGACACTAGACGGGCAATTCTCGTGATTTTTAAGCACGTTCACAGTCCCAATCTGTTAAAAATACCTCAAATTTCCGCACATTTTGATAAGTTTTTGACATTTGTTCGTCGCTGAGATGAGACTGCGACTAGATTTTGAACGTTTTAAATTACGAGAATAGGCTTTCAGGCGTGTCTTGGTAATACGATGCTTCTTGGTAAGACTGGCTGTCAGACTTTTGGGCTTCTGACGACCCATAACGACTGTCGAAGATCTACGATTGACAGCCGGCACCAACGGCTTGACGTGTTCTCAGAGCATGGAGGGGTCTCGGTGTCTAAAGATGTCTATCCATGGACTATGGATGTAGCTTAACCTGATCCATTGACCCATACGGTTGTTATTACGTAGCCACAACCGCCAATCGAAACCTCAATCCATAGAGCAAAAAACGAATTGTCCAGCCACTTCGCCAACCTGCTTATTTAATTAAAATTACTCTATTGTCATAAAATAAGAGGCTTGGACAAAACATTTACCTTATAAACACATAGAAAAAGCAGCTAAGAAATGAGCCCAAAATTAAAAGAAAACAACGTATCCTACAACTTAAACTCAACTCCACAAAACCGTTCAAAATTCACAGCTAATTTCCGAAACTACTACGTTTATACATACAAAGGATCATAGCGTCATAACAGCAAAGCCTTGCTCAAGGAAATGGTCCAAAACTGCACAGAATATGACTCAAAGTAATCCTCCATACTCTAACCCCTACCACCATTCTACTATTAACATGTCTCCTAAACGATTATCGTTCTATTCGCGATCCAACGCTGCACAAATGCAATCCAAACTGGAATGCCCCGCACAAAACCCGCAATGTGCACCAATCTCTCCTATCTAATCGTATTTGAGCGTAACTAAGCTTAGTGGTAGAAATAAAATTTAATTAGTAAAACTCGGTTTTCGTGTTCTGTTCAGGTTTTAATGTCGTTAGCAGTGTGTATAAGTTGATATCGTTGGTTGTTCAACTAACTCGTTCGGATTATTCTAGAAAGTTTGGCAGCGCACCAATCAACGTTTAATAATGTGTTTGACTCGATGTTAGTATTTGTTTTGCTTTTAAAACTAAATGGATTAATTTGAGTTGTTGTTTGACTTATTTTTGAGCTTTAAATAGAGATAAATGTTTTAAAGTGATTTCAATTAGTAAGCCCCCGTTTTGGCTGCATTTCTGCTCATTATATTATACTAATAACAATAACTTTAAATAAATGCAAACATGCACACATATTTACACGTATTTACTCCACACACCACGTCTTATTACGAGCTACTACGCCGTAGCATTGACAGCTACGCCGTAGCTGCTAATAGATCTGAACAATCATTGAACGTCAAGAATTCATTTAGATTAAACAGAACATCTGTGTTGCTAACGAGGAGGGGGGGTGAAGAGTAGGGAGGGGTGAACGGTTTTAATTAATTATTTTTACTATGGCACTGATGTAGCTGATGCACGGCTGTGTTTAATGAAACTCTGTGTTGTTTTAAAACGATTTGTGGGATTAGAGAGAAAGTTGCTTTATTTAATAGTTTAAAAATGTTGGTAACTGTACTGTAGAGACAAATCGATGCATTTCACTGAACTCTAACGTGGAATTTCAAATCCTACCCTTTGATGCAAATCCAATGTTCCTTTCAAAACACTTGGCACGAAAAATGCGAAAACAAAACTAACAAACACAATTATAAATCCTCAAAAGCGAAAAAACTTCAAACATTTCGAAACAGAACAATAGGAACTAAATCCTACAGAACACAGAAATCGCTGCGAACGCAATCAACAAAATAGTGGAACACGCAGGGATGTCAGTTTCGAGCAACATTCGCAAAAACTAATCAACGTTAAAAGGCAACGCTGACATCCCTGACCGCGCTTGAAAAATGTAGCGATTATACCTGCCCACGTAGCGTGTAGGCCGTAGCGGATTGCTACGGCGTAGCTACGTAGACGCTACGGCGTAGTAATTTGAGTGTCAGTATTGGATTTTGTGAGGTAAATGCGTTTTTTATGAAGTAAATAGAGGTGCAATTTAATGGAAAAGGTGTGGTATTTTATGTGGCAGAGGCATATTGCGTATACTATAGTACTTTAGTGAATGATCTCTTTCTATTAATTCTTTGACAAAAACGATAACTAATAATTTTGTGAACGACCATAAGATCATTCGTAGACAATGTTTCAAATTTATTACATGAGTATTCCTTGCTCACAGATACTATAATACGACTTATAAAATATTTCGAAAATAAACCAATATAAAACCAGTTAATGCAGCTCACAATACCACATCACATTACTTCAAAATTACTCCGAAAAATAAATATCAAGAGACAAAAGCCAATTATCGCACATTCGTAGCACAACGCTACGGAGCTACGGTGCTACGGTGTAGGTTAAATTAACTATGTAACCCAAACAATGAAATCTAAAGTACACAAAAAAAAACTCTTCAAGTATTAGCATTAATAGTGACTATTGTCTTTAGTCTAGTTGTTTGAAGGAAATAAAATCATATTGAGACCCGTTTGGTCTTATATATGAAACTTAAAAACTCCTCCCATTTCTGTAAAATTGTCACCTTCACTTTTGAATATCACAAGTTATTTTTATGTCACGACTACGTAAATGAAGATGACGAAAGTTATTTCAAAATAGTTATATAAAACAAAATAATATTTTACAAAAGAAACCGATGATAGTACTGAACAAGAAATGATATATGCAAAGTAAGGATTAAAATTTAAATCATTTGCGCCCGGATTAATAGTGGAGATAAAGTTAGGTCACAATATTGGCCATTATATAAAGATGGTACATTATAATAGTTTGTGCACAGCCTTTTCAACCTTAGTCTGTCTATATACTAATAATAATAAAGCTGAGGTTTTGTTATTTTTTTGTTTGAACGCGTTAATCGCTGAAACTATCAGCCGGATTTGAAAAAATATTTTTGCTAACATATTTGTGTCCATTGTTACTTATATATATCTTCTAATATATAAAATTCTCGTGTACCATACTCCTCCGAAACGGCTGCACCGATTTGTATGAAATTTTGTGTGCATATTCAGTAGGTCTGAGAATCGGCTCCTATCTATTTTTCATAACCCTATTTTTTTTTCCAAAACGACGTTTGCGGTGTCAGCTAGTCTATACAGGGTGGAATCGAAGTCATGGGCATTATTTTAACCTAAGGCACTACTCACGATACTGATTGCATTAGGGCTATTAATACGCAAATCAAAAATATTATTAATGCAAGTAAGGAAAACCTTAAAAATGTAGTAAATCAAATTGCACAAGGCTTATTATTGCAAATAAACACTTAAAGTAATTAAAACAAAATACTTCATTAACGCCAATAATTGTTGAAATATCAAAATCTTAAAGCGCAGTACAGCGCAAAGCGAAATGTAAACAAACATCACCTGCGCGCGCGCGGGTTTTTCCTTACAAGTAATAATAACAATGGGCTACAAGACATTCCGTCCGGCGGGATTCCCTGAACTCTCTCCGTCCCACTCCCTCACTCGCAAAAATACGAATATCACCCCCGCGCGGGGTATGCTTCCCGCCGCAACACGAAGTCACGAACCCGGAACCAGTGTCATAACGACTGCGCAGGTGCATTGACGCGTAATTGATTTATTGATCCCGTGACGTAATCGCCGTACTCGCCGCTCGCGTCATACGGTGCTTGGATTGCAGTGTATTAAGTGTTAGTGTAGTAGTTGTGTGTTGTGTGTGTGTTTGTGTACACGATGCCTCGACCGCGTAATGTGCAGGCTAGGTACACCAACCAACAATACCCACAAATGGTTGTAATTTACGATCGCACAAGAAATTTAGTATGAACTCGTGAAATGTTCCATCGGCGCTACCCGAACGACCCTATTCCTTCACGGGGTCTCATTCCACCAGAACCACTCAGAACCTGTTGGATTTTTCGTCTTTTCACGTGCCAGCACATGCACAAGCTCGTGGAAGAGCACCCGTTTACCCTCTGTCACTTTACCGACAAATAAGGTTTTTTCAAAACAATCCACAAGCTAGGTACGTAAATGTTTTTTTTTAATGTATGTTAGTTGACGTAGTTTTGACCGTCCTAAGCCGGCAAAGTACGAAGGGAAAGTTGGAATTTATTATGAATCAATTCATTGGCAACTTACGAATGTCACGTGAGTCGGGCGGGGTCAAAGAATTCACGCCCAAGGACGCGCGTACGGCGTAGTGTACCTACGCATTTGCTATCGAGAAGCGCAACTAATTTGATACTTTGTATGACTTACTACATTTTAAGGTTTTCCATACTTGCATTAATAATATTTTTGATTTGCGTAATAGTAGCCCTAATGCAATTAGTATCATAAGTAGTACCTTAGGTTAAAATAATGCCCATGATTTCAAATGCACCTGTATATATAAAATTCAAAGTCCTGACTGATATATCAACGCACAGCCTAAACCGCTGGTCCTAGAGACATGAAATTTGGAGGGTGTGTTCTTTGTGAAGAGTAGGTATCCACTAAAAAAGGGTTTTTCGAAATTCTACCCCTAAGAGGGTGAATAGGGCAGGGTGAAATTTTACGCGGATGAAGTCGCGGGCAGAAGCTAGTTAAATATAAATACATAAGTGGTCCTATTTTTGAGGAAGGTTAGAACCTTGGGAGCCGAGCAAAAATCTAAAACCTCAGAAAGAACAAGCAAAAATGAACCAAGAGCACGGGCGGGTGATGCGATGCGACGCGGTGGGTGGAGGCCGAAATTTCACGATAATGAAGTCGTGGGTAGAAGCTAGCGGAAAACATTGAAGTTTCATAATTGCTTGTAAACATAATACTCTAAATATCAACGACTCACTGTAAAAACTGTTATTTTTTTTGTCCTGAAAGATGCTGAAAGATAAGTGTTTGTATTATTTTAATGGGCGCAAAAGTAAAGTGACGACTGACAGACCAAAAATAAGAGCAAAAATTCCAGGAAACAGTATCAAACAGGAATTGAGTAGGATAAACACATATATCCTACTCAATCCCTGTTTGATAAATCATCTGTTTATAAAACACTAAACTGCGGTGTTGCATAATCAATATGTTTAAAGAACTAATAAAGCGTAATGAATGTCTTTACTATTTGTTTTTATCACCATCCGGAATCAAACACTAACAAAATTGTACAAAAACACGCTCCAATTAATCTTTTGAGTCTCAAAAAACCCTCTATCGACATGTTCCCCACAGTGTGACAAGTTACAAATGCGACGTGGCGGGACACGCTCGCGTCAGCGTGCTCCACGGGAACATGTTAGAACATGTCTCTTTTTTTGCACGGACCGCTAAACACGCTTTTTAATAAAAGATAAAAAGATAGCTGCGTGCTTTGTGTTGTGGAAGAATGTATGTACAGTGGGAGTTATTTAGAAGTTATTATATTATATATACTCACTCCCTTTCGTCCACGGGGAAAAGCAGAAAGTATAGCAACTTATAAGTGAAATATAATTGAGTTATTATTATTTTACGACATATATTCTTGTTGTTAATTACCTCAATTGACACGAAGACCAAATAATACAAGTAGGCAGTTTCGTTGACTACTGCAGTCTAAAAATGTGACTAACTTATAAAAGAAAGAATTTATAATAAGAATAAAATTTATTTGCTGAAAATACAGGTTTTACGGTTTTATTTAAAAATTGGTGGTTCATGCACAGTCGTTTCTTTAAGATATGTTATTCAGTTAAGATATAACACATCTATATCTAATAAATAAAATTCTCGTGTCACAGTGTTAGTTACCTTAGGGGCCGTCCATAAATTACGTCATCGATTTTTTCAGATTTTAGACCCCCCCCCCCCATACAATCATCCTATCGTCATTTCTTAATGACCCTCCCCCCCCCCTTCTCCCAAAATTGACGTCATTACCAGTTTGACAAAATTAAAACATTGCAGATTTGAGAAAAATAGGGTATTATATGATTAAAAAACTTGGTTATAGAATCACCTTTTATTATTTTTACTTTGGCAATAATCATTGATATAATATATATGTATAATACATGTAAGTACCACGGGCGAAGCCGGGGCGGGCAGCTAGTATTATATGTAATATTATTGTTAGAGTATTTTATCTGTAGTTATTACTGTATTTGTGTACATCTATGCTGCATTATGTATGTTTATTATGAGTTATTTTAGTATTGTACGCGCCTTAGCCGCCTCTCACATTTGCAGTCTCACTTACTAGGTGTGCTGGAAGAAATTTCTTTTTAGAAATAATCTTTTTGTACGTGAACAATAAACTATAAATAAATAAATAAGAATGACGTCAATTTCGAAACACCCCCCCCTATACATCATTTACCGTCATCCGCAGACCAACCCCCCCCCCTTAATTTAGAATGACGTAATATATGGACGGCCCCTTACTCCTCCGAAACGGCTGGACCGATTTGTATGAAATTTTGTGTGCATATCGGGTAGGTCTGAGAATCGGTAACTATATATATATATTTTTTTTTTTTGCAAAACGACGTTTGCGGGGTCAGCTAGTATCACTGTAAAAAAAACTTTACCCATCTTCTTATTTTGTCTAAAGAAAGACACTAAATCATAACTTACATGAGAAAAAACATTAAATTACACGAGAAAAGCATAGTTTAACGCGTCGATAGCTCCCTTTTGCGGCGAGTCTTTTATATCCATTCTCATTCATCGTTAAATAAGATTAATGCGGTGCAATCTGTCTCGCCGATAACTATCTATGACACAGATTATAATCGTAAGAGATGGGTGTCTCCCACGATTTTTCATAGAATAAAGAGCCGAGAAATGTTACAGAACACGAGAGAAAATTATGACAGAAAAAATGGACGGGGCTGTGGGAAAATTCATCTACAGTGATGTTATTTTTTTGTGAAACAAATTGCTTGTAGATAAGGAAAGACTCGACTTAATTGCAAAAAATTAATATATTATAAAAATATTTAGAATTAAAATTAGTAAAATATTAACATGAAAATTATAAAAATAATTTACAAAGGTAGAAGTAAGCTAGATGCTATTATAATATTATTGCCAGCAGATCTGACTACGCGTTGCTGTGGCTAAGGTTAACATTATTATAAACTAATTAATTATTGATTATAAATTGAGATATAAACTATCCTATCTTTCAAGTTGAATGAAACTGCACACAGTGTGCAAAATTTTATTAAAATCTGTTCAGTAGTTTATGAGTCCATTGCGGACAAACACGTGACACGTAATTTATATATGTCGTGAATGGATGGCGCCACAGTACAGCGGACAGCGCCATCTAACAATTTGATTGGTACAAGAAGGATCACGTGATCGGAAACACAAGGGAGCCCTACCCTTGACACGATCGTCGGTGGAGGGGATGCAGCGAAGACTGGCGGAGAGACCGAGTGTTGCGACCACAGTGCGACAGTCTACAGTGCGACAGTCTACAGTCGACGGTTGACGGTCGAGCTCGGGCAGTCTTGGCAAACGCTCAATACCAACGCACGTGCGCGTTTCGGTTGTTAATCGCTAGTTTATTAAAGTTACTGTAAATTCAAATTATCTTTTCGTTCGAGTACCCACTGAAATGCCCACACCTATCTAAACTATGTCGGATCGTGAAGAATACCCGATGTATCGCATCTCGGCCACCCATTGATGCGACATATATATTAAGAAAGATTAGATGCCTGTACTAGATTATCCTAGTACAAGCATCTACCTGATTTACACGGTTTATACCGGTATCATAGGCGGCAGGAGCTCAATTGTAGAACAATAACCTTCTTAACAATATTTAACATCACAGTCTTGAAATAGTGACAAAATTAATCTACTAAATGATTTTATACCTAGTTTACTTAAATAATATTACTACGTAGTATAAAACAAAGTCGCTTTCTCTGTCCCTATATCCCTAAGTATGCTTAAATCTTTAAAACTACGCAACAGATTTTGACGCGGTTTTTTTTAATAGATAAAGTAATTCAAAAGAAAGGTTTATATGTATAATACATACATAATATAGTAGAGAAACACTGATAATTTTAGAGGTTTCTAGTGTGATGTCGTAAATAAACCCTTTTTTTGCGCTTACATTGCAGACGCTGGCTGAACCCTATGAGATATATCAAAATAATGTACTACAATATTGTACACCTTCAAAATGTCTAAAAAAAAATTTGCGATGGTATATGTCTATCTCTTAGGGATAACCCACAATAACCCTGTTTTCCCTTTACTGTTTACGAGAAATGATGGCTTATTTACGAAGCGATTTTAAGCAATACAGCATTAATCCTTATACAATTAAGTACCTCAAATACATTGTGCATTTAATATAGATCAATATGGCCTTTTGCAACATGTTATTTAAATTAATATTTTCGAAGATATTACAGGTTTAAAATGCAGTTGCTGCGGCATCGGCGGCAGGGGCTGGCGGCAAGTTAAAAAAAACATTAAATTAAAATTATTAATTATTTAATTAAATTGCATTGCACCTATGCGAAGCCGGGGCGGGTCGCTAGTTTACCTATAAATAACAAAAAATAAAGTAGAGAATAAAAAAATAAATGCAGGCCATTTCCAGAAAAGGAAATCACAACTATCGCTGCTGCTGTCAACGCTCGTAAAACGCTAGTGAGATAGCGGCCTTAATCTAATAAAACACTGGCAACAATAAAGCAACAAATTAAAGCTTGACAACATTCAAGAATAAAAAGAAAATTAATGTTGAAAAAAAACAATTTATATTATTATTATTTTCCACATAATAGTTATTATATTATCAATGAATAAACCTCTCAAATAAAGATCTCATCGTGATAAAACGCCTATAAAATTTGTATTATGAAAGGAAATAAACTTCCATTGAAAGTTACCCATACAGAGCATACTTCAATAATGTGCCAAGAGACTCAATATCTTTGGTTATTGGCATGAATATCCAATATTGAAAGAAGTACTATACAACATTTGAGCATATTTTTTTTTGCCATGTACAGTCGGCAAAGGAGATAAGTATGCAGGGTAGCTGAACATAGTTGAAGTTTACTAAGAAACCGATTGATGTTTTCGAATGAAATTTAATTTGATACATGAACTGTTTGGTTTCTATTAATTAAATTAAATTTTATTCGGAAACATCAATCGGTTTCTTACTAAACTTCAACTATATTCGACGATCCTGCATACTTATCTCCTTTGCTGACTGTACCTCGCTAACGTTTACGTAAACAGTTTTCTTTGTTTGCCTCTTTGCATATTCATTTTTCGTCACCGAATTTCATGGTTGTTAAATATTCAATTGTATTATGTTTGTTTGGTTTTTAATTTGCAAAATGATTTATGACGAAGAAATCCGCGTTTTTCGTTATTAAAGATACGAATCAATCATATTAAGAAGATTATGGAAATGTTTTCTACCTTTCAGTAACCATTTTGGTAAATTAAAATATCACTAAACGTTTTTGTATGAAGAAAAACGTATAGATTCTGTAACTATTCTGACTTAATACCAATTAATCAAGAAGAAGAATACAGAAAAAGCTTAAATTGAATATTTTAGTTTAAGACGTGACAACTCAAATTCTTCTCTTCTTGTTCTCTCATACTATTGTCTACATATATTTATTTTCATTTCTCCTTTCGTAAGTCACTCAATATTATATGTCGTTTCTGTATCAATTTTACTGTGTGTACAGACGCCATCACATCAAGCTACTATAATCTGTCAAATTTCTTTAATAGATTTTCAGCTTTATCGCTAAAGCGTAAGGTTCAAAGTTGATTGGGAAAATTTTACAATTTCGGATAGTTTGATGTGCTGCCGTCTGTACATAAATAATAAAATAAATAAGTCAATAAAAAGTCGTTTTACCATTAATCATTATAATCATTATTTGCATTATACCCAAACGCCGAAGTCTCACCACTACAACTAACTTAATTATTAATGAAACCACTATATACGTACATCCTATTTAAAACTCGCTACAAAACACGTGTAACCAAGCACGACAACCCAAAGCACTCAAACATTAGATCCTTCCAAAAATTCATTTTCAAAGCCATTTGTGTAGAAGCCAAAGCCATACATCATTTTGTGACATTAATTATTTCGCAATATTCTTAAGAGCCAAGAGCCTCAGAGCCTCGCATCAAATACGGCACAGGTCCGACAAATTTTACTATTAAGTCTTTAAATAAGTAAGTATATGATTAATGACTTTGGGGCTTTGCAATGAAAAGGGGTCCACGAGTACAGGGATTAAATAGGTTTCTTTGTACGAAACATAAAATAAGGGTGTGTTAAGTAAGTTTGGTCGTCAAGAAGAGTTTGAGTATGTATAATCAGCTTATAATGTTCCTGCTACTGGTGCCTCCTCTCTGTAAGATGGAGTGGGCCCTAATTCACCACGCGGGCTCAGTGCGGGCTGATAGATGTCGCATGTCTTTGAATTTTTGGTTCTAGGTCATGCCGGTTTCTTCACGATGTTTTCCTTCACCGTTTTGAGGGCAGTGGTGATGAAATTAAATACTCAAAGTAGTGCCAGCCAGGATTCAAACTCACGATCTAAAATCGGGGCCGATACCACTGCAGACTGCTCACTTTGAACTGAGTATGATTTTCAAATTAATCCCTAGTTCTATGTTATGGGTTTGGTTTCCGCACTTAGTCCTTCAAATGGACCATTGTGCGTGGACCATGACGGCCGTCGGTAGTTATTCCAACCAGCCCACCTCCCTCCAGAAGCTGATTAGGTCTCCTGGTCTATTGAAAACATCTGTGTACGATCTGGGTGTCCCAAGGGTTTCTGATCTAATCTGGGTGACGCCTGTGCACTCAAAGAGCACATGCGCAACGGTTGCTTCAGCCTCCATGCAAGCTCTTCACAGGGGACTGTCCGTAATGCCTATAGTGTGGAAGTGTTTATTTAGCGAGCAGTGTCCCGTGATGGTCCCCGTCACCAGGCGCAAGCCTTTCCTGTCCAGTCGCAATAAACGTCTGGTTAGCCTGCCATCTAATGATGGCATAGCTTCCTTGGACTGCCTGCAGCCTGATGACGACGTCCACTAGCTTTCTGCTTGTGTATGGGTGTGCTTCTGTAGCCACCTGCGTACTTGGTTGAAGGGGATTGGCACGACAGGTTCTCACGATTAATCCCTAGTTAGATGTTAGATGGATACGGTTTTCTAGTCTGTTTGGTACGTTTCGACGGCTAAACTACCACACCGTTTTACGAAGCAGAGAAGCAGCTTTGTAAAACGACAATAACATAAGGTACTATTTATCAAAAAAATAACTCCTCGCTGTCCTTTCATGCTGTGGAAAGAAGTATGTTAACAAAATAAGATGTGCTAACAAAGATTGCGGTTGCTATTATTTGATGTAAATACTGAAAACAATTTTCGAAAAGATTAGTATACCCCACCTAACTTTTATAATTTACACAACAATATCTAGATCAGTCCGAAAGCCCAAAAGTCTGACAACCAGTCTTACCCAGGGGTATCGTATTACCCGGTAACTGGGTTGTGGAGGTCAGATAGGCAGTCGCTCCATGTAAAACACTGGTATTCAGCTGCATCTGGTTAGACTGGAAGCTGACCCCAACATAGTTGGGAAAAGGCTAGGCAGATGATGATCTAGATCAGTCCAAATTTTTTTTTATGCTCGGCAAGGGCCTCCCCAAATCCTACCAGGAACTTTTTTCCCGCGCTACCTCGAACCAGCCCCCGAAAAGCCACTCGAGCCGGATCGAAAACGCCTCGAAAAGCTACTGGTCCATGAAGATGCCAATGAAGGGTGATCTACTGATCTCCCTGAAGCGCAAACTCATCGACATCTGTATCCTGCCTATCCTAACCTACGGTGATCGCTCACCGAGTCGAAAAGTTCCGCCTTGAAGTTTTCCAAAGAACGATGGAACGCAGCATTCTGGATGTTAAACAGGACAGGACAGAATTCGGCAAACACCATATTTTATAAAAATTCCTTTACTTATTCAGCTTACAAAACAGACAAAATATGTCTTATAATATAGTGAGTAATAATATAATAGAGAGGGAAGCACCCCACACGTGTAGGTGGCGGCACCTACCGCAATTCTCTTGGCATTACACGCTTAGAATTTATTATAAGACGTGTTAGTTTCCAAGATATTCTCTTCAGCATTTCAAGGTAATAAAGTGCGAATGAAAAGGTTGAAAAATGCATCGGTACATTGAGAAATGTGATGAGAATTCTGCTCGAAAGATGATTATTACGTTTCGTGGAAAAAGCAATCGCTTGAGAGAATAAAATGACACTATATGTGTCTTTATTTGTCTGGCGGTTTTGAGTATTTTGTATATGGCCTACGCAAATGTCTTACAGATCTGCAGTGCTACTCTGTAAAAATCTCACCGTGAAAACTAAGGTGAAGTGAGCTGTCATTTCACCTGATGTTAGGGATTGCCTCCATTGATAGTTCACTTCACGCTCACTTCACCTATGTTATCACGGTAGATTTTTACAGAATCGATAGGCTGGTAGCGTCGTGTGACGGGGTCATTAAGCTCAATAAAATAGGGTTCAGCTACACGATGACTGATACTTGGATGCAGTCTGTTGGGACAGGTCGACTCAAAGCTGCAATGTTTATTTCTTCAAAAGGCCTTTCCATACATGGCCCTGTATTGTTAGACTCACATACATACAATTCTAATAATTTAATGTTTGGACTTCAAAAGGGACCATGACCACTGAGTTTGTTTCGGCATTTCTTCTCAGGGATCAGTCAGCTAGGAAATGCCAGCGCCATCTAGTTTTAAAATATTGACGTGTAAATATATATTAAAAGATCTCATTTCATTTTGTAAGTGAATTGTGTAACAATTTTGGTATACAATAAAGAATCCACTTACATAATATTAAGCTAAACAACCAGAGGGGCAATTCACGTTATTTTAAGTACGTTCACAGTCTGATCTTAGTCTCTGCCTATCACTTTGATAAGTTTTTGACATTTGTTTGTCGCCGAGTTAGATTTTAAACGTTTTAAATTACGAGAATTGGCCTTCAGAACTCTGTATATAGAATCATAATACTTATCGATACGTAAGTGGCATACACCAAATTAACTCAGGATTTATTTGTGGATATTTCCTCTTTACTTATTTCAAAGATACTGGGGCCGATTTCTAAACCTAATAGCTCTTTTGTTAAAACCTTACCGTCCTTTTTGCAAAATAAACTACAACATAATTCTATAGCAGTTTTAATAACCTCAGATAATTTACATTCCATCACCACTTAACTTTATCGGAGGAATAAATTTGAATTTTTGTCAGTTCTTCCGTACAAAAACTGTGAGACGTCAATTTTATTCCACGAAAAAAAATTCTGTCGATTGTAAAATCAGCACTTAGTGAAATGTGTTCTAAGTTAATTTTTGAGTGGCCATTTGTAACAAAAGGGTCCCAATAAGTTTTTGGTTGCAATGGAATTTGAACTTTGTTAAGTGTGACATTCAGTTTGTTATTCCATTACTTGAAAATTATCTTTCACTAGTGCGTTATGGTAAAAAATCAGCTGTTCCCTACATTTTGACGAGTTATGCGAACATAAATGTAGAGAGCTGATTTTTTTTCGCGATTGCAGCTTTTTTCCCTTAGTAAAACTTGTTCATAATGATGAGTACAATCTCCCATTTCGATTTGTTGCATGTTTCCACAACCTGTATGTATAACAGAACATTACCAGGACAATAAAAAACTCATAAAGTATACAAGGAAGTCAATCTCCCTCTGATCCATGGCTTATCGACAAATTATAAACAGCTAGCACCAATAAAAGAGTTATTCCGGTCGGATACCCCTGAGCTGATCCCCTGCTAGTTAAATACGAGTAAGATCAACAAAATAATTAGGAAAATCCCGGGGCAAGCCTCAATGGTGAAGGGATTTGAGGGTTTTCGAACAATACTTAAATAAAAGGGAATAGGTTTTATGTTTCTGTTATAGGATATTGATTCGTATTTTATGAACGAAGATAAGATTCAATTTAAACTGTAACGTTGATTTCTTTTTACAAAATCAATAACACATTATTTATTATCATTCATCATTTATTTTCATTCATTTTTTTATTATTCATTTATTTATTTTTTTTTTTCATTAATTTTTTTCTTCATTTTTTTATTTTATTTTTATAAATATTTTTTTTATTTATTTATAGTAATTTATTTATTAAATTTATTTTCCCGTCAAAACTAGAAAGAGGACGTGCAGGTTTGCAGAATATAGAAGGAGTGGAGGGAGGCCTTTGCCCAAGAGTGGCACAGGCTACCTACTAAAAAAATAATAATAACACAGATTAAGGTGTCAGAAAGCCATAATGGTATTTTCATTAAAACGTGATTCAAATCTAAGAAAACAGTATTATAATGCTCCTGAACAGAGACTTTTCCGCCCAAAAAATACTTGGGAACATAAGAAATAACCATTCACCTCGCTTCAATATAATATCACAACCTTTATCCACGTCACATCCATTCGTAACCCAAAAACAACTCATACATTAACAACAAAATCCTACTCACAAAGTAATAAAAAATAACACAGGTCGTAATATCAAAGACCCGCTTACCTCAGATGTACGACCATAGACACGGGACACTTTATGACCAATAACTGGCAAGATGGCGGCGCGCGGGAAAATATTTTCGGCAACGAATTTGCGAGTTGAAGTGGCCAAGACTTATCGTGTAGTGTTTGTCTACAAGGAAATCGGCGACACTTATCCCCGATGTAAGTTGGGAAAGTATTTATTTATGTTTTGCGAAGTTTCCTGGCGACAAAAGCAATATTCGTTCTTAACCTCACTTTCGTTGTCGTGTGCTCGTCCTTGTGATAATTTTTTCACGTTTATTGCTTGTATTTGATGTTTTTATTGCCGTTATTATTCATTAGGGCTATGAAAATTTGGAAATAGGTATTTAATCCAACCTAGAGCAGCGGTGGCTGGCGCTTTACTTTTTGTAAATAATTTCATAATAACTAAATTCGAAGTCGAGCCGAATTCGAAGTCATGTAACATCTTACCAACCCGCACTGGGCCCACGTGACAGATTATAACCAGCAGGGTAATTACGTAACACACTATCAGTAGCAATGGGTTTCATTTTGACAGTTCAACAACATTCATTGCGTTATTTGCGTTGTTGAGAAGACACATTTTTCGAACATATGGAGCAATGGATTAGAAATATGCTTCAACATGATTCAAATTGAGAGTAACAGTGCGTTACGCGATTAGGGTGCGGATTGTTTTTTAAGTTAATTATACAAAAATAAAATTATGTGATGAAAATTCGGGGGGAAAGGTTAAAGATAACGGAGTGTGAGATTTCGATCAGTCAGATGTAGAAAAGATTGTGCAATGGTCACTTTTATGTCCGGATTATCTTTAGGTATAGTACCTATATGCATTTTGGGGTTATAATAGATTAAAAAAAATTTTTTTTTACCCTCTCGAAAAGAGGAGGCCTGTGCAGTGGAAAGATTATAGGCTGATTATACTATGTCTAATCGCAAATAATTCTTTACTAAGCAGAAAATAAGACTAAAAAGACGAAGATAGCACAGTATTAACATAAGTATTCCGAATAAATTCAAAAGAAATAAGTTACAGTTTTATAACTTCTATTACAAAAACAGCCATTCCAAGAAAACGGATCGCTTAAAATAACTAAACTTTCAATAAGAACACGACTTCTTAAAATAAACTTCCGATCGAACGAAGGCACGAGACGTCAATGCTAAATAATAAAGTATAGACAAACTTGGTCGGTAGACAAGAAAAGGCAAAAGTCTGCCATTGTTAAAGTATCTAAAGATTTCGAACCTTTTTTTTAAGTTGAACCTCATTTGCGTCTATATTCAGGCTATGGATGGATTTAAACTGTATTAAAAATAACTAATTGTCTATGTTTATACATTTTTAAGGAAGACGTGGAGATTATTATATATTGGAATCAGAGATATATAAAGTTGTCACGCAATGCAAATGTACCTTTACGCAAACTAACTTATTGCAAATAGTCGCATTAAATGAAGCACCTGTGAATACATTAAAATTTTAATCAATATTAATTTAGCAGGTGGTTTTCTGTAGTTTTTGATTACCCCAATGAGAAAAAGACTTGAGTTTATGTAGAGACGCCAGCACATCAAGCTAATTTTACAGTTTCGAGTAGCTTGATTTGCTGGCGTCTGTACATATGTATTAACTTCCCCTGTGATTAGATTTGTTTCGAATATGCTTTGACATAATCAACTTCTCAACTAACATTTATTAAAATGATCTATTGCCAGTCTACATTCACGGACCTCCTTCAAGAAACTAATTAACAATAACTGCCTAAACATAACAATTATGGCCTACTACATAGGCACATCTAATTTCATACTCTGAAGACATTATACACGTGTTGAAATTAAGCTATAATTCACTCTAAGTGATTCATGAAGATATACATAGTGAGGCTATTATACAGGGCGTATCCCTTTCTAATTTGATCGAAAGTAATTAGAGGAACCTAACTCGACCTTCCCTTCCTGTCGGTTCCGCTTACCATATCTATTTGTGGGTATAACAGAAGATTTATTTAGTTAGAGAAATACTTGAAAAAACCAAAAGAAGTCAAAAACCTATCAAAAGTCTTTGGTATGAATTTTGCACCTATACGTCTTAATGAAAGGTTTTTTTTTTTTTGTTAATCCCACTGCTAGGCAAAGCCGCCCCCAAGTCCTCCCATGTAGGTAGGTACTCTTTTCTCACGCCCGCCGCCTCGAACCAGCCATCAAATAAAAAATAAAATTTAAAAAGTGACATGCCATAATTATATACAGACGCCAGCACATCAAACCACCCGAAACTGTCAAATTTTCCCAATCAACTTTGAACCTTATGCTTTAGCGATAAAGTTGAAAATCTGTTAAAGAAATTTAACATATTGTAGTAGCTTGGTGTGCTGGCGTCTGTACAGTCGATCTCATAACTGTTTTATCATCTTAAGATTGAATAACAGTTAGTGAAGTTTCAAATTACTGCGAAATTTTGTCGAAAGTGGTACGAGGTGAACTATACTATCTTGCCTTATTGTATCGATCACACCCAAACTTACTTTTTTAAAGACTAAATATATAACAAACACATGACTACCTAAATACTTCATTTCGCCCTTCAACACAAAACCCTGAAAATACATACACACAATAAAATTATGCACCGTCCCGACCCAATTGTCAGGCAAGCATACAGAATCACTTCCCCCATACCAACCCTCTTGTACATACTCGTACATATTTGTTGAACCAAAGGCCGTTTAAGAGCGAAGTCAACAAAAGACTGTGTTCCGGATAAGAGGGAATTTTTCCGGGGAAATGTTCCGGGGGTCGTATCTTAAGATACTTACGGCTTTTTGGTCCTATGGGCCTTTGGTCGTGGCAGGTTATCTTTCGAAGGCGTTGGAGCAAGCGTTGATGGGCATCAGACTTGGTAGTGGCTCGGACAGATGACGTCATAACGGACAAGTGGCGTTTTGAAATGGATTAGGGTTTAGATGTTCAGTTTTGACGCGGTGAATTAGTGGTTGAAGATTTAGTCTTGCAAATATTTTATATGTGAAAGTTTGTATGTTTGTATGTAGTAATACGGTCTTGTGGGATGATTCCGGACATCAGCGCGGGCGAAGCCGCTGGCAAAAGCTAGTTAAGTACAATTTGCTTCAGGATAATGTTGATTAAGTTTCAAATTCGACGTCTTAAAGTTCTCCTTTGATCGTTCAGATTTTTCACGATAAAATGTAATGTGCTAAAGGTGCAAAACTGCCTATACTCTTCGGGGCAACATGCGTAATCTTATAATAAAAAACCGGAAAAAACTCGGGCCCGTTACTAAATAATTAAAGCCGCACAGGTCGATCGATCAGGTTAAGCTACGCTTGCCGCGGTTGGTCTGTGGATGGGTGACCATCTTTACATACCAAAATCCCTCCGTGCCTCGGAAAGCACGTTAAGCCGTTGGTCCCGGCTGTCATTCGTAGATCTTTGACAGTCTTTACGGGTAGTCAGGAGCCCGAAAGTCTGACAACCAGTCTTACCAAGGGGTATCGTATTACCCAGGAACTGGGTTGTGGAGGTCAGACAGGCAGTCGTTCCATGTAAAATACTGGTATTCAGCTGCATCCGGTTAGACTGGAAGCCGACCCCAACATAGTTGGGAAAAGGCTAGGCAGATGATGATGAATAAAAACCCCCGGAAAATGCAAGACAATAAAAATGTATTTTCTTTATGAACTACACCGAGTTTTTTTTACAAAGCGAGTCAAAGGAGATATGGACCGCTCAAAAAATTTTGTCGGAGAAACAAAAGAAATTACACATTTTACCAAAAAAACTCGCCCACAATAAAAACAACAAGCACCATTATGAACTTAAAAAATAATTCAATGAAGTCTTTAACAACGAAGTCGTGATTACCCCCGAGGTGGCTCGTCACGGTTACTTGCGGTTTTACACGATTCAGCCCTAATTTATTAAAGTTCCGACGGCCAGGTAAAAGGAATTGGCTTAGACTTGACAGGAAACCTTTTTGCTGTTTTTCCTGGTTCACGATTTTAATTAAGCGAACAACCATTGCGGTGTTTCTGTGCATTTTAATAAAGTGCGATACAGCATGAAAGCGCAGGAAAACATTAATTCTGAATGTGAAAAAATCCAAGATCTTTATTATGCAGCAGCGACATCAGAAATATTTACTTTCCTCTTTTAATCATGTGTTTTTCCATAAAATTATAGTACTGACAGCTCGAAATAAGATTATTTTTAACCGTTTTTAATATTGGGTAATATAAAATGCTTAAAAATAATCTTATTTCGAGCTGTCAACTTAAAGAAGCTTGTTAAAAATCCCGAACATCAGCTATCACGAAAAATCAACACCATGATCATCTGCCTTCCTTTTCCCAATTATGTTGAGGTCAGCTTGCAGTCTCACCGGATGCAGCTGAATACTAATATTTTACATGAAGCGACTGCCTATCTGACCTCCTCAACCCAGTTACTGGGTAATACAATACCCCTTGGTAAGACTGGTTGTCAGACTTTCGGGCTTCTGATGACGCGTAACGACCGCCAAAGATCCACGAATGACAGCTAGAATTAACGGCTTATCATGCTTTCCTAGGCACGGTGAGGTCAAGGGTATGTAAAGATGGTCACCCATCCACCGACCAACTACAGCAAGCGTAGCTTAACCTGACCCCGAGCGGATGTTATTACTTGGCCACAATCCCCTTGAAAAATCGACACCATCGAACTACTAAACAATTCTTATCACATCCATTAACACCAGCCGTCCAATCCCACAATTATTCACCTCCACCATCTTACAAATAAGCCGAGACATCGGAGCCAGGCATATATAAACAAAACCACGTCATGCAAGATGCATGCCTTCCCCGAATGAATTATTTATACAGCTTAGTAGCCACTGCATTTCTGTAGGTACCTTGGATTTATTTAAAAGTGCATATCTCGGTTGGGTCTATTTATTTTGCACTGCACTGCATCGGATTGCCATGTCATGTCGCATAAACAAGTCCTTACAGTTTCCTTTTTGCTATCGCGGCCGTATTTTACACTTACGTGCATAATTATGGAGTTTGATAAGGTTCAGCTTCATAATTTCCTTTGGCTGGCTTTTAGTAGGGCAGTTTAGTTTGATATTGCAGGTATATTCGTGTTTATGATAAAAATGACGTTAAATACGATTTAGTTGGCAGTTTAAATGACTTTTGATTATAGTTTTTTTTTTGTTTTTAACACTTAGGGTTAGGAATTACTATTAATAATAATAAAATTTAAAATGCCCGTCTATACAGTAAGGGGCGTTCCAACCTTTCTTTTTTTTTTTTCATTTAAGAAATTTTCTATAAAAGAAAAGCAGCTTTTCCAACAACTTTCTAAACGGCGATTTTCTATTCTACGTTGTGCAAAATATTTTTCTACCATTCTCAGAAAAGGAAACACACTAGATACGTAATACTTCTGCTTAGCTTTCTACTTTTATATCGAAACTAGCTGACCCCGCAAACGTCGTTTTGCAAAAAAAAAAAAATAGATACCTAGTAGCCGATTCTCAGACCTACCCGGTATGCACACAAAATTTCATACAAATCGGTCCAGCCGTTTCGGAAGAGTATGGTAACTAACACTTTGACACGAGAATTTTATATATTAGATATAAAATTCTCGTGTCGAGAATTTTATATCGAGAATTTTTTTTCGTTTTAGTGCTAGTTACCATACTCCTCCGAAACGGCTGGACCGATTTGTATGAAATTTTGTGTGCATATCGGGTAGATCTGAGAATCGGCTACTATCTATTTTTAGGGTTCCGTACCTCATAAGGAAAAAACGGAACCCTTATAGGATCACTTCGTTGTCCGTCCGTCCGTCCGTCCGTCCGTCCGTCCGTCCGTCTGTCAAGACCATTTTTCTCAGGAACGCGTGGAGGTATCAAACTGAAATTTATATCTAATACTCAGATCTACTGTCCCTTGGAGCTGTGAAAAAATCAAACTTCTAAGCCAAAGCAATCAAAAGATACAGCCGTTTATGCTGCAAATTTCCGCAAATTTTCGAAACTCTCACGGGAATCAAAACCTACAGGGTACTTCCCGTGAACTTAGAATCTTGAAATTTGGTACGAAGTAACGTCTTATAGTACAGATAAAGGAAAAATTGCGAAAACTATAAATTTTTAGTTACATCATATAGTAAAAATATTTTTGAAAATTTTAAAGTTACTACTTCTTTTCTCATGAACGCGTAAAGGTATTAAATTGAAATTCATATCAAATACTCAAGTTTATAATACCTTTAAGCTGTAACAAAATCAAACTTTTATGTCAACGCAATCAAAAGAAATAGCAATTTAAGCCGCATATTTTCAAACTCACAACTACTCGCGAGGGAATCAAAACCTAAAGGGTACTTCCAGTCGATCTAGAATCTTAAAATTTGGCATGAAGCAATGTTTAATAGCACATATAAAGTAAAAATTCCGAAAACCTTAAATTTTTAGTTATATCATATAATAAAAAATATTTTTGAAATTTTTAAAGTTACTACTTCTTTCTCATGAACGCGTAGAGGTATTAAATTGAAATTCATATGAGATACTCAGGTCTATAATACCTTTAAGCTGTAACAAAATCAAACTTTTATGTCAACGCAATCAAAAGAAATAGCAATTTAAGCCGCATATTTTCAAACTCGCAACTTCTCGCGAGGGAATCAAAACCTACAGGGTACTTCCCGTAAACTTAGAATCTTGAAATTTGGTACGAAGTAACCTCTTATAGTACAGATAAAGGAAAAATTGCGAAAACTATAAATTTTTAGTTACATCATATAGTAAAAATATTTTTGAAAATTTTAAAGTTACTACTTCTTTTCTCATGAACGCGTAAAGGTATTAAATTGAAATTCATATCAAATACTCAGGTCTATAATACCTTTAAGCTGTAACAAAATCAAACTTTTATGTCAACGCAATCAAAAGAAATAGCAATTTAAGCCGCATATTTTCAAACTCACAACTACTCGCGAGGGAATCAAAACCTAAAGGGTACTTCCAGTCGATCTAGAATCTTAAAATTTGGCATGAAGCAATGTTTAATAGCACATATAAAGTAAAAATTCCGAAAACCTTAAATTTTTAGTTACATCACATTTTTTTTTTCAAATAATTGTAAATGGAATTTCCACAAAATTTTCATCCATAAACATGTTTCCGTTAATAAACACTAACACTATACGAAGTAGTACAACTATAGATAATGTTTTTTCGAACTTCAATGTTCAATGTGGTACTATTCATACCTTTTTCAGTCACCATTTACAGATCTGGTTCAAATTTAATTCATAATTAACATGTTTGTACCAGATTTCTAAATAGTGACTAAAAAAAATTGTAAATAACTTTAACTTTTTTTAACTTTTAACTTTGATAAAAAAGCTTGCCCTCATTCGTCAGCAGACTTTTGCAAGGCTGCTGCAAGGCTAGTGTAGGTATTTCAGTTATATTATAAAATAAATGATATGTGTTAACATAAAATAAAGGATTACTGAAACGATAAAGAGTTATTTATGCTCCTACAGCTTTCCACATTGTAATGTTATAAATTTCATTTTGAAATAAAAATACCATAACTATGACTCGATTGTCGTGATGGGTGAACTTTTACTTATATACCTACAGGTTTGTACGGAACCCTCGGTGCGCGAGTCCGACTCGCACTTGGCCGGTTTTTTTATTTTTGCAGAACGACGTTTGCGGGGTCAGCTAGTTTTATAATAGAAGATAAAACGAGTATCTCATTTCCAGCCAAAAATTATTCCAACAATATTTTTGAAAACACTGCGAATATTTTCAAAAGTACTGTCAGAGTATATTTCTCGTCTGAAAGAGTAAAGTAATTCTAGTGTGTAGAAGGAAAACCTGAGAAAAATTCCGGTGCCAAACGTCTTGGTATATTTCCAACCTGTTGTTGTCCGGGTATGCGTACGTAGAAAACGTCTTATTTCTTTTATTTTCGAGCGCATAACAGTCTGTAATTGACTGTACAGGTTTACTGACTTCTAAAGTTCAGAAGAAGTCTTTGAAGTCAGTTTATATAAAGTACTGCTTCATTCTACCGTTGGAAAAAAAGTGTACTTTATAGCAGGTTGTTTCTAAGTATTTTGCCGATTTTTCAACACGCACATATACCAAGACGTCGTTAGAGTTTGTAAAATTCATAAGTAAATTACTTACTTATAATGTATACAGGCTACCCGAAACTGTCAAATGTTCCCAATCAATTTTGAACCTTATGCTTTAGCGATAAAGTTCAAAATCTATTAAAGAAATTTGACAGATTATGGTAACTTGATGTGCTGGCGCCTATACATCGACACACAAACTGTTGCCACGGATTCATCACGATTCTAGACACCTTGAGTAGAGATTTTTCGTCGGTTATAAAAAAAAGTTGTTGTTTCATAGAAAAATGAAACCTACGTCATGGTCAAAATGTAAGGAGCAGCAATTTTTTCTTCAAATAACCAACAAAAAATTTCAACTCAGAGGGGTTCAGAATCATGTAATCCATAGCAACAGTTTGTGCGTCGATGTGACGTCATCCTGTATAATTCTCTTCAATGGAATACTTTGTCTTCACATGAACAGAACAGTGAAAACTGTATTATGAATCAACAAAATCTTATCGAATACACGAACTAAAATATGCTTTTTTAAAAATAGCGTACCATATACAACAAGACCTTCGTAAAACACCTCTTTTGTCACACACGATTCAAATAAATCCCCATTCAAACTATCAAACTTTCTCAACAATAAACTTTCTGGCACATCATTTTATATTCAAATTCCCTATCATTCTTACCACTTGTAAAGCAAATTGGCCCACAATACCCCACCACTTGCCAGCTACGTGGGTCCAATGGGTTCCAACGTCCCCTTAACAGCCCGCCACAGTAAGAGTTATTGTGTCCCGATCGATTTTATCACCCCCTTCACCCCCCGGGGGTAAGGGGTGGCTTACAATGTTTTTAAATTGAAAATAGTTATTCAGAGATTATTTATGCTTGAGACAATACTGTCTGGTCGAGATACCCTTTATTTAGCTCGGAGTTGCCAACCATTTTGAATAGGGATTTGTGTTTGATGGATCAATATTGTGAGGAGAAAGTGTATCTTTTCTTATATAATTGTACTTAGGTCAACTCAAGTGAGATGGTAGAAACGTATTAATAAAATCAACCCCGGCGGTGTGATAAGACTAGCCCGTTATAAGTGATGCAAATAAAAAAAACACGTCACCGCGTGTTTTTTTAACCTATAATGATCACTAAGAAGATACTTTTTATTTTTCCAAGCGTATGACACTCGTAATCTATACAAATCTATACTTATAATAAATCTGTAGAGAGGTCAATCTATACTTATAATAAATCTGTAGAGAGGTCAGTTCTGTACATGAAAAATATTTCCAAAATAACTATCAGCGGGTGATTAGTGATCGTTACTGACGCCAAAAATGCAATCAGTAAAATTTTTGTCTGTCTGTCTGTCTGTATGTTCGTTATAGAAACAAAAACCACTCGACGGATTTCAACGAAACTTGGTACAATTGTTCTTCATTCTCCTGGGCAGGTTGTAGTATACTTTTCATCACGCTACGATCAATAGGAGCAGAGCAGTGAAGGGAAATGTTGGGAAAACAGGATTTCTTTTTAGGTGAAGTAGTAATAGGTTAGTAGTAGTTAGTTAGTAGTAGGTAAGTTTTGGTTTATTTATGTTCAGTTTTTTTTAATATTAAGTAGGTAAAAGCGTAGGTACTTTTATTAATTATAGGTATAGGTATTATTAATTATAGTAGTTATAGGTATTTAGTTTTAAGTGAAGTAGGTTTTATTATATATTATTTTATATATTAGACGTAGTTATATATTTTTAGTTATTCAAGCCCCAAGCGGACGCTGGCGTCCGTCCGCTATTGTCTTGAAAAACGCGTTGAATGAGAAATACGCGTTCTCAAGAATCGGCAGAAGAAAGAGCACATCGGTTAAACTCTATGAGAGTTAGTGCCTCAATTTCCGGAAGTCATTATTCCACGCGGACGAAGTCGCTGGCAAAAGCTAGTACAAATAAATAATTGACTTACTAAATGCCTAAGAAATATATACGGTACTTATAACAAAACACAATTTTTATTTTTTTTGTCTTTCTATTTGTTCCGGCTAATGTCCGAAACGGCTGGACCGATTTTGATGAACTTTGGTATGGGGATACTTTGAACCCTGGGGAAGGATACGCTACTTTTTTTGACATACCACGCGGGAAGAAGCTAATCTTATATATAAAATTCTCGTGTCACAATGTTCGTTCCCGTACTCCTCAGAAACGGCTTGACCGATTTTCATGAAATTTTGTGAGCATATTGAGTAGGTCTGAGAATCGGCTAATATCTATTTTTCATACCCATATTTTTTTTTTGCAAAACGACGTTTGCGGGGTCAGCTAGTAATAAATACTTTTCTAAATGCTAAACAAGTGAAATCAAAATGGCACAGTGAGTGAAATCCGTAGAACAAGTTCGACAAGCACTTCTTTCCCTATCCATTGTTTCTAATAAACAATTATAACTGCATGATTAACTTAACTCAATTTTTTACCATAACTGGAAGCCGCAAAATCTCAAACTCTCCAACAGAAATCTCCCAAACTCGTTAAACTCAAATCAAATCGAATAAAGCGAGTAGGTACTGCAAATCTGAAGTACCTACACGCAATGTTCAACAAAGAATGTTCAGAGTTCAAATCAAATTCATATGTAAACATCGCACTGAAAAGTTGAACTTAGCTAAATTCATTTCCATATTTGTCTTGGGGAACTTTGGCTTCCATTTGAGGGACAAAAACTGTATTTCAACTAAAATAGAATTAGATTTAGATGAAACTGGATTTGAATGGCTTATTATTTTACTTTAGATCCAAGAGCGACTACTGAGCGATCCTGGGTTTGATTTCCAAGTCGGGCAAAAGTGTCATTGAGTTTTTCCATTAGAACGCTCAGCAGCCTATCGGTTCTGAAAAATCTCATCGTGATAACATAGGTGAAGTGAACTATCAATGGAGGCAATCCCTAACATCAGGTGGAATGACAGCTCACTTCACCTTAGTTTTCACGGTGAGATTTTTACAAAATAGCACTGCTGGAGTTCGGAAGGTGGCAGTGTGGTACCTCCGTGCTTTGGAAAACCGTTGGTCGTGCGCCTGATCTCTCTCCGGTCAAAACATTAAAGGGTTTGTCACATTGGATGCGGTCTGCGGTCAGGTCAAAGTGAACGCAGCCCGCATCATGGATGAACAATATTGTCGGTCAGGGCAATCGGTCAGCGGTCGAGGCAAGGCATCGTCTACACAAAATTGTTTTGCGTTCTTTGCTCGTGCTTGCACGGTCAGATTTCATCTATACAAAATAGAGACCGAAAATGTTGTTCATACATGATGCGGGCTGCGTTCACTTTGACCTGACTGCAGACCGCAGAACGCATCCAGTGTGACAAATCCTTTAAATACATACCTATAAATAAATGATAACAAACACTATCTCTCTCCTTAAAGACCATTTTTTTTGTTCTTTGCACTTGTTCTATGACTATTATTTTAGATAAGGTGTTTCAAAATCAACTCTACAAACTTTAAGAGGTGCTTTAGACCATCGAACTGAACAACTTCCACTATAGGACCAACTCTGATATCACGAAAAAAAATCAGCTGGTTTATACATTTTGTTCAAGTAGGTATCGAACTTTCGTATTAAGCAACAAATTTTTTTTTTCTGATTATATAGACTGGTACACCACCGACTACCTGCAGTATTATCTCCCATTCTCCCTTTCTTCCTTTAAATTAATTAAAAGGTTGCCTTTAAAATATCGTTTTTATCATTAAGACCATTGCGTCACCCTATATAAAATTTCTACTATTTTTATTTTTCAATTATATTTTTTTTTTGTAATTCACATTGTTGACATAATAAAGAGTATTCTATTTTAAACAGTAAGCTTAAAACATACCTACAAATACAACTCTACCGTCCTCTACGTGGATAACAAGCGTGATGTTAGTTTATGTTCTGTTATATTCAGCCTAATAATAATGTTAATGATCTACACACGGCAACGTTTAGCTACCATGTCTATTTTGCCCCATCTGTCTGCATATATGAACGCTAATAGCCAATCAGTTGCGAACTGTATCCATTTATGCATGCACGAAATAAATTGTGACTAGGTTGATTGGCAAGTAGACATTGAAATTTTTGCTGAAAAGCTAGAACATGCAAACAATTAAATTTAAAAATGTTGGAATTTGTGAACGAAATCTCATTATGTCTATGGTGAAAGTGTCAAGATGACTTTTTGTTTAAGTTACTTTTAATGTCATAACCAATTGCAAGAATGTGTCCGTACAAATGAATAATTATATTTCTTATTTGACTCATAAAGTTTGTTAATTCCAAACCAACATAACAGGTTATGGGCTCAGCATGCTTCCACCTATTCATATTATATATGTACCTATTCATATATGTTAGCTGTAAGTTCCCGAAATAAATTCGCTTTCCGTATCCGTCTCTGTGATCGCCTTATTCTTTTAAACTTCGCAACGGATCTTGATATAGTTTTCACCATCATTTTGATAATTTATTCCAGGAGGTTCCGGTGATAATGAATTAGTACTTAACTTTGATATAGCACAGAAATCGCGATGTTTTAACATGTCTCCATATCAATACATTGCGCTCGTCAAAAGCATGGGCTTTGCCGCTAGTTACTATTAATCCATCTGTATAAATATATGGGGTGGGTGCATAGGTGAAATTACGAGATGTTGGCGATAGCTAAATTTCGATAGACAAACTAAAAAAAAGTCTGGAGAACAGAGATCTTACAAGAGCCACCAAGATCCGGCTTATTTAAACACTGGTTTTCCCTATGTTCCTATTCGCTGCTGAGACGTGGACGCTGCGTGACATCGAGTAGAAAAAGCTAGACGTTCTGGAAATGTGGTACTTACTGGAGAAGAATGCTTGGGATATCGTGTATTGAGTTTCGCACCAACACTTCTATACGCCAAGAACTCAACATCAAAATTCGTCTATCTGTTCTGATTCAAACGCGCATCCTCAAATACTTCGGACATGTCTCAAGGGAGGGTGACTCTATAGAGCGCCATGTTGTACAGGGTAGAGTAGCACTAGACCATGCGAACGCTCACCCATCATATGGACTGACCAAATTAAATCCGCAGTGGGCGATCCCTTGTATGAGTGCACACAAATACCAGAAAGCGGAGTAGGTGACGAGAAATCGCAAGGCGAATTACATCAACCCCTAGAGAAGAAACTGACACACATAACATAACACACCCACGCACATATTTGAAGCGTGTTCTAATGGTGCACTAAGAAAGGATGTTTTAAAAACACAACCCAACGAACGGTAAAATTTATAAGGGATTCAAGCCGCAGGCTAGCCATAAAAAAGTCTTGTTAATTATTTACTAAGCTTGCCATTTAACCTCTGGCTTATTGGCCATAAAAATAGTTAACGAACCTAAAAAAAACCTAAAATTACCTACATTTATTATGCGAGTTAATGATGGCAACATTATAAAATATTCTCTTGTTTAAAAAAAAGTATTTAAAGTAAATCACGGGCGGCCATTTTTTGTTAAGTACTTTAAAGTTTATCAAAGAAGATGCTATAAATATTGTAAGTTTGTTAAAACTATCGTGTTGCCGGCCGCTGGGGCATCCAATTTCCAATATTCCTAGATAACGGGATTTTATAGTTCGCGGTGTCTCGATCCGATCGTATTATTATTTATGGCTTAATTGTTTTAAGTAAAACTGCTTACTAAAACTTTGACAAAAAGTAACACCTTGGTCTTAAAATATTAATATTATCGAACTATTTACTGAAAACGAAACGAAAAAGTGCCTTTTAAGTGCCTATTTGAAATAAATGATTTGACTTTGACTTTGACTTTGACTTTGAAAAACGAAAAGAATAAATCAATGCGTTTACGCATTCATTTATTCTTTAACTTAAGACCATGCTTAACGTAAATTATTTTCTTTTATTTCTTACTTGCGCAAAGATTTCATAAAATCATAATTATTTTAAGTTATTGTTATTTTGTCTTCCCCAAAGGATATTTTAAGTATCGCATTTGTAAGTTCTGGGTCAGTTAAATATTTTTAAGTCGGTAGATTTTTCGGGATAACATTTTTACCCTTTCCTTTATAATGTTATTACCCTACGCGATTATTTTCGCTGAACTTTCAGCACCAATAAATTTACGTTTTATATAAAGAGGTTACACAACCAAGTGATGCATAGCGTAAATAAAACATGACGGGATTATAAAATATATCAGCCGGTGACAGTTTATAAGGCCATCGCTCACGACCACCATGGACGCCCATTTTATTCAACCGCCTTTATTCCACGGGGTAAGGGATAGTTACTTTAATACTGCTATACAGGGTTATTGGAAAAACATTAACAACCTCTTAACAGGTTATTGTACTCATCATTATGAACAACTTTTACTATGGGACCAAACCTGAAATCGCGAAAAAAAAATCAGCTTTTCCCTACATTTTGATGAGTTATACGAACATAAATGTAGGGAACAGCTGATTTTTTTTTTCGCGATTTCAGTAGGCCAATTCTGCTAATTTAAAACGTTCAAAATCTCGTCGCAGTCTCATCTCGGCGACAAACAAATGTCAAAAACTTGTCAAAATGTAGGGAAATTTGAAGTATTTTTGACAGATTGAGACTGAGATCAGACTGTGAACGTTCTTAAAAATTACGAGAATTACCCCTCAGGTTTGGTCCCATAGTAAAAGTGGTTCATAATGATAAGTAGAATGACCTCTTAAGAGGTTGTTAATGTTTTTCCAATAACCCTGTATATATAGTTGTTTATGAGATGACGTTGATGGATACACACAAATGTGGCTATATATATGTTTGGAGCGATTACTTAATAACTTGCTGAAATCGCGAGATATCTCCATATAGTTCATAATCAACATATACAATGTTCGCACTGCTGGAAAACAGGCCTCCTCTCAGTGAGAGAGAGTGGGCCATAATCCACCACGCGGGCCCAGTGCTGGTTGGTAGAATTCACATGTCTTCGATTTTTTGGTTCTAGGACATGCCGGTTTCCTCACGATGTTTTCCTCCACCGTTTTGACAGCAGTTGTGATGAATTACTTTATGTAAATTACATAAAGTAAGTCGCCTTGTTGGGTTAGAGACATACAATTCGTAAGTTGTGTCTCTTACCACCGAGCCACCACTGTTATAGTTCGATTTTATTAAAATATGTATAAGAAACAAGCAGGTAAGTTTTGCTACAGTTAGGCAGACCCACATAAAAAAGCCTATATTAATCAGTGAAAATGTAGCATTCAAATGGGGAAAGAATTGTTAAAATCGGTCCAGTACTTTTTGAGCCAATTCGTTACAAAAATACATACAAATCTTTGCTCTTTATAATATTAGTATAGATAGAAAGAAACGTAGATTCGTATCTTCGGCGTTCTATTATTTCTGCCTACCACCAACCCCCACAGGAATAAAGCATAACAATATATGTATCTGTTTTATCCCAACCTCATTGGTAAACAGCGATGTGTGAAGGGCTCCAAAAGGATAAAAAAATCTCCTAAAATATTTGTTTTAATAAAAAATACGTAAACTGTTCTATACCAGTTTGGAGCCCATAAAATTCCGGAATAGGATCAGATACCAGCAAAAAAATCCCGCCAATATCGGGAAAATACCGGGACCGAGTTTATAGAATACGGGATTAATTGAAACCTTTTGTTACATAACACCGAAAAAAGCCTTTTTTTATATCAATGTGTTCTATTCTATGTTATTGTTACAAAGGGATAGCTCGTTTAGGGAATAAAGGGATGAGACAATAATTTATCGACCATTTGGTTGCTCAATTCCGTGAATAGTTCGACGTACGATTCGCTATTATTATTTGCACATTGTTATATTTCTTAAGCCTAACAAAATCTTAGTGCTAGGAATTCTGATTCAAGTAAAATAAGGTTTAGTGAGGTCAAGCGACCTTTGATCTATTGATAACGAGAATATAGCATCACGCCTGTATGCCCCGAAAGGTTATACAGAAGTGTACCGATAGTACACTTACCTATATTTAGCAGCATACTCGACAGTAACGCTTGCAACCACTAGACGACCGAAGCAGTCGAAACTACTGCTAACGAATAAAGTTTTAAATAAAGTGCCATCTCAGTCACAATTACTATTCTTGAGCCCGAATTCTTTCATAAAAATTTGAACTATACGTGTGTTGGAAGGCCTCCCACAAGATAGATCGATGACCTGGTGAAGGCTGCAGGAATCCGCTGGATGCGAGAAGCACAGAAACGGTCGCAGTGGAGGTGCTCTTGAGGGAGGCCTAAGTGAGTCTTTCGGCTGAAAAGATGATGATGATAAACTAGTTACTGATAAATCAATTGCTTTCTTACCTCACAGACCTTCTATTTCTCTTATATTTACTTTATTTTTACACAAAATTGTTACTGTTCCCAGCACCAACACACAAGACCATAAAGCAAGCAATTTATCTTTGGCAACATCAAATAAATTGAATTCCGCCCTATCTACTCCTTGGAACGAGCTCAGAGACAAACAACCAACTTTAAGCCATAAACAATAAGGAAATCCCATACAGTCATTGGTAAAAAATATTTTGTGCCAAAATTGTGTCATTGTGTATCTATTGGTGTGATGTGCCTAGATGTAGGGCTAACAAACAAATGATTTTAGACGTTTTGAAATTTTAAATTACGGATTGCGTGTACGGTTCTTTCGGTACAGAATAGAATCCTTGGTAAGTGATCAATAATAGGCTTGTCGACTGAAAAAATCTAATTAGTCTGTTAATAGTTAGAGTATTGGAAAATAATGGACACGTATTTTTTGTTTTTGTAAATCAATGAATATTGACAAAGATAAAACGCATCAAAACTCGGGAGTAGGGGCTCGTGCTGTCAGAACGCACTAAAAATTATACCAAGGTGTGACGTATTGAGAATTTGAAAAGCGTCGTATCTTCGTCAATTTTGGTTTACGTAACAAAAAAAAAATACGGGTCAAATATTTTTTGATAATCTAACTGACAGACTAATTAGATTTTTTCAGTCGACAAGCCTATTTTAGCAATGGTGGCCAGTGGTATCGATCCTGACTGACGAGTTGTATTTCGAACCCAGACAAGCACTTAGTGTATTTAATTTCATCACCACTGCTCTCAGAAAACCGGCATGTCCTAGAACCAAAAATTCGGAGACATGTAACATCTACCAACCCGCACTGGGCCCGCGTGGTGTATTACGGCTCGCTCCCACTCACATAGAGGAAGCCTGTGAATATGCTCACCAGTAAGTAGACGCAACAGCAAGAGAGACATATCCTCCCGAATTGAGACTATTTCAATAATTTAACAAACCATGATAATTACCATATAATCGTCCATTACATTCTAATTTTTAATACAATATGTATCAGAAAATAAAAATAATCAATCATTCCATACATTTGGGTAGACTAAATATTGAAATTTTGTATGGAACAGTTGATATTACGATGCTGGTCCCATGGAGAAAGTTGTTCAGTTTGATTGTCTGTACCGCATCTTTAAATACTTACGATTTTTTTACTCTGTCAACCCTATTATATACTACCGTCATCAACATCATAAAATGCACGTGGCAGAATAAATGGTAATATAAACCTTATATTACGGCGATGTGGGACATTATTACATTTCTTTATTTTACTACCCCCATTGTATTCCGAATGAAATGTTACAATGAATAATTTTGTGTTATAATTTTTTCGACGGACGCCTAAAAATATGACTGACGTTATGTTTTACTTTGTTTAATTTTTTATTTCGGTATTCTTTGTTGTATGATATAAATTATACGCTGTTTATTTGCGAAATAAAAATCTTTTAAAATTACATTAAAATTAACACGTCATATACAGCGTATAGAGTGTATCGGAAAAATGTGGCTATATTTGACGGTGTGGTACACACCATCAAACAAGTGCCGTATTATGATGGTTTAATGCCATCATTCCAGTTTAAGAGAGAGAGAGACGGAGCTATACATGATCGATAGCATCCTTTTTTCGCGCTGGAAACATGAAGGCATTAAATACTTGCATTAGCACGGACCCAGCAATGCTATTCTGTAAAAATCTCACCGTGAAAACTTAGGTGAAGTGAGCTTAAAGTGAGCTGTCACTAGTGTCAGTCCCTAGCATCAGGTGGAATGACAGCTCACTTTAAACTCACTTCACCAAAGTTATCTCGGTGATCTCTTTACCGAATAGCACCGCTGAACAATTTTCTCCATGAGACTAACGTAATCGCAAAAAAAAAATGCTACATAATTTTAAATCTGCTTCTTGTATGCGAAACACATAAATAGGCAAGTTATGTCGAGTACACACAATTGAATTTTAGGTAATACATTAGCATTGCATACGTCTAACGTTAAAGTTAGAATTATCATCTTGAACTATATGCAAATATTAATACTGTTGATAACTCGTGCACGCGAACAATGCTGAAGTTTCCCTCCGCTCCGATTCAATACTCACAATGACACATATTCACTACGTAATACCGATTTGCAACGATTCCGAACTGTTCACACTTCAATACATTTCCTCTTAAATCGAAACAATTACATTTATATGAAAATACGCAGAAAACGTCGGAAGTATACAAAGTGGGGATGACAATACAACAATAAATTAAACTTCGTATACCTAATGACGTTCCCAGTCTGCAAAAAAAATTCAATCAAATATATCCCATAGTTTAGTCACTGGACATCATTTTTAATTTTTAAAAGTTTTCTACATGATGTATCTGTTAACAAGCCAGCACTGAGAGGTTAAAGACATCTGCTGTTAAACGCAACATGTTGCGAGCTCGCTAGTTCAATAATCTTTGCCAGTTCATAAAATTTATTTCCCGATGCGAACTAATTCATACTATACATTATGCTTGAGACATAAGTCATGCATGTTATTACTTACTACAAATGTTACATTTTTTGCAAACCTGCAAAAAAGATGACCTATGCCATTTTTTCAGGTTTCGACCATGTTTGTTGGGTCTATAACACCGCGCTGTTGCCGCAATATTTAAAGTGCTTTCTTTTTGTTTACACTTTTATGCTATTAAAATGTTAGAAAAAAAAATCACTTTTTAATTTCAACGCTAGGATTTATTTGATGGTTCCTAAATACTCCTATGCATAAGTATTGTTAGTGTTTTCATTTATTGTTGTATTGTCATTTCCACATTATTTATATAATATAACGTATAACATCACGCGTGTAGGGACGAAGGGTTACGCAGAGTTGTACGTACCTATAGCACACCGTACCTATAGCACATATCGGCAGTAATGTTTAATTCCCTTGTAATAGGGGCAAGCCTATTGCCATCAGCCGGGCTACTGCTGCTGCATAGAAATTCCAAATTGGAAAAACACAATAACACTTAGCCCGACCCGAGAATCGAACCGAGCACTTCATGCACAGCGGTAGCGCTGGCGACCAATAGACTAACGCAAAAGTACATAAATATAAACACTTATATCTCTTTGCGATAAACTTCTGCAATCTTTAACACAAGAATAAATGTGATAACTTACTTTTTAAATCGAATTTACCAACAAAAAATCGGTTTCTCGCCCATCTCTTTAATGCTGCATCAAATAAAAGATTCCATTACACATTTCATGTAAAAAAGCTTTGGCCACATATTTTAACAAGAAATACATCATCAACATAAAGAAATCTAGAGAGTTCTATTAAGTTTTATTCTGCAGACAAAATTGAATATTTTAAGCACTAAGTACTTGAATAACAAAGACAAAGTGATACTGTGTTGCCAGTCATTGAAAAGGTTTTAAGAGCAATTCAAGTTTACAATCATTGCCACTCTTTAAAACTGACAGTATCCCGGATATTGTGCGACAACAATGAGTTTAAATTGACGAAAATAAGGAAAAACTCCCGAAAATAAAGAATACGCTTCTTATTTATTTTCGCACAGACGCTATTTTGAGTCTATTTCCACCTTATGTATAAACGTTGTTTAAAGTTAGGTTAGTAGTGATTATCCACTGTTTAACCTGTAGCGGTATCTACAAACGCCACATGCGAACTACGCGTCTTACTGACGTCACACAAAATCCTGCATCTCGCAAGCAGAGTTTACCGCGCAACTAGCATATACAACGTGTAACGATTCAGTAGTCAATTATGAACAAACTGTTTTCAGGTTTTGCACATTTATGTGCAAAACCTGAAAACAGTTTGTTCATAATTGACTACTGAATCGATTTTAGTAACTTTTAAAGTACCTAGGTTTTTTTTTAATTATGTATTTTGCCATACTATCTGCCGATTGAGCCAAAGAAAATGAAGTCTTATTTTAAAGCAATAAGACTCAATTTTGAATGCATAGAGTAATGCTAGGGTCAACACGATTTTCTTAATAATAATAGTTAGCTTTAAAAAAAATAGTTTTGGTCTTTGTATTATGCTTTTAACTCAATGCTCTAATTGGGGTGTATGAGGTTCTGCACATTTAACGTTACACGTTGCATACAACGGCCCGACATGAATCATCGGGCAGTTACCAGCCAAATACAACAACCTTTTCTATGGAGGTTAAGTGAACTTTTCACACTGTTCCTCACACCTCTATAAACCCATGGATATATTAATAATGTATCAATGGTTTAACCATACTTTTTGGACGTTTAAACGTCACTTAACTTTAATCATCGTTTATAAATAAACCCCATAGTGCCCCATAAACTCTTCTCCTCATAATGAAAACCCTAACGCCACTTTATTTAACATAATGCATCTTAAAATTATAATCTCTAAAGAACCTAATTACACGCCAACACAAAAATCCAGCAAAAAAGCCGGTACCCCGGGACAGTGTCATCACTATTATCTACCAACAGTACCGGCTAACGACCGAGACGATCCCGCTGAAGTGTTCAACAATATCCCGGATCCCGGGCTAAACTATCACGCTATACTACATAACTAACTATAGTCTGTGTAGCGTTGTGTGTGTACTGTACACTACTTTGGCCTATCTAGCTCAGTTTATATTAAAAAATAATGTTCCGCTCTCGATTCTTCCAAGACCAATGGCGAGTTATAGCCGACCCTTGTAGACAGGTGGTCAGGTTTCGGAACTTATCATAAAATATATTTTACGAGCGCCTAGCGTCCTTTGAGGTAAATATGGCGAGCGGTTTTGTTTGGCCGACCGAAACACAAACGTTTTGGGACAAAAATGCCTGGTGAAGATTGTATCGTGTCGTTGGTGGTACCTTTTGCTTTTCGTTCTGGGTATTGGGGACCAGCTGGCGTGAAATGTTTTAGAATTTGGATCGAATATGATACTTAGTTACCTAAGTACTTATTCTTCTATACCATTTTGTATTTGTGTCTAGTGAGATAAGAGAGTACTTGCGTCATCTTGTACTATGTAATCTCGCTTTAATGCTAATAGAGATGTACTGGAACAGTAAAACGTGATAAGAACATAAACAATGATAAAAACGACTGTGGAACCTAGGATAGAAACTCGCTTGTACGATACGACTTCACACAGAAAGCATGGCTAGTAGAAATCTCTATTCCTAAACAGCACGTTTCGCCGAAAACTTTGTTGATAGAAAACATTGTTTTTAGATATCTCGGTTCATAGGAAGCACTGTTGACAGAGATCTCTGTTCATAGATAGCACTTCTTGCCGTAAACTTTGTTCATAGAAACAATTTACGGAAACCGATTAGATAAAGTTGTATTCCCATTCGCTCGCTCTTGCATCCTATGCCATCCGGCGGAGCCTCGCTTCGCGGGGTTCCTTTTTCTGTGTAATGGGTTTAAGTAACCTAACCAAACCTAACCTCGGGGTGCCCTTCGCTCGCTCTTGCATCCTACGTCGACTTTCTGTGAACCAAGGTATCTGGAACAGTGATTTCCATGAACAGAGATCTCTGTCAACAGTGCTTCCTATGAACCGAGATATCTAAAAACAATGTTTTCTATCAAAAAAGTTTTCGGCGAAACGTGCTGTTTAGGAATAGAGATTTCTATTAGCCATGCTTTCTGTATGCAGTCGTATCGTACAAGCATGGTTCTATCTTAGGTTCCACACTGGATAAAAACCGTTACACTCCGGCCGGCGAGAGAATGCGTTCTTGACACCCATCAATTTCATACAAACGAATACGTGTTTTGCGAATTTTATCTTTATTAGTTACAAGAATTGTCACATCGAGACGCGTCAGGAACGCATTCTCTCGACGGCCGGACTGTAGGTATTGTAACTAAATTAAAAGACGAAAAAGTAGCCAATTAAAGCTAATTATGGGAATACTCGCACAAAAACTGAAGGCATCCCAACAGACTGCTACTCACAAGTTGAGACGTCTACCTCTCTACACTACAAAACATAATCCATATTTATAGCTCACCTTCAAACGAAGAACTCAAAACCAACATAACCTCACTCCGTTATGTAGCCGACTGACAAAAACAATAAACGTAACAAAAGTCCAACTTTAAATTATTGCTTGATACTGCTCTTAAAGTGTTTGTGTCAAGACAAATGGCCTAACTAAAAGTATGGGAGACTTTTAACAACCGGGGACATAAAAAAAACGGATCCCAAACGACCGATATTGAAACAAGAAGTCGGATCTTTGTAAGTATGAAAGTCGCAATTGCCGTGTTATGGGCCGGAGTTGGCAAGGTGAATTTAGACAATCCTTAGTCTATGACTGTCAGTTTTCCATTGTGTGTAGGTACACGTTGTACTAATATTGTAAAGAGGAAAGTTTTGTTTGTTTCGCAGGGATGGTAAGAAGTCGTTGAATTATCTCTGATCGATTGAAAAGTTTTTTTTATCAGTTATCCCTGGATAGGTTTGTCTGCAAGAAAAGGCTAGACAAATGTAGTACTTATTTCCGTTTATTGGGAAACCCACTTAAGAGCCTACACTACCTCAGCTAAAATTCACTCTTTAACTCGCTCGCACGATACTGCTCGCGGACTGAGTGAGAGCGAGACAGAGTGCAGTGCTAGGCGGCAGGCAGCGCCAATAGTTTAGGTATTTGCTTTTTACGGTGAAAATAATGGTAATTAAAAAAAAGTAAATAACATAAGACCTGCTTTATAGTTAGTTCGGTTAGTATACAAAGTTTCATGATCTAATTTGAAGTATTTTTTGAATACCAGCGGTTTATTGTTCGGTTTGGAGGTAACTTTGGAATTTTTTTCTATCGAGAAAATTTTATGAAATCGTATTTCGTCTAACATAAGACCTAACATTAATCCTCAACTTTACCATATATTTATTTCAAAATTAATGCTGCAGTATTTTCGACATAACGGAGGATCATGCTAAGCCATTTGAGGTAGTATAGGCCCTTAAGCCTCAGGAAAGGTCTACATATATCTACCAAATGTCTTCGATGAATTGATTTGATAAATATCTTCTAGTAGTAATAGTAGGAAATAAGTTATTGCATGTATTCGCTTACGTGGCCATAAAGTAAAGCTATATATAATTCAGATTAGAAAAAGACCAGCTTTGGTAAATAATAGGCTACGACATCCATTGCTGAAAAAATAGTGGTCCTTTCAAACATACAATCCATATGCATAATCAACATATAGCTTTACCACTGCTGGGACATGCCTCCTCTCTGTGAGAGGCAATGGGCCGTAATCCACCACGCGGGCCCAGTTTGGGTTGGTAGGTTTCACATGTCTTTGAATTTTTTGTTCTAGCACATACCGGTTTCCTCACGATGTTTTCCTTCACCGTTTTGAGAGCAGTGGTAATGAAATAATTTACACAAAGTAAAGCGCCTGACTGACAAACCGACATTCATATATGACCTATCATCTATTAGATACAGCACATAATACAACACACAATTATGGTAATTAAACACGCCAAGCAAGCAAATAATCAATTTACTAAATTATTTAAACAACAAACATGACTGTATGAGGCAGCGTTTCAGAACGGTATCTAATTTTAAATGAATCAATAGCAAACTGAGTAGATAAGGATGGGATATAGAACACGAATACACGATTGACGTGATGTCAAATGCTTTTTTTTGCTTTTTGATTTTCGAACTGTCATTTGTTTAAAACTATTTAATGTCAAAAACATGCTGAGTTTACTCTATGGTCCATTTGCGACCTCCTTTTGTTAAGTGTTGGTACATACATAAAACCTTTAAAGTGGGTTAAGATTCTCTTTTTTGAGAAGTCTAGTCCTCACAGACTACTTAGAGATAATACCTAGTCCTGGTAAAAAACATCTATTTTATTACATTTATTTATTAATTAATTCAAGTACTTTTATGCATTAAGTTATGACGATGGAAAGTTTTCTTAATATTCTGCGGTATCAAATTTAGTTGACAAAAGTGGTTATTATAGGTTATTCAATAGTGTACCCAGTCTATTAGAAAGGCCATGTTTGGTAGGTATTAAACATTTATGAGCTGATGTGCTGAACTCAATCCCAATAATGCAGTAATGAATATGTGTTCCATCCCACGCGAGTTACAAGAGAGAACTTAAGTAAATGGGTCAAAGTAGCTCGTATCGACTCAGTAAAGTGCGACAATTTATGTGTACTATATTTTTTATTTGAACGTTTTCTATTGTTATTAGGGAAGATGTTTGGAAACTGTCAAGTGCAAGAGAAAGTTATTTTCTGAAGGACTTATCGATTAGCTAAAAATTATCTTCAGCTAAGAAAAGTCAAAAGTCTGCATAATAGAAGCAAAATCTATAAAATATTAACAACATCTAATTCTATGCAAAACTTTTTTCAATAATACATCTAAAACCAAATCAATTCAATCTAAAACAAAATAGCGGTGACGAACGCAAATCCATAGATAATATTCCACTTTTAAAATATTTTCAAATATACCACGATTTTGTAATCATATTTAATAGGGACGTCCCTTAGAAACCCATCTCATCTGTCAGGCCTTGGTAGATAGGGCAAAATTTGCATAAAACACTCAATATACCACGAATAGCTACGAATACGTATATTCCATATTCTATTAATGTTGCCGACTTCAAAGCGATCTTCGGGTACGTAGGACGTAAGTTGTCTTAGATATCCCTAAGGGGAATTGAGCAAATTAGAACGTAAGCGGTGCAATGTAAACACATTGCCTTCGCTCTCGGAACTAATATCAGAGATTCGATTGGTTTAGTAATACTAAGGCAATAATCTCGTCTAGATTCCAACTTAATATGTATACGGCCCTACATATTAAGTAAGGCGACATTATTGCCCCACTGGGTGATAAATAGATCAGAGGTGCAATTCTTGAAATTTTAAGAACGTTCACAGTCTGATCTCAGTCTCGATCTGTCAAAAATGACAAATTTCCCAATCAACTTTGAACATTATGCTTTAGCGATAAAGTTGAAAATCTATCAAAGAAATTTGACAGATTATAGTAGCTTGATGTGTTGGCATCTGTACAACACAACACAGATATAAATAAAATAATTGAAGGATAGATTACAAAATACAGAAGAACAAAATACCATCTTGAATATTGAGCAAAACGAAATCACACACTCAAGAATTTCAAATAAATTATCGCGACTCAAATACTAAACCAACCTGTATAATAAATCATTTAGGTTCGAAATAATTCTACAAGAGAGGGACGAGGCATTCCATCTTTAAAACGGACGTATTTTTTCTAGATACGGCCTCAATGGGCGTATGATTTTACTTTGTGTAGGCAGTATATGGATTGGGTATACAATGTGTTAATGAAATAACCCAAAACCTGAAACTAGTTTGTTTAGAATCGGCAGCAAAATCGAATACAATAATTTTTAATATGGATTATTTTTTTCCAAAAAATAATTATTTGTCATGCCGTGTCTAATATTTTTTAACGACGCTGTACGCTACTGTCCAACGCAATGAAAACAAACAGCGAGGGTGAGGAGAGGGGGTGCTAGAGCTGGCGCCAAGGCCGGGAAGCGCGCCGGCGGCGATAGAGCTACGAATCTGTAAGTAGCGCGAGAACAACATTTACAAATATCTTTTACTATAATTTTTGAAAATAAATAATTAAATGTCATATCAATTTATTAATATAAAAATCGGTTGGGGTGTCCGAGGTTTTGGGTTATTTCATTAACACTTTGTATAAATGCCCGTAATAGTTACGGGTTTGCTACTTTGCTCTTTTTTATGCCCTATTTAGTTCAGCAGGAAAGTAAATACATAGAATAGGGATGATGACTAATATTCGAAATGTTCGAACAAATAATTTAGTTTCACGGAAGGCATAGTAAAACGAGATTATCGAGAAACATCAGTAAAATCAATGGAAGTTTGGAGAAGCTACACCCTTTAAAAGTTTTTGGTGGGGATTATTCCCGTCCTTGTCGCGCGGTAGTGACAATGTATGACGCTATTATAAAGTTACATAGTAGTGACGTCATTTATGGTAGTTCCGTCTTTGTCTAGCAGTTATTTAAAAATGTTTATAACTTGGCAGTTTTTTAAGCTTTTAGAATTTTTGTAGTATTGTTTGTACTATTTGCAAACAAATATTTTTTTGAGTTTATAATAAAAAAAATTGTCGTCAAGCCTATTTGTAATATGTAGAAGTATTCTTTTATGAAGGTTTAATCACGGCACCATGAAAGCTTTTTTAAAAATCTAGATTTTACAGAATGTTTTGTTTGTAGGAAGTCAGGTACAGACGCCAGCACATCAAGCTACCCAAAACTGTAAAATTTTCTTCACTAATATAGTTGAAAATCTATTAAAGAAATTTGACTGCCTGTTGTAGCTTGATGTGCTGCCATCTGTACAAAGAATAACAATTGGGATTTGAATATATTTGAATATATTTTTATATATAAATTTATATATATATATTTGAATATTTTTATATATAATATTTTTTATAATTTACGTTGGTCTCAAAACGGTGATTGAAAACAGCGTGAGGAAATGTCTTATAACCGAAAAATCTAAGACATGTGACATCTACCAACCCGCACTGGGCCCGCGTGGTGGATTACGGCCCACTTCCTCTCGAAGACAAAAGGGCTGTGTCCCAGCAGTGGGGAAATTATAGGCTGATTATGATACGTTGGAGTCAACTTGCTTAACAATTAATTTCCCTGACTTTACTTACACATAATTATGTTATGTGCGCACGGCTACACATCAAACTATATTAACCAGTATAAGCTGACTTCTGATTGTACGAAAAACCTATACAATGCGAGGTCAGCTAAAACTGGAAATTATAGCTTGATGTCGACACCTCCATGCAATAACATCGTAACTCACTTTTTTCCAAAAATTGAGTTACAACGGCATTGTTATGTAAAAAAAAATGCATTTTTTCTGTACTATCATTGTAATTCTATTCCCTTTCGTTTCTAAAATAAAAACATTTTATGTAACTTAACACCTTGAAGTTAAAATTATCTGACCACAAAAATAAATTAAACTACAAAAAAACTAAATTGTAACTCAAACATACAATGTTTGTCCTCGTAACTTATATGTCATTTCACTGTTTTGTTTTTCACGTAAGTCATGAAAACCCATGAAAACAATTTTTCTTTTACAACATAACCATACCTATTTATAGTCCGCCTAAACTATATTAAATAGAGCCAGCTTCAAAAACTGTACGGGGTGTTTTGAGTTTGCTATAATTTTTCAAACTTTAAAATCGCTCTCCTGTAAAATCACAAAAAGTGACTTACGATGTTATTAAATGGAGGTGTCGATGTGTACCCGTGTGTACTTGTGAATAGTATCGAATATTATTTTTTAAGGAACCACGTGTTATTTGAATGATATTTTTTGGTAATGAGTTTAATACCTATTGTTACCTACTCGGTGGTAGATTTTTTTATGAAAAAGAGTACCCCGACGTTTTAATTAATAAAATATCATAAACCACTTTATCTAATAAACCAGAGTAAGCAATAATAACACAAACACTTCAGTCAGAGAACGACATGTAAAGACGCAAACATATTAATTAAGAAAAACAGAGAGAATCGAATTACTTAGCAAGGAATAAATTGCCGGAGGTACTCTGTGGACGGGAGTTTATTATCTGACGGATTAACCGCTGTGACGTCACGTGTATGAATGTAATTACATCGTGAAATAAGGATTGTTTTCAGGAGGTAGGGAATATATCGGATTATCTTGTTGTAAGCTAAGATAATCTATACTAAAAATAAAGCTGAAGAGTTTGTTTGTTTGAACACGGTAATCTCTGGAACTCCTAGTCTGTATTTGAAAATTCGTATTGCATTTGATAGCCCATTTTTTGAGGAAGGCTATAGGCTATTTAGTATCACTATATGACCCTAAGGAGCCGAGCAAAAAGAAAAAAAGTCACAAAGAACGCTATGCGAAAACGAAGTGATAGCGCGGGGAGGTGATGCGATGCGACGGGGTGGGTCGGCGGAACAGGAAATTTCACACGCAGTCGCGGGCTGAAGCTGCTTAGAAATATGTAGGAATTCGTTTCAATTGATTTAAAAGTGAATAGTGAGTGCGGGGTATCGTATTACCCAGTAACTGGGCTGTGAAGGTCAGATAAGCAGTCGCTCCATGAAAAAAGCTGCATCCGGTTAGACTGGAAGCCGACCCCAAAATGGTTGGGAAAGGCTAGATTTAAAAGTGAATCAATCGAAACGAATTCCTACATATTTCGTTGTTGAATTGAAATTGATGGAAATATTTTAGTTTTTGTCCTGGTAAAACATGAGTATTTTACTACGAAAACAATTATCTGCCAAGCCTTTTCTCAACAATGTTGGGTTCACCTTCCAGTCTAACTGAATGCAGCTTAATACTAGTATTTTACATGGAGCGACTGCCAAACTGACCTTCACAAGCACTGGGTAACACGATACCCCTTGGTAAGAATGGTTGTCAGATTTTTGGGCTTCTGACTACCCGTAACGATTGTCAAAGATCCACGAATGACAGTTCTGTTGGTACCAAAGTAATGTATTTAACTATGACAATAACCCGTAATAGATTCGGTTCGTTATCGAACAATTCAGCTGGAGGCTGATTGAATGAAAATACATGTTCAATTGTAGACCGAACTATTCTTTAACTCAATCAAAATCCAAACCGACTTCAGCTGTGTGGAAAATTGAAACTGTTGTCGAAACTAAACGACTTATAGTCTGGCAAAAGCAACGATTTCACGAAACGTAGGTTTTATGAAAACTCACGAAATGTTCCACCCAAAACCGGGTCCGATTGAAACAAAAGAAAGAAACAAAAACGTAGAACCGCCGACGGAATATTAAACTTAGTGGCTTCACTCATTCGGTCCCAAGGGAACCATTCATTCGCTCACTCTTTACTGTGAATGCCAAGCTAAATTAAAGATTAACAATTCACTTTGTCGTTCTGCTTTTGTTTTAATTTGTTATATAATCTTGATACCAGAAATGGATGTTAGGATAATTTACACTTGTGCTAACAAGATGGTCGCCGGATAGCATTTAGGGAGTCAGTGCAAGGGTACGTTTGCTGCCATAAACAAATCGACCGCAAAACCACGCACTTTTATAACCCTTGGTTGGTTAAAATATGGAAAAAAATGTATGAAAATAAACATTACCAAGAGGCACAATAAAATTGACCACCTATAAAAATCTATACAGAGAAAACTATAATTATTTAAATGCGTGAGAGCTATACTATACAGGGTGGTTACGCAGTCAAAATGTATGGAACGGCATTTTTTTTTAATAACCAACGAAAAATTTCAATCATGCACTGAATCCTTGCGCGATGATGCCATGTGTACAGGTTGGATAGCACCATCCTTTTATCCAACGGAAAATTAATAAAACATAATATGGTTCATATGGCATCTTATTAATATTACAAAGCCCCTCAAGAAGATTAAGTTAATTATTATCTGTATCTACCACACATTTCAAACTAAAACACAAACTGTACATCATAACATCTTTTACTCACAGCACACAAAAGTGTGTGTGACCACACGTCACGGGGTATTCCTCGAAACGCACCAACTTTGAAACTCACCAAAAGTATTCCTCGAAAAAAAAATATTAATGAAAATAAAAATATTATAATTTCATTCTTTGAAATGCATCAACGATGAAACATAGAGAACAGCATGAAGGATTTGTAATAAATGAAATCGATAGACGTTTCATTTGGTGCGTTTCGAGGAATATCCCCACGTTTACTATCCTACACACATACCGACACTCTCTTCTCTCACAATAGCCCGTCCGCACCCCTATGACCTAATAACGGCCAGTAGGTATGCCACAGAATCCCCAGTTAACACTAATCAGGGCAGTTTTAAAGTTAGACCAGAAGTCAAACGAAACAGCTTAACTTTGAGGTAACGTGTCATGTTGACTAATGAATACTTATGTATGAGTTTATTTTTTTGTGTGTAAATACCCCTTGACAAAGTCACTGCCCTGTATAACATCACAGTGGGTTTATTCAATTATATAACTGTCAATGCGAAACGCTCTTTACATTGAATAGAATATAATAATTGTATTTGCATTAAAACCATATGACACAACTTTCGGTGTATATGTCGTGCGGCTGGTTGATGAGAATAGGCTCGCCTCCATATTACTTGGGGCTAAAGGCTATAGTTCATATGATAGCATGGTATCGCGCGGAATGTACAACATCAAACTAAATTTACTATCTAAACCGCGCGGCACAGCGCAGCGCGCTCCGTCCCGTACGCCAGATCTTGCACCGCGCGGTTAGTACCGCGAAATGTGAGCGTACTATAGGTAGGTACACCTCTGTCTAACCCTACGGGAAAACAGGCGTGGGTGTACTTGTTAACGAACGTCAGGTGTAACTTTGCCATACGGGATTCAACAATCAAAATAGCAAAAGAATTTAGTCTCATCTACTGTTGTTGTTTTTATCTTATGAAAGTAAAAGATGTATAGTTCGATGTAAAGAATGAACAGAAAAGATGTCAGCCCCAGTGAGAGATAAAATTCCTAGAAAGGGTAAGGGGTTTTATAGACGAAGATGGATACTCGACCGCGATACGGGCTTCTATTTCAAAATATTCAATATCTTTACAAAAACAATACGTAACATGGAACACATTATCTTGATTTAACATTTTTATGCCGACCTTCTTTACGTTATTTTGGAAGAGGTCAAAATCTGCATTATCCAGCGCTGCCACTATAATGGAATAGAACTCAACTTCAATGTGTTCTTCTCTTTTATGAACTGGCAAAATATATAAATGTATACAACGTGTTTTTTTTGATATCCCGTAACTCTAGGGGGTCATTGTACTCATCATCGATATCTCGCAGTACTTCGTCACGCTCATAGCCGCACTAAGGAAATGCAACTGCAAAAATGTATTGGGAGCGCGCGCGCAGGCGACAGCGACGCGGAGGTGAGAGTGGGAGTGAGACAAAACACAAAACACAGAATTTCCCTCTTTAATAAATACTTTGGGTACAAATCTTTTTAGGAACGCACGGTGATGCTTGCGGATAAATTGAATTTTATGTTATTCAATTTCATATAATTGTTGGTTATAAGTAGTTGCTTTAATTTATGAGTACTGTTTGTTTTATTTTATTTTGTTACCTGGTAAGTACGAATCATTTGATCTGACTTGGTTTCCGTACGTCCTTTTCGGGTAACCACTGAAAATCAGCGCTGTGTTGTGGGTCCCTTATAGCACAGCATCATGCTGAGTGGAAGCCTTCTTGTCACAGTCATGACGTGCAGCCGTCGACTATCTATGCTTTATGCTCATGTATAAAGATATATATTTTTTTTTGTTTTTATATATATGATGTCATTAGAATTAATTATCTTTTTGTTTGCACGTGTTTCTGTGACAAATAAACCTATATTTCTTTCTTTCTTTCTTTATCATTATGAACAACTTTTACTATGGGACCAAACCTGAAATCGCGAAAAAAAATTAGCTGTCCCCTACATTCATGTTCGCATAACTCGCCAAAATATAGGGAACACCAGATTTTTTTTTTCGAGATTTCGGGTTTGGTCCCATAGTAAAAGTTGTTTATAATGACGAGTACAATGACCCCCTTGAGTTATGGGATATAAAAAAAACACGTTGTATAGTCCTCCAGAGTTATAAATCGCAATACACACACACCCTAACACACATACACACACCCTACGGCGCTGTGTCACTTACGCTGACGCGACGGTTGCAGGAATAGGTCGAATAGGGAGGATACGGCAGTAATTTGTTTATACACACATCAAAAGTGTCTAGGGATCAAGCATTTTTATGCGGATTTCTTGAGATTGAGATGTGGCTTTGTAATAAATTTATGATTTTATAAATTTATATGGATCCTTTTTGGTGCATTTCATAATTTGAATCAGGAACTGTGAATCAAATTCGAGTAAAAGATGAAAATCAGCTGTCAATATTTTCCCTATAAAAACATACAACGCATTGAAGACATTATTAGTGCTACTGTTTCCCTACTACTGATTAAAACCAACGTTATTATGGAGCGGCGACGTCATTTAAGCAGGGAAGAAATGCTCAGAGCCGTGGGAATGATAGAAGCTGGTTCCCGGCAACGTACTGTGGCTTTAGCTCTGAATACAAGTCAGAGTGTTATCAGTCGACTTTGGACACGTTACCGAAGCACTGGTACCGTGGCTGAGCGCCATGGAGGATGGTATCGCTGCACCACACGGAGACAAGACCGATACATTCAAATCTTAACTCGAAGAGCTCCAACAATAACCGCCATGTTGTTAGCCGTGAGGCTTCATCACTCTTCAGGGAACTTAATTAGCGACCAAACAGTCAGAAACCGCTTGCATGAAGTGAACCTTCATTCCTGAAGACCGCTACGGGTACCACCTATAGCAATGCACAATCGTAGGATTCGATATCAATGGGCTCTTGAACACAGAAATTGGGCAGAAGAACAATGGCGTTTCGTGTGCTTTTCTGATGAGTCTCGTTTTGGTATGAGACCGGATACAAGACGTATACGACACTGGAGAACCCCTGGACGCCAACAGCGATTAAAATCCTGCCAGGAAGTCCATCCTTATAGTGGTGGAACCATCATGGTATGGGCGGGTATTTGGATCGGCGGAAGAACTGAGTTGATTTGGATCAGAGGCAACCTCAACGCTCAAATTTATGCTGAGACGATTGTATCAGACGTCATCGTTCCTCTACAAGTGCAAATCGGTCCCTTATTTCAGTTAATGCATGATAATGCACGACCGCACACCGCAAGAGTTGTAAGACAGACTCTCGCCGCAGCTAACATCAATGTCCTGCCCTGGCCTGCTCAGTCGCCAGACTTGAACCCGATTGAGCATGCATGGGATATGCTACAGAGAAGAGCTCTGCCGAATATGGAGGGTATCCAGTCGCAAGAAGACCTTTTTTTGTTGTTGCAACGAACATGGGCGGCCATTCCACAGCGTGATTTGGATGAACTCATTTTGAGTATGCCAAACCGATGTTCTTGTGTTGTTAGTGTTCGCGGTAGAAACACGGATTATTAATTGTTTAAGTTACCCAATAAAATTTTAGAGAAAACTGTTATTTCAGTCTTTTTTTCGAACTTTTGTGTTAGTGGTTCAAATGTCAAAAATCCCTTTATTAGGAAAATGGCAAATTTCTTTATTAATGCAAAGGTGACTTGGTTTATCGTTACTGTGACAAACGAAAACACTTTATTTGATGAATCCTTAAAGAAAATTTTAATTAATATCAATCAGGAGAAAAGTTATTGCAAAAATATATGTTGATCCCTAGACACTTTTGATGTGTGTATATCGTCAGTTAGCCTCCAGACCGTATTTCGACCGTGGCGGCCAATCTCAACAAAGACTAGCCTTCGGCACGGGATATATTATACTGCGCAAGTGTATGTGCAGACACAGATATACTAACTCTTCCCTCACTCACACAGTCCCATGGGCCGGCGATCTGACACGACCGGAGAGAGATCAGGCACAGGACCAACGGCTTAAGACTATGCCGACCGCACAGTGGCGCCCTCATTGTTTGTTTGGTTATTTCATACAATTCAGAATGAAAATGCAGAAAATAAGCGCGTTAAGTTGTGCTTCACAAGATTATACGTTAATATTATTAGAAACGGTAGTTTTACATTGTTTAGTTTTATTATGATCCTTAAAACGGATAACAGTGGCCACTATATTCCGCACAACTTAACGTGCTTATTTTCTGCATTTTCATTCTAAATTGTATGAAATAACCAAACAAACGATGAGGGCGCCACTGTGCGATCAGCATAGTCTTAACGTGCTTTCCGAGGTACGGGTGTATCAAACCGCCGGCTTCCAAACTATGGGTTGTTACTATGTAATGCCTAATGGGAAAACCCAATTACACTTTTCTCGACGTGTGAATCGAAACCAGGATCCCACGCTCAGCAGTCGCACTTGCGACCATGAGACCAACGGGGCAGTTAAAAAAATATATACTGTGTGTACCTAATGCATCTTAAGCCATACCTACATGATTTACTTTTATGCGGTCTTATTCCACCCTTCGGTTACAGTATTGTATCGCCCTTTATTGCTCATAAAAGCCATAAATTCAAAAGCATAGTTCCCTCTTAATATAAAATAGCTAAATGACTTATTAACCTAATTTCTCCCCCCTCCCCCTCCCCCTTCTCCCGTACATTTATGAACGAGCCTCTAATTCTCATTTTAATTAATTTAGAAGCTGGCCTTTCACTGAGCCAACACGTTTACCTGTGTCGTGCGCTAATTTATTATGAAATTTAGTCATTGTTATTGTTTATGAGGGGAATATGAAATTTCGAGAATATGGGGGCTTAAAATAGAACATTATGTGGAGTGTGTAAACGAGATACCGTTTAAATTTAAATCGTTCAAGATTTAGACGATTCAGTCGCTCGGTAAACGCATTTTTTAAAACATAGGTGCTAGATTTGACGATTGTGCTAGGCTCGATGGTCAGCATTTGGAGAAAGTGGTTTTCAAAAAATTAAATCCGCGTTTATTGTTTTTAAATAAAAATAAACATTCTTAGTATTAAAGGTGTAGCTTTTTTTTACAATTTTTCCAACTTTGAAATCTGTCACTGGACACCCTGTGCATTCATATATTATGTAGCATAGCATAACATAATCAGCCCATAATGTTCCAACCGCTGGGACACAGCCCTTCTCTCAGTGAGAGGGAGTGGGCTGTAATCCACCACGCGGGCCCAGTGCGGGTTGGTAAATGCCATAATTATGTCTTCGAATTTTTGGTTTTAGGACACACGATGTTTTCCTTCGCCGTTTTGAGAGCAGTGGTCATGAAATAATTTACACAAAGTAAAGTGTCTGCCGAGTTCGAACCCACGACCTACAATTCGTAAGTCACGGCCATTACAACCGGCGGGATAATTGCGTAACACACTAATAGTAGCAATGGGTTTCAGGTTGACAGATCAACATACATTGTTGAGCAGACACATTTTGCCAACCTATGAAGCAATGGATTATCAATATGCTTCAAAATGATTCAAATTGAGATCGATAGTGTGTTTCGCAATTAGGGTGCGGGCCAGTACTGCTCCTCCTTATGTGTCATATATATTTATTATCTATACATATAAAAAATTCAAAGTCCTGACTGATATATCAACGCACAGCCTAAACCTCTGGTCCTAGAGACATGAAATTTGGAGGGTGTGTTTTTTGTGAAGAGTAGTTATCCACTAAGAAAGGGTTTTTCGAAATTCCCCCCCCTAAGACGGTGAATGGGGGAGGGTGAAATATGTATACAGCGTGTATCAAAATGGTATGAAAATGTAGACTTAGCGAAATTCAAAAAATTTTTTTTCATCTCTTAAACATTCTTCGTTTTACAGTTGACAGTACATGAAATTTACACGTGTTTCAAATTGGGTACATTTTTCTAAGAAAGACATTTGAGGAAAAATGTTTTTTGTAAAAAAATATATATTTGAGTTCTTTTTGTAAGCGATTTACTAATTGGGTTGTTGTTATTGGTCGTGGGTAATCGTAGAAAATGAGTTTGGCCTTAAAAAATAAACATTAGAGAATACTATTTTTGTGATAAGATAAAAACAACAACCCAAGAAGAAAATTCAACCCTTTTTATTATATCAAAATTTCAATTAAAAAAAATTACAAACGAGCAAAAAAACAATCTACTGCGAAACCATCCTTCTGTGTTAGGACAAAAAAAATACCGCAAAAGGGAAGAATTCTCGCTTATCATTCTACCGAGCAATTCACTGAAGGAAAAGAAAAACTTTCTCGAAGGAATCATCGAAACCGCCACGAACCTCCACAAAACAATGACGTATTTTTTTGTTTTCGATACTCATAAAAAAGGTACGAAAAAGCCTCGAAAATAAACAAAAGAACGACATGGAAACTGTTGGCATTCTTCGTGAAAGGATCTACTTAACAACGACTTGTCAAAACGTAAACAAAAGGGTTCGTCAATTTAAGATTCTCAGAATATTTTTATTTCGAAAAATACTTCGAATTAAAGTGACGGAGTCTACGTACGAGGGTCCTGTGGCTAAATAATAACAGCCGCACAGGTCGATCGATCAGGTTAAGCTACGCTTGCCACGGTTGGTCTGTGGATGGGTGACCATCTTTACATACCGAGACCCCTCCGTGCCTCGGAAAGCATGTTAAGCCGTTGGTCCCGGCTGTCATTTGTGGATCTTTAACAGCCGTTACGGGTAGTCAGAAACCCGAAAGTTGACAACCAGTCTTACCAAGAGGCATCGTATTACCCAGTAACTGGGTTGTGGAGGTCAGATAGGCAGACGCATTAATATTAAACTTACATGTAATAAAGAAATCTCGATGCCATGTAAAGTCGTAAACACTTTGCGAAGCCAGCCTACTTTCAAAGTCCGTCAACGAAGATACGAGGGCCGTCCGAAAGTGGGTCGAAACCTGTAAGTGAACCCTACTCCCGATTAATTAAATTTTTTGGACGGGCAATATAACATATCGAGAATAAGGACAACTGTCAAATAGTGTCAATCTTAGATCGGGCTCCAAACTAATCTTATATCTGTAGGTCTTACGAAGTAAGAGACGCCCGTGACTTCGGCCGATACTACAGATCTCGGCTTACGGAGGAAACCTCCAGGGTCGGGTCGCTGGTATTATTTAAAGCAAAGGCAACCCTGTACCAGTCTCCAGGACAAAGATATGCATAGTGCAAAAGTTGCAAAAAACTCAGCGAAGGGAAACTGCAGAGCTCAAAGGCAAAGGGCAGGCTATTATAAGTTATGCATTGCAATCATGCTGTACGCTCCCCGGCGAGCGAGCCTTACATACTTTGCTAATGAAAAGTAAGTGAAAATACGATGTGTATAGTGTGTACTTAGATATTAATCTCGGGTAATGAAAGGGCTTTAATAAGGTGGTTAGATTATTAATGATAGTAATAATACTATCCTAAAATACAGGGTTTTAGAAATGGGGCACAAAAGACAGATATCCTGACGTTTCAAAAACCTTGTAAATGGTTCAAAAAGACTTTCGGATGCTCTATAATCCCCCTTTTTTCAGTCCTTGCCCAAAAATAGCATAATCAGCCTATAATGTTCCCCACTACCGGGACACAAGCCTCCTTTCTGTGAGAGGGAGTGGGCCGTAATCTACCACGCGGGCCCAATGCGGGTTGGTAGATCACATGTCTTCGTATTTTTGAATCTAGGGCATGCAGGTTTTTTCACGATGTTTTCCTTCACGGTTTACGAAAAATAACGGAACAATTTAAATTGATCTTCAAGTGGCGGAAAACTCTCATCAGAGTTCGCGCTTCTACAAGGTTATGTCATAAGATCCTTTTGAAATACAGAAGCTCGCGCGGGAGATCTTCATTTTAGGCCTCACGATAATAATATGGTCTACTTCTCTACAAGCCATGGCGATACAGCAATTATAACTTACTCAATAACTTCCAAAACCCTCAACCGTATAACCTCAAAAACTTCATTTAGACCCATTCAATCTTCGTCTGCGTCTCACCAACGTTCTCTCAAACATATCAGTACCCACGCCTACGCATATCATTGATCCGCGCTGATTGCTTTAATCTCACGGCCCAAGGCGTAGTTAGCCGTTGCTAGTTCACAGTTTGCAAATGAGACCACATTAAATGAGCTAATCATAATAATCTGCGAACACAACTGGTTTATACTTCTGTGGAGTTTGGAACTGAAGTGGAGTTGAGAGAAAGAGGTCATGTCTACTATTGGTTGGAAATCTAGTCAAATTTAACACTTGCATCTTTTTATGAAAGAGTAGCTTCTGCCTACGACTTCGTCCGCGTGTTTTAACATAAGCTATGGCATTTGGCAATAGCGTACATTTCTATCAGTGAAAAAAATTTTGAAATCGGATGAGTAGTTTCGGAGATTACTTTTTACACACAAACTCACAAATTTTACCTCTTCATAATTTATGTGTAATATGGTGTTAGGCATGCTTATTTTTTACGTCTTTAGAAAAACATTTTCTGGACGTTAACTGCATGTACTAACGTAAAACTCAGAATACCAACTATTTACAAAATAACATGGAAAAAAATTATTGTCCTAACCAAGACACAGGAGAAACTTGAAGAAGGAAAACACAAATCAACAGCCAACGAAATGACACCCAAAAATATCAATTGTAAAGAAATGTAACATAATATAATAATGTAACATAAGCCACAAACTATTATATACACAATTCTGTAAACCAATCACAATACTTTTAATGTCATAAGAGCCCATTCAAAAACTTGTTTTCAAATCTGTTTTCGGGTTGACAATGCACTAAAAGTAATGGCGGAAAACGTTTTAGTAAACTTTATCAACATGCCCTGAGTTTTTAAGTGCAGTTCAGACACAGCACGGGGACTATGAAAGTCTTTAAGACTGTATCTATAGACAATTGCTGTAAAGTTTAAGTTTTAAAATGCTTTTATTGTTGTTAACGACTAAAATTATCAATTTGATGTTTTCTTCGGTGTTCTTTTGGCTTATATCCAGGTTTCGTCCTGCTGTAAAACCATAGCTTTAAGTGAAAAGTCTTTGTTCCCAAATAGTTTTACATCTTTATTATGAAAGGTATGAAATTGAAGCTCTTGGTGCATTTTACCATTTTGTAGTACCTATTTTCATGATGGTTTCGGATCAATCTTGAAGATTGTATAGTATAACCGGAGAAACACTGGTATTCAGCTGCATCTGGTTCGTCTGAAAGCTGGCTTCAACATAGTTGGGAAAAGGCTAGGCAGATGATGATGTACTTTGAAGCGCAAAACAATAGTTTGACACCTGGAGGAAGCTATTGCTCATATTGTTGGTATTATAGTCTTAGAATAACTAAATAAGTAACATTCCAAGACTATCATCTTCCTTATCTTATCTTATTTTTTTTTGTTAGCCCGTACTGCCTTACAGCTGGGCAAAGCCCTTCCCCAAACCCTTTCAGGAACTTATCGACACCTCCATGCAATAACATCGTAACTCACTTTTTTCCAAAAATTGAGTTACAACGGCATTGTTATGTAAAAAAAATGCATTTTTTTTTTCTGTACTATCATTGTAATTCTATTCCCTTTTGTTTCTAAAATATAAAAACATAATATGTAACTTAACACCTTGGAGTTACAATTATCTGACCACAAAAATAAATTAAACTACAACAAAACTAAATTGTAACTCAGACATACAATGTTTGTCCTCGTAACTTATATGTCATTTCACTGTTTTGTTTTTCACGTAAGTCATGCAAACCCATGAAAATAATTTTTCTTTTACAACTTAACCATACCTATTTATAGTCCGCCTAAACTATATTAAATAGAGCCAGCTTCAAAAATTGTACGGGGGTTTTGAGTTTGCTATAATTTTTCAAACTTTAAAATCGCTCTCCTGTAAAATCACAAAAAGTGAGTTACGATGTTATTGCATGGAGGTGTCGTTATATTCTTACTTAATATAAATTGAATTCGCTTTTAGCACCTGTCTGTGTGGCCGTGTTGTTCTGCTTAACTACGCAATGGATTTTAATGCAGTTTTCACCATCATTTAGAGAATATATTCCGATGTCTCGATCCCGTGGTAATAATAATAAGTTTACTGATTCATAAACAAATGTTACAATATTTAGGTATGACACTGGATTCCGCACTAGGATACCCTGTGTCGCGGGATCCAGTCTCTTTCGACAGATGATATGAATTATAAAATATAAATTAACAAATGCAGCGGTTTCAGTATAATTAATTCAACTTACGACTAAAAAGTAGGTAACTAAAAGGTATGTGGTGTGTAATGAGTGTAAGTACGTATGAGTGTGAGTTTGTATGTGACGAGTGTAAGTAAGCATGTTATGAGTGTGAGTGTGTATGTGATAAGTGTTTGTGTGTATGTGATGATGAATACTTTAATAGTTGAATGATAAAAGATTTTCCGTTTCAGCATAATTAAGCCCAAGCAGGCAATCCTGAACCTGTTTTTTGCACCCAAACTTTGTTGAAGGGAAGGTTTTTAGCTTTTTGTTAACTTTAACATACAGGTATGGTCCAATACGAGAGAAAGCCTTATTGCCAAATTTAATTTTGCAGTAAACTCTGTTCCACTTAGATTTTCTACGTGTGCGCTGATCTATTACCTCTGTAGCAGCTGCTGTGTCATGAAATTTAAGTAGCAGTAATATCGGATCCTAATCCAGGTCATGGTCTGCCCCTACGCTAAATTACATTCAAATCCGTTCAGCCGTTTTAGCGTGAAAGCGTAACAAACAAACATACAAAATATCAAAATTTTTCTTTGTAGTATAGGCTAGTTTCCACCATCAATAAATTGAAAATCTATTTAGTCCGTCAGAGTATTGGAAAATAATGGACACGTATTTTTTGTTTTTGTGAATCAATGAATATTGACAAAGATATAACGCATCGAAACTCGGGATTCCGGCTCGTGACGTCAGAACGCAATAAAAATTATACCAAGGTGTGACGTATTGAGAATTTTAAAAGCGTCGTATCTTCGTCAATTTTGGTTTACGTAACAATAGAAAAAATACGGGTCAAATATTTTTTTATAATCTAACTGACGGACTAATTAGATTTTTACAGTTGACAAGACAAGTTTAGATTCGTAATACCGAATCTTTTCTCTTTATAATATTAGTTTAGATTCGATTAATATTAAAATAACATGTATTAAAGACATCACGACGCTTTATCAAGTCGTAAAAACTGTGGGAAGCAGGAACGCGTCGCTAATCCTACAACAGACGTTCACAAAAGAACCTCGTCATCAAACCTTGTTTAACCTCACAAGCCTTGTTTATGTTTATCTCACATAAAACATTTCTGTTTTCCAATAGAAATAAAACAGAGATTTATCACTAGAAACACGAGAATATATCTCGCTCGAGATGTAAGGAGAATGCTAATAAATATAAATAAATGATATATTATGTTTTTTGTTTCGATATCCATTACCATTGATTGATTGCGCCTGGCTGTGATTGTTCACAGGTTAAGCCCCAATTTTCTTTTTATGGCCTTTTTCTTGTTACAATGGTGATTTGTCTTTGATTTTGTAGCCTCTTGATTTTTAGGGTCCCGTACCTCAAAAGAAAAAAACGGAACCCTTATAAGATCACTTCGTTGTCCGACTGTCTGTCCGTCAGTTAAGACCCTTTTTTTGAAGAATGCGTGGAATTATCAAGTTGAAATTAATATCAAATATTCAGGGCTGCAATCACTTTAAACAGTAAAAAAATCAAACTTCTAATTCAACGTAACCAAAAGATATAGGGTACTTCCCGTTGACCTAGAATCATGAAATTTGGCAAGAACCAATGTCATGTAGCAAAAGTATAGGAAAACATCCGAAAACCGTAAATTTGTAGTTAAATTACAAAAAAAAAACCGTGATAAACTATATTTACATACCTACAAATTTGTACGGAACCCTCGGTGCGCGAGTCCAACTCGCTTTTGTTTTATTATAAAGTATCACAGTCGGTAGTACTTACTTTATTCACATTACAATCTAGCCTATTAGCTAATAAGTAATTTAAATATAACTTAAGCTACTAAGTAACTATAATATTAAGAAATCGTTCAATAACGTCTTTCTTATTAACTAAGTTAAGTAAATGATAAATGATTTTATTTCTGTAAGTAGGTTTGTACAAACACTTTTACACGTCAATCATATTTTTTTAAAACGAGATGAGGTCGGCGTTTCCTATCTGACTACTCTGAGAAGAAAGGCCGAAACAAACTCAGAGGTCACAGTCTCTTTTAAAGTCCAGACATAATCTTGGTGAGATCATGTGGAGACCATGTAGATTGGTGTCTGAATTGGTCTTTTGAGGAAAGAACCACACAGATTGAGTGGACCCGTCCAGTCAGTGCACGCATTTGTCAGTAATCATGCAGCTCAACTCAAACTTAGGGAGCTCAACGATTCGACGAACAATACCAAAGAAAGGACATTTGGGTAGGTCGCATAAATTACTCAAACTGCCAGACCATGACTAAAACTATCTGAGAAAAAAACAAAGGCAAACTAAAATTAACCCACATAGTCTTCACATTCACAGTCATTAAAAATAACATAATACTTTACAAAGTAAATATTCATGTCACTGTATATGTAAAATTTATCAATGTCAATGTGTATATAAAAATCCAGAAATAGTCTTGGTCAGATCATTTTGAGGACCATGTAGATTGGTGTCTGAAATGGTCTTTTGAGGAAAGAACCACACAGATTGAGCGGACCTGTCCAGTCAGTGCTCCCATTTGTCAAAAAAATGTGCAGCTCAACTCAGAACTTGAGGAGCTCAACGATTCGACAAACAATACCAAAGAATGGACATTTAGGTAGGCCGCGTAAATTACTCAAACTGCCAGATCATGAATAAAACTAACTAAGAAGGAAAACATAAAAAAAGATAGAAAAGACCCACATAGTCCTCACTTTCACGACAATTAAAATAATATTATACTTTACAAAGTAAATATTCACGTCTATAAAGAGAGAAAATAAAATAAATAATAAGCAAAAAAAAAAAAAACCAAACAAGATTCACTGTGTAAATTTATTGGAGCAGCTCAATCCCAAGCATGTTTATCCTCAGTATAGTCTTTAACAGAATAAAAGGCTTTCTGGCATAGTTTCCGCTTTATAGAAGATTTGAATTTATTAAGGCTTAGATCTTGAATGTGGCTAGGAAGTTTATTATAAAAACGTATACATTGGCATCTAAACGAGCCACTTATTTTCTTAAGCCTGGTTGTAGGAACAACGAATTTGTGTTTGTTCCTAGTATTTATATTATGGATATCACTGTATTTTTTAAACAGATTAATATTTTTATGTGCGTACAAAAGATTTTCATAAATATACTGAGAAGGCACAGTCATTATATTAATCTCTTTAAATTTGTGTGTCTGGGACTTAATTTATAAATTGAACGAACTGCCCTTTTTTGTAAGACAAATATTATCTGAATATCGGCGGCATTTCCCCACAACAGAATACCGTACGACATCACACTATGAAAATAACTAAAGTATACTAAACGGGCTGTCTCTAAATCAGTTAAGTCACGAATTTTTCTAACGGCGTATGCTGCGGAGCTAAGCTTTTTTGATAATTTATCTATATGGGGGCCCCATTGAAGCTTGGCATCTAAAGTTATGCCCAAGAATACGGTGGTATCTTCGGGATTCAACACTTCATCCTTTATAAGCACACTAGTTTTTACTTGTCTAACGTGAGGTATGGTAAACTTAATACATTTAGTTTTTTTCTCGTTAAGAAGTAGGTTATTAACATTAAACCAGTTAACTACTTTATCGAGGGCGCTATTTATATTGTCAGTAACCAGCTGCTGACGTTTGAGTTTAAATAAAAGTGAAGTGTCATCTGCAAACAACACTATATCATGATTATCCTTTATGAGGTAAGGCAAGTCGTTAATATAAATAAGAAACAAAAAAGGACCAAGAATTGACCCCTGGGGGACCCCCATTGTTACAATTGATCCGGGTGATCTTTTCCCGTTAACATCAACTCTCTGAATCCTATTACCTAAGTATGAAGTAAGAAGATCTAAAGCGGCATTCCGGACTCCGTAGTGGTGCAGTTTCCTGATTAATGTTTCATGAAAAACGCAATCGAATGCCTTGGACAAGTCGCAAAAGATGCCCAAAGCATCGCATTTATCCTCCCATGCATTATAAACATGTTCTAAAAGTTCAACACCGGCATCAGTAGTCGAACGACCCCTTGTGAAACCGAACTGTTTGTTATGTAGTAATTTATGTTTATTAAAAAATCTTTGCATTTGATCTAAAATAAGTTTTTCAAAAATTTTGCTAAAGGTAGGTAGCACTGAAATTGGTCTATAATTAGTAGGGTCTGATGTACTACCCGATTTAAACAAAGGTATTATTTTACTGTATTTCATAAGATCAGGAAACTCACCACAGTCAATACAATTATTAAAAATAACAGCTAGAGTAGGTGCAACAATGTTTATAATCGTCTTCGCAACGTCCACAGAATTACCCCATAGATCCGGGGTCTTTTTAACATTTAACGTGTGAAAGGTTTTAATTATATCTTTACAAGTGACATATTGAAAAGAAAAATCAGAATCACAAACTGGAACGTTTTCTTTAAATAAAGACTCTGCAGCGGAGGGTGATGAGTTGAGGGATTTAGTCGTCGATACGGCATTCAGCAAAGAAATTTTCAAAGGCCGCGGCGACTTGAGAATCTGATTAATTATATTGTCATCAATAGCAAGGCTGTACTCACTACCTCGGTTGCATGACCTTCCCGTTTCGCTATTAATGACATTCCATGTCATTTTAATTACATTACTACTATTTTTAATTTTTGAACTCAAGTAACGTGACTTGGCCATACAACAAACAAGGAGCAGATACTTGACTCACGTGTTCTAACTGTGACTAATGATGAGACAAAATTACTTTTTCTGTTGTTATAAATCAAATTTTGATTTACCCACAGTTGAGAGGGCCGACCTGGGAAACGAACCCAGGACCTTCATAACTTTTAGGGCAATTGAATTATGGCCATGCTGTAGAAAGTTTTTTTGTTGGAAACGACCTCTTTATCTCCCTATTTTTTTTTTTTACTTTTTGTCCACCCTGTATATGCAAAATTTACTCACTTGGGGAAATCGATAGCAAATTATAGAAAACATAATAATTAATTTAAAAACCTTGATTCTTTAAAACCCCAACGGGTAATAAGGCATCGGCATCGGTTGGCGTGGTTTTGAGGTCAAATAACACTTATCGCACTAATTGGCATTAATCCACTCCTATTGCAATTAGTTAGTTAGCAATTATAGGAATACTAGTACTTGGAATTTGAAACTTCATTATAAGTTTTTGGATTAACATCTATAGAATAACCAGCTGACCCGACTGACGTTGTCCTGTCCAAATTTCAATTTTGTTTGTGATCGTTTTGTGAATTCGGAATTTTTAATTTTTTCGGTAAAGTTTATTTTCCCATATTTTTTCCATAAAAACCTAATTCGGACTACAAAAATGTTAAAGCTAAAAAATGCGAAATCTTTCCAGCCGTTTTCAAACGATGCGGTTACCAACGAACAACATTTCATTTTTATTTTATTTATAGATAGAAGAAGAAAATCATGCTGTAATATTTTTTCTGAAAAGTTAATTTCGAACCTCACTCAAATTCTGCACACAATTCCAAATCGAACTCATTTGTTTTTAAAATAAATCCTCACGGGTTCAATGTTTGCAGAATAACGCTGACATGAAAACCTTATTTTATAAAGCTTCATCTATAGAAAACGCCGATTCGTTCGTCTTTATACGCCGCCATTGAAAGGCGGAGGCCTAATTAGACACAACATGCCTTATTGCCTCTCCTTTGATATAATCGGACGTGATCTGTGAGCTAATTAACTGTGTGATTTTCATCTGGTAAACTATGCCGGTGTAATACAAACTATTCACGGAATCATCATCTACCTAGACTGTGTTTTTGGCGCAGCCGTGACGCACACTTTCCTGCTAATTTCTTACATGACACTTTTTATTTGATTTTTATTTTTTTATCAGCTGTATATTATATTTTTTGCCTTTTAGTCTGTGCTAAATAAATGTATTTTCTTACTTTTTTTTCTTTCTAACTATGCTGGGGTTGGCTTCCAGTCTAAATGAATGCAGCTAATACCAGTATTTTACACAATCCAGATACTGGGTAGCACGATACGCCTTGGCAAGACTGGTTTCAGACTGAAACAGAGATCCAAGTAACGTATCCACCTACCAAATAATGTGTACCTACTTACCTATCAGAGAGAGAAAATTATTGCATTCAAAGAATTTTAAAACCTCGAGCACATTTTGTGATGTCAGCTGCGTTATCAACCTTGCTTCACTGGATACCACGATGTTATCCATTTTTGGATTACTCCTGGCATCTGAGGAGAAAACTTTGAGGTCTATATTTTAGAACAGATATAAATTCTTGAAATAAAAGAATTTTATAAAAGCAAATGCCTTGCCTATAACCATCGCACGACCTAGAGACGCTGGACACCTCATAGTTTAGAATCCATTTAGCCGTTACAAATCTTCGAGGGTATTAAGAATCCCACATACATATATCGCGTGAAAAAACACAGCCCTATCTTTGATGTCACACATTCGGGTAATAAACTAACAAAACCCTAAAAAAAGTATATAAAAAAAAAGCAAAACCACTTACGTTATTGCAATATGTAATTTACAACAGAAGCATTCAACTGAAGGTCAAAACCTTACAGAACGATACTAACGCAAGCACATACAAATATGAAATTCCATTTTATACAGGTCAGATAAGGGTCATAAGGCGATTGTACCGAAATTGTAGCGAGAGATCCCTTTTTGCTTAACAAAAGTAAATAAATTGCTAGTGGCCTTAATACGGGCCTTTCAAAAATACAGAGCACCTCTGAAATATTCATAGGTACACGCTTTCTGCTTTACCTTGTATTTCTTTACTTTACAAGAAGTGAAGTGATACGATTAGAGGAGAGGAGACTGGTGAGATCACTAGTTGGATAGATTTGGATTAATTGATAGCTTTCGGTCTATCAGTTTCTACTAGGTCAGGACACACAAAAATTCAAATGAAATAGCGTACGGGTTTCTCAGGGTTGTCTTTAAAAGATCGCTTCTACCGATAAGACCGCCCATTGTGTCAACCCTTGTATTTTTTTTATTATATACTAGCGGCCTGTCCCGGCTTCACACGGGTGGACATTTTTTTTTCTTGCAATTAAAAAAGGCTAAGTATATTAATCAGTGATAATGTAGTATTCAAATGGTGAAAGAATTTTTAAAATCGGTCCAGTACCTTTTGAGCGAATTCGGTACAAACATTCATACAAATCTTTCCTCTTTATAATATTATAGTATAGAAGTATAGATTTACATCCGTAATTTTTATGGTGTACATAATAAAGAGTATTATCTATCTATCTTAGTAGTTTTGGTCCTTCTAATGACAGGGGAAAAGACAGGGAAGGAAAAGTGCCATCCATTCCATCTATTTCGACTGATGACTTCAACTTAAAGCAATTTATATTTCAATTAAAATCAATCAGTCAGAAAGATAAAGCTAGTTGCCCAATCCAAAGCATAGGAATGGGCAAGAAACTGCCCATGAAGTTTCTTGCCCGTTCCGAAGCAATATTTTGATTAAAAAAAGTGGCCATACACTCTTTTGTATCAAAATATTAGCTACTAGATAGTGGAGCCCGTCAGTCTTCTTAGCGCAATTTTTTTAATTTACAGGTATTTTTTATTCGTAGAATAAAATTAACATTTGACAGATTTTGTATGGAAGAACTGTCAAAAATTCAAAATTATTCATCGGATAAAATTATCTGGCGTTGACAAAAAATAGCCCTTCATCGTTCTTCTTCGGTGGCAAGGACCTTAGTCATTCTTCTTCGGTGGCATCGACGCACAGGCTTTTATACTGGATTCAGTACATGATTCTGGACCCCCTTTTTTTTGTTTTCGGGTGGAAACCTTCAAAAGGCACCTGAACTTTGGGGAAAAAGACCAGGTAATGCAGGATTCTTACCTCACTAAAACCACCCTGGTGATCACCATCAGCACGTGGAGGGGGTCCCGTTACCTCTTAATAGACCAATCCGGAACCCCCTCAGTGCAATGCCTGTTAGGGCATGTCTCTGGGGAGACTATAAAGGGGTCTCCTCTGAGCCTCGCTATGCACGGCATCACGTGCAAAGAGTGGACCCCTACCGTTGAAATTTCACGTCGGTTATTTTTTTTAATGTACTGAATTCATGGTACCAGGAGCTCAAGTCTGCTATTTTTACAAATTCATCATTTTAACACGATCCCATTGTCATTTTGCTAAAAGTTCGTAATCTGCTAAATTCATAATGGTCGATCATTGGTCGGTCAATGGTCTGAGAAAAACTACTACTAAATTTCTTGCTAGATTTCATTTTATATTTTTACATATTACGTATTAGTGTTTGCAATCTGAAGTAAGAAGTTCGTAAATAGCAATAAACATTACATTTATTCATTTGTCACTAAGTACGAGATTCCCATTCTATGCCATTTCTTTCAATGGAGTGTCAGTGGTTGACCATTGGAAAGTCATAATGGCGCCATTATATTAGTAGGTTACCAAACTTGTCAAAATCAACAATTATGAAATCAATGATAGACCATTCTGATACTATTGTAATAGCAGACTTGAGGCGCAGGTTGTGTTCCTACCACCCTTACATTATATCTTTAACATCTCTATATGACAGGTAAAAGTAAATCGAATAAAAATACGCGGGTTTTAACAGTAAAACAACAGAGGGGCAATAGGAAATGCGGCTGGAGAGACTTTTGAAAAAGCCTAAGTAAAAAGTAATAATTCGAGGTTTGGCTCTAGCCTATCTTTTCCTCCAATATTGGACTAATTTAAAATATTTTTCATAAACTGAATAAGAAGGGTATATACTACGTCCCTATGTTTTTATTTTTTCATTAATAGTTGTCAAATTTGTACACTAGGCCTCTGTTGACAGCGATTTAAATCGGAATTTTTTGAGGGTTCTAATGCTTACAAAAATAATGTATCATCAATAAGAAAAACATAGGGACATATAAGTAGTTAATATTTATTATTCTGTAAAAAATCAATGCTAACTTTTATGGAATAAAATTCTATGGAGAAAAGACCACCCTCATTTCCTGTTAAGAACGTTCAATCTGATCTGAGTCTCAATCTGTAAATAATACCTCTAATTTCCCTTCATTTCAAAGTCAAAGTCAAAATCAAATCATTTATTTCAAATGGGCACTTAAAAGGCACTTTTGAACGTCAAAAATTAAAATTAAAAAATTGAATTGATTCTAGTCGCCCCTTCCAAAAGGTAGTTTTCGTGTGGAGAAGAACGGGCAAGAAACTCCACCGTTACTCTTTTAAAATGCTTTACAAGTTTTTGTATACATTCATTATATAATTATATGTGAAGACGATGCACCTAAAGTAAAATTTAGTCTACCACAAATGGTAAAAAGATTTAAAAATATAACAAGGACTGGTAAATCAATTATGTGGTAGATACATTTCTGAAAAGTATTTGACATTAATTGTCACTGAGATTAGATTGCGACTAGATTTTGAACGTTTTTAATTACGGGAATTGGGCATCTGTTCTAGTGTCTTCACAGTGAGTACGCAAGTTCTTGTGTTGTAGCTAAATTCGCACATTAACATAATTAATACTGTATACTAATGTTATGTGTCTGCCACTTATTGCGAGTGTCTCAGGCTAGACTCGGTGTAAACAGCGCATAAATTTGTGTCGCCATTTATGTCTGTCTGCAGAATTTAGCAGTGTTTCTAGAGAATAGTTTTATTTGCATCATGTAACTCATTATGTGTTGATGAAAAAAACTCTTGACTTTTGAACTAGTAGGTAGGTATGCACGAGGACATACCAAGCTATACAGTTCCAGTATAAGCTGACTTCTCTTTCTGCGAAAAGCCCATATAATGCGAGGTCAGCCAAAACTGGAACTGTATAGTTGAATGTGTCGTGTGTACCTTACAGAAAAATGTACTGTTTGTCTCTGCATCACCCAAAGGTTGACTAGTAGAAAATGCCTATGGCATTAAGTCCGCCTCTGTACATGTATGTGCTTGAAGTATTAAATAAATAAATAAATAAATAAATGTATGGCGAAAACTTAGATAGGTATTTGACGGCGCTCCTTGGAAATGAATTAACAATAATTCCTTTACTTTCTCAACATTTTAGTTTCCTATTTTAAGGCTTTTTACTATATTATGAAGAAAATATTTCGGTATACACAACATACCTATACATACGTGCTGATTCCGTTCTCGTAAAAAAAAGTATTTATTTAATGTCCAAAATACAAATAAAACTTGTGTTTCTGTTCGTAATGGATTGTCAGTGATTTATGTTAAGCAATATTCTATTTAACTTCTCCCAGACGAGGCTATTATCATAAAAATCGAATACATCGGTGATATGCGAACGATACGCGATAATATGATTTCGCGGAACGGTTTATCATACTTCCAGCCATAACTTATGCTTTAGTACTTTAATACTTATGTATTTTTAAGCGCGACTGCTGAGCGTGGGATCCTGGGTTCGATTCCTGGGTCAGGCAAAGTGTTATTGAGTTTTTCCATTAGGAATTTCTTAGTAATAGTTTGGAAGTTGGCGGTGTGATAACCCCGTGCCTTAGAAATCACATTAAGCCGTTGATCCTGCGCCTGATCTCTCTTCGGTCGTATCGGATTGCCGTCCCATCGGACTATGAGAGTGAGGGAAGAGGGAGTGCACCTGTGTCTACGCGCACAGTTGTGCACTATATTAGGTATCTCCCGCGCCGCAGGCTAAGTCTCCGTTGAGATTGGCCGCCGTGGCCGAAATACAGTCTGGAGGACTTTATTTATTTACTAGCAGCGCCCCGCGGTTTCACCCGCATAAGTGTCGATCCCGTGGGAATATCGGAATAAAAAGTATCCTATATGTTATTCTGATGTATAAGCTATATTACTGTAAAGTTTCATCAAAATCCGTTCAGTAGTTTTTGCGTGAAAGAGTAACAAACATCCATCCATCCATCCTCACAAACTTTCGCATTTATAATATTAGTAAGAAGTAGGATAGTAGGATAGGATAGTAGGATTTATTTTATGTTTTTTTACACTGCGGACTACTTATGATATCGACGCTTGAAGGGTAAAATTGACTAAACGACAGGTCGAACTTCTCAGAAAAAAAATCATATAAATCCTTGTAATCATCCTACAGGCATAATTCTTACTGTTTTGGAAATCTTATTTTAGCATCTGAATCAGAATTTATATGATTTTTTAAAATGAAAAGTTAAACTTTAAACTATGTTCCTGTAAAGTTAGTCCCACCCATGTCGCTTAGTCAATTTTGCCTTTCAAGCGTCGATATGTAATTTTGATGCTTATGGCTTCGTCCGCATGATTTTTTTCCCTCCGACCCACCCCGTCGCATCGCTTCAGCCGTCCACGCTAGTACCTACCTACTACGATTTTGCTTAGTGCTCTTTCTGATTTTTTTCTTTTTACTCGGCTCCTAAGAATCCTATCGTGATCTTAAATAGCCTTCCTCAAGAATTGGGCCAACAAACGCATTTTTTTAGTCCGACTGTTGGTTCCAGAGTTTAGCGCGTTCAAACAAAAAACAAACAATCCTTCAGCTTTATTACAGGCTAGCTGCGCTCCGCGGTTTCACCCGCGTAAGTTTCGATCCTGTGGGAATATCGGGATAAAAAGCATCCTATGTGTTATTCGATGTATAAGCTATATTACTGTAAAGTTTCAGCAAAATCCGTTTAGTAGTTTTTGCGTGAAAGAGTAACAAACATCCATCCATCCATCCTCACAAACTTTCGCATTTATAATATTAGTAGGATAATAAAAATAGCCACATTATAACGGGTGCAAAAATATCCATAACGAAGCCGAGAGTACTTGTTCTTCCCGTGCGCGAGTTACATTTGCGCTCTACTGTAAACAGCGAATTTTCACACTAAAATCGACTTCCAAAAAAGACACTACGAAGTGAAAAATAACTAATAACAACCTCCTCCTTTTTGAAGTCGGTTAAAAATAATGATTAACATATATTAATGATTAAATAAAGACAATAATATTCAATTTTCCTCTACACTAATTTCGTATCTAAACAAGACAGGAGTCTTGTTTAGATACGAAATTAGTCTTCATCCCACAAAATAACAAGCCAAATTGTTTTGTCTCTGCCATATTATATACGTAACATCGTTCAGAGTATATATTTGGCAATTTTTTCGACCGAACGTGACGGGCAAGCGCGGGTGACTTCATCTGCTTGACCAAACTTCTATATTTGGAGGCAGATATTATTAACAACGGCTTCATAAATGGTTATAGAACCTTCCACCAAAACGTGGAGCCTTTAAAAATGCTTCCTAAACATGAAAATGTAATCCCATATTATGAAAAGTATGATGAGATGTTTTACTTCTTTACCTTTACGTTTTAAGTATTGAAGAACTCATACATACAGAAGGCCTTAAAAGGTAATTTTCGTCATAAAAGTAACATTTAGGCCCAATTGCACCACAAATAATTTCACGTTTAAAAGATTGTTTTTAAATGTGTTAAACGTATTAATGTTCTATTTCTGAAATTCTTTTCAAGATGACAGAGATAAAATGATGTTTTAAATATCTAAACGCGTTTAGTGATTTGTTCTTCCTTTCTTTAAGCTTGGGTTACCTAGGAAACCGGTTCATGTCAAATTGTAACGTATATACGTAAAGTGTAGACGTAGAGTATTCTATTCTATTCTATTCTATATAATTATCTGTAATTTTCACCAGAATTTGACAAGTAATAGTGTTCTGCGTTTTGACATCAAGATGTCAAAAAACGCTCTGTATTTGGACAGCCGTTATTTAACCGTTCACCGCTATCTTAAGAAACCAAAGCTTTAGTATTGCAGGTATCTATTTTTGCCAGTAATCACTGTTCTACCAAACTACTGCATGAAACAAGAAAGCATCTACATAACCACAGTAGTCCGTCAACTGCTAGGAACACAATTACTTGTAGCTACACGATCTAGAGATAAGCAAGGAATTTGTCTCGACTGCGGAGACAGAACGTTGAACAAAACTCGACGCGGAAGCTAAGTGCTGTTAGTTGTTTTAATAGACGACATTATGTTAGTATGCATTTGCTTGGTGCTTGAATATTTTTCAAGAAGACTATCTATGTTAGAAATTAAGGAGATACAAAGAAATATTGTTCAGTGAGAGATATTCAGCCGCCCAGAACGCCCCTGCGTTGAAATTTTTAACCGGTTATATAAAAAAAAAATGCTGTTCTATTCATTTGATCGCGTAGATATTGCTCTTTTCTGTGAATCAGCAAAACTGTCGGAAATTTTCACCGCAAGGGCGTTCAGAATTATGAACTGAATACATAGCAACAGTTGCGCGTCAATGTCGTTGCCACACTTTATAGAGATACTGTATACATATAGGTACTAGCTTTTTTATGGATGGGAAATTATCAAATGACCCCATAAGCAGAAGGGAGTGTCAGACTCTTACTGACTAAAACCCACCCGTGTTCTTTCCTTAGCCCTTTATGTTCCGGGGCAGCGGTAACCCTTTCGGACAATCCCGCTGCATAGGTACTAGCTGACCCGACGAACTGCGTAGGTACCACATAAGAATATGAATTATCTTAATTTTTTTCTTGAATTTTTTCCCTGTTTTAATAATTATTCTGCTATCCGGGGTGGAGACAAATGCAACAAATTAAAGATCATAAAAATCGGTCCAGCCGTTTTTTATTTATAAATGGTATAACTAACCCCACGTTTTTTATTTAGGTACCTATATAGATTAGGTGATGTATGTTTCCTTTTCATCATTATAATTTAGAGACTGATAAAGAGAGATTATTATGTGTGTTTAGCAAGCTATGAAATGGGATGTGCTTGGAATCTCTGTGAGGTATCGAATCTGAAAGGAGGTGATCTAGTAGAAAACCAAAGATGGCGACATAGCTTACAGAATAAGCAAGCTGATGATGATGGCAATAGGCTTTGGCTGGGTGGTAAGTAGCAGCTGGATGAAAATTGCCGAATATCGAGTTGAATGGCGTCACATTGAAGTGCCCTATGTCCAGCAGTGGACTGCTGTACAATCTGTCAAATTTCTTTAATAGATTTTCAAAAAACAATGCCAGGATCCTGCGTCATCAATTACCCTTACATAAAAAACAAACCTTATCATAATAAATTGTTTATTTTTAGGACCTGCGGATTACAAATCAATGTTAAATGGAATTCAACCCCTGAAATTCCTTTTTGCTATTTCCGAAACAAACATTTCAGAAACCGCAAGTTCTACAGGCATTAGGAAAAATGTTTAGTTATCAGTAATACAAAAGCAATAAGGTGCTGCATATTGCATGGTTGTAAATGAATAATAGTATTGAATGGGGCAAAGTTCTATAGAGTTTCTGGCATTATCCTTTATCGCTAAAGCATAAGGTTTAAGGTTGATTGGCAAAATTTGACAGTTTCGGGTAGCTTAATATGCTGGCATCTGCAAGTTTTACTTTCGCAAGGTATTTACAATAGCGCAGTGGTGGCCCAGTGGTAGCAACCCTGCCTTACGATTTGCAGGTCGTGGGTGGGTGGGTCGCTTTACTTTGTGTAATTTATTTTATCACCACTGCTCTCAAAACGGAGAAGAAAAACATCGTGAGGAAACCGGCGTGTCCTAGAACCAAAAATGCGAAAACATGCGACATCTACCAACCCGAACTGGGCGCGCGTGGTGGATCACGGCCCACTCGCTCTCACAGAATGGAGGCCTGTGTACCAGCAGTAGGTACGTTAGGCTGGATTATACTTACAATAACTGAAATACATATGGTATGGCTTTCTATTTGTTTAATCATTGGAAACTTGCCCGCTGGGTTTCTTTGTTATTTTTCAGGGTAAAAAGTACCCTTCCATCACTTTGTCCTAAACCACCCGTGTGTCAAACGACGATTGGCTAAAAGCATTGAGATGTGAAAACGGAACAAACAAAAAAATACACTCGCGTTTATAATATTTACTTTAATAATAGGGAGGATTGAAAGTAACATTATAGAATCAAGACTGCCCCGTTGGTCTCGTGGTTGCAAGCGCGACTGCTGAGCGTTGGGTCCTGGGTTCGATTCCCGGGTCGGACAAAGTGTTATTGAGTTTTTCCATTAGGAATTTCTTAGTAACAGTCCGGAGTTTGGAAGTTGGCGGTTTAATACCCCCGTGCCTCGGAAAGCACGTAAAGCCGTTGGTCCTGCGCCTGATCTCTCTCCGGTCGTGTCGGATTGCCGTCCCATCGGAATATGAAAGTGAGGGAAGAGGGAGTGCACCTGTGTCTGCGCACACACTTGTGCACTATAATATCTCCTGCGTACCTGGCTAATCTCCGTTGAGATTGGTCACCGTGACCGAAATCGGTCGGGGAGGCTATTATAGAATCAAGGTATCGGTAGGCTGATCAAGTCTCTGATCACAAAATGTCAGCTTTGTGATTGGTTGACAGAAAAAAACAAGTGCCTATCAAATTATTTGACAACAGAAGGTCAATTCCCGTAATTAAAAACGTTCAGTCAAGTCGCAATCTCATCTCAGCGACAATCAATGTCAAAACTTGTCAAAAATGTAGGGAAATTAGAGGTATTTTTGACAAATTGAGACAGATCAGACAGTGAACGTTTTTAAATAATAATCATAAAGTTTATTTGTGAAACATAGGTATACAATAGGTCATACATATATAAAATATTACGCTACAAATATGGTAACATGCAAAGTAAAATTACGAGAATTGCCCTCAGATAGAATAGAATAGGCTTTCAAAAACCTAGACCTAGAGCGTGTTATTGCAAAGAAAGTTTGTTTTCAGACCTAGATTTAAACTTAAACCAAGGAGATTTTTTGTAATTTCTTTCGACTACGCGGTAACTAAAGTTCTAATTATAAAACTGACAACTTAATTCCGGACTAGATACGTTTGTCAAATTTGTTTACAGAACTGTATTCATATCAGATGGAGATTATTACAAAAAAAAAATACTCTATGGTTTTACCCATGCCAGAGAGAATCTTTTGAACATTCCTCGTTCGTTTTTGTCTATTCCCAAGGTGAATAAACAAATGAAAATCGCCATGCATATATTAACGTTAAGCATACCGGTTCATTGCTTAATCAATCGCATGCCAGCTTTACCTACTGGTGTGCAGTACCTACTTATAATAACAATGGCTGCCGCTGGGAGGCGCCCTTCAGGCCCCGAAGCCTGTCTGCGCCACGTCGCAAGGACAGCTCTGCCCTGCCTTGTATTATGACACATATTCTGTTTTGCATTGTAGTTAAGTAGTTGTAGTGTTTCTTAAAACGAGATTATGTAGTCGAAATTTAATGGTGCTAGATCTACTGGGTGATGTGCATCGTCTACTTTAGACTGTGTATCTACTTGAAGAAAACATTTAATCTAATCTATCTAACAAGCCTGTATTGTCCCAATGCAGGGCAAAGACTCCTCCCTTTTCCACACAATTCTGTATTTTGCTACTGCCGGTCAGTCCTTTAAAATTATTATAATTTACTTTGATTTAGAAGATCAAAGCATAATATTGGGTTTCCACTTCCAAAATATGGGTAAAAAACAAAGATACATCTATAAACAAAGTTCCTTTTTCAAATTCAACAAATTACAGCCAACCGTAATGTCAATTTACAAAGCAAAAACGTCACGTCCGCAACTAAGCCACTCGATCAAAGCGGCGAATGAAAACGTTCCCCCACAAATTAATTCAAAGCACATTACTTAAACAAGCGTCTTAATTTACCGTAAATATCAATTAAAATTTAAACAACGACCAACATTTGAAACAAGACCACGGTCACTGGAATGTTCCATGAAACAATTGTCGAATAAAACGGCTGTAATTACAACAGCACAATGCCTACAATCCGGTAGTCGGGTAAGCATTTCCACATGAGAAGAAACCTTTATGGGTAATGGCTGAAAACTGACGAATATTATTAGCTCCGATCCTTATGCGGGCGCTTCGCTCGTGCTGGAAGAATACAACTCATGAATAATTCGGTTTCTGAACAGGGTACGTCTGAAAGGAGTATGGAATATTTTGTGGCCCCGGAGAAACACCTAGGTACATATTTGCTTTAGGACTTAATTTTTAATATGAATATGAGATAAGCGCTAAAATAGAAAAGTGTTTTGAAATTTTGGGATCGGTATCACAACCATATTATTAATTAAATTCTAACAAATATATAACTAAAGTTATAATTATTATCAGCACGTGTGACCCATTTATCTGAAAATTCGTCCACTGCAGGACATATTTGTCGTATTGTAAACCAAGCTTAATTGCGAAATGTGGCAACGCCCGTATTTTGGCGCGAATCTCGGTGAAAAGTGAATCCGCGCTAATTGAAATTCTCACACCACGAAACCTCGGACGCTGCCAAAGGCCTCTGGTTCGTAGCCGAAAACTTGTATCGTGGAACAGGAATTAAAAAAAAAAGAAATCGACTAATTGGCGTGTTCATGCCATTTTTTGAAGTTGATTTAAAAAAGGAACGGCCTAAGCAAATTAATCCTTGAATTTATAGCGATTTGCGCGCCATCTTTTATTTTTTATTACACGGAAACTAAACTATAGTCGAACCCCTTACTAATAAACGTTGTATAACGTCTGTATAGTTACACAACGCTTTGTCTTCTTCTTTCGAAAGTCAAATTACTGACGACTGAAAGGGAGAAATCGGTGTGTAACTATTCATCTGATATAATACGTTTATTAGTAAGGTTGATAATGTTATGAGTATATAGTTTTAAATCAAAACAAGGTAAAGCTAGTTCACGTAAACATCGTAAAAGAGAATGAGGCGGAAAATAATTCCACAACTTTCCTCTGTTTTATATTCATTAATTGATTCCTACGCTTCGCTGTTCATAATTTATTCGAGTGTTTTTATTTGTGATGCCTCCACCGTTTTACTTAAAATGTTCACGTTATTTGTAACAGGCGCGGCGGATTAATAAACGAACGCTTTTAGGATTTTATTTATTTTCCATTTTTGATGAAAGTTGAAAACTATCGAAACATTTTGAACCTTTTTTGTTACACGCGCTGTATTGATATCTATACATCGGTACTACTTAGCTTCTAGAGAATGGTGCCAATATCGGAGTGAGCGTTAGAAGTGATTCCCACTAAGTCGACAATTTAATCCGACTAGCGATTGAAACATAACTACGATATTTGATCGAATCGTCAACTTAATTCGGTTGCACAATAGTGTTTATGATTGAAAAGGAAAGTGCAATAAAGAGTCTATTAACTTAACTGCGCTTTTCAAACAAACATTTTCTCGTGAAACGAACTCAGAGGAAATTACTATCTACAGAACGAGGGGCGCCACAATCTCGATCGAAATATTAAGTAAGTTAATTACCTACATATCACAATCGCAATTTCAGTATCGTATTGGCTACGTGTTGGCACAAAAGCATGGTACAATGAATGAAGGAGGTTCTGTAAAACAAATGTTTGGGACCCAGATTTTCATTCTTCAGTAATCAATCACACGACACCTATCACTACAAGGACCTATCACAATCACGTGCAGAGTCAACAAAAAAGAAACAAACACAACACTTCAGCTTTTCGTTAGCACAAAATATTTGTTTTAATAGTCGCAGCGTCGCAGTGACGAACAACCCCTTAGGTGCCTGCTACTTGGCACAGCCAGGCACCACGTTGTACACAATTCAACGAGCCGTGACTTTCACTGCGGTCCCCAATGGGCACTCTTTGAGTTCATTCAGATTGGCAAACGGTTATTTGTTTGTTTGTATTTAAATTTTGAGCCGCCATAAGCCGATTTTCGTATTTGCTGAGTTAACTTTTCGGGTTTGTGTCTGGTTGAGTCGGCAATACATTTTGTTTCGGTTGTTTAGGCTTTGGTTTTAGGGATACAAAGGTAGGAATCAATTGATGCTTGTTAGGATAAAACGTTAATGTGGAAAAGCCACATCAACATTAAATCTTAACAAGGATCAATTAATTTTATAAAATACTAGGCTTTGTGCCTTCTACCAAATCGTTCTTAAGGACCAATTCAATGCAAATGCGTAATGAGTGTTAATGTGGCTATTTTAGAAACAATGCGGCACTTAGTATTATGTTCAGTATGTCCTGTTGCAAGGTGTCAAACTCATTGCCATATTCTGGTTCGACTCTATATATATGGCCATTGACATGCTATGGAGAAAAATGCAACGTATGAACAACAAGAACAAAACATTAATAAGTTTCTCAAAGCTATCAGAACCATAGCTCGCAATAATGCTTTAAGCCACAACTCAAAGCCGCAGCAAATAGCAATAGTAATAGCTACCTCCTAGCACACCAGTAAGATATAAAGCAACAATAACGGTCTCAGAACAGAACATGATAATCCAGAACTACAAACTACCTGAGAACTTGGAGCTCACTGCATCACTTCAAAAGGAACCGCTGCGGTTACCAACTACTAATAACCATTTAAACGGTAATGTACAAGATAAACTTTTCCGCAATTTTCACTGAAACGCTTTTCAACCTATTCGCTTTGAAACAGGAAAGAAATATGGTGTTCTTGTCATCTCACGTAAGGAGGTAAATTGTTGAAATAAAAGCTAAGAGGAATAACTAACCCCCTTACTAATAAACGTATTATATCAGATTAATAGTTACACAATGATTTCTCTCTTTCAGTCGTCAGTAATTTGATTTTCGAAAGAAGACAAAACGTTGTGTAACTATACAACGTTTATTAGTAAGGGAGTAAATATGTAGTGATTGTGCTGCTTGGTATGTTGCCACACTAACCATAATGTATAGAAAGCCTTTTGTCTTACATGCACTTTGTCATCGTCATCTCATAAGAACACACTGCAACAACATCACACCATTGAAATAACTTAATATTAAAAATTGTATATTCGCAACATGATAATTGCAGAGTCATTGTATGTAAGAAATCTGCAAGTCCACAAGGACCAGAAAAGAATAGAATAATCTTTATGATGTTCATCATGCGAATGCAAATTACAGAAATACATTTAGAAATTTTGCATAGGGTGACACAATGGGCGGTCTTATAGCTAAAAGTGATATTTTAAAGACAGCCTTTAGAATAAAGGGAGAAGGAGAGACAATACTGTAAGTCTGTGGTGTAGCATTTACATATACAATAAATAGGTACATACATACATATAGCATGTACAGACGTCAAATTAGTTTAGTAGGTTTTCAACTTTATCGCTGAAGCATATCTAAAATTCAAAGTTGCCTGGGAAGACAGTTTCGGGTAGCTTGATGTGCTGGCGTCGGTACTCATCTATGTAATCCAGAATCCTCAATATAAAAAAAACCTAAATGATACAGATATCCATCGGGTTCTAACCATAAAGCTACAACAATGAGCTGCAATTCGTAATTCAGCAGGTTTCAATAAACCAATACCTCGAGCACACACATGCATAATAGATTAGAACCCTCACATTAATCTGATCGGTTCAAAATTTTGTTAGTTACTAAACTAGTATTCGGACCTTTGTTCATTAGTTGGCTAAGTATTAAAGTTAAAGTGAACAGCTTAAGCTTCAGTTAAATGCATTGTTCGATCTCTTTTGCGTGTATTCGACAAAATTACTTATAGGCACTCAGCCAAATGACGACGCAGTTCAAATGGAATACGAAATTGATACGAAAATTGGTCGAAAAACAGTTCGTACATTTTCTCATTGACAGTTTATTTAGGCAAACGTTGAAATAAGAACTGTCCATCATAGCGATCTATCCAACCCAAGATGGACTGGAACATGGGCTGAACCAAAAACCGTCCATAGAAATAAGTGATAAAACAACAAAACACCGTTTCCCTCTCAACATCCAAATTAACACAAAAAGAAAGAAAGGGAATAATGATAATTAAAATCATTTACCCTGCTCAGAATATACAGCCGCCCTAATGGCGTACGCATTAAACGTATACCTACTGACATCGCAATATATTCTGCGAACCGCTCTGCCCACAGAGTTGCCATATTGCAAAAATGTGATTCTCCGGCCGAATCGCTTTAATAGCAAGCCCTGATCCCACGCCTGGATAAATGTTAATAATAAATATGGTAAATAATTGTTAGGATAATTAAGTAACTCCGCTCTTTTTGCGTCACTTCAAAGGGTTTTTCGAATGCCGGAGTTTTTAAGGTGTCAAAGTGTTTCAAAGGAAAGGGTAAATTTTATATTTGATCTTCAGATAAAGTTCAAGTCTCATTTTAGCATGAATTTTCATCTCAGAATCAACATCTTATTTACTAAAAGCTTCACATTTTGTTCTTGCATTAGATTGAAAACATTGCAACGAAATGCTTACAGTGTGGGACAGTAAGCAAATCGGCTTGTTATACAAAAACATCTGAATCATATGTAAAAATCACCGGCCAATTCACAACACAACAGTATTGTTTTCATTCTCGAAACAAATAATACGTTTTACTTAAATAAATCACAAAAAAACAACACGAAGATACAATCACTCATTCTTTTCACAAACTGTCGAACTCACGCCGCACAATCGACCAATTTCAAACTGGCAACACCCGCGAAAATGCTTAACAAAACAGAAAACATAAATCTGTGTCAATACCAATTAACTGTAAACCACAGAGAGAACACAAAAACACTGGAAATAAATCAACTGACATTCACAAAATGTTACTTTATTGTTAATGCGTTAAATGTAAATTTTGTGGTTTTTGTGGAGTAGCCAAATGTAGTTTGACAAACGATTGTAAGTGTCTGATGGAAATTTGTTACAATTGTTTGATAGACATGGCTAAAATGACAATTTTATCGTACGCACTATGTGTAGTAATATTTTATTTTAAGCCACGCTTGTAATGCCGATAAGTTACATAACTTTATTAAACTAATGACCTACTATTTACATAAAATAAGCTAACAATTAAAATAATAATTATGTTTTCTCTATAACTCAATTTATAATTTTCTTTAACCATAGATAAAAGGTTAGATACATTTTGACTGCACTGTATGCATTTTTGTTTGTAGAATACCATGTTGTCTAAATTTGATATTGTTTCGCTGTATTAGGAACGTGCTGGATTTACACACATTATGTAAGTAGTATATACAAAACAAAAACATGAATAACGTTATATCCACAATTTTGGCAATTTTATTTATAAAACTTAGATGGACACAGAGTTCGCACTTCCTGATGAATTTAATTTAAACGGCCATACCCAATAAAATAACAATTTCTACCCAATATTCAGTTTTGGACTTGCAATTTAATATTTAAACACGCACGTCCTGCTCATAAAAAGCTGTGATACCCGACTGATTTGGTCAGAATAAAGATCAATCGTTAGGTTTTTCAAAAAAACCCAAGTTGCTCCAGGTACACGTGAGGGGTTATGAATTTTATCAGATTGACGTTTTGCCTCGAAGCAACGATTGCACATGCATTTTTGATAGTTATCACAGGTTCTTTTTGAATCAACACAATACTACTAAATACAATTTAACCAATAGGTATAACCTACACGTTATGCGAAGGTAAGAAGAAAATTGATAAGCGAGCTTCCACAAATCACTTCAGTCATTTTAAAAATTGAATAATCTTACATGGAAATCTTTGTCAAAAACACCCAGATATTCCCCTCAAAAACCGCCTACAACAAAGAACATACCATCAATCGCGACACACTTCCGTACCCAACTTTTCTAACCGACTAAACCGATACAGCATTATCAGGATAAATGACGTAACGTCAGCACAACGCTGCAAAATGCTGGGAGCAGCGACGAACCACTGAGCTCGCGATCTCGGCGAGCTCGCGACGGTAATGGTATGAAAATGATAGATCGACACACTGCACTACACTACACTGTAAATCTTGCCTCTGACGGGGTAAGCAGAGTTTGAGGCTACTGCAGACAGACTTGATATAAAGGCTTTTAAACAGGCAATGCCAATTCGAAGACTTTGGACTGGCGATTGAGAATCATGAATCTTCGTCGTGGTGTCAGTTTCTGAAAATCTCCTCATTAATTTATTAGTAATAAATTAATGAGGAGATTTTTATTATTACCAAAGCTCACTTCAAATGATGTGATTGATTGTGTCACATGCGGAAGGCTGATTTACAGATCAAAGAATTGCTCAGTAATCAAAACACCGGAACGACCTAACTGTTCACGTCGGAAAACTGTGTGAAAATAACAACAATATAATTAGAACGAGACTCTCACAAAGCACCATTATACACAAATATACTATAAATCTAATGACCGCTTATTCCCTAATGAAACAATTACAACTTATTTCCTAATCTAAACTTTATTTCTGTCATTCCGTTTTTTCCTTTTTTTATCGGCCCGAACGTAATGGCATGAAAATGATAGATCATCACACACAGCACGACAGTACTCGCTGTAAATCGCCTTTTCATTTGTGCTCGGAGTAAAGTAAGCAATATCGACACGTTCTAGACATTTTGGGCTTGAACATTCAATAGGAGTTTTTCTTAGTTATATAAGTTGGGTTTTTGAAATGGCGTTTGTAGAAAAACTGTTGGTTGAAATTGAAAATTGACTTTTCAATAGCTGTCTGTTTCCATACACACTTTTGTGGAGTAAACTTACATACAGTACAATTTATTGTTTCAACTAACGATTTTACGAATTATTTAGCACCACCAATTAAACTTCAAGAGCTATCAGTGTCATCATTTTTGTGTTTGTACAACATTGATTTATATCGATTAAATAGTTTTTAGAAATGCTTGCTCAGTTTTTCTAAACCACTACAAATTCGCACAAATGAAAATCTTAAAATCATTAATAACATAAACACAATGCCAAAATCCCGTTCCGAAAGGAACAAAGCAGTCCTTTCTTGGCCACGTCTGAAATATTATCGGAATAAATGGAGTCACTTTAAGAAAACGTTCGGGAACACAGCTCGTGATTGTAATGGCGTCATCTGATATATTTCCACGTGTTGCACTCAATGACCAAGCCAAAAATATGCTTGTGGGATTTACTACTTTACTTCCAATTTTAGTTTTTGCATTCCTTCGACATTTATTTTGTTTAAATTAACATTAATCAGTCATTTAGATTCTAACTAATCTTTGCCTATAAATAAATTGATAATACTACTAAGCCAAATCTCCCTAATCACTTCGTAAAAATCTCTTACCCAACTTAACAATCTCCCCTTAATTGCGAGAACAGCGATGTCGATTCAAAGATAAGACAAAACAAATTAAAACTTGAGACCTTAATTTCGTTCCTAGAGCCAGAAACAGATTCCGTCGAAGAGAAAAAGTTTCAGAACTACTTAGAGCCGACCATAAGCAATTAGGTAGTCTGTAGCCAGTTTTAAGCGGCAATCATTTACTGAAATTAGTTTGCTATTTGTTTAATTAAAATGTGTCTCACACACAAACTAGCTCTCTTCTCTATCCGATCTGAACAAACCAATTCGCTTTGTGTCCTTTGTCCAGTAAGCAGAAAACACAGAAAACATGTAATTCTAGTCTATGGATTCATTTTGTTTTATCTGTACTCATTAAACGAACGTACCTACTTTGTTTGTGACCAATAAAATCAGTGGAGTAAAGATAAAGATATTTGCTTGTGAGTGTAATGTCTATCACAGATTAAGTTGCTGTCTATCACGGAGATACGATAAGAATAGATTTCAGTTCAATAATAGAACTAAATTTTCATTGAAATCAGTTGAAAGGCAGAATCACACGTGAAAATCAATAGACCAGAGACAAGGGCATTGACTACCAATTCAAGGGCCGTAGAACAATGCTTTAACGGCATCAAATCTCACCCTATTGAACTACTCAAAGACTTATATAGAGCTTGCAAACATATTAATTTGTATAGAAAATTTACATAAGCATATTGAGAAACCTTATAAAATTACTTTATATGATCTTGGTTATGGATATGCCATTAATCCGGTCGCTTAGGCCCTTGGCTGTTGTGTGTTCGTAATCAACCTAAAATGTGCCCACTGCTGGGATACAGGCATCCTCTCTGTGTGAGGGAGTGGGCCCAGTGCGGGTAAATGTCACATGTCTTCGATTTTTTTTGTTCTAGAACAAGCCGCTTTCCTCACGACATTTTTCGCCACCGTTTTGAGAGCAGTGGTGATGAAATTAAGTACTTAGACAAAGTAAAGTGCCTGTCTGTGTTTGAACTCACGACCTACAAACTCGTAAGTCAGGGCAAAACCACTCCTAGCCAATTATAAGTATACTCCGGAAACGCTGTAACGTTTACCTCTACCCAAATCACATTATCCTGCGAACCTGATGGTCTCAAGGGAGACCAAATTTTCCGAGCAAGACACACTAATTTCATGCCGTTTAACCTGCTTCTAAGGCTGTTTTTAGGTATCCATTAAGCTTTATTTCCGATGTTCCATCTTTTTCCTCATCTGTAATAAGTATTCCCCCGTCCCCTGCTACCTTCTTTTGACTAAACAAAAAAATCACATATATTGCTTCAGATTTATCTCTGAGCGTTCATCAAAATTCTTTTGAATTTAAATATTTCATCAACATTCTCGTGTAATCAAGCGAGAACTTCAAATGAGAATGAAAGAGGATTAGACGAAAATGGTATGCAGGTAGAAAATTGTTGCCAGAGTATAATATACGAGAGAGAGATAACGTAATATACCCTTTCGAGCTGTCCGTCGGGCGTTTCACGGGTCTACGTTGTGTGCATATTTTAACGGGAGAAGTGAACGAGCGCCATTCTTTCGTTTCCATAGAATTTGATCTTCATTACGGGGATATTGTGGGAATCTAGGTTGTGGGGTAAACAAGAATAACTTATCACGTATTGATTGGAACTTCTCTACGTGAAAAGTACCTTCTATCGCCTGACTACCTACCTGAAACATACTTCTGTCACGACCTTTTAATGCGTTTCTTTTATCGCAGGTTAAGTTCACTTTTACTTGAATCAAATCCTAAAAAACTGATCTTGCTTTTGAATCAAAGAAAGTTGTGAAGTTAATGGAATGATTTCAATCCTGGAGCTATGTTTGATTTTTTTCATACTTTCTCTAGAATTGGACTAGAGTTCCAAGAGTTAATGTTAATTCCTTTGGGGTATTACATTATTTAGGGTTTCTTATTTATCAGCTCTGATTTGCCAACAGTGTTACACAGGTCACGGTATAGTGAGTCTAGTCAGAAACGAAAATGTACCCTCACGGGCAAGGTAAAAGGGAAATATAGTCCCTCGGCTCCCCGAACGAACAACTGACCATTTTACTTATCCCACTCCCACACCCGCGTGCTCAACTTTAAACCCTTAACTAGCTCAACCACAGTCTCTTTGTCTGAAATATACCTTTCATTCTCTTGAAAATTGACTGTGACTTGGGAATCCAAACCAATGAAACTATGATCTGGTTTTAACAGCGTGAATTCTCAAGATAATAAGCGAAGACTCTTCTTTCGGCCAAAAATAGTCTTTGTCTTTCAGACTAGTTCTTTTTTTGGATAATCTGCTGAGTTTTCAGTTGTAAAATAAACCTATCTTAATTTTCTAAAGTGAGAACTTTCAGCTTCGTCAGACTCTAATTTAGGATTCTACGTAACGCTACTACAAGATAATATACTAAGATGTTAACTGAGTTACAAGCCGAAAGAGAGGCGAGATTGTAACCTGTTGGCAAGTCAACAGGGGCTGTAGTCCCGGGAGACTTTCCAAGTGCTCATGAATTTATTCAACGCGATACCTGCCTCTGGGGCGTCCTGCTTTTTAGGACTTAATTAACTTTAGATGCAAGATGTGATTTTTTACTTTGGATTTTCATGTGCGTTGTTTTAAGCGTAACTTTTGCGTTTTTGCGAAACTACCTAAATTCTCAGAGGAAATCATTTTAACGTAAAAAAAGAATATCTTGAGTCATCTCCTTCCAAATACCACAATGTACCAAAGAATATACGCCTTACTATGAACAGAACAATTTCGGCATATACATAAAACACGATTACCTACTCCCATAAAAACCATTTCCCCGACCAAATTCCTTGCGAAAAACAGTCTTAAAAAGGAAAGACCTCAAATTCACAGACGAGAACCATAAAGTTGGCACCTCGGTTACGAGCCACGGTAACCAAATCATTACCATCACTGTAACTACGTACAGATTCACTCGTAAAACCTGAATTTTTACGTTTTATTACCTCGTACGTATACCGACCCGACCTACGGAATGGAAACTTAGCACAACACGTGCCCCGACCAACTTTATAAACATAAAACAGACCAACAGTTGCGAATGAGTTCCGAATGTCTTCCAAATTCGAAATTTTCTTGCGGAGACCTATTTTACCTGGCCGAATTTTGAACCTGATTTTCCGGGCGGCATCCAAACCGCGTTACCTCCGTCAGCCGTAATTCCGGCTCAGCTCATTGTATCTATCACACACTACACCTCAGCTCTCACCATCACGCCAATCGATCCCCACAGGGGTAAACAAACGCGGGGGCGCGGCGGACGCCTGTTGCGTCGCTCACGAGGCGGACACTCACCGGGCAGCAAAGCCAGCAGCGCCAAGGCCACAAACATAGGGCCCATAGCGGCGACGCGCGGGCATACCACACCCGCGCACGCTGCGCTAGCACGCCGGCGCGCTCATGCGGCCTGAAACAACGTGCGGCCGGCCCGAGCGGCGCCCGGCGCGGGACTGGGCGCGCCCGCCCCCGGAGCCCCGGGCCCCGTCCCCCGCACCCCGGGCACCCCGCGCCCGCGCCCCGCTGCGCAGCCGCCAGGACAGGTGCGCGCGGCACCCCGCCGACCTGAGCCCTACCCCATGAAAAAGCCTCTATTATCATCTCGAGAGTAAAATAATCACTCAATAGTAAGCGCCACCTAAACATTGTATAACGTACGGCACACCCTGAAAATCATAAGGGCGATAAAAATGAAGGGCGTTAAGTAGGGCAAGGGCCCAAGGTCGGTGCAGCCCGGGCGGGTGACGCTCCGGCGACTCGCGCCCAATCTTTATGCGCCCTTGGAGCGTTTAGGGCACATCCCTACGTGCCAATAAAATATTAAAGAGGAGCGCGCCGCAAGATGTAGACTATTCATTAACAATTCGTTAAATCTCATTCAACTTTGATGTATAGTAACGTACGGAGGTACAGGTAATGAGCTTGAGAAAGTAGGTGAGGCTGTAGCAACAGGGCCGCTATTCAAACCTCTTATATATATACAGGGTGGAATCGAAGTCATGGGCATTATTTTAACCTAAGGCACTACTCACGATACTGATTGCATTAGGGCTATTAATACGCAAATCAAAAATATTATTAATGCAAGTAAGGAAAACCTTAAAAATGTAGTAAGTCAAATTGCACAAGGCTTATTATTGCAAATAAACACTTAAAGTAATTAAAACAAAATACTTCGTTAACGCCAATAATTGTTGAAATATCAAAATCTTAAAGCGCAGTACAGCGCAAAGCGAAATGTAAACAAACATCACCTGCGCGCGCGCGGGTTTTTCCTTACAAGTAATAATAACAATGGGCTACAAGACATTCCGTCCGGCGGGATTCCCTGAACTCTCTCCGTCCCACTCCCTCACTCGCAAAAATACGAATATCACCCCCGCGCGGGGTATGCTTCTCGCCGCAACACGAAGTCACGAACCCGGAACCAGTGTCATAACGACTGCGCAGGTGCATTGACGCGTAATTGATTTATTGATCCCGTGACGTAATCGCCGTACTCGCCGCTCGCGTCATACGGTGCTTGGATTGCAGTGTATTAAGTGTTAGTGTAGTAGTTGTGTGTTGTGTGTGTGTTTGTGTACACGATGCCTCGACCGCGTAATGTGCAGGCTAGGTACACCAACCAACAATACCCACAAATGGTTGTAATTTACGATCGCACAAGAAATTTAGTATGAACTCGTGAAATGTTCCATCGGCGCTACCCGAACGACCCTATTCCTTCACGGGGTCTCATTCCACCAGAACCACTCAGAACCTGTTGGATTTTTCGTCTTTTCACGTGCCAGCACATGCCCAAGCTCGTGGAAGAGCACCCGTTTACCCTCTGTCACTTTACCGACAAATAAGGTTTTTTCAAAATAATCCACAAGCTAGGTACGTAAATGTTTTTTTTTAATGTATGTTAGTTGACGTAGTTTTGACCGTCCTAAGCCGGCAAAGTACGAAGGGAAAATTGGAATTTATTATGAATCAATTCATTGGCAACTTACGAATGTCACGTGAGTCGGGCGGGGTCAAAGAATTCACGCCCAATGACGCGCGTACGGCGTAGTGTACCTACGCATTTGCTATCGAGAAGCGCAACTAATTTGATACTTTGTATGACTTACTACATTTTAAGGTTTTCCATACTTGCATTAATAATATTTTTGATTTGCGTAATAGTAGCCCTAATGCAATTAGTATCATAAGTAGTACCTTAGGTTAAAATAATGCCCATGATTTCAATTGCACCCTGTATATTAGAATCGGTCTTGATACAATACCAATATAGTGGGATCAAAAGTACAAGTATTTCGCTAATAAACTATTTCTCGTTTCTATATAAGTACGGCTTCTTTTTACTTATCATCTGCCTAGCCTTTTCCCAACTATTTTTTTTTTTTTAATTTTTATTTATTTTCACTTCAAAAACACAAACTTCAGGGTAGCCCTGGCTCTTGTACTAGGAGGTCCTGTATCACAAGAGCCAGACCTCTCAATTTACAGAGAACATGATATAGAAGCTCAATAGACAAAAAAAAAAAATCATTGTAGTTATGGCATGCAAAGAAGGTAAGTTTACAATTATACAGTATAAAAATATAAAAGATAAAAAGTGATAGTAAAAGAGTTTACATTTTTTTTTTTTAATTTAAGTAACCACTGCGTTCTGTTTAGAGTCTGGGTTGAGCGTTGGGTGTGAGAGGGTGTGGGTATGGGTGTGCGTGTGTGTGTGAAAGTGACAAAGTATCATGAAACGCTGCTGAATAGGTTTTCTGATTCGTCATAGTCGTAGTTTTCTAGCCAGTGAATAATAGTTTTTTTTTAATTGGTAGTTGTCAAGTTTTTTAAGTTGTCTGATTCCCTTTTCGTGGCCGGTTTTATTGTAAAGTCGTAGTGCAATGTATTGGTAGTGTTTGCTAGCGAAGACGCTCTATGTTGGGGTCGGCTTCCAGTCGAACCGGATACAGCTGAATAGTTTTTTACATGGAGCGACTATCTATCTGACCTCCACAACCCAGTTACTGGGTAACACTATACCCCTTGGTAAGTCTGGTTGTAGATTTTCCAGTTATGACTGTCAAAGATCCACAAATGACAGTCGGGATCAATAGCTTAACGCGCTTTCGAAACACGAAGGTCTTGGTATGTAAAGATGGTCACCTCTCCACGGAGCGATCGCAGCAAGCGTAGTTTAACCAGAGCGATCGACCCGTGTGTACGTGTACTTAGCCACGAGCCCTTTGTTTTTTTTTATCATACCACTTTTTTCATAAGACACCAAAAATAACTAAAACGTTGCTTAACCGTGAAAAAACCGTAATAACAAATGAGGAAATTCAAAACGGTAAACTAAGCATAAAATTGCGACTGTAGCACTTCTTTGTCACAACTCTGTCCATTTTCCTGAAGATTAAGATCAGGGGGCAGAATGGCTATCCGTGGAGAAATAAGGGGAAAATTGTAACTATTGACCTATTGAGGCAATCCGCTTATCTATAAAATGGGTGTGTTTTGGCAATAAATAGGAATAACAGCTGTAGCATCTTTATGCCAAACGTTTTTCCGGTTGTTAAACGTGTGATCTAACTTTGATCGTCCATTGTACGAGTAACGGTCGATCGGAAATCCAATTTTCCGTAATTAAAAACGTTCAAAATCTAGTCGCAATTTCATCTCAGCGAAATTAATGTCAAATAACTTGTTGTAAATGTAGAGAAATTAGAGATATTTTTTACAGATTGAGACTGAGATCAGACTGTGAACGTTCTTAAAATTACGAGAATTACCCCTGGTGATTAAATGCTCATAATAAAGGGTAACGAGTGCCCAACCCTTCGAAGATGTAATGTTATTAAAATGGTAGATAATGGCCCCGATTCTGTTGTTCACAAACTAAACTAAATTTAAGTTCAGTGCATCTTTTTCTTTCTATTTCATTATGAAAAGGACAGACAATTTACGTCAAGCGCAGACTAATTTGACAGGACTAAACTAATATTTATCTTCTGTCCTTTTCTTGATGAAATAGAAAGAAAAAGATGCACTGAACTTAAATTTAGTTTAGTTTGTGAACAACAGAATCGGGGCCATTAATTGTTTTTTTACAGTGATCTTAGAATAAAATATCATCACACCGCAACGGCTGCACCAGTCTTTAAATGATACTTTTCTGCTACAAGACTTTGCATTTATGAGGTAGATTTGCATAGCTTTTATCATAATTTTTGCTAATACACACAAAAAAAGAGAAATTCGTTGACAAAAAACCGTGGCCATGTAGTATGAAAAAAATACACAATCAATCTGCCTTCCCCAAATTTTGTGGGGTCATCTTCCCGTCTAACCGGGTTCAGCTGAATACCAGCATTTTACATGGAGCGACTGCCTATCGAACCTCCACAACCCAATTACTGGGTAAGACAAGGCAACGGCAACTACTAGGCAACTGGCGTTGCAAGGTTGGCTAAGAAATCACAGAAAGCGATAAAGCCGCCCATTGTATGTTTTGTATTAATAATCGTATTTTTTTGTTATGTATTTTCAGGGTTAGGAATACGACCATCCGTTCCATCACAAAGATAACTGATGTCACTTGGAAAGCAGCCACGCTAAAATGGAACTGGGCTAGACACATCTGCCGCATGTCAGACGAACAATGGGCCAAACTTACGACCAAATGGGTCCCTCTTAATGGCAAGCGACATCGTGGCAGGCCCAGACGGAAAAGGCGGGATGAGCTGGACTCCTTCAACAAGAACTAGTCCTTAGCAGCTTTGAACAGAGAGAAGTGGAAAGAGAGTAGGGAGGCCTTTGCCCTGCAGTGGGACATTACAGGCTAATAATAATAATTATTTTATGGTGTACAATAAAGTAGGTATATAAATAAATAAGACTGGTTTCCAGACTTTTGGACTGAAAAACTACACAAGCAATAATTTTTTCAATATAACTTTTAAAATTAAATATCGAAATCATAACACTCTCTGTACATTTACTTAATATCGTCCAAAGTTACCTTCAACATGTTGAGGTTACTTCACGTTTGGCAGGTCAACTTGAGAAACATTTTCTTATTAAAACTAATTTAGTAACAAAACTATTTAGTATAAGCTTATCCCTTCAAAATACCCGCGTAAATAAGAATTTGAGAATGAATCCTCACACTGTAAAAACAAAACAATTAAAATTGTTTTCGTCCTTGTCAAACTTAATGTACCTACCATAGATATTTGAAAATTTCTATGGTACCTAGATTATAAGTAAATTATGTGATCTCCTAAAATTGGAAGCGTACACCTATATTTGGCTCTGTTTTTATTAACATGCATGCAATTATATAGCCGGTGTTGGAGATACAATTAATACAAATATGGTAAAAATCACTTCTTTTCTCCTTAAACATAAGGGGCCTGTGGCTAAATAATAACAGCCGCACAGGTCGATGGATCAGCTTAAGCTACGCTTGCCGCGGTTGGTCTGTGGATGGGTGACCATCTTTACATATCGTGGACCCCTCCGTGCCTCGGACAGCAGTTAAGCCGTTGGTCCCGGCTGTCATTCGTGAATCTTTGACAGTTGTTACGGGTAGTCAGAAGCCCGAAGGTCTGACAACCAGTTTTACCAAGGGGTATCGTATTACCCAGTGACTGGGTTGTGGAGGTCAGATAGGCAGTCGCTCCATGTAAAATACTGGTATTCAGCTGCATCCGGTTAGACTGGAAGCCGACCTCAACATAGTTGGGAAAAGACTAGGCAGATGATGATGATGTATTTATTGTGTATGTAAATGGTACAGCTGTGACTACCTGTAGTATTGTCTCTCCTTCTTCCTTTAATCCATCCAAAGGTTGTCTGTTAAAGAAAAGATATCTTTTTGCAATAAGACCGCCTATTGTGTAACCCTTTGTTAAATTTCTACATTTAAATCTGTAACACTAGTTTACACGGTTTTCATATATATATATATGCTATAAGTTGTTATTTTATTATTCACTAGCTGACCCGGCAGACTTCGTACTGCCTCAATCGATAAATAAAAGACTTAAACTTTTCTATAAATTAATTTTAAAACAAACAAAACGAATCCGTATTTAATAAAAAAACATTTTTTAATGAAGCACGAAGTGTTATTATTATCTTGCAATAAAGTTCAAATTGACTCCACATTTTATTTAGAAAACGTTTGTATGGGAAATAGAAAAGGGCTGTTTTTAGTGTTTTCCCGGGACTTTATCGATTTTTTCTCACCTTTTAAACCTTCCCTAGACCTCCACAAACATTTCAAGACCAAGATAAGATAAATCCGTTCAGCCGTTCTCGAGTTTTAGCGAGACTAACGAACAGCAATTCATTTTTATATATATAGATATAAGTAAAATTATCCAAAAAAAATAATAAAAAAATCCTGTCACGTCTGGTTTGAGAAATATTTACTAACTGAACTGAAATACATAATTATAGTATTAGTACTAAAAAAAAATTAAAAATGACAAATTTTTGTCTTTTTTTATAGTTATTAGAGTCAGTTTCCCTTATAATGGGGACCAACAGTAATCCCCTAACATGTTTTCATCCCAAAATCCATGAATAATGAAAATATGCACTTTTAATGGGTCTACAATGGGTCTTCTCTTTTTTGAAAATATAAAATGTCCACAAATATAACAAAAACGATCAGAATTTTGTTTGCACTTTCTACTCGACATTTTAAATCACTCGAAATAAGATAATTGTCGTTTGAAGGGAACGAATAAACAATAAACTGTCTTCACCACGTTAGGTAGTTAAAAGAAAACATTTGACTGCAGGAAGAAATTGCGACGTAATAAAATATTTCTGCTAACACTTTTAAGTTTAAGGAAGGTAGATTAACATATTTCTAAACATTTATTTGGGGGTATAAAAAAAAAGTTAAATTTTGTAAACTAGTGTAATTATTATGGTGTACATAATAAAGAGTATTCTGTTTATCTATTTATCTATCTTTAGGTTTTGTCTACAGACTTGATGTCTGAGTAACATTTATTTAAATACTAGCGACCCGCCCCGGATTCGCACGGGTGAAATCCTGATACTAAGTATAGGTATTTCAAGAATGTCAGCACGCGCCGCCGCGGCCGGTACCGCAGCAACCGCTATGTCCCTGCATTTTAAATCTGTAATATCTTCGCAAAAATTTCATTTAAATTACATGCTGTAAGGCGTCATATTTATCTAGGTATATTAAATGCACAATGTATTTAAGGTACTTAATTGGATAAGGATTAATGCTGTATTGCTTAAAATCGCTTCGTAAATAAGCCATTATTTCTCGTAAAAAGTAAAGGATATAAAATGATTATTGTGGGTTATCCCTAAGAGATAGACATATACCATCGCGGACTTTTTTGTAGACCTTTTTAAGGTGTATAATACTGTAGTACATTATTTTAACCTATCTCGTAGGGTTCAGCCAGTGTTTGAAAAGTAAGCGCAAAAAAATGTGTTTATTTACGACATCACATTAGAAACCTCTAAAATTATCAATGTTTCTCTACTATACATGCATGCATGTATAATATATATAAACCTTTCTCTTGAATCACTCTATCTATTAAAAAAACCGCATCAAAATCCGTTGCGTAGTTTTAAAGATCTAAGCGTTCAAAGGGACAGAGAAAGCGACTTGGTTTTATACTATGTAGTGATGTTGGAAAATCGATATCCCTGATTAACATTTTGGTAAAATCAACTCAGACCCGTCAGTTATTAAACCTTCCAAAGACAGAAATGCTGGCCGGAATCAGCCGTTCTAGAATAATCGTCTAAGCTTAAAACTCGTTACATTTCCATCAAATAGTTTACGGTCCAAATATTATATCCGAATATTATCTATTTTATATTACCATCCGAATATTATCTATTTAAACAAGACCTTTGAAAGTCCCAAAATCTATATTTGTAGAGCACATTACTTTCGACGCAGGATACTTAATATTCTACGCGGAGAATGGTCATTTTTCAACCCTGCCTTGTCCATAAATATGACTAAGATCGAAGATGAAAATTGATAAAAATTGACACTCAGACACGCCTTCCCCGAGATTTAGGTATATTTTGAAAGCGAACTTTTCAAGCTTTTTGTAAGATATCTGTGCTTACTCTGAATGCTTTGTGTGGCAAAAAAAGATAAGATGAAAATCAAAAAATATAGCTACTTAAGTGGCTTTTAGAGAAATTAGGTTATCTACGTGATTTTTGTTTTCTTATATATCTACCACTGAGTCATTGTTTAATTTATTATATAATGCATTCATCAAAATATTGAATAATTCATTGAAAATGACTGTCAAAACGTAAGCTAAGATCTCTGATTTACCAGAATAAATCTCCACAAATCTACTTGTTTGTTTCTCAATCACACCTCGACCGAGTCAATGAACCTTGAAAAATGTTTTGCAAGAAGAAAATATTAGGTCAAGGAAAAATAGGTAGACTACTTTCTATCTTGACTGGCCACATACAGATAGTGTCTTTGCTCCGGTAGTGAAGATGGAGCATCGCTGTCCAGTATATTTTTATAAAAGAAAATATATTTCAGCAACTCTGGACAAAAGGAAAAATAGACACGGTTCGTTTATTACACTAATTATTACCATAAACAAAAGTAAATTCAAAACAAGAACGGGGTGAGTGGCCGCCTGCCCTCTATGATAAAATTTAAGCTTGATCCAGGGACTTAATGCGAATTATTGTGCCCTTCGCGACTTTATAGCGATCAGGCTCGCACTGACGGCACATAAAAATATATCTCAATCGAGCCTTATCGCGCGTTTAGAGGTAAATAGGTATGCAGTACGGTATAGCTTATTGGAAACGTGTGGGAATTGGTAAATTCCTTTTTATCGTAATCATTTATTAATTTACTATCCTTCCAAAAGGCTCAAAGATTTATTTGGCGGGCACTGAACAATTTAATTCTCAGAATTTATGCATTCAATTTAATTAAATGTAAATATGAACACTCTTTATGTTAGTTTCGGACATTACAACGACTTCTATTTACTAAAAGTCATCTTGTTATAAGCATAAAAAACGTAATATATAAATTACGTGAATAAGTGATGCTAAATCTAGTCGCAAACTAAGATAATTTTATATGTAGGTGTAGCTATATTTTTACACTCTGTTCAAAAGAAACAGATTTGTCTCTTTATCTAGATTAAGTATACAGTGTTGTCTACTGATCATAAAGGTTACTATTGCGTCCATCCATCGTTTATTTGGTCTTCCTCTACTGTTATGGCTATCCACATTCATATTTAAACCTTCCCTCACGAAATTTTCCCCATTTTTACCTACGCGTCACATACCCAGCAGATAATTTGTTTATAATATGGCAGTAAATAGATTGTCAAGTTGAGCAATATACTTACTTTAAATTTAGGAAAGCCAACAAGGGATCAGCATGTATTTCAAGCTACGGAAGCAAACCAAAGCTGGCTTAAGGTAAATACAAAACCCTAGGTTCCAAACTGAAAACGCGATAAGAAGGATCCATTTTTAAACGCAAATAAAAAAAAATGTGTTCTAACATTATGACCCCGAAGCGGTGCGCATTATACCTGGCAGGGCACCATGCTGCACAAATCCTACATATGCCATTCTTAGTCTAATTGATGAGTTCAATAGCAGCAATAGAGATCTGAGATTGCAGTGGATTCCATCTCATGTTGGCTTGCCGGGAAACGAGGAGGTTGATTTAGTCACGAAAAAGTCAGCTTTAGAAGGAATACCTATTGATGTTAAATGTGACTACTCTGATTTATTAAGCAAATATAAAATCAATTGTTACAATATGTGGAAAGAATACTTTGATAAAAAATGTCTAGAAAAAGGTGTTTGGTATAAAACGGTGCAATGTGAACCTCCACGTATTCCCTGGTTTGCCGCTAAGAGAATTTGTCGAAAGTACATTGTAATAGCACATAGGTTAAGGACCGGACACATGCCACTTAACGAGTTTGGCTTCCTAATGAAAAAAGTGAGTAGTCCAAATTGTCAATACTGCGAGTCTGTGGAGGATGTGCATCACTTGTTAGTGGAATGTGTCCGTAATCGCAGAGATGCCTTATTGGCAGCGTTAAAAATGAGTGAGTTAGATTTAGGCGCTTTTCAATGTTTCTTGTCTAAACCCTGTAGTGAGGAGGCTAAGAAAATTTACAGTTTTGTATACAGCTATTTAGCTAATAGAGTGTCTCTTATTTCGTAAAAATATATTTTTGTTATGAGTTATGATGGGGGTGACATGGTTATGTGTGATAATCAAAAGCCTCTAAATAAATAAAGATTTTAAAAAAAATCCTACATATTTTCAAACACGTCGACGAAGGTCCGCCGTGTGTGTGCCTCGTATAAAACGCAGGTAAACGATCCAGATGGATTTTCATGATGCGCGCTGAGGCAGTTACGTGTGGCATTTTCTAAAGTGAAAAATTGCGTCTTCTACATGTAAAATGCAATAATACTAGATGAAATTTTATCTACATTTTTCTAGCAGTCGGTATTTCAAGTTGTTTTTGTGGTATTCTAACTCAATAAAATAATAATAAATCGACTTTAAAATAATTTAGTACGCTGTTCAAAGCAACTCAACGCGAGTCGTACTACGTGCATGCTACGACGTAGCTGACAGTGCTACGACGTAGCCGACAGAGCTACGACGTAGCCGACAGAGATACGACGTAGCCGACAGAGCTACGCTACTTCGCTGTTCTACAACGGCGAAGTAACGTTGGCACGCCTTCGACGTACTTATTTATTTTATCTATAGCTGCATTTTGTATCAACACTAAGCATTTTTAAATGTTTTTTTATAAAAAAAATAATAAACATAGTAGTAGGTATCATGTTTTTTTTTAATAAAGAACTGAATTTTGGAGTTTTTTTTAACATTTTTAGCCTATTTTACCCTAATAACCCACCTCAAACCAATCAACAAACTTACCTTTACCTACAACCCTGTAATCCATAATATTCATAACCCGCTCCCATCAGGCATTTAGTAAAAGAGCCATAACATTAATGAAACAATGCTCAGTTCACAAATACGATCACTGCATCGCTCGCTACGGGTATCGTTAAAGACGACTAAGGGATTAAACCTGAAGAACGGGCAGCCTGTGATCGCTAACTGCCAATTAACTGGGATGGTTATTACCTTATAGCGCACTCATATAAGAACTGAATGTGTGTTACGTAGTTCGCGTTTGTAGGTCGATATGATGACCCTCGTTGGTCTTGTCGTCGCAAGTGAGCGTGGATTCGTTTCTCAAGTCAGGCAAAGTGTTATTGGCTATCAGAATAGCAGCCCGGACACTGGATTTGTCCATGGTTGATGGTAATAGGCTCGCTCCATAGTACATGGTGCTTAAAGGCCTATACTACCTCAAATAGGTTAGCATGATCCTCCGTTATGTCGAAAATACTGCAGCATTAATTTTGAAATAAATATTTATTTCAAAATTAATGCTGCAGTAATTTTATAGAATCGTGTTTTCGACAAACATAAAACCTAACAATTAATCCTCTTAATCCTCAAATTTACCATATATATGGTAAATTCTATAAAATTTTCTCTATAGAAAAAATTCCAAAGTTACCTCCAAACCGAACAATAAACGGCTGGTATTCAAAAAATACTTCAAATTAGATCATGAAACTTTGTATACTAACCGAACTAACTATAAAGCAGGTCTTATGTTTTTATTCATTTTTTTTATTACCATTATTTCACCGTAAAAAGCAAATACCTAAACTATTGGCGCTGCCTGCCGCCTAGCACCGCACTCTGTCTCGCTCTCACTCAGTCCGCGAGCAGTATCGTGCGAGCGAGATAAAGAGTGAATTTTACCTGAGGTAGTAGAGATAGGCTCTTAAATATAACTGGAGAAATGTGAGTGTGCTATAGTGACACCTCAGCGTAAGCGTTCGGGGATCACGGGCGTTATGCCTGCACATCAAGTTACTACCATCTGTCAAATTGCTTTAATAGACTTTCAACTTTATCGCTGAAAAATCAAACTCAAACTCAAAGCATTTATTTCAAATAAACCAATTATAGGCACTTTTGAATTGTCAAGGGTCGGTCAGTCAGAAAGATGAAGCTAGTTGCCCATTCCAAAGCGTAGATCGCTGTGGAGAAGAACGGGCAAGAAACTCCACGGACACTCTTTTAAATCATAAAATTGTTACAAAAATCTTGATTACATCATTCATGTTGAAATTATACATGTGAGAACGATGCAGAAAGACGTGCACTTTAAAGGCGTCCGTACTAAAAAGAACAATTCATAAATTAAAATAAGCCGTGGCGGCTAAGAGATGACCAGTCCCTACTGACGGCGCCCGTTCACGAACATGACGTATGGATCAGCACCATTCAGCTCAACCATTTTGAAGGGAACTCAATGATCCAACACACACGCCACCATCAGCGAGACATTTGAGTGAGCATGACATACTCTCAGCTGCCAGGGCACATACAAGTCAATTAAAGACGTACCCAGTAAATGGTAGCTTTATAGTTTAGGTAAATAGTGCTCACACAAATAAGGATCAAAGTTGATTGGGGACAGTTTCGGGTAGCTTGATGTGCATAATTATGTATGATAGCTTCTGCCCGCGACTTCGTCCGCGTGAAATTTTTTGTTCCCCCGACCCACCCCATCGCAGCGCATCGCCTGCCTGCGCTATTACTTCGTTTTCTGACTTTTTTCTTTTTGCTCAACTCCTAAGGGTTCTAGCGTGATGTTTAAAGCCTATATAGCCTTCCTTAATAAAAAAGGTTATAACCTTAAAAGATAGGCATAATTATGCTATCGAGGACTTTTTTTTTAACTTTTAAGGGGAAATAATTCCGTCATACATTATTTTTGCGTATCTTTAACCGTTTACGCAGCGCACACAATGGAAGCTCGGAAAAGGTTTTTTCCCGTTTTTGCAACATTGTTCATTGATGCTCCGCTACTCTTGGTTGTAGCGTGATGTTATATAGCCTATAGCATTCCTCGATAAATGAAATATCTAACACAAAAAGATTTTTTCAATTCGAACCAGTAGTTCCAGAGATTACCCCCTACATACAAACATACAAACTTACAAATTTTACCTCTTTATAATATTAGTATAGATATAGATGAGCTAATTTGAATGGCTAACATTGGTTCTGGTTTTTCCTCTGGATCTTGCTTCAGATTCTGCTCGTCCCTGTGATATCATATCGCTTTTTTCATATCCAAGTTATGTAAAACGTTCAAAATCTAGTCGCAGTCTCATCTCGGCGACAAAAAATGTCAAAAACTTGTCAAAATGTAAGGAAATTAGAGGTATTTTTGACAGATTGAGGCTAAGATCAGACTGTGAACGTTCTTAAAATTACGAAAAATTACCCCTCTGGTCACACACGCGCGCCGGCTGGGAGTACTACGCATCTTATTTTTCTGAAGAACGTCACCGATAAGGTCATTATATATTTTCCCAGAGCATGGCCTACCGACGGGTGGGGCGAGACCCCGTGGGGCGTAGAGTAACCCAAGGGGAGAGCGCGGCGTCTCACAAAATTAACTATTTTCTTGGCGTTAGAAAAACTTAAGGCTCGATTCTTAAACACAAACGTTCCAGAATATTTAGGTGCGTTAGCTTTTCTATATACGGTGACTGATAATTAGTGACCGATACTTAAATACGCGCTTGTACTCATGATAACAAACAACTTTCACTATGAGACCAAACCTGAAATTGTGAAAAAAAATCTGCTGTTCAGTCATATATGTTCGCCTAACTGGTCAAAATGTAGGTACTGAACAGCAGATTTATTTCGCGAATTCAGGTTTGGTCCCATAGTAAAAGTTGTTTGTTATCATGAGTACAATCACGTGTTTAGGTATCGGTCACTAATTACCAGTCACCCTATATAGGTAAGTGGACAAAAAAGGTTTTCTATTCCTGTATGAATGGTTAAGAAAACTGAACGTATATATACGAGGCTGGGTGCTTAAATTTTTAAGCTCGCTTTGGTTGCTCATTTATACAGAAAAAGGAACAACTTTTTCTGTATGAATGATCAAAAGAAAATCTAACTTGACCGAGGAGGCGCAACTATTTTCTAATTAGTTTTCACTCGCTCTTTCATTCTTTACCTTCTTTGGCATAAGTCGACAAAGTAACTCGGGAAGCGTAATGATTTTAAAAGAAAGTTATGGGGGTGCGTGTGTTAAAAGGTTGGGAATCCCTGCTTTAGAGTTCCCAGCGTTTCCACGCACGTCTGCCTTGTAAAATTTTACCAACTAGCGGCCCATCCCAGCTTCGCATGGGTGGAAAAAAAAGAAAAGCCTATATTAATCAGTGATAATGTAGCATTCAAATGGTGAAAGAATTTTTAAAATCGGTCCAGTACTTTTTGATTTTTGAGCCAATTCGTTACAAACATACTTACATACAAATCTTTCCTCTTTATAATATTAATAAGTAAAAATAAGTAAATAAGTATAGACTAGCTGACCCGGCGAACTTTGTACCGCCTCAGAATCAATAAATACAAAATGTATGAGAAAATTAATTATCCTCATTATTTTTTTCGCAAATTTTTCCCGTGAATTCTGCTATTCGGCGCGGAGAAAAATCCAACAAACAAAAATCATAAAAATCGGTCCAGTCGTTCTTGAGTTATAAATGGTGAAACTAATCTGACTTTGTTTTATTCATATAGATAGATAATCATAAAAATCAAACACACTGAATAATGACCTACCATTTTTTAGGGTTCCGTAGTCAACAAGGAACCCTTATAGTTTCGCCATGTCCGTCTGTCTGTCTGTCTGTCCGCGGTTTAGCTCAAATGGTACTAGAAAGTTTACACGTTAATGACGCCGAAAAAGCGGTAAAATAAAATTTTGAAAAAAAACAATTGTTTAGGGTACCTTCCCTACATATAAAGTGGGGATGATAATTTTTTTTCGTCCTTCCTATAATGTGGGATATCGTTGGATAGGTTTTGTTTGTTGGGGGTTTGGGAAGACCGTTTTTTGATTAAGTAAACCGTTCGTGACTTATCAAGCTTTAAAGTACCAATTTTCGTTAAGAGTCAAGTGTCCCCTCAAGTGTGCCCTCTACCAACTAAATGGTTGTAGTTAGAAATTGAAATGTCACGGCAGTAGTACCTATACCTAACGAAGTTTAAAGGAAAACTATCACATTTAAGTGGGCTTTACAAGTTTACGAGTAATAGTCAACCAATTTTATTTGACTCGAAAATTGTCGGATCAGTTGAGGATTTGTATAGACTATAGGAAGTCAAATTAGGTAGGTAGTCATGTTTGGCTTTTAGTTAGAGCATGGTACGAAACTATTAGTCAGCGAATACGACCCGCACTTGGCTGTTATAAAAACTACGGAACCCTACACTGCGCGTGGCCTGACACGCACTTGACCGGTTTTTTTTTAATTATTAATATTCTGCAGCAAAGAACAGCTAGGGGCCGTGATAGCCCTTCTAACCCCATGTCAGAGCCCGTCCGTCCGTCTGTCAAACAATTGTTACGTGCCACTCAGTTACCTAATATTTCCCATACATCGTTGCATAAAATAAGGGTTAATATTTGGAGAGTTAAGCAGAATCATAATATAAGCGTGTCTGGTTGCAAATCTGTCAGTTATTTCAGGGATTTTGGTGGACAAACATGAAAACCTACTCATTCTTGGTTCATAGCTCATATCATATATTCATTCTAATAATAATTCATTTTTAGCACACGAGGTTGTTGATATGTGGAATGTGAGCTCGGCTGTCATTGTGCCGATTGTCGTATACTCGTATCGACCAATGGCCTGATGGCCAAAAGCCTCGGTCAACATCTCTCGAAGCTCTCGTTAGGCGGTTGGATAAAGGGCCTGAATCAGCAATACTCCTTGATACGGCTCGCATTGTGAGGAGGTTCCTGTCTCTGGAGCCTTAACCACCGCACGGTATTTCGCCTAGAACATGCTAGGTGGACAAAATTCAAGTTTTCATTTCCAGGAAATCGTAATTGCATAACACAATCAACACCCCCAAACTCCAAATTCCGAGAAAAAGTTGTTTTTCAAATACTTAACTGATGAGTCATAGAGTCCAGAAGTCAGGTAATGAGTTTAATGCAAGCGTTCCGGCAATCAGTTGCAATTTAGCGACACATTTGTGCACATCTCATAGTGGTTTATAGTGATATTGTGAAAGTTTTTTGTGATGGATATTAATACTGAGGGTATGTACTATTACTTAATATATTATTTTTATCAGAATCTATTTAAATGAATTTTTAGCATTTTTTTAACTTGATGCATAAATTTTAGCGTAATTTTTTTCATAAAGAAAACTTAGAACGTTCAGGAAATACATTGATTCGCCTCTATTCGGGCTAGTTTTTAGATATATTGTAGGTATAACTGTGTAGTTTGTAAAATTACACATATTGTTCAGCACACTTCAGTACAACATATTTTTTTCTTTTTTTTTCAGAACACGTTTACTCTATTTCAAGGGTAGCCTTTTTTGAAGAGTGGTTGAAACACGCAAAGAATGATAAACGGTCGCGTATTTATGACTATCTTTCTTCAAAATTTCACTTTGGTGACATTACTGAAAGCAGCCAAAGAGAAATAAAGCTGAAAATATCTAACTTTTCTACTAAGATTGGAGCCAAATGGTTGGCTTCGGGAAAATCGAAGGAGCGTTTTTTAATAACAAATAAGACATGGCTGGATGAAGGAGACATACAGTTTACTGTGAGTTCTTTAGCCCCACAACCTTCGACATCGAGTGAGGCTGTGACATCTGCAGGAAGACCTCGCAAAGATTTTGAGGAAACGTCGTTTAAGACGAAGAAACGTCGAGTCGTGGATCTCGTAGAATCTCGAAGTGCCAGTGAATTAGTGACTGCTGCCGAAATTGCTATGCGTTCAGCAGGGCAAAGAAAAGTTGCCCATGTGATTAGAGACATTAGTGAGAGCCCAGATAATATTATTAAGTCAAAAAATACCAGTTGTGATCCTAGGCAGTTAAGTAGTGACGAAGCCTTAGCATACTATATTTATTTATTTATTTATTTATTTATTTATTTATTTATTTATTTATTTATTTATTTATTTATTTATTTATTTATTTATTTATTTATTTATTATAGGGACAAAAAACAGTTACATGCTACAAAATACAGGGAAATACTTAAACTAAGATTTAACAAACATGTAACCCACACCATTGTCCACGTTTTAACTAAAGGTTAAAAGAAGTGCTAAGTACATAAAAAAAGAAAAATAAAACAATAATCGCTGCCACAATAATATTGCTGTGTTACTTAGCTTAGCCTAATTTAACTTAACTTAAAATTCTCGCCAAACAAAATATCCAGTGCCTTTTTCTTAAATGATTGCTTAGGTAAACAAAATATATCCAGTTCTATAAAATGCGTGTTGTAAGAATCAACAAGACGACGAAGAGGCGCACGTTCCCCAGCATTAGTCCTACATATGTCTGTATGGAATAGTTGAGGGACGCGCACCCCCCTTCGAATAACATTTCTGGGTACCCTGTAACACAATTTGTTAGTAAGGCCAATACAATCAAATTTGTTATTGCATATGCCGTGCAGTGTCATGACATCAAGTAACAGCCGCCTAGATGCCAGATCCAGTACGCCATACCGTTTCAATAGCTGCTCATAAGGAACCTTTGATTGGAAGCACTTATAGTTCATAGACCGTAAGAACTTCTTCTGTACCCTTTCAATTCTAGTGCCGTATTTGTCGTAGAAAGGGTTCCAGATCGGGGCGGCATATTCTAACTGGGATCGTACCAAAGTCTTATATAGCAGTAAGAACGTAGAGGGCCGCACAAAGTCACGTGACGATCTCATGACGAAACCATACATCTGATACGCCTTGTTTACTATATTGTCAACGTGTTTTTCTAAGTGCAAACTGTCATCCAGTGTGACACCTAAGTCCCGAACAAATTTAACTACATTTAAGAGTTCGTTATTTATTGAATAATTAAAATTTATTTTAATTCTCTTTTTGGTAAATGAGATGGCATGACATTTGGGTAGACTGAGAAAGAGCTTATTTTTATTACAGTATGTATATAATCTATCTAGGTCCATTTGAAGAAGTAGACAGTCTTGTATATTCTTGCAAGATCTGTAAATTTTTATATCATCTGCATACATTAAAAACTTTGAGTTGATAAAACATTGTTTAATGTCATTAATAAATATAATGAAGAGTAGAGGGCCTAAAATCGATCCCTGTGGGACACCAGATGTAACAACTATAGGGTCTGACTCGTAACCATTAACAACAATTTTTTGGGACCTATTATAAATATATGAAACAAACCATCTAAGCAAATTACCACGTATTCCGTTGAAAGCTATTTTTTCTAAAAGCAATGTATGATCCACCTTATCAAAAGCCTTCTGAAAGTCCGTGTACACAGCGTCCACTTGGACTTTTTGATCCAATTTCTCAAATAAGTAGTTGGTAAATACTAACAGATTAGTTGCGGTTGAACGACGTTTGACGAAACCGTGTTGCTCGGGTAAAATAAGCTGATGAATGTGGGGGTACACGGCTCCATGCACAAGACTCTCAAAAACCTTAGACAAAATAGAGAGGATAGAGATGGGGCGATAATTCTCTACATTGTTCTTGTCACCTGTCTTATAAACAGGGGTTATAAACGCACGTTTCCAAATTGCAGGAAAAACACCCTCACGTAAACACTTATTAAAAATTATATATAATGCAGTACACAAGGTATCACATGTTCTTATGAAAAAGCTAGGCGGTAAGCCGTCAGGTCCTGCCCCTTTAGAGGTATCTAAAGATTTTAAAGCCGCGCGTACAACTTCCTCGGATAAACATATTTCGGCGATGCAAGTCGAGTCAATTGCATAACGATCAGATGGTTGCCATTTAGCAGGGTCCAAAGTAGAGGGTTCGTAGACAGAAGAAAAAAAAGATGAAAATAGATTGCAAATCTGTGTGGGGTCATCTGAAGAAACATTTCTGAAATACATACTAGCCGGATATTTAGCTTTTCCTTTTTTAGATGAGATGTAGGACCAGAAATGCTTTATATTCTTAGGAATGCTGTCTTCGACCGAATCAATGTACTTCCGATAACATTTAATTAACTCCCCATGAAAAAGCTTGCGATAGTTAGAAAATTTTAAGTAGTCAGATTGATTAATGTATTTCTTCCATCTTATCCAAGCCCTTTCTTTCGTTTTAAAGATTCTTATGAGAGAGGGTGTAAACCAGACAGGAAAACTGGAGTTTCTTATTCTAGTCAGTGGAACATGTGACTTGATAATACCGTATAATTTCTCATAAAAGACGTTAACAGCTTGATCAGAGTCAAGGTGAGATAGTACCAAGTTCCAGTTAATTTTACTCAAGTCAAAATTTATAATATCATAATTAGCTTTATGGAAATTATGTCTACGGACTGAGCGGTATTTTAGTGGAGTGTAATGCGTATTCAGACATGTCAATACAGAAAAAACTGGATGATGACCATCTGGGTCAAGCAGAGCATTGCATGATACGGACTGGCAGTCAACATTTGAGATAAACAAGTCTAGTATTCGACCTAATTTGTTTCTTGTAATATTGAATTGTGAGCCACCAATTAAATTAATGAAATTCAATAATATTCGTCCAATTGTGTTCGAAACTTGTGCCATTACATGATTTCCATGGTCCAACCAGTCAATGTCAGGTAGGTTAAAATCACCGATAACAAAGTAAGAGTCGGTAGCGGGATCGTTAGCTATGTCTTGCAGCATATCTAAGTAATGTGTGTATATAATTTCTTGTGTACGTGGTGGCATATACGTAGCACTGATGATATGGCGTTTATTATGCTGGGAAGCAGGCAATTGGATAATGACCTGTTCAATTTCTGCTCGGACAAATTGTGTCGGAAACTTGGAAGGACGCAATTCACGAAGAACAGCTATTAGAACTCCCCCTCCATCCCCTTTACCTGTCACAGAACGATCACGATCGCATCTGAAGACCACGTAGCGATCGTCAATAAATTCGTTATCCTGGATGCTGGGAATCAGCCAGGTTTCCGTCAGTATAATGACGTCATAGGAACACGCCATAATAGTCATGTACAATGTGTGTAACTTCGTGCGGACCCCTCTACAGTTCTGATAGTAAATCACAATGTCATTAGTAGCCATTGATTACAATAGTAATAATAATTAACATACTTATTTACGATATATGATACTGAAAAAGTAATTCCAAATTTGAGGTCCAGCGCATCACTATATAAAACTTTATGCAGACACTTGGGCATTAAAATATAAAACTGTAACAACACACACTTAAGAAACTGGAAGAAATATAACATTAGAACTGTGATTGATTGCACATAGCATAAAAGCAAGCAGATATGACTAGTTGAAAAAGGACAGCAGTACATACATAGCTCAGAGGAAGCGTAGATTAGAACACATACCATACATAAAATCGACAAGCAAAAGGAAAACACGAATCCAAAGAACAAAATAACAGCGCACACCGAGTCGCTAAATTGAGTCCACAGTACTAGTCTTCTCGCTAGCAGTGATCTTTTTGAGATCTTCAGCGGATCGGATCGCAAATGACTTGTCTCCATCCCGCTCACGTACAAGCACCGTTGAGTTCCTGACCCAAACATATTTAAACCCATGTTTCTTGGCAAGTACTTTGGCCTCACGAAATAAAGCCTTATTTTTGAGGGTTAGATGTTCATTCAAGTAAACAGACACTATAGTAGCGCCTGGAATTCCTATCTGATCTGACGTGAGACTCTTCGCATTACGGTAGGCGCTGAGTATATTATCACGAACGATCCGCGATCTGAGCTTTACAATTAAGTTCTTAGGCTTGTTATCCTGCTGCTGCGCATGTGGGACTCGATGTATGGATACGATTTCATTTTGCGGCACCGGTGAATGAATGGCTTTACCAATAGACTCCATAATGGCTATAAGGTTTTCATTGCGTTTTTCGGGCACATTGCAAATCTCAATGTTGGACTGACGTGCCTGCTGTTCCATGGAGTCAATTTTTGCTTCAAGTATAGCCACCTTATGTTCGCAATTATTGCTGGCCATTTCATGGAAGTGCTTCACATATTTTTTATGCTCCGCCTCTACGGTATCTATGCGAGTTTTCATAACCTCGTATTCTATATTAAAGAACTTAATAGATTTTTCAATCTCTTCAAAGGATTTTTGGATAGATAGATTCTGGTGCCTTACTTCTGAGACATCTGTCACTAATTTATTAAGTATTTTATCCTGATCAGCCTTCCAAGATTGCAGCAAGATCTTTAATTCATCGAAACTATCAGGCTCCGTGCAGCTGTCATCGCCTCGAAAACGCTTATTGCTCGACCTTGTGGTAATATTTACCGAATCATAGGTGCTACTTTCCGGGGCCAACATGGCAGGAGAAAGGTCGGGTTCCGATTGCGTCTCCAATAGAACAAGGGCTTTTGGAGGGCCCTGAGGGGGTGAGCGGGTCATGCGAGGCATGGTTGGCCAACCAATTTAAAATCCGTTAAACGTAAGAAGTACCCGGTCAAACGGCTCGGCAGTTGATAGAGGTCAGCTAATTTGCATAAACAGCTATACGACGAGTAGGTTTGGAGTGTACAAGCTCCGACCCCAAACACCAAAACAAACAAATAGATAATTCAATGGTTGGGGTGGCGCCACCAGTCGCGTTCACTAGCAATGCATCCGGTCGCACTATATTCGTCGCTGGAACGCACGCGCCTACTTCGTCATCGGAAAGTTGGTAGCACTGACAGCGCAGATTAATGCGCGTACGCAGGACTATGGCCTTTATGTAGTTCACACAAATGCTAGGATTCCGTGCACTCGCGGGTTAGTCACTATGATACGGCACTTTTGAATTGTTTTTCGATATTTATTATTGTTTGTATTTCACTACGTAGAGGACCAAAAACTATTATTAGTGGATTTACACTACACCAGACTTCTGTTTAGCAGAAAAATATAAGTATTGACAGCCAATAATTAATTTTGCGGAACGAAATGAGTAAGGGCACGACTTAACGGTCTCGGAGCGCGTTCCGAGTTTATATAGATTCTAAGTCAACAACACATGCTTACAAACAAACTAGGAAGTGGTCCATAATGGCAGGACATAATGTGTTTCCGTCATATTTTAGTGTAGTAAAATCCAAACAGGCCTGTTACCCTGCAGAGGAGCACATTGCTATAACAGAAACTCGTGCTGAAATAAATTTGCAAGCCTTATTAAATAAAACAGCGGAACGTCTAGTATTAGCACAGAATCAAGTTATCAGCAGTGTCCTCCCAACAAGTTCAACGTTTACACTTGTTAGTAAATGGGGATGTGATGGAAGTTCTGGGCACAGCACATACAAACAGAAATTTGAGAACACTGAAGATACGGACGAATTTCTTTTCGTATTTTCTTTCGTTCCCCTTAAGTTATATGATGGGTCCAAAATTATTTGGCAAAATCCTCGGTCTTCATCAACTAAGTATTGTCGCCCAATCAAATTTATATTTGCTAAGGAAACGAACGACTTCACGTTAGCGGAGACAAATAGATTGTTGGAAGAAATTAATGCTCTTCTTCCAACACTTATCAACTTTGGTGATTCTCAAATCTCTGTGAAACACGAACTTCTTCTGACAATGACAGACGGAAAGGTATGTAACGCCTTAACGGAAACTCGTTCATCTCAAAAGTGTTTCATCTGTGGTGCCACCCCCAAGACGATGAACGATGACCCCGCGAAGTTTAACAGCAATCAGGAACATTTTGGCTTTGGTTTATCTACACTTCATGCTTGGATTCGTTGCTTTGAATGCCTTTTACATATCAGCTATAAGTTGAATATTAAGAAATGGCAGGCTAGAAGCGACGAAGATAAAGCTGATATCAAGGTTCGTTCCGAAGAAATCAAGTTGAAATTCAAGAACGAAATGGGACTCATTGTAGATAAACCAAAGCCAGGATTTGGTTCTTCCAATGATGGAAACACAGCCCGTCGCTTTTTTAAGAATGCTGAGATGAGCGCTCAAATCACAGGGTTGGATGTTACTATTATCAAACAATTTGATGTTATTTTGAGGACATTGTCTTCTGGGTTCGAAATAAACTTAGTTGAATTTAATAAATTTTGTCTTGAAACTAGAAGACATTACCTTAGTCTCTATTCGTGGTACTATATGCCTGCTACTGTACATAAAATATTAGTACACAGTACTGAGGTCATCAAAGCGGCATTGCTTCCAATTGGGCAGCTTTCCGAAGAGGCTCAAGAAGCACGTAACAAAGATTGCCGCAGATTTAGGGAGTACAACACCCGCAAGTGCTCACGTGTTGCCACGAATAGAGACTTGCTGTCCATGTTAATAATAACATCTGACCCTTTGATTAATAGCCTTCGTGAGATTCCCCAAAAAAAGCCGGAAAAAATATGTGCAGAGGTATTAAACTTAATTGTAAGCCCGACCATAGTAGCATCAAGACCCGAAACGTCATCATATTGTCGCACATTGCCGCAAAATGATGACGATTCACCAGAAGATTTTGATGATGATTCTGATGATTAGGTTTAGGTTAAGTTAATTTGAATTGTAGGTATTTATTTATTTAATGCAATTTTGTTGTTTGTTTATTATTTTAAATAAAATTTTCTGTTTAGATATATTTTGTTTGTTTTTTATTACAAAATCATACCAAAAACTATTAATAATGCCTCAATATGACTACTTATATATAAAAGCATCGTTAAATATCATAAAATAATATTGTCCACCTAGCATGTTCTACGCGGTACACTGTGCACCGGGAGCAAGGTATTAAATCAATAAACGAAATTCGTTAATAATCAATCAGAGGCAAAAGGAGTATTTTAAGGATCGTAGCAGATGGCGTTCTGCTTACCCCCATGAGAGAAAGGTATGAGTTTATGTACCTATGTAATCAGTAATTTGATTCTAAAGGTCAGATAGGCAATCGCTCCATGTAAAATACTGGTATTGAGCAGCATCCGGTTAGACTGAAAGCCGACCCCAGCAAAGTTGGGAAAAGGCTATGCAGATGATGATGATTCATCCTTATAATACAATGTATTTGTTACCAACAAATTGTACTGTCAAATCGTGTTTCTTTTTTCATATCTATTATTACAATAGGTACTCTATTCACCCCTCAACTAACTTGAAGAGCCGTAAGAGAAATAGGGTTGCTTGTTAATAAATATACGTACTGTACAAATTGGTAAATCCCAATTCGACATGCTGTATAATTTCGATATATTCATCGGAAAAATAAAGATCGAGGAAAGTAGAGCGAAAAATATACTTACATAATATTTTTCACTTTCATTCGATGCTTTTATTTGCATCGGACAGTGTCGGCATGGCATATACACAGGTGTGCATTTGTTTTTATCTATGTCATATTGGAAATACTAGCTGCAGTGGCTGTAGTACTAGCTCAAACTGTGTGTATAAACAAACATTTAATTATCCAACATGAAAAGTAACTAGTGCGTTGTAGGTAGTTAGCAAATTATGTTCTGTAAGGAAAGCACAATCAGATAATATTATTATGTATGTCTGTTGCGAATGAGCCAAGCTATTTCCTTTTCAAAATGACGAAATTTTCTTAAAAAGTTTCCATAGATGTTACAAAAAATACAATTTAAAAACTCAAATTTTTAGTAACTAGCAAAAACGTGCTTGATCCCTAGACACTTGATGTGTGTAGGTACTAAGAAAGTAATCAATATAAGAGGAATTCGATAAAGTATGTAGGTAAAATATAGCAAGTTATGTTAACGTGGCGGTGTCGTTCGAAAAATTAAAAAATCAAACCTGCCTGCCATTGCAAACCCTACAAGGGTACCACAAGCCATTACATATTGAATATTATTCGGATCCCGTCGAAAAAGGTGTGAATCAAATCAAAAGCGAATCTTAACTTTTGGGCAACAGCAACGCTAATAAACCCGGCTGACAATCCTCGTAACGTTAACAATACCTATTTGTCGTTGAGCGAGTTAGCCTAGAATTTTAAATGCCTTCGCTAAAATACAACGCCCGACGAGCTTGGGAGAGATATAAAAGGTTCAGTGTTGCCCAATAAATTGTTATTAGCATGTCAAACAAAAGAAAAATGGCCGATTTCACCAATGAAACTGCAAGTTTTGAAGCACAGAGGGCAGGATAGGAGGTGGAACATAGTTTGCGACATAGACATACATCCAAACCCTACTGCCGTTCCGTCGAGGTAGCCATAAATTACCAGGTTGGAGTTTCGTCTTCCCTTTTGTGTCCGTAAGTGACCTCTGCGCTACCAGCGACGACGTCGTGGAAGTAGCGAAGTTTTGGGCCAACAAGATCTGAGAAAGTCGTACCAGCGACATTTAGAAGAAGAACAATGAAACTGAACGCGATTAAATTATGTAGATAGATTCAGGAGCTGTCAGTGTCAATCTTCCACAACAATGGTGACACTGACAGCTATTGAACGCAGTTTAGATGATAACTTGAATGTGTTCAGTTTCATTGGTGAAATCCGCCCTAAGAAGTTACTATCTTTTTCAAAGCCAAACATCTTGCTGGAAAGAATCGAGGAGAATCTAGTTAAGAAAGGTTTTGATATGAATCTTTTGGTTATTTGAGAAAAAAAGACAGGGCACTCAAACTGACGAGGAACCTACTGGTGATATTCACCAGTTTTATTATCGCAAAATATATAATTTCACCACCCATTGTGTCAGCCTTTGTAATAGTACATTATGATATAAGTGCGGTAAGTTGAAAATTACAGCCGAGGCGATATTATTATTATATTACTAATAAAGTAAATTAATATTTTTTTGTTTTTGTTACAGATTAATGGTTGTAATTTATTGTTAAAATTAATTAAATAAAAGAATTAAATGTTTAATTTTTTTATATTTTATCTCCTAAAGTTAATTTTATTCATAAAATGTTGACCACTTTTCTGACATAAAAACTCTTTGCTAAGATTTAAAAATGTTTCATTCGTTTTAGGCGGAGAATCTTGATAAACCGTACGTTTTACCTTATTAAAAATAAAGTCGTGCGTTTTACATTACAATAACGCACAAGTTCGTAATGACATTCATTACGATATTGAAATTGTTGAAGTAAGAGACCCTTCACGAGTAAATGTGTTATAAAATTTATATATTTATGTCTGTAATTTATAATAAAGAGTATTCTATTTTATATTATAATTTCAGGTAGGTATATAATAGATACAGTAGCACAGCAAAACATTTAAAAAAATAAAAGCACCATTTCCTAATAGTCGTTCTTAGGTAATCATAAACGCAAGCAGTCTCATGTGAGTTTAACACAAAAGTAAAGACTCTAAATACACACTAGACAAAATCAAACTGGTTGCTAATTTAATTTATACATACACATTTTTGAAGTGAAACTTCTTTACGCACGCTTGACTTGGGGAGTAAGCTGGCGAACGCGTGACGTAAGCGTTACGAAAAGTGTGATCGGGCAAGGCGAACGGAAGTTAAGTGGGGGATATAAGCAAGAGACAGCAGTGCGCGCGCACATTTTCTTTCTCTCTTCCTCTCATAGCCAAATACGTTCCGTATATCTAAGCACACTGCAGGCTTATTGTCTGTATCACAGTGTAGGAGCAAGAGAGAGCAGTGCGCGCGCACATTTTCTTTCTCTCTTTCTCTTATAGCTAGTAAATGAAATATACATACAGATGGAGCGAAAGAAGTTTCACTTCAGTCGTGTGGTCATAAGCACACTCGTTTTTTTTTTAATACATTGTTTTTTACATTCTTTGACAAATGTAACTCACACACTTTTTAAAATACTAGTAAAATTTTTCAATCTTTGTAAATATGTGGACACCATGTATCTATCACATAATTGATTTACCAGTCTGTTATATTTTTAATTCTTTTACCATTTTTGGTAGACTAAATTTTATTTTAGGTGCATCGTCTTCACATATAATTATATAAACAATGTATACAAAAACTTGTAAAACATTTTAAAAGAGTAACGGTGGAGTTTCTTGCCCATTCTTCTCCACACGAAAACTACATTTTGGAATGGGCGACTAGAATCAATTCTATTTTTTCATTTTAAATTTTGACGTTCAAAAGTGCCTTTTAAGTGCCTATTTGAAATAAATGATTTGACTTTGACTTTGACTTTGACTTTGACACACATGAAAAAAAAAAAAAGAGAAAAAACTTGTAGGTAACCTCCCTCAAAGATTGGGCTATCTTTATAAATATAATAATTCTTCTGTACGTCTGTATGTCACTGGGCTCCTACCAACCGGCTGGACAGAGTTATGATGAAATTTTGTGTAAACACACACACAAAATTTCATCATAACTCTGTCCAGCCGGTTGCCGGAGTGGGTCCCTGGATGGATTAGATTTACAAATGAATCCGGTGGGTGACGCTGTTCGGGCAGGACAACGTCTGCTAAGTGCGCTAGTATAGATAGTTAGACATTTTGAATAGGTTCTTAATGAAGTTAACGTTACCTAATTCGGGAAGATGGTTGCCGTGAAAATGTTCACATTTGCATGCCAAATTCGAAGTTGAGTCGCACAGGAATGGAATCAAGTGTTAGAAATTGGATTAAAACTACATAAATGTAGGTATTGGTAGCAAGCTTTGAGCACCAGAATAGTTCCTGGTTATCCATTAGATATAAGTATAGTAGGATAACTATATTTTGCCCGCGAGGAGGGCGGAAAATATGCCCATTGTTTTCATAAATTATAACAGTGGTTACGAACCTTCACGAGCAGTGTTCTAGATTTGGCCTGAAGATCAATGTCAAGAAGACGGAAGTTATGTGTCTGGACGTTCATGGTCATGAGGCGCTGAACATTAAGCTCGGTGAAGACGTACTGAAGCAGGTTGATAAGTTTCGATATTTGGGGAGCACATTAACATCGAAATGTGACCTTGACGCCGAAATCAACAGCAGAATCAGTGCTGCTGCTGCAGCCTTCGGTAAGTTAAATGCCAGGGTCTTCTGCTCACACGACTTAAAGCGCGCCACAAAAATATCAGTGTACATGGCTGTTGTGCTACCTAATATTCTATACTCTGCCGAAATATGGACACCGTACCGACGTCACATTCAACAATTGGACCAATTTCATCTTAAATGCCTTCGTACAATTCTTAACATTCATTGGTGTGATCGAGTGCGCAATACTGAAGTATTGAGACGAGCCAATGTGGAAGGCATTGAGGCATACCTCATGAGGAGGCAACTTCGGTGGTGCGGCCATGTGACACGCATGTCGGAGCAGAGAGTGGCGAAGCGCATCCTTTATTCGGAACTTCAGGAGGGCAAGCGAAAGCATGGCGGACAATTCCTAAGATTTAAGGATGTGCTTAAGCGTCACATGAAGGGTTGTGACGTAGATCCATCTCGGTGGGAAGAGCTTGCGTCCAACCGCGGAGAGTGGAGGTCACTAGTACAACAGAAAGGCTTTCAAAACTGGATTCTAAGCGTGACGAACGAAGAGCCCGACCACCAGCGGCAATAAATTACAATTATGTTAATGGTGCTCTCACGTGTCCACTCTGTGCAAGAATATTTGTAAAGAAAGGTGGTTTTTCTAGCCACATGAGAGCACATGATAGACGCCAGTAGGTTTGTAATGAAACGGTCGCCGTAGCTGAAAACGGCTTGGAAGGAAGGAGGAGGAATATTGGTTTACGCGACCCACGCCAGTAGGTAAAGCTCCCAGTCCAGTGATTTGTTCCGACATCTTCAACAATCATCGTCATAATTCAGCCAATTTACACAAAACTGCTAAACCGTCCTCATGAATTCTGTCCATTGGTGAAAACCGTATGAAAACCAAGTAAAAAAAAAGTATATCACGTTCAGATAGATAGACAAACGTAGCGGAGGGACTTCGGAGGGACTTTGTTTAATTCCTTTCGTGAGCTTCTGTCGTGGTAACTGTGTATGAAAGTAGGTAGGTACCTACCTATGAATAAGGTGTGTAAAGAAAGGAATTTATTAGAAAAGACCTAGGAAAAACAGAACTAGGCATTTAGGCTTATCAATTAATTACAGGTAACGTTAATAAGAAATTGTATCTTTTTATTGCTGAATGGGCCCGCTCTTGATCTCGATCATGCCTGATGGAAAGCGATATGGGTGAGGTCTATGATGGAACGAGCGTGCCCAGAAGATGCCTAAGGACTAAGGCACTGGAACTCCCATGCATCGACTAAACACAGCAGGCTGCTTGACGCCAAACTCCGGTGGGAGGGTGGCCGCAAACCAGGCGGGTGTTAGCCCTACCACCGCAAGGGAAGAATTAGCCAGTCAAATAAGGTGTTTGGTGTGACTGTCCAGGATGCGCCGAGCGCTCGGTTCAGTTAAGTAACTGGCGGAACGAACTGCGCTACACAAGGAGTCTTCTTCATGTATCCCAAAAAATGCATGTATGGTGTTGCTCTCTCTTTTCAAAGTTCCATTTGAATTCGCTGACAAACATTGATAGACAACCCGACCAGAGATGTCACTGCTTCCAAATTCACGTAAACCTGATTTATGAACATTATAAAATTAAGCTAAAAGGGAAAAATACATTCTAATCGTGTGTCCATAAAAGCACTAAGGTAAAATGGATGATTTTTTTTAAATCGACATTCAACTGTGGTGTTCTCGGAACTGTTAAATGATCCCTCTCTCTACACAAAACCTTTTCATTTCAGTCGATAGATCTTCGCCACCATTATCACAGTATAAATTGACAATTTTAAAATAAACTTAGCTTCGCTTTTAGCCAAGAAATCTCTAAAAGCAGCGAACACGTCTGATTAGGTTAGTAGGTACGTAATACAATAACGGTTAAACTCATCAACAAGAGAGTACTTTTATTATATTCTAGTTTTATCTCTATTGCATTTGGTGCCGTAACGTCAGATATGAACCAAGTGATTTTGATAGAATAGATTTTGATAGAATTACTTGAAATATTAGTCATCAGTTCAGCCGAAAGACGTCCACTGCTGGACATATATAGGCCTCCCCCAAGCACGTCCACTTCGACTGGTTTTGTGCTTCTCACATCCAACGTGCTCCTGCGGCTTTCACAAAGTCGTCGGTCCAACTTGTGGGAGGCCTTCCAACGCTACGTCTTCCGGTACGCGGTCGCCACTCCAGAACCTTTCGGCCCCATCGGCCATCTGTTCTGCGAGCAATGTGCCCTACTCACTGGCACTTAGGCTTGACAATTCTTCGGGTTATGTCGGTTACTTTGATTCTCCTACGGATCTTTTCATTTCTGATTCGATCACGCAGAGAAACTCCAAACATAGCCCTCCCATTGCCTTTTGGGTGACTTTTAGCCTTCTATTAGATATGGCCCATTTTGAGCGACCACGTTTCAGTGCCAGTCATCACTGGCAAATCGCACTGGTTAAAGACTTTCGTCTTGAGACACTGCGGTATGTGGAACGAGAAGATATTGCGTAGCTTCCCGAATGCCGCCCAGCCAAGTCGGATTCGACGATTGACCTCTTTCTCGAAGTTGGACCTTCCTAACTGGACAGTTTGTCCTAGGTAAACATACTTGTCCACGACTTCGAGTGTAGCGTCTCCGATCTTCATGAGAGTGGGTGTTACATGGGCATCTAACATGACCTTTGTTTTGTCTATGTTCATTTTAAGACCCACTCTTTCGGAGGCTCTAGGTACTGAGGTCATCGAGCATTGTACTGAGGTCCTCCATAGTCTCAGTCATGACTACGATATCGTCGGCAAACCGAAGGTGAGTTATATAATCGCCATTGATGTTAATGCCAGCCCTTTTCCAGTACAGAACCTTGAAGACATCCTCCAGTACAGCGGCGAACAGTTTCAGAGAGATAACGTCTCCCTGTCTCACACCTGGCTTTAGAAGGTTAGGTTTCGAGATCTGGTCCTGGAGTCGGACTGACATAGTGGTGTTTTCATACCGACACTTCAGCACCTCGATGTACCGATAGTCCATCTGGCACCGTTGAAGAGACTGCAGTACAGCCCATGTCTCCATCGAATCAAAAGCTTTCTCGTAGTCCACAAACGATAAGCAGAAAGGCGGGTTATTCTCCTCGGTCTTCTGTATAACTTGTCGTAGCGTATGTACAGACGCCAGCAGGTCAACCTACCCCAATCTGTCAAATTTCTTTGGTAGATTTTCAACTTTAGCACAAAGGAATAAGGTTCATATTCAATTGGGAAAATCTGACAGATTGCGGTAGCTTGATGTGCTGGCCTCTGTATGTGGCTTGGTATGTGGTCTACGGTGCTAAAGCCTTTACGGAATCCGGCTTGTTCGGGAAGCTGGAAGTCGTCAAACCTGCATGCGAGACGGTTTACGATGGCGCTGGAAAACAGCTTTTAGACATGGCTCAGAAGTGAGATGGGCCTATAATTCTTAAGAAGGGCATTATCTACTTAAAGAAAAGTATCACCACACCTCTGTTCCATGCCTGTGAAGTTTTACCCTCGAGTTCCATCATGGAACCAAACAGCTTCTGAAGGACCTTAAAGACGGGTTTCCGCCGGTCTGCAGGAGTTCGGCCGTAATTCCGTCATCACTCGGCGCCTTGTTGTTTTTGAGCTGTTCAGAGCCTCTATCTCGTACAGTGAAATATTAATACTTAATAAAAATCTTCGATAGATTCAGTGGGCTATGGGACTCAATGTAGATCTTGTTGGGTTATTTATGGGAAGAGTACACAATTTTTCACAAAGTTAACATTTCCGTCATGGTAACACCGATGCGATATTGTCAAATTGACAGTGTCACCTGTGTCACTGTCATCAAAATACACGAATTTTGCTTTGCTCTGCTCCGTGATTTCGACCTCGCATTATTTAATATCTGTATTGAGAACATTCTTCAAGATGAATAATACTACTATAAACGTGGATCAATTGAACTCTGCTCTAGGCTCGCTCCGAGTACTGCGATCTAGCGTCAGTCATGTCTTCGAAACGCTTTCCAATGGATTGCGCGCCGACCACGGTGAAGACGGCAAAGATAAGTTCCTTTTAGAGCTTCAAGAACTCCTAAACAGTGTGAACATTAACTTGCGAGATTTGGAACAAACTGTAAATGGTCTCCCGATACCGACAGCGCCTTTTAACTTGGGCACGACGTCATACCTAAGCCAAGAAACTACACAAGACCGGCAAGCGCTTTATACTCAGCTAGTAAACAGCTACAAATGGACTGATAAGATTCACGAGTACAGCTCCTTCGCTCACTCACTCCTAAGCCAAAACTCGCTCAAACGCTCGTACATAAACTCTGGCAGTACAAAACGGCGCGGGAAACTGCAGAGCAACCACAATGTCGCGCCTCTACAAGTCGACAACGTTATCAACAACATTGACAGGTCATACAATGACATGAAAATAACAATATCTCGACCATTTGCAAGCAATGCAGTTGTGCAGATAAACCTTAGCCATGTCTTAAAAGCAGTTGTAGCCTTCAAAGGGCTGCTTATGGAGTGGGTCATGGTTAAAGGTTATGGTGAATCATTGGATCTTTGGTCGGAATCCCGACATCATGTGTTCAGAAAAGTAACAGAGAATGCTCACGCTGCTATGTTACATTTCTATTCTCCAACATTACCAGAGCTGGCTGTGCGTTCATTCATGACATGGCTGCACAGCTACATAAATCTCTTCAGTGATATATGCAAGAGGTGTGGTACCCACCTCCACCACACATCGCTACTGCCTCCAGCATGGCGAGATTTCCGTACCTTGGAGCCATTTCACGATGAATGTAAACAATAGTCAATGTGGTATTGATCGGGAGAGCCCACCAATTCTTTTGGGGACTCTCCCTTTCAATAAGAATTAAAAGTACAATGAACATTAGAAGAGAATTGAAGATTTATCAAAACCTAGTGAGAATGTGATTTGCTCTGTGTATTGTATTTTCTACATTTTAGTTTGTAAGTTGCACTATATCATATAATATTAATAGAAACTAATAAGGACTTGTGTTGATTTAATGGGCTGCCATGTATGATGCTATTAGGCAAATGAACTGTCAACTACCAATAGGGTAATTGTGTAACACACAGTCACAATGGCTTTAATTTTGAGAGTTCAACATTAATTGCATTATTTACTTTGACGAGCAGCCAAATTTTCGAACATATGAAGCAATGTATTAGCAATGCCATTCAAAATGATTCAGACTGATATTGGAAGTGTGTTATGCAATTAAGGTGTAGTTGAGTAGTTAATTTCGATATATACGGTGACTGGTAATTAGTGACCGATACTTAAACACGTGTTTGTACTCATGATAACAAACAACTTTTACTATGGGACCATACCTGAAATCGCGAAAAAAAATCAGCTGTTCCCTACATTTATCTTCGTCTATCTCGTCAAAATGTAGGGAACAGCTGATTTTTTTTTCGCGAATTCAGGTTTGGTCCCATAGTAAAAGTTGTTTGTTATCATGAGTACAATCACGTGTTTAGGTATCGGTCACTAATTACCAGTCACCCTATATAATAATTACCCATTCCGTAAAATGTCATACATATAGATTATTATAGACTGAAATAATACACCCCTCCATCGCATCTAAGCATATTTTTCTTTTACAAATCTGTGCATAAATGTGATGAAACGGTGCATCATTTCTGTTTATACAAATAAGATACTCAACCTGAGTATCTTATTATTAGTTTCAATTTCAATTCTAGTTTGTATAACTTGAGCTAGAATGTGCTACTGTAAACACTTCAAATAAAACAACATAGTATAAATAATAATAATTATATTTATTTACTAACTGTCTTAAATTATTAATAAATTATGTAAAAGGTTTGCAAACGGCCACAGAATGGTCAACACTGCATATTACCTTCAACACATGTCCACCAATGGATACTTTTAATGGAAAGTGTTGGTCTTTACTGGACCCTAGGCCAAGGCAGCCTTGTCTGTTCCTGCCCCACATGTACAAATGTCCGTCGTTAGTTATAGCTGCTAAATGTCCTATGCCACAGGCTACTTTTTCTACACAAGCCTCTGTATTAAATTCGTTGCGTCCAAACAGAGGAGGTGGTATCTGTTCTGGTTTTTTGGAGTGTTCCACGTTGGGCCCGAGCCCCAGCAAGCCGTATCCCCAAACGAACGCGTCGCCTGCCTCTGTGGAACACAGTTTGAAAAAAGATTAAATTATTGTAGACCCCATTTTTCAAGTAATCATATTTTCTAGGGGAAGCAACAAATTCTTCAGATAAATTTGTTAACAGTTTTCGTAATTTTAGTTACCAGTCGTTTAAGAGCCAGTTGGCACAGGGTGGCTCCATTATGGTAATTAGTGTGCTGGTGTAGAGGGATTTGTGATGGCCGACAGTTTTCCAATGGATGGAGTGTTTTTGTAATAGCTCACCATTAACAATCAAACAGAACGATCCACCGGCTGCTATGTCGGTGATCTTGCCCAAGCCGCGGGTGAATTCACGTAGAGAATACGACATGTTGACTTGTTGCGTACCGCACACCATCGGTATCTGACCGTACTCCGAGTTGCCCCAGCCGAAAAGTTCACCTTGGTCTGTGGAAAATAATGTTTTGTTAACACTTTGCACGTAGTAGCAATAAAACTTCTATAGTATCTCGTTCACTGTTCTTAAACCAATTAATTAGTAACTAAACAGCTTCGTAGTAATTATAAGTTTATTACTGTTTCAAAACCCACCATTTAACGCCAGCACGCAATCGCCAGTGGATGCTACTTTCACAATTTTCTCTGAAGTAATATCTCCCTTCACAGCGGCGGGTATTGCCTGGTTCTCGAATGTACCGAGCCCGGTCTGACCGTCCGCGCCCCAGCCGCAGGCGAACACCTTGCCGCCCTCTGTTACGAATAGGCTGAAACATAATTTATATGTTAACAGCCATATTAAATAAGCTAAAAAATTACAATTAATTTTCATCTTTTTATCTAGTCTAACCTTAGTCCTGACTCAGGAGTAGGTGAGACTGATCATTGATCATTGACAAGGGACTGATTTAAAATCGTAAAGAGCTGCCGAATTTAGTGGAAACAATTACAATACATAAGCTTCTGGTTCACTTCGTCCTCAGACTTTCTCTCGCAAATGCGCGTGCAAGTATCGCGTAAGGACCTTCATTCCTGAACTCAGAACCAATAATGCCACAAACTTGACAAATAGCGAATATCAGCACATTGAAACAACATACTTACGTATGATCCTGTCCGCAGCACACGCTGACAATCTTCTCCTTGCCCAACCTCTTGATATTGTAAGATACCATGCTGCCTTTGTACTCCTCATTCGGGTTTATCTTACGTCCACACTGGCCGTACGCATTGTTTCCTAGTGTGAACACACCCTCATGGTCTGTCAGTATCGCCGTGTGGGCGCGACCCGCGTCAATGCCAGTGATCTGTAGGTATAATTTAATTTTTTTATGATGTTTTTAAACACCAACTGGTTCCTACTTTTTCATGTATCCTTTCTCTTCTCTCTTCTTTTCTTTGATGTCCTCATCATCAGACATCAGCAGTGGGAACATTATAGGCTGATTATGTATGTTATGTAACAGACATCGGCTGACATACATTGTCAACATGTTGTCTCATTTAAATGAAAGGCCTGTCTCTAGTGATACAGCTTTTCAACTACTACAGTACAGTTTTTTGCTTATCTATAAGGTGGGAAAATAACTGTTACACTGTCTTTGGACCCATAATATAAATTATATGTAGAATATGGATAGTTAATGTCAATTGTGGCTGAAAATAATAATATTGTCAAGAAAAAATGTTTGCAAGTCAGTTTTAGAATTCTAATTATTGATATTCAGCTTCAGTTACCTTAGTTTCTAATGACTTGTAGGGCAAGAATATTGGTGCTGGACTCAACAGCAACTCAAGTGGGTGACCAATGCGTGGTGCATGATAGCCTATTTGCGAATCTGTGTTGATGCCTGTGCCAAACACTTTATGTTGCTCTTTTGTCTTTATAGAAGCCACTGTAAAGCCATACCCTGCAGCTATGTGCTCAACCTGGAATCATAAGCAAGAATTTGGAATAATTCAAAACAAAGTCTACCTTGACACCAGTTTATACCATATTTTGAACTTTATTCCAACAAAGTTAAAAGTTCTACCTAAAAAAATTCTTTTAACCACAAGTCTATGTTGTCAATTTTGTATTACAAATTTTACATTCATTGGAATAAGCATCAAAATAAGTTAACTGACTCGAAGATATAAGCTTGTACCATAGTTTGAACTTGTTTTGTAATGAGACAAACAGTGTTTGTATCCATATGGTCTTAGTTTAATTCATAATTAGAGCTCTTAACACTTACATCAAATCTCTCTGCAAAGCTAGACCTCATAGGGTACCAGCAGAGTGAGAAGTTATTCCTATACTGCTTCTTGCCCTTATTGCCTCGTGGCATGTGAATGCCAAGTGCACCAGTCTCCGCAAGACCCCATAAGTACATGTTCCGGTCTGAGGACTTACTTGTAGGGTACTGAAAAACTAGAATAGGAACCTCCTTTTAATATATCAATGAATAGGAAAACAGAAATAATATTAATCGAATGTATGTAGGAAAGTGTTCACCATAAGTAGTTTTACCATTCATAGTAATCTTAACAAGTATACAACATGTTCCACTGGCCAAATTCCAATAATTCAGCCAGTATTTACAGCTGTATTCTAGCTTTATAATTAAAACCATATTTTGAGGTTACAAAACATTCGAGTTTATAAACCGACAAATAATTTTGAAAGACCATGTTTTTAAATTTATCATTGGCTAGTTTCCCTTACAGCTACACATAAATTTCATCAATAATTAAATGGTACAGCAATTACACAGTTTAATAAGGGTAATTACTTGGAAGTGAGTCCTCTTCATCGGGATCCGGAATTTTCTTCTTTGTTGTTGCATAGTAGCGGTTTGCTAATACAGTTACTGTTAGACTTCGTTTTTGTAACAGCACTTTAACTGTATTCATTTTTGTTAACATTTAGAACATTTTTAGCAGAAACTTCGATATTTTTTAGGTTATGCTGCGGAAAATAACAATTCTTTTGTTTTGACATTTCGTTTACGTAACGTTCCTTTTCACGAACAACTGCAACAAGTAATATTCGCAATAATAGATGTTTATAAAATAACTCAAACCTTATAGACCAACATGAGACCAACCATATAACCACCTACGAAAATAAAAATATTTTCAAACTTCTGTGATTCTAAGGTCGGTATTTGTTTTATTTGATAAGTTGGCAGTGACCGAAGTTTAGTATTATACCATGGCAATGATAATCGTGCTGTGCTGTGTCTAGCCAGATGTGCGCCGGCCCTTATAAATACATGTATTCCTTGAACCACACAAGGACAACATTATAGGATGATAGAGCTCACGATACCAGGATGAATAAATTTGTAAAGTCTGTCACGCTTACCTGTGTGACAGTCTCTTTCCATAATTATTTAAGTACCACATCAACGACAGCGTCTCATGATAAACGAAAGTCTGAGCGCTCCTACGCACTAGCGGTTAACCGCGGGGGCGGCTAACCGCTTTATTTTTCTTTCGTCGTATTCGGGAGTAATAATAGCTAACACAAGCTACCTCGCCGTCGTCCATTTCGTTTATGGACCAACACGTCTTCTAGCGGCTGGACCGCTTGACGCGAGTTCATCGCGATTAACCGCCACGGCGCGGCGGTCAGCCGCTATTCCATCCGCGTCAGGCGTCTGACCGCTCAAATCAAAAAAATCAAAGGGGAGTATTTTGTTTTGAGGGTCAATCAAATAATATTACAATAAATTGGACAAAATAAAAAACAAGACAAAAAAGGTAAAAATCACTTGTTTACCAAAACATCGAAACAATAGAATACAGGTAATGTACTGCTATGCTTCTGTAAACATTTATTTGGATAATTTGTTTTACAATTCTTATTTAAGTATTTGTGAGTAACATCAATTCTTACACAAATGTTTAAAATCATAAAGTAAAACAATGACACATTTAAAAACATTAAACACCATTTATGATAGAGATACTGACGTCAAACACTGAGAATATTTCTATTTTACTTTATTTTGGATAATAGGTTGGCACGCATCTGCGTGTTTTGGAAGAGGGCTTTAATCAAGCTTCGGAGTTCTTCGTTTCTAAAGTGGATGGCTAGGGGGCCAGTGCCGTCCTTCCAGTGGTTCTCTATATCCTTGAGGGAGCCGCCTAGTATGAAGATCAGCTCTTGGAGCTTGATCCAAGATTGCACGTGTTGTTCTATTTCTGCTGTGTCCTGGAATTATGAAACATATTTTTAGGTGAAAATAATTTCGATATGTATTTTTGTATTGGCGCAACTTGAGAACCAACACTCAATACTCAATATCTTTATTGCTTTACCACAATGTGTTCTTAGGTGGTAGATATATCGACGGTTGAAAGGCTAATTGATCTAAGCGACATTTTGTAAAACTTGCAGTAGGACAGATTAATTTTTTGTTTTTTATTAAAATATTATTTATTAAAAAGAACTATTGCATAGACTTTTATTTATTTCAATTAAATAAATAAAAGTCTGCAATAGTTCTTTTTTTTATGAATATTTTAATAACAAAAAAAAGTTGAATCTGTCCTACTGCAAGTTTTACAAAATGTCGCTTAGATCAATTAGCCTTTCAACCGCCGATATCATTTGGATCATTACGGACTCTGTAGGGCACAGCAAAAGGGCCCTCAAGACCCTCTTCAAGTTCTATGTCAAAAAAACTAACTATGACAGGCAACTTTCCAAATAGAATAGAGATAATAGAGGTACACCTCTACCTAACCCTTTGGGGGAAAACGGTAGGACTTATGTTAGTATGTTTTTTTTTTTAACTCTTAGGGATCCTGTCAAATTAGAGAATCCATAGACAAGTTAGACGAGATAAAAAAATTGGCTATTAAAAATACGAAAGATGCACTGAACTTAAACTTAGTTTAGTTTGTGAACAACAGAATCGGGACCAATGCATGACTATTATTCTTAGTAGATAATCAATCAACTTGCCCCTATTTTCAGGCCAAGAAGGTAAGATAAAATTACCTGGAAGAGCTGTGGAGCTTTCTGCACAACAATGGTATACATCTCGGTGAGCTGTGTTGCCATCTCCATGGAGATATCCTCCACGGTGCACACGCGGTGGATCAACTCGTCCAAGAACATATTGACTAGGGTTGCCATAAGCCTGAGGAAAAGGAAAAAAAAATGAAGCTGAAGATCAACATTTATTATTTTAAAAGGGGTTAGTTATTTTAGCGACTTGATGGCAAAAACTACAATCCGTATATATATATTGATAATTTATTAAAGGATACTTTGACTCTTAGCGCCTGCACTTGCCGAAAACTTCGCGTGCCTATGTACGTAGTACGTAGTTTTCGGCCTGATTTGTAACTATGGCCCGCGCGGAACTAGTTGGCCGCTGAGGGGAAAGGGGTGAGACGGCGGGTCCCACCGCTCACATACCTAAGGCGCGGCCAACTAGTTCCGCGCGGACCCTGGGTAATTTATAAAGTTGCTTTTTTTTTCATCTGCCACTTGTCAGACGAACAACGGGCCAAACTTACGACCCAATGGGTCCCTCTTAATGGCAAGCGACATCGTGGCAGGCCCAGACGGCGAAGGCGGGATGAGCTGGACTCCTTCAACAAGAACTGGTCCTTAGCAGCTTTGAACAGAGAGAAGTGGAAAGAGAGTAGGGAGGCCTTTGCCCTGCAGTGGGACATTACAGGCTAATAATAATAATTTATAAAACATTGAAGGCGTATAATTACTAGCAACTTAGTATATTCAGCCTACTTAGTATTCTCTGTGAGAGGCAGTGCGGGTTGGTAGATGTCATATTGTTCATTAGGAAACCAACGTCAGACAACATCTGTCTGGCATTAATGCTGAAATGAACCTTCTTGGCGCAGCCGTGAGGCACACACTATTGTTGGTTGAAACATTATTTTTATTTTGTTTTTTTTCTGTATTTTGTGTTTCATGAACCGTGTTCAAATAAACTTTTTTTCTTTCTTTCATGTCACATGTCTTCGAATTTTTGGTTGTAGGACATGCCGGTTTCCTCACAATTTTCCTTCACCGTTTTTGAGAGTAGTGGTGATGAAATAAATAAATAAAGTAAAACGCCTGGCTGGGTTCAAATCCACGATGTACAGAGACCAGCACATCAAGCTACGCCAATCTGTCAAATTTCTTTGATAGATTTTCAACTTTACTACAAAGGGATAAGGTTCATATTCAATTGGGAAAATTTGACAGATTGGGGTATCTTGATTTGCTGGCCTCTGTACAGCTCGCAAATCGGGGCCGTTACCACAGGGCCACCTTTGCTCTCTCACTAGCAACTTGCTACACTTTAACTTTCTTTCGAGAACTGCGCAAGTCTTATTACAAAAATAAACAAAGTAGTCATGTAACTACAAATTTACGGTTTTCGGTTTTTTTCCTTCACTTGTGCTAAATAATAATAATAATAATCGTTTATTTATAAAAAGGGAATACATTTACCATGAATAGCTTAACAATTAAAATAGCGCACAGTTGCTAACTTGCCCGAACTAGGTTGAACCTGTGCTTCAGGCTAGAAAGTGCATAAATATCTAATGTAATAAATTAACAATGAGTGTAACGTAAAAAAAACTAAATTAAAAACTTCGGTAAATAAAAGTAAAATAGCATAATAAATGACCTTGCTTCTTGCCAAATTTCATGATTCTAGATCAACGGGAAGTACCAATACATTTTAATTCCCTTGAGGGTGTCGAAATATACGTTTTTTGTGGCATAAACGACCGTATCTTTTTTTTACGTTAACTTAGAAGTTTGTATTTTTTACAGCTTCAAGGGACCGCCGCCCTGAGTATATGGTTTTAATTTCAACTCGATACCTCCACGCGTTCCCAAGATAAAGGGTCTTGACAGACAGACGGACAACAAAGTGATCGTATAATGGTTCCGTTTTTTCCTTTTCAGGTACCGAACCCTAAAAATCTGTGGATAATAAGTAATCTTTATGAGGTTTTACCTTGTAAAGACATTCTTAGGAAAGACTCCAATCCAGACATTCTTCAATAAGTGCAGCTGTCGAAGGCACTGCCGGATGGCTGCCTCCGCGTTGTCGCTCAACACATCTTTCACGACTATGCAGTTAAGATCTGTAACAAAATATGGGTTTGGATTAATTTTCATGTGAATAAAACCTCTCATGTATTTATATAGAGTAACTGAGATAGGTATATACCAGCTGACTTTTTTATCTTTTGGCTAGAACAGGGTATAAAAGGTTAAGACTGTGCCGACCGTACAGTGGCGCCCTCATCGTTTGTTTGGTTATTTCATACAATTTAGAATGAAAATGCAGAAAATAAGCACGTTAAGTTGTGCTTCACAAGATTATACGTTAATATTATTAGAACCGGTAGTTTTATATTGTTTGGTTTTATTATAATCCTTAAAACGGAATATAGTGGCCACTTTTATCCGTTTTACGGATTATAATGAAACTAAACAATATAAAACTACCGTTTCTAATAATATAACGTATAATCTTGTGAAGCACAACTTAACGTGCTTATTTTCTGCATTTTCATTCTAAATTGTATGAAATAACCAAACAAACGATGAGGGCGCCACTGTGCGGTCGGCACAGTCTTAACGAAATAGAAGCATATGGCACAGATTTATTTTTTTATCACATTAAATAATAATTGCTGTTCCCGCGTAGATAATGCACATTTGTATGAAACAGCCACATATATAGATAGATCTAGATAACGCAAGTATCACGATCTGTATGAAACCCAAGCGTGCCATTTATTGACTACCTACTATGACGGCACAAGCACTATTTAGTGATGGATATATGATTTTATTTCTGTAAGTTTGTACAAACACTTTTACACGTCAATCATATTTTTAAAAACGAGATGAGGTCGGCGTTTCCTATCTGACTACTCTGAGAAGAAAATCAAATCGATTCAAAGAGGTGCGTGCGGCACCCGTCCCGCCCCACCCTCGGGGCCTACCGCCAGCGCTCACGCTCACCCAGCCTGCAGTATGAAGGACTGAGTGCGAAAGTCGCGGCTTATGATTTTTGTACATAAGCTGGGCACGTGAAGAAATTGCTCTTGCGTTATCTAAGTGTATTTTTTATCTGTGGAAACATCAGAAATTTTTTTTCAGAATCATTTACAGAATCTATGGTTACAGTTTGTGCATCGATGACGCAGCTACCCTGTATATAGGCACAGATTACTGAATAGTTACTACGTAACAGATACTTCACTCAGTAGAAAATTTCCAATACCTATTACGATAATTGCCTACTCCCTCGCGTCAACAACCACTGTATGCTAAAATGCGCCTAAATGCTCAAGCGTACAGCAGTGATTGCTTCGCACCGCGCGATTCCACAGTAATCGCAGGGCTGCCTCTTCGATAAAATTAAATTAACATACCTTTTTATCTATGTTATTGAGAACTGTGAATATGTTCTGACTTTTATGTGGCAGTCAAAAATTTTATCATTTATAAAATATTTAACCAACTTAAAAAAAAGGAGGTGATCAGACATACAGGCCAAACTGAGATGTTTGACTTGTATGGTTTGTGCGCGATAATATCTTTATCCCTTCTTTTGCTTGATTTACACCCATCTACAGCACATAAGGCACCACACGGCATCGTAATACGCGTACGAACGAACAGCACTATTAAAATTGAACGGCGTGCGCGCGCTTCGCTTGCGAAAACCGCACTGAATTTGATCCGCCGGCGGACCGAGACCGCTCGGCTGGGCGGTAGGCACTTATAGCGCGCAAGTACATGGAGTGACGGAGACCTGATATAGGGCACAGAGTGCTTCATCAATCTCTATCAATCTACACCAATCCTTCAGTCTTATTGCGCATTTAAAGTCACATACACAAACAACCAGACCCGGAACAACTATTTGTAGGCCATACAAATATTTGTTCCGTGCGGGAATCGAATCCGCGACACGCAGCGCAGCAGTCAATCTCTTAACCACTGCGCCAACCGTGAAAATAAAATCAGCTGTTCCTTACATTTATGTTCGCATAACTCGTTAAAATGCAGGGAATAGCTGATTTTTTTTCACGATTTCAGGTTTGGTCCAATAGTAAAAGTTGTTCATAATGATGAGTACAATGACCCGACTTAAACAGTCGCTAATCACTTCTTAACTTTAAGTAAGGCTTATGAATAAAGAGGTAAACCTATTTCTAATATTGAAGAAAACGAGCTAGGTACGCATCGCAAACAGGGTGAAAGTTTATCATTCCGCGTTCTTCTTTTGTGGCTATATTAATATAGGAGAAGTGCCCTATGACGTCAGTCAGTCGTTCCAAGGAGACCAAGTTAATTATCACAACAATTTATATCTTCCAATTGCTAGTCTATACTATAATAATATTATAAAGAGGAAAGGTTTGTATGTATGTATCATCATCATCATCATCAGCCGAAAGACGTCCACTGTTGAACAAAGGCCTCCCCCTTAGACCACCATGCCGAACGACAATCCGCCACTTGCATCCATCGGTTGCCCGCGACTCTCACGATGACTGTATGTATGTTTGTAACGAATTGGCTCAAAAAGTACTGGACCGATTTTAAAAATTCGTTCACCATTTGAATGCTACATTATCACTGATTAATATAGGCTATTTTAATTGCAAGAAAACAATAAAATGTTTAAAAAATAAATGTCCACCCGTGCGAAGCCGGGACAGGCCGCTAGTTCATAATATAGAAAAAACATAAATGTTAATTCATATTAATTATATGAATTAACTTTCCTCTACATTTATGTAATCTACAATAGAACTTAAAACGTAAGGCAATAAACCGCACGGCAATGCTAGCGATGCGTTACAAGATTAATTATTGTAAGTGAAATCACCAGTCGTTCGAGTGTTGGAAGGCCACGTTTATAATGAAAACTATTTTCTTTTACCTACTTTTTTCTCACGCATTTAGGGTGCTTTGAGAAAGCCTCTATGAAGTTTCGATATTCAATTACGTCTGGGGCACTTTAGGTAGTCAACCCCGTGAACTTGCTGACTTTTATCGAGAGACTCATCCCCACATGAGAATAGGTACCCCTTTTTATCTTTATATGAATCCTAGTAAAAGCAAGTTGAAGATTTAAGAATTGTGCCGATTTAGTTGGTAGGTATTTCAAACAAGTTGAGATAATTCCATTCAACAAAAAAACATGCTTGGTCATATGCTGCAGCCAAACCAAGCTTTAGCCAAAATCATTAGACCCAGCTGTAATTTTAAGCAAATACATCGGAAGTCAAAGTTCTGTCAAGAAAGTTATCTAGTACCCATAGAAATATTTATATCTATAGTGGTACACCTTGTGAGCTCTGAAAGACCCAATGTTTGAGAGCTCACAAGGGGTAGTTACACGCTAATACTAAAATGAATCAATTTATCTAACCTGAAGACCTAATATTATCCAGTATCTGCTTCCTTTGTTGCTGCATGTGTATAGTGAGGTGTTTGTAGCCGAGATCGCGGATTTTCTGCACCAAGTCCACGAAACCGATTGGGTAATCCAGATCCCGACCTTCCATGAGGATCAGCCACTTGTCCCCAAATATCTGGAGGTTGTGTGCGAGGTACATACAGTTGTTGTGGAACAAAGCTGCAAATAGACAGAAAATGATCATCACCCTGATTGCGTAACAAACTATCAATCGCAATCTGAATCATTTTGAAGAACATTGCTAATCTATTGCTTCATCTGTTCGAAAAATTTGTCTGTATAACAACATAAATAACGCAATGAATGTTGTTAAACCAATTACTACTGTTAGTGCAAGTGGAGAGTATTCATCAAGTATGGATAAAGACTACACCAGCAAAGACATTTTCAAAATAATGTAAAAGATAAATTTCAGCTTGTGTTGCATTTAGTTAAATTCGTCTTAATTATAATACTGCCGTATTTAATGGGTCTTCAACATCAACAAAAAAAAAAATTAGGAAGGGGCCCGTAAGGGCCGTAGCCTGCCGGGGCAGCGGGATTGTCCGAAAGGGTTACCGCTACCCCAGAACACAAAGGGCTAAGGAAGGAATACGGGTGGGTTTTAGTCAGTAAGAGTCTGACACTCCTGCTCCGCCCAGAGCGGGAGGGGTCATTTGATGATTTCCCATCCTCAAAAAAAAAAAAAAAAACATCAACAAAACTTCTCACTATTTACAAAAACGTATTTAAAAAGACTTACCAACATACTGAGGAATTGTTTGCAGATAGTTCTCATGGTGATATGGTACCACAGCATCATACAGCTCAAACACCATCCGGGCGGTGTTGTACATTTTCTTGCACACTACATCGGCGCACTGTACTGCTTGCTCCATAATCCCATAAGCAAGGTCCAACAGCTCTTGAGCCGTCTTCGATATCATGCACCTTGGGAAGAAGTACATACTCTTTGGTATTGTTCTATCAAGAATACCTAATGCTTCAGCACCATCTTGCTCAGGTTTTATTGGATGCTCGTTGTTTGGCATATGCTCTACACCAATAGACATTGTAACACTCAAATCCTTCAGCATGATAGTCCTTGCAGTCTCCAGAAAATGCTGGCTCGACTTATTTGCAAATAGCACATCAAGATTGTTTAGATAATCTAATATAGAGAAGTCCTCAGTAGAGAACTTATGTATTATTAGGAACTTCTGGAAAGTATTAATTTCCGATGTTATTTTACCATAGGTCTGTAAATGATTTAAGTTATTCGGTATGGTATCAATCAGGCAATCTTTGATCAGTATATCTTTGAATATTTCACTGATCTCTTTGCCAATCATTCTCATTATAGTAGTGTCTCGTCTAAAGTCAACATTTAGCGTATTGCTCAAGAAATGGATGACTATTCTCAAGTTAGATAAAACAGTATCATAATGTGGCTTAAAATTCTGCTTGTGTGTTATAGTAATAGTCAACAATTGCTCAGTTTCAGCATACACAGTCACATCACCATGTATTATAGGTATAAGTGCATCTTTTAGTATAAATTGAGAAAACTCGGACACTTTTTCAGTCAACTTCCCACTCCTATCCATGGCATTGAGGACATCAACAACAACGAGGGGCTCATCAAATTTTAATTTTACTGTGATAATAGTTTTTCGGTTGCTAGCCTTTATACTCCAATTTATCATTAGGCTCCATTCTCTGTACATATCAACATGCAATCTATCCGATATTGCTGTAGCTGTCTGCTTAATGTTGTTGTACAACTCTAAACTCTGGAATCCTTCAGCTGCGGTGTCAGCGTGCTGCATTAAATCATACACAGCTTCCACAGACCTAGAATAACTCATGGCTTCCCTGCCATCATCAAACTCGTTAACAAATTCCCCACAACGCACAGCATCATTAACTATATTGATAGCAAAATTAATAGACTGCAGCTCTTTTTGTAGTTGATCACGATTAGCTAAAGATTTGAGTACATCAGCCATAGTCTCCTGCTCTATTTCCAGCTTACACAGTTCCATGTCCTCAGCTAGGTTTTGTGTTTCAGTGCATAACGCTGCACTCTCCTGCAGTATTGTTGACATATCATATTCAGTTGAGCTCAAAAATAATTTGAAGTCATTCTTTAATTGTTCTATTTCTTTGGATAGTAGAGGAACCTTCTCAGAAGGTTTCCAATTTGTTTCATTGACATCAAAGATAGTTTTCAATACGGTATCTACATTATATTCTTCCATTTTAATGTTTTCTTTTGGATCTATCTTTTTTAATTGAAGGCTCCAGATGTTTTTCACGGTTGGGAGATTTGTGCGAATGTCGGCGTTGTCTTGAGTGATACTTATTGGAGGTTACAGCATTCCGTAATGTGTTCACTAAAAAACGCTTATTAGTTTTGTTTTGAGGAGCTTTGATCCAACCAGAGGGCCCTACTATTTCAGCTCTTGCAGCTCCTTGAACGGCTTCCCGCAATAACTCTTCAACGGCTAGCCTGGAATAAGATATCAATTCATGAGTTTCATTTGTGTTTACAACTGTTACAATTTGTTATCAATCGTAATTTACATCAAATTTAATACCAAGACAGCTCGTAAATTAACAAAACATTCGCCCAATAATGTTAAAAATGTATCTTTCTTAAAATAATCATTCAAAAATCACACAATTTAATGAAACTGAATGGGAGCAATGTATGTAAATATAAAATACACCGGGTATTGCTTAGCACAATTTAAATAACATAATATTTGGAATGGATTAAGTCATAACCCAATAGCATATTTGGAAACAACATTCATGTAGTTTCAGTGTCTTTTTAGAAAGGAACCATCGAATACACACTTTTCTAGGGCTTCGTCATCTAATGGTTCTTTTTCGGGTTGATTGGCAGCATCTTCTTTCTCTGTCATAGTTTAAATTACTACTAGTTTGTATAATACCACTACACTAATGTATAAATAAGCAATATTTAACAATCTATTTCGAATTTCCGCAGAAATCCATTTTCAATAGAATCCTCAACCTATGAGAAAACAAACACGTATTTTTTGACAGTTGTTGCATAAAATGCATTCGTTTCATAATCTTAATTTTAAAATTATTCATTACTCCTAAAATTACTTGATCCATTGATTTTCATGCTTTTAATACCGTAAGTTTAACTTTATTTTGCGTTTCACTAAAGTGAAATACAATGCTTTCATAAAAAAAACACTCGAGACATTATTTTAAACAATGAACGCAACTATAACTGTAATTCGAATTTTATTCCTGGCAAGTATTTTGACTGCGTGGAGTGAAACGTCAGCCACGTACGAACGACTGTCACTGATCATCTCTGCAGCGCTAACCGAATTTGCCTTTACTTGTTTAATAATAAGCGTAAAATAAGGTAGGTTAAAGTTATTTTACTTTATAAATGGGAACCATTATAGTTTCCATCTATTCCTGATCAATATAAACAAAAATCGAGTGGTTTTCATTCAAAATTATCGTATTGGAATACTTTCCATCTGCAACCTATTTTAGTGCCAAAATTAAAGTCTATTTTCAATTTCCAGACAAAATGAGTGCCAAGCTGCTATCTCTGATCCTCATCATCGCTACTGCGGTGACCGCAGAAGATGAGCCGGCGGTTGCGAAGTTACTTGTTTCGAAGCAAGTGTTGAACAAATACTTGGTGGAAAATATGGATATTCTGGTGAAATACACGCTGTTCAACGTCGGTACCGCGCCCGCTGTGGACGTGAAGCTGGTAGACAATGGTTTCCATCCGGAAGTGTTCCAAGTTGTTGGTGGTCAGTTGACGGCGCAAATCGACAGGATACCTCCCCAGACTAACGTGTCGCACGTCGTGACTGTCAGGTCCAGCAGATTCGGCTACTTCAACTTCTCATCTGCTGAAGTTTCATACAAAGCCAGTGAAGATGCCACTGAGGTGAGACACTTTATTTACTTTCACTTTGCGAAATGTTCTATGTAACAGTTACAAGCTATCTGGCATATGGTTAAACTTATCTTCACAGTACTGTACCACCCCTAAGACGATCCACTGACCGCAAAACTATTTGAATCAGTGTACTTTCTCTTTAATGTACAATTTTACTACAATCTTTACTCATATTGAGTCCATTGACATATAACAAGAATCATAATTCAAGTTGGGGCAAAATGTAGTCATTAAACACTAAGATATTACCACTATGTAGTTTTTAAGCCCACTCTCTCTCACTGAGAGGGGGCCTGTGTCCCAGCAGTGGGAACGTTATAGGCTGATTATGCATTGTTTTTAAACTAATAACTTTGCACAAAATAAAATCATTCAATTAGCAACCAATAGTTTGATGTGCAGTTAAACCATATTTTAATATTGTCTGACATGATTTAATTGGATGTTTATAGACATAGAACTGCACATTTACAACAGTTTTCTATATTACTGCTAGCCCCTGCTTTGCACAGAGCGCCACCTAACGCATCCAAAATTACATTTTCTTTCAAGCTGGAACCAATAATACACATTCACAAAATTTAACTGAGCTTGGTTGGGTGGTTTCAGAGATTAGCATACACATACATATTGACACATGATTGTTATAATATTAAGATTATTTCTAACATTCACACTTACCACCAATCATTGACCAATGAGATGCAATTAACTATTCACATACATATCGACGGTTGAAAGGCTAATTGATCTAAGCAACATTTTGTAAAACTTGCAGTAGGACAGATTCAAGTTTTTTTTTTTATTAAAATATTCATAAAAAATAACTATTGCATAGATAGACTTTTATTTAAATAAAAGTCTATGCAATAGTGTGTAAACTTTTTTCGATTTATTTTCTGTTTTCGGCCGAAAAAACGATTGGTTGGTCTCTAATTACTATTAAAAAGTTTCACAGTTCATACTATACAAGTATAGGTAAGATTAGAGCATTGAGTTAAAAAGCATAATACAATGAACAAAACCTTTTTTTAAAGCTATTTTTATTAAGAAAATCGTGTTGATCCTAGCATTGCTTTATGCATTCAAATTTGAGTCTTATTGCCTTAAAATAAGACTTAATTTTCTTTGGCTCAATCAGCGGATAGTATGGCAAAATATGTACAGAGGCCAGCACAAATCAAGCTACCCCAATCTGTCAGATTTTCCCAATTGAATATGAACCTTATTCCTTTGTGCTAAAGTTGAAAATATATCAAAGAAATTTGACAGATGGGGTGGGTTGACCTGCTGGCGTCTGTACATAATTTTTGAAAAAAAAAACCTATACTAAAATAAAAATTACTGAAATCGATTCAGTAGTCAATTATGAACAAACTATTTTCAGGTTTTGCGCATTTAACGCTACACGTTGTATATTAGATCTTTTATAAATCATCATCATCATTATTGCCTTAACTGTGGCATGTCGGAGCAGCAATATGAAAAAGACACCACTCAGTGGATCCCCAATGGCAGGAAACGACTGCGCGGCAGGCCCAGAAAGAAATGGCGGGATGAGCTGGACTCCTTCTTAAAGGATTGGCCCACAATCGCAGTAGACCGGGAAAAGTGGAAAGAGGGAAGGGAGGCATTTGCCCTGCAGTGGGACAACACAGGCTTATAATAATAATAAAAAAATATTTTCTTGCCAATATCCCAACTTATTTGGAGTCGTCGCAATATGTCTTTTTATTTTATAAATGTAACAAAATAAACTAACAAAAAATCATCTCATTTCAGTTCCAGCAGTCTATCAGCAGCTCTCCTGGCGAGGGTGCTATCGTGGCCTTCAAAGACTACGACCGCAAGTTCTCCTCACACATCCTCGACTGGGCCGCCTTCGCCGTGATGACCCTCCCGTCCCTCGCCATCCCCTTCGGCCTCTGGTACTCCTCCAAGAGCAAATATGAGAAGCTAGCGAAGCCGAAGAAGGCCCATTAGTTTGTATTTAGGTAATTAGATGACTGCTAATGTTTTGTGGTTAGTTAGAGTTGTATGTAACATGACTGATCTTTTTATTATGTTGCATCTGTCTTTATGGTACATGCTTTGTGGTAGGAGGTGCAGCTTTCCTAGGTCTCATATGTACCTGGAGCAACTTTGGGTTTTTTGAAAAACCTAACGAAAGTCAGGTCACTTTCTTCGAAAACTAGGGATATCCAGAGGTCAATGACCAGTTCACTTTCGTGCGTGGGGCATGTCAGGGGTTATATGGTTGTGAGCTGTTGAAGTAACTTTCAAATGAAATAGAGAATTACCATGATTACTTTTATTGTTGCTCGAATTAAAATTTATTGAGAGGTAAAATGTCAGTTTATTTGTTTCCCAGTTGAATGATTTAGTTTATTTAATTGAATAATTACGCACTTAACATTAGCAGTGATTTGTCTCACTCCATTAGTTACGTACATCAACTTCTTGTTAATATTAATATAAATGAACAATAAAAAGTTTTTTACTTAAGTCAAACGTAATTTTTGTGTTTACCTAAACCACAGCCTAAACTTAGGCACCAACAGATTTTTAGATGTCATTACTTAAGACTGTGCCGACCCTACAGTGGCGCCCTCATCGTTTGTTTGGTTATTTCATACATTTTAGAATGAAAATGCAGAAAACAAGCACGTTAAGTTGTGCTTCATAAGATTATACGTTAATATTATTAGAAGCGGTAGTTTTATATTGTTTAGTTTTATCATAATCCTTAAAACGGAATATAGTGGCCACTTTTATCCGTTTTAAGGATTATAATGAAACTAAACAATATAAAACTACCTTTTATAATAATATTAACGTATAATCTTGTGAAGCACAACTTAACGTGCTTATTTTCTGCATTTTCTTTCTAAATTGTATGAAATAACCAAACAAACGATGAGGGCGCCACTGTAGGGTCGGCACAGTCTTAAGGTGAATGGGTAGTGGTAGACCAAGTGGTAAGTGAGATTTGTACCACAAGCACTTTTCCATAAGAGATTTCTTCTTGTGGTACAAATCTAAGTTAGGAAGATGTATTAATGATTCTAATGATTATAATTCTTTAGATACGTACATGTTATAGTCGCGAATCAAATTTTGATCAAGATACAACCTGAAACTGACCTGCAAATTGCAAAAAACGTAAGAAAATTCGAATTTCGCGGTAACCACTGCGCAATCACCTTAATACTTAATCATAAAAGTCTCATAAACTACAAAGTCGCACGAACATCGACGCGGATATCAAACTACTTCTGACGTTCAAGCGCAGTAGTGCGGTTTGCACTTTATGCTAATAACTGTACTTAGAGTTTATTATTCAACGTCATCAAAAATCCTCACGGCCTGTGCTTAGTCTAGCCCGTTATTGTAACACTAACTTTTGCCCGCGACTTTGCCTACGTGAAATGTCTTGTTCCCCCGACCCACCCCATCGCATTGCATCGCTTGCCCGCGCTATTACTTCGATCTCGCTTAGCGTTCTTACCGACTCTTTTTTTTTTTGCTAGTCTCCTAAGGGTCTTAGCGTGATGTTAAATAGCCTAGCCTTCCTCAAGAATTAGGCTGCAAAAAGAATTTTCCAAATGTGACCGAGATTAGAGCGTACAAAAACAAACTCTACAGCTTTATTATTAGTATGTACACAGGGATATTGGAAAAACACCAAAAACCTCTTATGAGATCATTGTACTCATCATTATCAACAACTTTTACTATGAGGCCAAACCTGAAATCGCGAAAAAAAATCAGCTATTCCCCACATTTATGTTCGCTTATCTCGTCAAAATGTAGGACCTCTCAAGAGGTTGTTGGTGTTTTTTCCAATAACCCCGTTTATGCCTAAGTACCTACGTATAGACACGTGTAAGGTATTAATTCTTAGGGTAAAACTAACAACCGAAATAGCCACAGAATATAGGTACCGCATCTGTGCTAAACCGTGAATGAGAGAGATTATTTTAGTTCTTATTCTTCTCTATTCCTGTAGCAGCGGAATGTTGCTAATTTATGTTTTCTACCTATTTTGTTATAACAATGAATAAAAAACCTTGTAATTAATGGCTGTCTATTATAACAGTTGTAAAAAAGGTATAAACAAGAAAGCCTTAAAATAAAGGCAGTCGGCATTATTGAAATCGATATTATCATTGTGACGTCACGTCACGCGTCATCACAACACTAACGAGATCTATGTACTGGAAGAGTTGCAACGACATATCACTAGATGGCACTGGCAAAGTGGCAATATGAGTTGGCAAACTTCATGGTAGAGAAGATAAAGCCAAGGCCGAACCGCAATTATGAATTACTTAAATATTGGTTTTAATAGTGAAACCTTACCGTATAAGCCAGAAACGTTTCACACATCAAATTCAAAGTACCTAATTAAAAGTCTTCTCGGGGATTGTAAGTGCTTAATTCTTCGCGGGTAAGCAGTAGTGCAAAGCAATGGCCCCGTCACCTTGCAAGAATCGACAGTGACACACCGCAATTAACGTAATTTTAATTCTATTGAAGTGGGAATTCATTCTATGCAAAGACCAATTCTATGACTCATTGCGAGTGCTCAAACTATAAATAAGCTTGTTACCTAGCTTCATTTCCACTATTCGAAGCATAGCGAAGGTAGGTAAATTACCTATGTATTCGAAAAGTCCTATTTCAGGCTTAGGTACACATCCAAATCTAATATTAGATAAGTAGGTAACTACTTACCTAGATAAATATCACGCGAGAAACGCAAGGCCGCTCACTTTATTGTTTCAAGTAGACTATGAAGGAATATCAACCACATTCATAGGTAGGTAATTCTCAGCTGGAATTGAGTAGGTAGTAAGTACTTACCTAGGTATCATCAACACAACACACACAATTATGTATGAATAATTCTCTAGACGACGCATTACCAGCATTACATTACAAACGTACTACTTCATTATTATTATTACTTAGCTTTAGCTTCTGCCCGCGAGCGCGACCGCGTGTCTTCTCCCGACCTACCTATTAGGTACTTCATTTTCACATAGTTTTCTTACTGTTTTCTTTTTGCTCGACTTCCAAGAGTCCTAGCGTAATGTTATAATATACAGTATGGAAACCAAAATGCAATAAATTATACCACTTACCTCCTTGTTGAACGAAAAAAATTAACGAAATCGGTCGCGAAAAAAATCAGCTGTTCATTTTGACGACCGAACATTTAAAAATGTAGGCAACAGCTGATTTTTTTTTTCGCGACCGATTTCGTTAATTTTTTGTATATCGTCAGAAAAGGCAATAACAAATATGTTGTATAATTTATTGCATATTGTGGTTTCCATGCCGTATACATTATTTGCCTAATAACCTTCCTTAAGTATTGGGCTATCAAATGCAAAAATAATTTTCCAAATCCGACTGGCAGTTCCAGAGATTAGCGTCGTGTTCTAACAAACAAACTCTTTTAGCTTTATTATTAGTACAGATACATATATGGTTTAGTATAAGTGACTCTGTCTGTTATCTTTTCTCGCCTAAACGGAATTGGATATCATAAAGTTTTAGCACACGGGTGGACAACGAGAGGTACACACGGCGACACATCAAGCTATACATTTCCAGTTTTAGCTGACCTCGCATTGTATAGGTTTTTCGTACAATCAGAAGTCAGCTTATACTGGTTATGTATAGCTTGATGTGTAGCCGTACGTACAGCTGTCACTTGGGTTATGAATATAGGATAAATATGTTCCCGTGTGATAAATTCATACTTAGGTAGGTACCCTTGCGAAGCCGCGGGCAGAAGCTAGTAACCACGTGTATCGCTATTCGCTACTGCGATCAATTCACTCGTTAGACGCAATTAATGTTTAGTTAAAATGATCAGTCCAAAACGAGAGAGTTATATCAGCCTTCATAGTTATGGTATTGTTAGTTATGTACGCACGGCTACAGATCAAGCTATACATTTCCAGTATAAACTGATCTCGCATTGTATAGGATTTCCTTACAATGAGAAGTCAGTGTAAACTGGAAATGTATAGCTTGAATAGCTTGATGTGTAGCCGTGTGTACGAAAAGGCAGTATTTTAGGTCCACCGTTTTTCTTGCACTTTTTACTCTACATAAACGATTTTGCAAATACATAAATCAAATCAAATCAAAATCGTTTATTTGCATAAAATGTGGTAGGTACAAGAGATGATAATATGTAAAATTGTAGTGCAAAGACTTGTATCATAAACGTGTGATGTTTACTGACGATACCTACTACTATTATATTAAAAGGGAACAATAAAACCATCTACGAGCAGGAAATAAACACGGTCCTCCAGTCCTCCAAACGTCTATAGAGTGGCTTGAAGCCAGCAATTTGAAGGTCATTATTAGTAAAACAAAATGTATGCAATTTCGTACATACCTACCGAAAAATATAAAGGGGTAGGTGCGAGATATCTCCAAATGCCGCAATTACTGCATAGTGCATACCTCGGCTAAATATCCTCCATTTTGCGGTATGGTATCATTCTTTGGGATCGCTGTGTGGAAATTTATCAAGCATTCGCGATGGAAAAGTCGTGTGGCCCTTCCTTTAGAAAAGATAAAATGCTTATTTTAACGTGCATCTATATTTTGGAATCATGTATGCATACAAAGAATACTGAATGGTTCGATTTGATACGGTTACGATCCCTTTCCGAGTTGATATGTTGTTGTTTGTTGTTGTTGTTATGTTGTTGTTGTTGTGTTGGTAGGTATGTACCTTTAGTATGGAGGAATAATCTTCGGAACTACCTACTGACCTTGTTCTAGAAAAATATTATTTTGTAGGTACCTAGTGACTTTTTTCATTTTAAATACTTAATCTATGAAAAGAAAGTAAAAACTAAAAAAATAAAAATAAAATATTGTCTTGCTAACTGTACCAAACGTTGATAGAGTTTATACTCCATTTATTATAGCATTAGAAAAAAGAGGGTCGTAGAAGCAGGAGTGCAAAACATTTTATTTCAAAGTTAACATAAAACAATTAAAATAAAATTGTTTTAATTTTGATAAATAGATCTAAGACAGTCCTAACTACTTAGATAAACGAAATAAAAGATTTATTTTTAAATTATGCTTTATTTATAATAATAATTATCTTCATCATGCATTATTACAAACTTACACCAGAATGACTGAATGAGACCACCAATCACGTCATGATGATTTAAATTTAATTAAGTTTATAGGAAATAAAAGCAATTTTTAACAATATTTAAATGAAAATAACAACTTGCAACACACTATAGTTGGTAAAACTTCTTCGCCTTCATCATAGAATTTAGTCACTATCATCAGATGATGAAGATGAAGAGGTTTCACCGACGTTAACAATAAATCTTTCTACCACATCATCCATTATGCCATCAAGTTGGCAAAACTTTTCCTCTTCTTTAATTACATGAGCAACACAAGACTGCCATCGTTCTGGCGTAATACTATCCAGAGCTTGTGGGAGTAATTGTTTCACCTCATTCAGTCTGAAAGTTTTATTATGTTGCGCCACATACCCCTTCATTTGGGCCCATATTAATTCTATAGGGTTGAGCTCGCAGTGGTAGGGTGGGAGGCGCAATACTGAAATACCCTTCTTACTAGCCATCTCATCTACAACAAACTTTTGGTATAAATGTTTTTGCATTTTTACTTTTTCTAATAAAGTTGCTCTAAGATCTTTTTCCTCAAAAGGAATATTTTTGCTTCTTAACCATTCCTGTATATCTGCCTTTCGTGTGGCTGTAGTCGGCAGCTTCTCCAATTTCCTTGAGTGGTATGGGGCATTGTCCATTACAATTACAGCGCCACTCTCAATTTTAGTCAAAATTAATTTAAACCACTTTTCAAAGTTAAAGGCGTCCATTTCGGAGTGGTAGTCTCCATCACCTTTCTTTGCATCAAATATTAATGCAGCATCCGTTAAAAACCCTTCAGTCGATCCTGTGAAATAAAATGAATACAATTCAATTATTCTGTACCCCCTGTTTAACTTCAATGCTGGAAATAGTTCTCATTTAGACTATAATAAAGTAGCAACAACATAGTTCGCTTTGCAAGTGTTATTCATAATACAACATAATATTATTTAATTTAATTAATAATAAATAATAATGGGGTGTTCATTTGCTAATGGTCAGGACATTCAACAAAATATATTAAAAACAAATTAATGCAAGTAAATCAACGCACCAATATGCCCAATTATAAGCCGCCTTCCTTTTCCCGTTGGGTTCTTTAAACCAGTGGATAGACCTTCCCGATGTGCTTGTTTTGAAGATGTAATAGTTGTGTCATGCCATATTAGGCTTTTCGTATGACCTGTAATGATATAAGGTTTAAATACAATTTTGCACCTTCCTCTAATTTAACAGTATAAATAATCATAATGTTATTGAATATGGGAGGTCATACATTGGTTGTGCATTTAAAAGTGATATTTATAAGCACTGTACCTTCATTTAGCCAAGTCTCATCTAAATAATATATTTTTCTTCCTTCATTCCTTAGCTTTTTTATTTCATGAAGATATTTTACTCTCCATAGGACGATCTCCTGCTTGTCTATGAGTGCACTTTTTCTGCTCCGTTTGATATAAGTGAACTTTAATGTTTCTTTAATTATTTTATATAGGCTGCTTCTTTTAAAATCTGGCAGAGAGTCGTCACTGTTTACTGCTTCCAGTATCTTATCCAAGGTGGGCAACTCATTATTAAAAAAGAAAGAATGAATTTTCCTGCGTATTCCACTGAATGTGATATCATCAAAATCATCACGTTTCATGTGCTTCCGTTGGCGAGGGGGAGATTGCAGGCGACCTTTTATGTTGTACTCTTTGAGTATATTGTACACAGTAGCCCGAGATATGCCTGTAAATAATTAGTAAAATATTTATGTTTTATCACAATGCATGTTACTTTCAAATATTTTTATAGTAATACTTTTATGAATCATCCTTACCGGCAACTTCTGCGGTTTTATTTATCATCTCGGTCTTATAACGAGGAGTATCTGCAGGCCAGGACTCCTTACACTGCTTAAAAATATTTATCACAGTTTGCTTTTCTACAGCACGAAGAGCAATTTGTTTCATTCTCTTCTTCTTTGGAGAAATTATTATGTCGTCGGGGTCAACATTCGGGCCTCGTTTTTTTCGCCGTTGGCTTTGGTCAGACTCAGAAAGTAGATGTTGTTGTAAGCCACTCGGGCCCGCACCGGGATCACCCATAGCTCAACAAAACGTAACGTTTTGTACAAACAACTAAATAACAACACTGATAACAAAACAAAGGATAACAAAACACTGATAACAAAACAAAGGAAAAACAGTAACAAATAACAACAAAATCTCGAAAATTTGGCAATAACAAAAAACAAGTCGCAACATTTACAAGTATTCACAAGTGAATGACATTTATGACAATCACAGGACAAATTTCACAGACGACATAAACCGATAAAATTAGAAAAACCCGGCTGTCAGAGCTTATGATGGGATTATTAGACATTTTAGATTTGGTAGGATTATAGTAAAATGAAAAACGTTCCAGTATTTTTCATACCTGCTTCTTTTAGGTTTTTAGCATTGACACTTGTCATTTTATATGGGAATGAAATAATATAACTAAATGAAAGCCACATTTCTTACAATGAATTGTTATAATGATTACAATTAAGTGTGACAGCTGGTATATAAATAGATTTTAATTAATTTAGCGTCAATCGTAACTATAACAAGTTTATTGTACTTTTGCCATAAAGTGTGCATTAAAAATAACCTTTTTTAACTTCTGTCTAATGCTATTTCAAATGGAGTATAGTTCCATACAAAAAAAAAACGTGGCTTGCAGAATGAAAATATAATTTATTTTGATTTTCTGCAAGTCGTTCTAAATGCGCTGTAGGCATGTTGTTGTGGGAGTTGATGAATTACTCGCGTTGTTAGCAAATAAATCAATTAATTGGTGATATTATTTATTAAACATAGAATGCAGCAATGTAGGCTAATGATTAATACTTAATCAAACTCGGACATGTGTTTATCTATTTGGCATAAACAAAGAGAATAACTTCGTCCATGTACCGATGCCATAGGTATAGGTAAACAGTTTAATTTATGCAACATGATACCGATTTGCGCACCTAGGTACTTACCGTGTCGTGTTTTATATGCAATGCAGTTGGTAGCAACCTATAAGCACACCCCGGACACTCCGTACAACGCGCGCAAAATAATTACCTACTACTACTACATAGCCAAATGACGTTGGTACACGTGCAAATGTGTGCGTAAACTCTAGTAGGGTTGGTTGTCGTGCGGAGCGTAAAAAAAATGGCGGGAACGACGACGACGCGACTAGAAAGGACTAGTTTGATTGTTTATCTAATTATTCGGATTCGTAATGAAATAAAAATAATATTATAATAGTTAAGTAATAAATGTAAAACTTTTTAATAATAACTTTAATTTCGGAAGTCGGTGTCTTTGGATCCGTATTTTAGTTTATTGCCACCGACTTACGAAATTAAAGTTATTTTCCACTTTGTACTTAGTGTTTTTTTGGAAGTCGGTTTTTTTATGCTAAAAAGTTTTTATTTCTCGCTTTTTAGTGGGTCTGTTTATAAAGTATCTAAGTTA